>CM075676.1:16431875-17667500 GCA_037962975.1 Clitoria ternatea
GTCGCGCCTGAGACTGGATAGTTCATGACAAACCTGGTATACTTCGACTCATAACGAGTGTTTCTAGGACCGTGTAGTGCCAGTTCTGTTGAGTTGTGATTGGATCCATTATTGATGATGGGATGAGAGCGTCCTTACCCTATGTGATTAATAGAATGTGGTGGGCTCCGGTCGTTCTAGTTGGGCAGGAGTACGCAGACGGATTTATGTGTATAATTTATGTTGATTGTATGAGATTGATGAGGAGATGTTGGGCCCCATTACATATTGGTACTTAATCAAGATAATTCATTATGAACCTAACACATGCATAGCATGCCATAGTTGTGTGACTAACTCTGTGACTTGTATTGTCTCTGTGATTAATAGTACATTGTGTAGTTATGCTGGTAAGTGTTGTATGAAATCTTTCTCTCTGTATGATATATGTATGTTTATATGATGGCTATGGCTACCCTTGCATGGAAATCTTGTGGGTCAAAAGCTTTTTACTCACCCCTCTAGTGTTGTGTATTTGTTTTCCTTCTCTTGTGATCATCAGCTGGAGGACAAGGCGAACGCGAGCAGGACCTGCAATATCTACAGTAGTAGGCATCGAGTTATGGACGTAGAGTGCCAGGACTTTTCTTTTTACATCAAGACTGTTGTAGGTCCTGATGCTCTAGTTATAAGTTTATGTTGTGAAGTAGTGGTTTTGTTTGGAGCCTGCAAGCTCCGTGTCTTTTGAGTACACTATGGTTCTAAAGAATTGAATTATGTTACTTATTTCAAACTATGTGTTGATGATCATCGAACAAAAAAAGAACTTTCTGTTTTTTCTTAATCACTAGTGACTCCTTAATTAAGTAGGATGTTCCGATGAGGGAATTTATCCTAGTTAATCGAGAGTGTCACAATTTACGTATTTGATTCTTGGAAGGTTGAATTAAAAATCTCAAATTACACTTAACAATTTAGTTCTCTTAACCTAAGATTGACTTTGGTGGATTGTTTTTTTAATTACAAATTAGTCCTCCATTTTTTTATTTTTTAGGAAAATGATAAGTGTCATAAAGTATGATAACTAATTTTTCTTTGATGAGTAGTACTATAACATGATAAAGTTGTACCAAAAGATAACATGATGTGGATTATTGAATCCATAGAATAGGCCAATATATATGTAGTAATCATACCGTATCCTGAAAATTAGGAAAATCAAACTGCACATAAATAGAAACTGAGACTATAGAAGTAACTCATTGACGATATGATTCCGAGTGACCTATAGTATTCTCAACTAGTAGAACAAATCATCCATTATTAACCAATAGGGACCATGTTGAGGCTATATACGTGTGAATGCAGGGTAATTGTGCGCGCATGCATTTTAAGTGAATGAATCAATTAATTAGCATATAGCTTAAGCTCTTAGAGGCTGCGATAAATTAATTTAGTTATAGATATTGAAGCCGCGCAATCTTTACAATTATCATGTGCCTCCCCACTTACGACACAAGGCCTAAGATATCTAGCAGTTTGCTCTTTTATTTTTATTTTTGCCTACAACTTGCTTTCACTCAATTATGCACATTAACATCCCCTAGATTCGTGAATACCAATTCACCAATCATTGCTAAAACATTCCCTTGTACCAAGAAAATTTGATTTTGATGTGGGTGGAGGAGGACGATTTAAATCACCTCACCTCTCCTTTCAAAAAGAAAGGAAAAAAAGGAAAACGAAGGGGGAAACTAACGTTTAGTAACATGAAACAAAAGAGGCACACGCGTGTTGGGTGTGGGTTCTACTTTCTGAAACCTTGCAGTGGAACCTGGGATTTGCCCCTCATTTGATTAGGTTATTCCACATCATGTCCACTTTGATATGCATGATTGGGATCTACCGCATGGGCCAATTCGTGGTGTGCTCAACATGTGTAATACACGTTAAGAAGAGGACAAGTAAAATTAGTCAAGGCTTATATATACACGAATGTATCATATGAGAAAGACTCTTTTATATGAGAGTGAGATGAACGAATCTGAGTCATACAACTATACAATGGATGATTGAGATTAATCATGTGGATTTTTAAAAAAGTGATATGACCTTTTAAGTGATCATATGACTTTAAAAGTTTTTAATCTCAATCACTAATTGTATGATTATACGGTCATGATTTGCTCCTTCTACTCTCACATAAAAGAATATTTATCATAAAATACATCTTTTAAAGTTTAGGGTATATATATATATATATATATATATATATATATATATATATATATATATATATATATATATATATATATATATATATATATATATATTCTCCAACATCACAGGGTGGCAAATTCTACTCTAGTGCTCTTCTGCATCATGTCTAATCAGGCCATTCTATCTAAATTATTTTAAATCTTTATTTTCCTTTTCCCTACACCAAATTCCTAATTTACTTCAAGTTGGTCATATGTGATTTAGGTTTTTGAAATGGTACATTTTATGTTTTACTCTAATATTTTTAAGAGTTGTTTATATGGGGGATCCACAAGACATCATAAAAAATTATAAACAGAAAATTTATTAAATTCATAAAAAATATTTGATATTCATAAAGGGCATATTATATTTTATGTGAATATAGTTTATATGAGAATAAAAATATAGATCTCAACATTTAATTATACGTGAATGACTTTTTTTAAAAAAACTTACATATGAATTCTCACATAAATATTTAAGAAGTCATTTATATATCTAATTATGCAGTTGAGATTTATCACTTTTATTATCATTCAAAGATATCATTATCATAAGTTACATGTTAGGAAACTATAGCACAATCCCTGTTGTATAATTAGAGTAACGATAATGCATGAGTTATTACCTTTTTTGGCTGTGTCGATGAAATCTTACCGCATCTTCCAACGCATTCTTTTCCTCCTATACTTTCCAACTGGGATGCACCCGGGGCACCAAGTTGATTAGCGTTCAGTTAGTGATCGAATAACACCTCATTTTCTTGTCTTTTTCTATGTATTAATAGTTAAACTTGGAAGCCTAGTAAATTATTTGTTGAAGGACAATTCTTAAATAAATCTTCCATGTTATTGAATCTTTTTCAGTAATATTGGTTTTAAAATACACCTAGTAAATTATTAGGTATGATATAGTAGTAATTCATTTTATCCTTTAATTATACGTATGAATATTTAATTCTATTAAAGGATAAAGTGACATTTCGCAACCACTTAATAACCACTTTCAATGCGAGCTCAGTTTTAAAAAAAGGGATTAACCACGGCTTTAGATGGTTAACACCCCAACGAGATGAAAAAATACACCTAATTGTTAAGGCTCTATTTTCTAATACCGTTTTAATTTAAGCAAATATTCAATTTAATTCCTAAAACTAATGGCACTGGACACTTAAATCACCGACTACTTTAGAAATCATTACTTAATTAGTTTCTAATGGTTACCAGTCGTCAAATTTCGTTTTTTGCTTTCTAAACTCACTGTACTCCCTAGAATTATTCATGATCAATCAAATACCATTTCAAGGATATAAATGATTGATATTGATATGATTTTTTTTTCATTTTTTATTTTTACAACTAGAAAAAAATGATTTAGCCATTAAATTAGGCACCAAATCTTAGTTGTGACAATATTTAGTGGCTAAATTTATTAGTCACGGAATTTACTTTTCCTTGTCTAACTGGTGATGAAGAAATTCTGTCGTTAAATAAAAATAATTCATTGTTGGATTTGGTCATTTTTTAAAACAAAATAATCATTTTTGCGATCATAATTGTGGATGGCTAAATCAGTGGCTAATAAGCAATAGTTAAATTGGTGGCTAATAAGTAGTGGCTAATGGAAGATATATTTATTAGCTTTCTATGATCATTTGGTGACTATAATTTATAATGGCTAATTAGCCATTATGTGATTTTTTTAAAAAATTTCCAGGCTTTTAATATAAATTATTAATAATTTTTTTTAAAAAATTAATATCACAAATTCTTTTTTGTGGGTATATTGATAAAAGTAAAATGATTCACATTAGATTATTGCAATGGTATTAAGTTTTAAATATTCATTCTGATACAAATTTCAATTTCTCATATACTTGAATTTCACAAATTAAAATGGAAAACTACTATATATATATATACATAATTTATTACAAACTTAATATATACTATATACAATTTTAAAAACAACTAGAAGTACAATTTTCATATCATCATTGTGAGTCTTTCCTTCTATACATGTATCCTTGAAAAATCAAAAGATAAAAATGGTCAAATATCATTTAACAAAACAAAAAGGAGAAAATAATAATGCTACTCTCAAACATATAAGTGCGGAAACTAAAAATTTAGATCATGCTAAAGTATAATTGATTTATATCATCTAAAAAAGTTTTTTAAAGGGCTAAATGAGTTTTCCATACTTTTAAGGCTAAGTAATCAATTACCCAAATTGGCTTAATCGATTACCGATAAACAAAAATTATTTCAACAAACAAAGATTGAGTAATTGATTACCAAGAATTGAGTAATTGATTACCACGATAAGAGTAATCAATTGTCACCTTTTGGGTAATCAATTACTTATAGTACATAAAGTGTATAGACAATGAATAATATACCGCAATAAAGTGTTTTGATCCAAGATACTAATATATAAAGGGTACATGAGAAATAAGTATAATAATTCAAGAACTTATAACACATAGATATTCACACATTCAGAGCCATACATTTTCGCACACTCATAAAATGATCTTCACTTCCTCAAACACCTATACTACACAAAGATTCCACACACACTTGCAAGCAATAATATGAGTAAAACCAAACAAGGAACTATTAGAGAGGTAAAAAGGGGTAAGAATTCATTGACAATGGATCCAAGAGTTTGAGTTGGAATGGCTTGGTGTTCACTAGCCTTTGAATAATAATTAGCAATACAAACAAAAGTGTGGAGAGAGAAGTGCGATTGAAATGAAGAAATGAGAGAAAGGGAAGGGGATTTAAGTTTTGGTTTTAAGAAGGAGAAAACAAGAGGAAGGGGATTGAAAGGGAGATAATAAAAGGGCATAAATGGGTTGAGATGGATGATTAAGGTTAAATATTTTAGTCACCAAAATTATTCATGGAGAAATCCATGCTTGCTTGATAAAAAAGGATTTCAATGGCTAAGTCAAAACTAAAATATTTGAATTCCCTCCTTTTTTGAAGCTACACAACAAAAATATTAGCCACTGAAATAAGGTCCATAGCTAATTAAAATAAAATAATAAAATTTCCTTGTATTTGTCATCGATATCTAATTCCATGGCTAATTTTATTCATGTACTTCTTAAATTCCTTGGCTAAGTCAAAATGAAAATATTTGAATTCCCCACTTTTTTTGGAACTGTGCAAAAATGAAAAATATTAGCCACCAAAATATATAAGGGTCCGTGGCTAATTAAAATAAAATAATAAATTTCTTAGTGTTACTGATATCTAATTTTGTGGTTAGTTTTATTCATGTACTTAAATTTTATGGCCAAGAGATTTGAATTTCTTCCCTTTTTTTGGAGTTGTGCCTAAACAAAAATATTAGCCACCGAAATAAGGGTTTGTGGCTAATTAAAATAAATAATTAAATTTCTTAGTGTTTTCCCTGATATCTAATTCTGTGGCTAAGTTTATTCATGTACTTCTTAAATTGTATGACTAATTTTGGTGGCTAAATAATGGTTAGACACAAAGTAGATTCAGTGGCTAATTGTAGCCAATTTTATTATGTAATCTCATTTTGTGATGGAATTAGCCACTAAGATTTATGAGTGTTCATAATTCGGTGGAAAGTTTTGTCACTAATCAAATACAAAAATATATTTGGTCGCTAAAAAATGGTGGAAAAAGTCGGTAGCTAACAGCGAAGGAATATTTTCGGTGGCTAATTTTAGTGGCCGCTTGAGAATTTTCTAGTAGTGTTTCTAGTACCATTCTAATTTGAGAAAACATTCATTTTGGTCTCTAAAATCAATAACATTGGGCACTTAAATCACTAGCTTGTTTAGAAATCATTACTTTATTTTCTAAGGCCATGTCAGGGGTGATTTTTGGTTTTTAGTTTTAAAATTTTTAAAAATCAAGACCTGATTTTGGTTTTTAGTTTCATGTTTAGTTTATAAGGTTTTGAATTTTGAAAAGTTATTATAATACTTTCGTAATCATAATCAAAACTATTTTGCACATAAAACTAAGAATAACATAATAATAGTAATAGTAATAATAAATCTTCTATAATGATGGTGGTAATAGTGGTGGGCAGTGGTAGTCATGATGATGGTGACAATGATGATGATGATGGAGATAACAATGATGATAATGAAGATAATGGCAATGAAGATGGTGGTGACGATGATGATAATGGTGGTGGTCGTGACGATGATGGTGGTGGAAGGGGTGTTGGTGAGGGTAATGATGGTGGTGGTGGAGGTCATTGTCATTGTTATGATGGTCATTGTCATTGTCATGGTTATGGTGGTAGGGTGATGGTCATGATGGTAGTGGACGCAAGGTGGTGGTGGTAGCGGTAGTGGTGATGATGGTTTAAGTGGTATGGTGGTGGCAAAGATTATAGGTAGGTGGTGGTGGTGGTAGTATGGTGATGATAGGAATGACAGTAAGGATGATGACAATAGTGACGATGGTGGTTGTGGTGGTACAGTAGCGGTGATGGTGACAATGGTGGTGATGGTGGTGGTCGCGAGGTTGTTGTAGTTATAGGCGGTGTGGTGATGTAGAAATGACAATGGTCATGACGGTAATGATAATGGCGATGATTTTGTGATGTAGGAATTTCTTCAAATTCCTAAAAGAGAGGTGGATCTTCCTCTTGAATCCTCTTAGATCTAAGCAAGAGAACTCCAAATCTTATTGAACAAGTGTTGGATATGTGTGGATATGGTACAAACTGTGAGCTATAAGGTGTGGAAATGTAGGTTTTGGAGAAGGAGAAACTGAGATATAAGCTTAAAAAGGAAGGGAGAAATGGAACAAATGGAGAGGCGAGAATGGATGAAGGTTGACATCACCCTCAAGGAAGAAGAGATAAGGTCAAAGAGGTTCACCACCTTAAGGAGGAGTCCCAAAGGATAAGAACATGAAGGAGAAAGTGCTTAAGATTCTAAAGAGAGGTCACGCTCTCACTAAAAATTCTCTTATGATTCAAGTTATAAATGAAATACAAAGAAAATAAGGTATATATACCTCCTAGCAAGGGAAAATTTGGAATTGGCTTGGTGGGCTTGTAAAAGCTTCACCCAACAAGGCCCAAAATCTAAAAATACATGACCCAAAAGCTGTCCAAAGTAAGTATATACCTACACAAGGACCAAAATGAAAATTATGACAACGCAAGGACCAAACTAAAAATTATTTTCTAAACCTAATTAATTCCTAAATAAATAAAAAGGGTACTAAAATATTTACAAGGTAATGGTAAAACCCAAAGATGGCCTAAACGAGGCCTAATGGGTTAGGTCTTCATCATTTAGGTGGTATGATAGTGGCGAAGGTGGTGAATGGTGGTGGTGTGGAGTGTGTGGTGATGACGTGAACGACAACAATAATGGTGACGACAGTAGTAATGGTGGTTGTAGTAGTAGTGGTAATGGTTGAGGGTGTGGTGTTGGTAGAACAATTATGGTGGTGACGACAATGATAGTAAATGGTGGTGGTGTAACAACCCTGATTTTTAGGGCAGAAACCCAAACCCTCAGAAACCCTGAGGATATCTAGCTAAGCTTTTTGTGGAAATCATGAGGCTTCGGCCTACCCTTTTAGCTGCCCTTAATATTAGAAAGTAATGAGAGTTGAACCCAATTAAGATGTTAATCATGAGATGTAGGGATATCAAGAGAGTGTGAGTAATGAGAAACCCAATCTAGGAAGATACAAAGATTTAGAGAAAGGATTAGGATGTGTGATGATAGTGAAAAGGGAGCTAAGATGAGAGAGAATAAATAATAATAATATTTGATAATGTTGTTTAATTAGTGAAAATACAATAGTTTAATATTAGTTAATACTTAATGATGATAATTCTATTTGGTTAAGTATTAGTTAATTAATAATATTTATAATAATTCCTTGATAATAATATTTGATTATATAATAATAGTTAATATTTAATTTTAATATTTAATCAATATTTATTTAACTAATTTACAAGATTAGAAATTATATTTATATATATAATAATGATATTTCATTTAATTAATAATTATTTATTTAATTATTTGATAATTATATTTAATAATAAAATATTGACAGGTTCTCAGATTTCACTGTGGGACCCAATAAATAGTCAGATATCAACAATCTAGCCTGAGACTAGTGATCTTATAGGAAAACTAATTTTGTTAGGACAATCTTATAGTAAATCGAGGAAGACAGGTTCGGTCCGATAGACCCGGCCCATATCTCAAGTACCTCCCACGTTTGATCGTGCATTCACTTTCGGATATCAAATTCTAGCATGGTCAGTCCCTAATCGTCAATCTAAACAGTTCTCCTGAAGGGACCCAATCCAAGTTCAGGCCTTATCGACCCCGTTTCTTGAGAAAACCATCCCTTAAATCAGAACAATCAGATTTGGCTCGAACATCTTTAGTGTTTTTAGCCTAACTCTTTCATACAAGGTCAAAACCAAGTGATTCTTGTCTTGTTTTCTTTGTTATGGAAAACCTAACATTCTCTATTTCTAGCTCTAAGAGCTAATTCATAAGTTAATCGCCTTAAATTTGAGAACCAAGTATTCATACTCCGAAACCCCGTTAATTAATCCCTTTAATCTGTGTATGGTTCATTTGAAAAATCATATCTCTCTCATACGATGTCCAATTTGTGTAATACTAGTTTTATAATTTTTGTAACAAAATTCTCTACAATTTTCATGCAGACCATGAAGGCCAATTCCTAACTCATTAGTACAGTTTTGCAAATCTTTCCAAGTCTTATCCTAATTTGTGACGACGTCACCCAATTTAGGTAAAATTCGTATATCTCCCTCATACGACATCGAGACCACTTCGTTCTTTTTTCTATGATTTTGTATCAAAAAATCCTATAACTTTTATACAAGGCTCAAAACCCAATTCCTAAAGCCTTGATCCTAGTAAATTCGTCTTTCAGCTTTAAAGAATTCGAGAGCTCCGAGAGCACTTTTTCTTGGTTCGGCCGTTACTAGAATTTCACGTGCCATATATCAAATCGAAGAGAAAATAAATACCTATAACCTTTATGTTGGGATTTTTTTCCTAATTCTCATCCTATGAATTATTGAGGATTTATTTAAAAGAGGTTCCGATTAAGGTAACTAGTCGCCCATCAGGTATTTAATTCCAATCATCATTTTCTGGCACCACCATCACATAACACCAGCCCCTCCACACCTCACCATCGCTTGCCACATACCCCTCTTATGTGGCGATTCACGGTTGCACCCTTCTCCAACAAGCTCACTAATTCTTTACTAAATTGCCACCTTATTTCACCAAAACTCATTTGCTTTCACTTTTCCATTTTCAACAAAACACTCCACCTTTTCTTCTTATTCAATTCTCCAAGTCCAGAAACCATTCTATTCCATTCCTACCACCATGCTCCTCTTTTATGAACCTTCACCGCCACCTAAAGCCACCATGAGACCCACAATCACTTCCTCCTCCTCATGGCCTCCTCCTCCATGACCACCATTACCTTTTAAATACACCAACCTCTTCCAATTTCCACCATAACTAGTGGCTTCCTCCTCACTCTACAACCACCATGAGCTTCCATCCACCACCACAAACCACTATCCAAGGCCCCCGCCACCATTTTTTCGAGGCTGTGGCCACCCCTTCACGATTCGGTAAGCGATCAACGACGTTTCTTCATTTCAGTTTCAATTTCTTTTTCCACTCTATTTTTTTCCTTTAATTTCAGCCTTTGCAATGATGTACCATGGTTGGCCATAACCCCTACTTGCCAGTCTCTCTTTGCATGTTAATTTTCTTAAGCCTTGGGAGCAATCAGGAGCGACCGAAGCAAGTTAATCAGTGATCAGTGAAATTTCAACACTCGGTTCCTTCCCCCTTCAAAACTGTGAACTATCTGTGAGGTAAGGGTAGTTTTTCTTCATTTTATCTTATTTTTAATTGTCCTAAATTATATTTATGGCCTCCGAGAACGCCCCTGTTGAGTTTTGTTAAGTTCTGACGCTTCTACCAAAAGTTACGTAATTTTTTACCACCGCCTGCAAATTTTTTTTATATTTTTAGATGCATTTATGTATTTCGGTTAATTATTGTAACTCGTGCCTGAGGATCATGGGCCCCACCTGAGTTCAGCTGGAGTTTAGAGCCCTGTTGCTATGATTCGTGGTTGATATGAATTTATTTCGGGTTTGGTTATGTTAATTATTGATTGTATTTAATTTTTGTAATTTTCTAGTAAGCCCCGCTAATGTTTGAGAAGCATTGTCGGAGAAATCATGCATTACGGACTTTCTTTGCTGAGATTTAGCTTAATTACAGTTTAATTAATTTTATTTTAAAATATTTCACCAACAACCGTAAACGATCAACCACACGTGTTTAGTGATGTAAAAATAAATTTAAGGACTAAAACAAATAATAAGTTATAGTGGGTTAAAAATAAATTTAGTAAGGTAATGATAATAGTAATAATAATAATAATAAAATTAGAAACAATGATTTTATTCTAAAGAGGAAAGCTATATTTTCATAAGTACCAAGGATATATGTATGTTTATAAGTATATATGAATGAATTTGGATATAACAAGTAAATAATGAATTAACTAAATACTCGACTTATAGTTATAATGGAATTACATTAAAAAGGATAAGCAATAAATACTAGTAATAGAGGTTAGATGAGTAATAATAATAATAGTCATAAATTATACTTAATTATTTAGAAAAGAACTTATATTTATTGGACTTTACAAGTATATAAATGGGAAATATTAGTCCAGTCTTGAAAAGGAATAAGGATAATAGTACAAATTTAGTAGTTACAATAAAATCAAGTTGATTTCACTAAAAGGGGTTTTTGTAAGCAAATTGTATTTTCAAGGGATATGGATATATACATACCTAGACATATATACACAGTTATATATATATATAAACATATATATATATATATATATATATTATATACACACACATACATATATTTACATATTGATAATTATTTAGCAAGTAGGTAATTTTTATTTATAAATAATTAATAAGCTCTAAAAAGGAAAGGGAGATGTATTAGGAGAGACAGAACTGATTAGCTATAAGAGTATTTTTATGGCAAGCTTATATTCAGTAAAGCCTAGTACAAGCGTAATACGATTATTTTGTTAGAAATTGTGCTGACTAGGTAGGCCGACATACGTAATTGATTGATATGATTGGATGAGCATGTATGTTTCTGGCTGAACTATATAAATTTACGTGCTTGTGTGTGTGCCTAATAAGAGCATATATGATGAAAATATAAGAACTATATTGGAATGCTGTGGTAAATTATGATGCAGTGAATAAAATGAGAATAAGTCTCGGTAGGAGTCTTGGTACAATGTGATTGTGGAAATGATATGATGAAATGATGGCGCACGAGGTGGGAGTTAATACCCAGAGGGGTGATTGATAATGGTGACCACTTTCACTCTTAATTGTCGTTTAGAAACCAATTACAATTTGAATAAATACTAGTAAGAGATTATAGTAATAGCTAGATAAATTAGACAACCAATTAATAACTAGTTAGAAAACTAAGTATACATATAAGATAGGCTCAGACAACTCATACCTAGGGATGGAAATAGGTTAGACCGTCTGTCAGAAGCCTATGGCCCAGCTCGTTTAAAGCCTACATAGGTCAAACTTGTCGGGATAGAAGGCCAGACTTAGGCTTTTAAAAAGATCTTTTTAACTAAAAAGGCCAGCCATAGGCTTTCTAAAAAGCCTTTGAAGCCCAACAGGCCGGCCTATTTAATTAGATAAATTGTTAATTAGTTATATATATAATATTTATAACATGAAATAAAATATACATATATATATATATATTACATATTTACATTTATATAATATAAATTAATATTACAAGTTTACAATAAAAAAATCAGGAAGGAATGAAGCAATTTTTTTAGGTTGGTTTTGGTCTTTTAAAAGTCTCACTATAAAGAAGCCTTTTAAACAGGTCAGACCTTCAAATAGGCCAGATCAGACCTTAAAAAAAGCCTATGACAGGTTAATAGGCCAGGCTCAGGCCTTAAAAATTTGATGTAGGTCAGGCTCAGGCCTTTCAAAGCCTAGCCTGGCCTGGCCCATTTTCATCCCTACCATACCCTTAATGAATTGAATAGTTTCACTCAATAATACAAAAATTGATATCATAAGGAAATTAGAGTAATTTCCTGACAAGACTCCAATCCCCTTAAGATAAGTAAGACAGACTTAAATAAGTTACTGAGAACGAAATGAACCTCGACGTTAAGAATGAAAGTGGATTGCTGGAAGGATCCTACCGATGACAAGTGTAATAAAAGATAAAAGAACATGTATGGAACATGCATCATCTGCATATGATTTTGTGAAGACTAGAGCATACATCGAGAGGTACGATGGAGATGTGAGTCCTGATCCCTCGAGTTGGATCTTGGGAGTACACCGGGCTGGGACCCTTATTGGCTCGAGAGTAGCGTACCAAGGTCGGGGATAAACAATGCAAACATGGTGTACTCTGACCCATAATAGTAATCTATGACCTTGGAGAACCAAGTCCCATTATTAAGGGGCTGTGAATGGTGGTGAGATGGATCCATATTGTGAGGACCTGTGTGTCCTGATACCTCATGTTATGGAGGTCTTGGTTAGCTCCGGTCGCTTTAGTGTAGAAACATTATGCCTAGTGATAGACTGAGCTGGACAGGTTCTGGTGAATGTGATGATTGATGAAATGGTTTTATGCCCATAGGTATCATACTGGCTTAAAGACAAGATAAAATGTAACAAAACTGAACCCATGCATAACATTACATAATCATTCTTGATTGACCTACACTGTGTCTGTGATTGCTTATTATTGTTATGACTGTTATTAAATACTGTGATAGATAATATGATATATATATATATATATATATATATATAATACCTTCATAAGACTACGATTAAAAAGAGAAGAGAGGGAAAAGCTCATAGAGTCAGAGATAACTGGGAGAGGATGAGTAAGATAGTAAACTAGTATAGGATAAGTAGTATATACCGGAATAGTAGGAGGAAAAGAATTTAGTGTTACGACTAGATTGGGAATGGTAATGGTATCATGGAAGAGTAAACTCACCCTCACAGTTCATTCCAGACCTCTGAGTGGACCACATTCTTGCTCACGTAGGGACCGTGGTAAACTCCCTGCTGAAGACAGACCTAACCCCAACACTCTACCAGTCATCCTAGAAGTTCCAAAGGATGCTCCAACAGATCAGCCATGAGAGGTTGAGCAACCCTTCGAGAAGGATGTCGAAGTGATCGAGAGTACAGTCATTCCAAATTCTTTATGGACAGATGATGATTAGAGTAGTTATCTTTTCTTTTTCATGCTTTATTTATTTTGTTTGGGAGCCTGTGTGCCTCTGACTTTGAGTATGTATAGTCTATTGCTTATGACCATGTATTGTATATACCTATGTTGTATATAATGTATCTGCTCCACCAAATTTTCTTGTACAAAGAAAAACTTCCACATTTTTTCTAAAACTCGTAACCTCTCAGTTAAATAGGACAATCTAGTGGAAGAGATTGTCTTAGTTAACCGAGGGTGTTACAGGTGGCGACGATGACGACGGTGGCGGCAGCGGTGATGGTATGGTGGTCGAGGCAGTGATAATGATGATTGACAATCGGGGTTAGAAATTTATAAACTAAAAATAAAGAAATCATTTTTTTTAAGAACTAAAAATCATTTTAAAAATAAGTAAAAACTCACTTTAATACTATTTTTACCGAATATTTATTTTAAAATTAACTTTTAAAAATAAAAAAACCAGCTTGTAACCATCCCAAACTGGCTCTAGATTGAGTTGTCAACTAATTTCATTTTTACTTCCAACTCACTTTAATCCATAGAATTATTCATCATCAATCAATTACCATATTGATCTCAAGGATATAAATGAATGGGATTGATCTTAGGATCGGAATTTTTGCATTCACTTATTGATGTATTTGTTATTTTATGTTAGTTATTTTTAAATTAATGTAAAATTGTTTTTATATTAGTTTTAGAAATAACGATGTATTTAAAATAATTATTTTTAATTGGTCCATATATAGAATCTGTGTAAAATACATTAATTTTAGAAATAACTTATTAAGATAAAAGACCGACTAATTATTACATGTGAATCCACTAACAAATGAATGCAGCTAATTCCGATCCTAATGACAGGGGATAAATTGATTGATAACGAGTCATTTAAATGATTCTGAAGTAAGAGTTTATGAAAGTTAATTAGAAATTAAAGTGTGTGACATTAGCAATTTTAAAGACAAAAGTGAAGGATTACGAACCTTCACTTTTTAATTTACCAATTTTAATATAGCATTAACATGTAAATGCTACAAAAGCAGTACACTGACTGGTCAATTAGTTAGTGATCACAAGTCTTCACAAAGATATGTTACTCTGATTATGATAATCAATTGATTAATAATAACTCCCATAATCTAGATAATGTAAATAATGCGAGTTACACAAGGAATAAAAAAAGTGTAGTTGTACTGGTGGCGCAATCAGCTTTGGTTTGGCCCCTTCTTATGCATTATTAAAGAAAGTGGCTATTCTTTAGCCACTGACGAGATCTCCACGAAACCTATCTATATATATATAAAAGGATGTAACCCCGGAGAAGGGATTGTTATCATTATTTCTTTCTTCCTCGAGGATTGGACGTACGTGTTAAGCGTCTTGATTCCATTGGACAAGCGTGTGCACACAGAAGAAATAAAATTTAAAGGCATACATAGGAATTTTAATGAAAGGTTTACTGTGATGGAATTAAATATGGACTCGGTATGATTGAACTAGCTAGCAAGTAGATTCTATGAAATCATTTGGAAGATAACATGAAAATAATCCAGTTGTCACACTCGCGAAGGGTATGGTTTGAACTATGAATTATCCAAACCCCGCTAGCTAGAAAATTATTCTTTTGCGTTTATTTAGAGCAATTTATGATTGTTGTATAGTCTATAACTAACTAACATGCCTCGGGAAAAGGCTTCGGACTTTATAAACTGGAATTTCTTGATCTTTATGTTAAACATAATGGAGTTTCCGAAAAACGGGTTAATTAGTTGGGTTAAAGGTTGTCTTCAACTAGATAATATGTTTATTCAAGTTAATAGGAGTCTTATAAGGAAATTTCAAATGGTAAAAGGCATTAGGTAAGGGGCCCTTGAGCCCTCTTTATTGTCTTTACGGGTAGTCGAAGGGTCTTATGAGAAATGCCGAGAGAAGGATCCTCTTCAGTCGTATGAGATTGGGGATGGGAGACTGAACTTCTCACATTTTTCAATTGGATGTCGCTCTTATTTTTTGTTAGCCTTTTGATAGAAATATAAAAAAAGTAAAAAGTGTTCTGCATTGCTATGAATTGGTTTCTCAACTAAGTAAATTTCAACAAAAGTGTTGCATTATCTATGAATAGGTCCCTTCTGTATGTATATGCATCATATTTACATTATTAGGGGGGTGCCCCTTATGTTTATCGTGGAATCCCTATTGGTGTTAATCCAAATGCAATCTCAACATGACTCTTGGTTTTAGAAAAAAATGAAGCATAAATTGTCCCCTTAAAAAAAAGAAACATATGTTGGTAAAATTATCTATCTCTTCTCCACCTTTATGTATTCTGTCACTTTTTTTTTCTTGGCATCTAAGTCTATGATTAATAAAATGGTTTGTTTGCAAAGATATTTCCTGGAGAGGCAATGAGGAAGAAAGAAAAATCAAGTGGGTGGATGAGAATATTGTGTGTCAACAAAAAAATGGGTGCATATTGTGAAGGAGGGGATTGGGATAAGAAACCTAGCTTTTTTTCAATTTAGTATTGTTGGAAAAATGGAGTTGGAGGTTACTAATAGAAAAGCAACCGACTAGGATTGTTTAAGGAAGATATGGTTGTTGATTGATTGAGAGAAGGGGGGGGGGGGGGGGGGGAGTAACTGAAACAATAAAGGGTTAGTATAGAGACATTTGGATTATTAATGAAGAGGTGGAGTGAGTCAATGGCTTGAAGAAGGTATAAGATGAATATTATGAAGGGGAAACAAGTTTCTTTTTTAGGAAGACTCTTGGGTAAGAGATCTAACTTGTAAAATAGAACTTCCTAGGCTGTTTATGATTTTAGATTGCAAGCAAGAAACAATGAAAAAGCTAGGAGGTTGGGCACAAGGTTGATGGAATTGGAACCTATAGTGGAGACAAGAGTTCTTTAAATGGTGTGGATACTCACTTTTGTCCTACCTGAAAATATTTCAAAAAAGAAAAAGAAAAGAAGGGAAAGAAAAAAGAAGGAAAAAGAGAAAGGAAATGCATTTTGATATAAAAAAAAAGAGTAATTTGCCTTAGCGAGAATATGAAAAAAAATGCCCAATTCACCTAAGCGAGCCTCCCCAGCCTAGGTGAACCCTGTAAGATATGAAAATTAAAAAAAGGGAGCTTTCACCCTATTTTATCTAAAAGTCTCAAACCTCCCCCTTTCTACTGAAACCCTAACCCTTTTTCTTTCCCATTGACTAAAGCCAAGCCCCATCTTCATATAAAAGGCAAGATCTTGCATGATACAAATGTAAGTAAATCATGGAAAAGGCAGAGGCAGATTTGGTAGCTAATTTTAAATGGGAAAGAGGAAAGGACTTGGAGCAGAAAAATGAAGCTATTGGCTCTATGGCTTACCAGATTGCTCTCTTTCGCCACCTCTCAAATTTTACACAATGTGTTCCATGAATATTAGTTGAGGAAATACATACTTGATTCTAACCATGTCATTCCTAGTCATGATATTGAGGTCTAGGAGAATCTAGCCATTCCTCCTATGTTAGCTAACATTTTGAAGCATTCTATGAAGCGATTGAGAAATAAAGAGATTCCACTTGTACGTGTGGCATGGCATCATTGAAATAGAGTTACCTTAACTTGGGAGCATGAGGATAATATACGAAAGCAACATCCAAAACTATTCATATGTCTTTATTAAATTTTGAGAACAAAGTTTTCTTAAAGGGGGCAAGGATTGTGACATCCTAATTTTAATTAATTAAATCAGGTATATGATTTAAATTTAACAGTTAATAATTAATTAATCATTCGAAAGTTGATAAATCAAAATTTTAAAATGAACCATAGGTTAATTTTAGGATTTAAATCGAAGTGTTTAGTTTCGGTGATTAACCAAAAAGGTTAAAGGACCGAACTACCCCTAACCAATCTAAATTAATTTCCTTCTTTTTTCTCTTTTTCATTCCCCTATGTCACTCCCCTTTTAATCTCTTACTTTTCACTTTTCTCTTTCCCTCTCACTACCTCAAAAGACACTCTCTTTTCTCCACCATCATCTTCCTCTCCTCTTCACCATCAATCAAAGTCATGCCTCTCTTATCCTCTTCTCCATCTCATTTATGTTTTAGATCCACTAAGGTAGGTATGCATACTCTTTTCCTCTTCTTCCAATATCATTTTGCATGCTTCCAAGTTCATCTTTCACTCTTTCTTTCTCTAGGTGTGGTAGCCATTAGAGGGTACGAGTGAAGCTTGAATCTTCACAAAACTCTATTTTCAGCTTACAAGGTAAATTTCTAAGCTTGTGGGTATCTTCATTTTCCTTCCCTTTGGGTGAAACGTGAAATCCATTTTTTTCAGAGGTTTCAGTTTTCGTAGTGCGGGAAGGTTGATTCTTGGGTGTTGGTGTGTCGTTACGATAGTGGTTTAGCATTCTGAGTGGTTTTAGTGCTTCGATAATGAGTTTTGTGAATTTTGGTAATTAACACCCTTTCGAAACTCTGTCGATTAAATATTCTAGCTTTGATTTTTATGATTCAGAGGTTTGTAAGTTATGAGAATGAATTTCGTCATGTTTTAGAAATTTTTTGATATAGGAAATTGGACGTTCGGAGTTAAAGTAAAGTTCAGAATAAAGTTTGAAGATTTAGAAATCAAACGAGGTGCGTGTTGACGTACGAGGGGGTTTATCATTTGAGTAAGAAGTATAAACTATTATATGAAAGCCAGGTTTTAAATTTAAATTGTTAAGTATGAAAGTGGATGCCCATAATTAATAAATTTTCAACGTGTATATATATGTATGTTTCTTCTGGTTACGGAATTTTAAGAATGTTTAAGCATGGATGAGTAATTAATAATATTACTATTGGAAATCCATTGACTATGCTCTATGGTGATGTTATGTATGTTAAAGCATGATATGCTATTTTATGTGTCATTTGAAAATTCATTGTTGGTTGTATAATGATTATGATGGTAATTATATTTAAATGTGATTTAATGGCTTCATCTATCATGTGCATGTGAATTGATGAATGATGAATTCATGAACATTAAAGTTAGTGGGGATAGGCTATGATGTCAAGATTGTGTAGTTACGCATTGATTCACATCTATGCATAATGCATAATTAACTCATGACATCTATGTATATGCTAATAGTGCTTCAATTTGCTTAGTACTTAGATTTGCTGCATGGGTCTGCCGATTATAGCACATAGATTTGCTGTACAGTTCCCAAGGTACCACCGTTTTTAGCACTCAGATTTGCTATGTGGTTACCAAAATATCCACCGATTTATAACACTTGAATTTGCTACTTGGATTATAAATATCTGGCACTTTGATTTGCTAGTTAAGTCAAATTTGCATTGCATGATTTATGCATTGAAAATGATGTGATTTTGAAAAGTCCATGACATTCGAGGAGTTACATCGAGAGTATCAGAATATGATAGACAATAGAAGATTTAGAAGTATGTGATGATGTTTGATTATGAAATTGTGATTGATGTGTAGTTTGATGAGTTATACATGATTGTATTTGATGGCAATGTATTGGATTACTTGGATTACCTTTTAAATATGGTTATGAGTTGTTATTTATTGCTTTAAGTGATACTCACGCTTTAACCTTCATTTTAGTGAGTTTTTAGGGTGATGATGTTGCTTGGTGAATTTGAAGGCAGATACAATGCAATGTCAGAGAAAGAATTTCGCTATGGTACTTGATGTATATATGTATATAGTATTGTTTGTGGATATATATATATATATATATATATATATATATATATATTATGGTATAGCCTTTGATTGGCTTAAGTTGACATTTTTGTGTGACGATTTTGAGACATTGGTGGTAAGTTTCAATCTATTTGCTGATATGTGAAACATATTTAAATCATTGTTAATGGATAGGTAACTGATACCTCACTAGAGGTTTAGATCATATAATTGCAAATGTGTTGAGATGAGGAATTGATTTCTCTTATGTCCAGGAAATGCGTATGTTGAGATTTGTATTAATTAGTTATGATGATTTTAGAATATTGAAGTTTAATTTAGTAATGCATTGGTAACATTGTACTTGAAAGTATATGATTCTAGTGAAGTATTAAGGCTAAAATTAGGAACTTAGTAGGTCATATTTTGACCCATAAGGTTTTGGAACTTCCAGATAAGTTAGATAATACCTATGAGGTATTTGAAATGTGTTAGAATTGGGTTATAACCATTTGAAGAGGTTTAACATGGTTTGGTAGGTGCCATTGGCCCTAAAACAACCAAATTGCATTTTCTGCATATCTCTCTTGTTTCTAAGAATTTTTAGGCAATGGTTGGTGGCAATAGTTCACAAATAGCATGAATAAGCTTGTTTTAAAATTTGGCGACATCCAGAGGTCGAACGAATAAGTTAGGGTGCGTGGATGTTGGCTGGAGGCTAAAATTCTATAGAATTTTCTGCATAATGACATTGTGCTAAACTTTGACATGTATGTGATGAGATGAATGATTGATAGATCAATGTATGATATTATAGGATTGGTTTCCATGTCAAACTATAAGGAATTAAATAAATTATGTGTGCCAAAAATGTTCTGGATAAAGGATAGGTCATGTGTACCAAAATAGGCATTTTTGCATGCTGAAAACACGGGGTGGCAGTGAGAACCACAACCATGGTAGGAACCACAGCCAAGTCGTGGAACTCACTGTTAGGGGACCTGTTTTTACTTTGTTTTTCGATCTTTTGGCAATGTAAACCTCAACCAGTGACAAGAACCATAGCTAGGTCATGAAACACACTACTAGGGGCCAAATTTTTTGTGTTTTATACCTTTTTCTTACGCATGTGTGCCTTACTGTTTAAGGTTATGCCCCTATGCTTCTTGGCCCCTCTTTGCATACCTTTTTTGTATGTTTTTTTGCATGATATCTAGCATGGGACTTGTATTTCTTGGTTCCTTTCTCATATCTCTAATATAGGAATTTTTCGTTGCTATTATATTTTAGTATATACGTTTTGGGCTCCATTTTATTGATCCAATTGTTGTCATTGTTGTAGTGTATTGTATCGTGACACTTGGTTTTTTGTGATTCGGTCTTTGATGCAAGCGGTTTGGTCTAATTAAGTATACTTCCCAAATGTGTCATTAGAATTAGTATGACCAGTTTATGTTGGAACATTGTTGTTATAGGTTAAGCTTTCTCATATAATTTTGGTTTACGTTGTTATCTTGAGCTATGTGAAATTTTTTGCTATTTCCCCTCCTGTCATCACACTTGAACCCACACAAATTCGTTAAAATGATATTTGAAATGCATTCTAGAAGCAATGATGTGTAAAGTTTATGTCCTTGTTAATGCCATGTTTAAGGAATTCATTGCATAAGTTAAAAAAAGCCATATTTAGGGCCTGTTTTTCATGTTCAAGGAGGTGAAATGAGTGTCTTGCAGATAAATTCTCCTAGGCGAGCCACACTTGCTAGACGAGTGCCTCTATACTAGGTTTTAGGATCCTTTGTCTTCTATTCGCCTATGTGAGTATCATGGATTTTGGCCTGTGTGCCTAGGCGAGCAACTGCAAGCTCCCATGTGCTCATACATAGTTCAGGGTCTCTTTTTTGTCTTTTCTTTGTTTCCTTCCTTTTCTCGCTTTATCTCTACTTTTGCTTATTTATTTTATTTTCTTTTATTTCACGTATATTTATTTTCCTGTTTACTTATTTGTTTGTTTTACGCATGTTAAATGATGATTACCGGTAACGAGACTAATTTAGACGAAATGTCTTGTTAGTCTCATCCCTTTCCAAATATCTATCGCTTTAATAATATGTTCTTTTGAGTTCTCTTTTCATTCTTGATCCATCACGATAAGATTAATTTAGATGAGACGTCTTGTTGATTTTGTCAAATTTTACAATTTATCATTTATAGATCAATTTAGACGAATCTCGCTTTAGAAACCATTTTTTCCTCATTACTCCGCGTCCATTCATGAGATGTTTCTTTGCCTGTTGTTTTTTTCTTAAAATAGGTTGAATTAATTTTTGGTTTTTTAAAATACGCACGACCAATTTGAGGTATCTGTGTTTTGACAGATAATGTGTGGTGCTAATACCTTCCCCACCTAAAATTCAATTCCTAAAGTCAAAATCTTGTTTTTATGATCAGTATCTTAAGTAAAGGTTATTTTACCTTTTAATAAATATTGGTGGCGATTCTATTCCCGAACCTTTTTTTTTGAAGACTTATTGTTTTCCTTTTCCTTTCTATCTCCCATTGCGATCCTAGTAACGATAGCTGGCGACTCCACTAGGGACATTCAAGACTTAATCATATCAAATTAATTACGCATCTTTTATATGGGCTCTAATTATTTAACCTTTTTTTGTTATGCAATTTCTTTTTTAGTTAATGTTCGTTATCCCTTACATGTTTTCGCCTAATCCTAGGGTAGAAAACATTACTTTTGTATGATTTTTTATTTGCTAGGATGAGTAAGGTATAGCTTTGGATGCCCCTACACACACTATACTCACAATTTTGCATATACTTTTGAGTGGGACCCTATACCCAGGCCTGGGAAAAGCTTAGGATTAAACGAGGTTATTGGCGGTGTCATTTTGGACGTATATCTTCTCTAACTATTGTGAAAACCTAATGAGTACTTTAGAATGTATTATCTAGGAGTTAGTTTGCAAGGATTTTAGGTCATTTTGCATTGCATCCCCTCTATATTTCATGTAATTTGCCTTGTTTCTACTTTCGTTGCTTGGGTATTCCTATTTACAGGTTTGTTAATGTTCAAAATCATTTTAAAATCAAATAAGATACTTTGGAAGCATCATGAGTATTAAGGAAATCATAGAAGAAAAATTAAGGCCTAAAGCATTGCTTAAAGAATGAGAGAAACATGAAAAAGAGGGTCTTAGCTTGCCACAATAGTGGTGGCTACCACTGCCTGGTTGTGGAGCTTGTTGCTAGGAAATAGGAAAAAGCATAGTAGGACTAGAGAGAACCACGACTAGGATGTGATGGCCACTACAGCCGTGGTTCAAGGGCCCACAGCAAAATAAAGCCACGACCTTAATTTTGGAATTTTTTTTTGGCAAGTTGGAGAGCTGGTCTAGAGACATTGAAAGAGAGAGAAACGACAAAAGAGAAAGAATCGCTAAGGGAACGCCAAGGAATTATCAAGAAAGTCTTGAAATTAAGCATGATTTTTCTAATAATTATTAGTGTTATTTTACGGTGATTTATGGCTTGGTAACATGCATGTGGTTTGGAACATCCCAGAATTTTAAGGCAGACCTCTAAGGCCTTGGACCTGTAAGGTCAAGTTATGTTATGTGTTCTCTATGAAAATATAGGCTTCGACCGTTCTGTGTCCAAACTATGTGTGTGTGGCTTAATAGAAAGTAATCATGGGGAAATGCATGATACTGAGAAATACTAAATTAATGATGAATAATAGAAATGATGATGATAATAATGATAATAGATAATAAAGGGATATAGAACAACGTAGTTACGACAAAACCGTAAACCGGCTTCTGATCGCTTGCATATTGCACCAACACCTGGTGCTTTGGGCTAAGAACTATACACTAAAAATTTAGAAGATCTTGAGGAGAAGAAAAGGCTATGGGGCTGAACCAACTAATTTAGATTTATTGCTTGATTAATTCTTTTAAAACTCATCAAAAACCAACTAAAATCTCAGTTCTGTTTCTTGGTCCTGTTTTGCACTAAACCCGATAATTATATGCATGCTCCACTATTTTTGGCATAACTTAACTTACGAACGTCCGGTTTGAGTGATCTTGGTGTAAAAATTTTCATAATTTTCTACAACTTTTATGGAGAATCCAAAAGTCAGTTCTGAGCCGAAAAATCCCAATTTACATAATAATCCACTGACTTATAGCCACGCACCCAACCTAAACAACATTCGGTATTTCAGGCATAATTTTCGCTCTAGTTATCGGATTTAGGCGTTCTATAACTCATTAGAATGAGGAAAGAATAAGAAGCATAATAAACTGTAGCTTAAACTTTGTGCCATATGTCACCATGGAGCATCATTCACCAAGCCATATATCTTTGCCTTATTGGTCCATTTTCCATGCACCTCATTTTCTTGACACCTAGCCCTCTACTAAGCTAAACTTAGGCTGATTTGTTGCCACCATGCTGAAGGAAAGCTTCCACTTATTCCTTTGGCCACTAAGCTAGATAACTTAGGCAAATTTTTCTCTTATTTTTCCCTTGCTTCTTCTCTTAGGTCGTGGCCATCTTCTCTTCTTCCTCACCACACTTCCTCTCGATCAGCATCCTTACACCACCTCCTTCTCCATACATGTTAGCCATGCTCCAATTCCTTTTCTTAACCACCAAATTACACCATAATCATATTTCCTCTCTTTTCTTCCTGTCTTGGCCAAACCACCACCATCTTCATCTTTTCTCTACCTTTTCCATATTTCTTTTCCACCACCATCCTCTCCTCCATTGCATGTTGAGTTTTGGAGCCAAAGCTCCTGCATGCAAAGATCAAACTCTTAAAGAATACTTCACCATTTTTTTCTCTAAAGTGTAACACCACCACCCATCCCTTTCCATCTATTTTCTCATCTCCACTCCATCATTCATTAAATATGCATGAATGTACTAGATCTCTGCATAATGTGAAAAAATTGCCAAGATCCTCCATCAAAATCGTGACCACTTTATGCATGCAAGGGTGTGGGAACCTCCATTGGGTTCCCCTTACCAAATTAAGGGTATAAAGGATTTTGTATGTAAGAAAAAATTGATTTATGGTTTAGTTTTGAAGAAAAATTTTAAGCCAAAAAGTTCTTTAAGTGTTCACAAATTTTTTCAAGAAAAAACTTGCATTTTCTATCCTTGAACTTGGATTAGACATTGTCGTGACCTAGATCGTGGCAGGAGGCTGACCGTAAAAAGAAAATAGGTTTTCTGAGTTCCCTCTCGAAACCGTAGAGTCGCCACCAATGTTTTTAAGGTAAAACATCCGAAAAACCCTAACGTGAAGGTACCGGTCTTAATTTGAGATTTTAAAGTTCAGGAGTCTAATTACAGGTGGAAAAGGTATTAGCACCCCATATTGTCCGTTTTAAATGGTTACCTTAACTTGTTTAAGTTTTTTTGAACAATTCTAATAATTTGTAATTTTTAGCCTCTTAAAATGCCTTATGAGTTTATTGTCGATTTAATAATTTTAAAATTATAAAGTTTGCGATTAATAGGATGTCTCATCCATATTAATGGTGTTGTCGTTAAAAGCGTTATGATTTTATTTTATAAGTTAAAGGGATATATTTATTTTTTAAATTTGGGCCCGACAGGAATGATTATTCCTACTCCTACGTATTCCCTAAGTGTTAGGGGAAATCAGGGTAACGTAAAATAAGTTTAGAATATTGAGATTTAGGAAAATATGAATCAACAGGACGTATCGTCTAAATTGATCATAAATATTGTATAAAAAACCTTGATTTTATTGATTTTATTATATTTTTAGAGAGAAATGAAAATAGAAAAACAAAATTAAAATAAAAAGGTCAAGAAAATAGAAACAAGGAAAAAAATAGGTCTATGAAATAAATGACGGAGGAAGTAGAAGAGAAGAAAATAATAATAATAATAATAATAATAATAATAATAATAATAATAATAATAAAGATAATAATAAAAAAATAAAGCCTAAAAATAAAAACAATAAACAAAAAGGCTAATAAATTAAAAAATAAGAAGAAAGAAACAATAAACAAAAAAACTTACCTTCTTTTCTGAGTTAAAGAGAAAATTTTAAAGCCGTCTCCGGATTTAGTGGTGTCTCTTGTTTCTTCTAAATTGAGACTCCTATAGAATAAACTAATTTTTTTTAATGTGGAAGATCTGTCAAAGCCGCAACCACATTTTATACTAAGAAATAGGCTATCTCTATTTCTCCCACTTCGATCCCCTCCAAGTGTTACAAGGTGTTTCTTATATAGTAACATAACAAGCATAGTTCCCCTAAGAGTATTCGATGCAGGACTAAATAAAACTAACAATTTAGATTTTAGCAACTCTTAAGCTTAGAACTTTCAATGTGGGACTAAATCTTATCTATTTTCTTTTTCTCTTTCTTTTTCTCTTCCTTGCTCTTTTTTTATATTATTTATTTATTTTTTACCCTGTAAAAAAGGGTGTTCACACTTTTTTCTTAAAAATTAAATCCTATGTTAGATTGATTTTTTTAATTATTTTTATTGTTTTGTATTATTTATTATTATTTTTTTAAAATTTTAAATGGACCCAGATAAAATTGGGTAGCAACAGACATGCATGTGATTCTCTCCCATTTTGAGTAAATTTTATAATGTGTAAGTGATCTAAATTGATGCTGGAATTTTTGTATGAAAGGCTGAATGTGAGAAAAACCATGATTAAATGTCATGCATGCAAAGTTCTTAAGTTAAAAATATGATTTTTAAAGAAGTATTTCTATACTTGAATTTCTTTACAAAATTTTAAACTTTAAGATTGAAGGCAAAGTTCTGTAAATGACAGATGCAATGGGACGATATCCGCTAAAATAGTCAAAGGATTAAATGGTAGAATTTTCCTATATCTACTCCAATATGAAGTCATAACTTCCAGATTGTCCAAGAACATATATTTTACTTAAGATAAGGAACTTGGGAAGGAGTATATATATGCTTATAACCACTTATGTAGCCTGGTTATTCGGCTATACAGAAAGTGCTAATCTATCAAGAGTTATTTCCTTTATATGATAAATTATTTTAAAAAGGCTAATGATTTCTTTAACCTAATTCGCTATGTCTAATATATATATATATATATATATATATGAATATACATGAAGTGGATCTTTAAAGTATATACAGGCAACTAAGTTAACTAAGTGTATGTAATTATAGTAAGACATATATATAAGTATGATTACATTAGGTAATAAGAACTCTTTTGTTTGGGTTTCCCTTGACATTAAGGAAAAAGGACTAATCAAGAAAGGACCTTACTCGGTGACATAATAAGGATTAATAAAGATTAAGAGAGAATAAATATGCATCATAAACACATTATATGCATTGGAACTATGACTGTGATTTAGGACTAGAGCTAAAATGATAGGTACACTGAAGGACATGTTTGTTGTGGTCCGTAATGATGGGGGATCTTGGAAGTACGAATGGGTCGGTCCCCTATATGGCTCGATGTAGCTCTCGGTGCTGGGGAGGCCGTGGCAAGCCCATTGTACTTTGACTCAAATGGGTGTTTCTAGGACCGTGTAGAGCCAAGTTCCAATTTTTGAATATGATCACGAATTATGGATGATTGGACCTGTGTGTCCCTTACCCTATAATGGTGTTGAACTTGGTGTGCTCTAGTGGCTCTAGCATAGAATCGTGCTACCAAATATACATATTGTGATAGGATGACTTTGATGAGAAGAATGTTGTGTGGGCCCTCATTTGCATCGTGAAATACTTAATGATAAGATAATCATAAGACACTTGACTCATGCATTACATCTTGAGTGACTAACCACATCATGACTATGATTGTGGACTGCGTAATGGTGAAGATATTTGCGTTTGGTTAACATGATCTTACGAGGTACTATTATTATGGTGATGATTGATTATTAGATTACTGTAATAATAATTGATCCATGACTGATGTACTATGACTAGTATAGAAATGGTTAAGTGTTAGCTTTGATTGATTAGAGAACCCTAGAGCATATGACAATAATTGAATACTAGAATAGACATGGTAGGATTATGATTAATTGGTGAATGTAATTGTATGTTGACTCTGTAGTAAACTGGTAGGGCTGTGTGTCATGATAAATTATAATCAATATATCTATTCGTATATGATCTTGTCATGATGTTATGTTAAGGATAATGAAATAATGGTTATGTAACCGATAATTGTGAGAGTCTATATAGTGAGTGGGTTATTATTATGAAATTACAAATGACTAGTAGGCTATATGATGATATTTGTTAACTAAGGAAATAATGTGCATCTATGTTAAGTAAGACTTGTTTGATGGTTTGATTGTGTATGAAATTCGTCAAAAGTGATTTGCTTTTAAAAATAAAAATACAATTAAATAAAATTGTAAAGGGGAAATTCTTGAAGGAAAAAATTCAATTAAAAGGATCTTGGGATTGAGGTAATGGAATTGCTCTGTATTGACATTTAAAAATATAATTTTTATTCCTAAAGATCATATAAATCAGGACAAATTTTCCTAACTCATTAGTTTTCTCTTCTCGGAGTTCCACCAAAGTACTCCGTTTTCAAAGAACAACGTTTGATTTTAAAACAAAGCCCATTAACGTTTTGTCCAAATCTTAGAGTCCTCAAAAGGTAAAATTATTTTTGCAATTTTAATCTTAGGTTCAATTGTCTAAATTGATTAACTAGGTTCACTTCTTAACCCCTCCCTAATTAATTAAAAATCACTCAAGCCTATCTCTAGATCAAAGAGCATATAGATACATCAAGCAATTGAAGATAAATACAATCTTTATTGATAAAAATAGAGAAAAAGGAACATCAATACTTTACAATCCACCCCTAAATCCCAGGAATTGAATTCTAGCCACACATGTTTTGGGAAATTCCACTAGCAACAATTGAATCCATGGATTACACAAGAAGTATAACAAAAAAGAAACTAAGAAAACCAAAAAAGGAATACGAAAATACCACAATGACGAAGTCTTCGTGAATCCCTGTTCATTCCTCCTTTGTTTCCTTCCAAATTCTTCAAGGAATCCTTCCCCAAAACTTCCTCCTTACCTCTATAGTGTGTTTATGTCTCAAAATTGCAGAACCCCCTGAATCTGGACCCCCTTTTGGCTTAAATATAACGAAAACACTCAAAAACAGGGTTTCCCATTAAAGCACAACCCACGGCTGTGAAGTGAACCATGACCTGGACATGGAGTGCTCTGCTAAGCCCCTATTTTAATCTTCTGAATTCCTGAAGCATAACCATGGCCTGGCCATGGAATGCATTGCCTGGTTCATAAAAATCTTTCTTTTTCTTCTTCTTTTAGGCATGGAGGACCTTGTTCTAAGTTGCTTTTCCATTGTTTCCCCAAGATAAGCCTTCAAAACCTATTTATCTTGCAAAACTAACAAACAAAATAGCAAAGGTAGGAAGGAATGAAATAACCAAGGGATTTAGAGGGTTATTATGCAATATGACCTGAAAATGCCTAACAAATGAATCCTAAATTGATGTGTTTTAGAGACACATTAAAATACCCCAAACTAAGACATTGTTTGTCCTTAAGCAATCAACATATCAATAAAGCATAGAAAAATGAACAAAGGATCCAATATACAAAGGAACCCAAGCAAAATTATGATTTTTTTATTTTTGAGATTAGGGATGAAATGTGAATGCCAAATAACTTGTGTTTTCTTTTAACCATGCTTCAAATGATTTAAAAGGGATCACTCTCTCAGCAGTCTTCTCTAAGTGTTTTAGGGAATCAAACATTTCACTCAAGTCAAATCAATAAAAACATTATCATAGGCTTGGCATGTGACCCTAGTTCCATAGTACTAAGAAGGCATACCCAAGTCAAAAGGTCATTTCATGGTTGTAATGTGGCCAAGGGATTAAACCTTAAGTATGGAAGCCAAGAAAAGGATATCACAAAGGGCGTAAAGCATAATCATAAGAGGTTTTTCAAGTTTTATAGAAACTAGGAAAAATAGAAATCCAAGTTCTAACAATTTTATAGGGACCCTTTATTATTTTTCTTAACCCTTTTTACTTTTTTCTTTTTTTCTTTTTTTTCTTCTTCCTTTTTCCTTTCTTTTTCAATTTTTCTATTCCCATGACTTTTTCTTCTGTTAGGTCCCTTATTTTTAATTTTGTTACTCTCCTAGTTCCTTATTTATGTACTTAACCTTAAAACTCTTTAATGAAAAAAGGTTCCAAAGAAAGTGTTTTAACATTTTGGCTTAAAGGGGGAAAATAATGGATATCATATTTTTTCATAAAACAATGCGGGGCTTCAAGAAGGCCCAAATTTGCCTTTATCATCCTAGGGTATAAAATCAAACACCATTTTACCTTGGTCACAAGCCAAGTTCTAGAACACTTAAAAGATTTGATTCACTCAACCAAGAAAAGGAATAAGGGCTATAAATTGGCAATAAAACTACCCTTTTTAGGCTTAAAAGGTTACCATGCTATGTTAAATCATGTGAAACATGGAAAAAAGTTTCATCATTATTTAGAAAACACAAAATCACCCTATAAAGACTAGGTAAAGATCATTATTGAAAATTTTAGGGGTTCCTAAGATATTCTATGATCCTATACTCACAATCAACAACCTGACTAATTCAATAACTATAAGAAAACAATCAATGCCTATACCTATCATGCAAAGTAAAAATTTTCATCATTTATTTAGCAAACACAAAATCACCCTATAAAGACTAGGTAAAGATCACTATTGAAAATTTTGGGGGTTCCTAAGATATTCTATGATTCTGTACTCATAATCAACAACCTCACTAATATAATAACTACAAGAAAACAATCAATACCTATACCTAATATGCAAAGTAAAAATAAAAACAACCTAATACAAACAATAAACAACTATCCAAATAAAAATAAAGACTAAAAATAAATAAATAGAGAAAAGTAAAAATGAAGCAGATAAAGAGGGAAGTCGTCTACGTTACCACCCCAAACTAAAGATGAACATTGATGGTTCGGAGAACAGACTTAGAAAGAGGGGTTGAAGAGCGTGATTCGAGCGTTATTTACAAGACTTTTACTATCAAAGATATTATGATAATGCACCAAACTTTTGATAGTTAAAGAGTCAGAGAAAGAAACAATACACAAGCAATTTATACTGGTTCACCTCCAACTCGGAGACTACATCTAGTACCTTTAAATTTGAAGGATTTCCACTATGTAAAATCATTTACATCAATCGCCCAGACCGAGCTTATGAGTATTATTGACTCTAGCCACTTCTGACTTAAGCACAACCTGTGCTTCTGAGTATTCTTGAATCCAGCCACTCCTGGTTTGAGCACAACTCATGCTCTGAGTATCTCCAGCCACTCCTTGCTTAAGCACAACCTGTGCTTTAACACACCAAACCCCTCTGGATTCCTATAAGTATTATTTTACACTCTTGGGGCAGACCCAAGTATTCTTTCACAAGTCACTCCTGGCTCAAACCCTGAGTATTCTTTCAAAAGTCTCTCCAGGTCATCAATGTTTCCCATACTAATAGAGTCTGGCAACACACCAGACTTGTACTACCAGAGGATTGGAAGAATTATTGTAAATAAAATAAGCCCCTTGAGTTAGCAAAGCTAAGTGATAAAACCACGAAAGTATACTGAGCCAGAAAGCATGACTTGGAATAGTGTGCTATTAAGCACACAAAGGCATATCCCAAGTTACTATGGCATGTAAGTAGGAAGATGATACATAGCGAGCTTTCTTTGTCTTCATGGCAGATCTTCCAAGTATAGTTACTTGTTAAGTATACTGTCATCTCTTTATTTCTTATGAGCTTTAGTACACGAACGTCTGGTGTTCGTTCATGATCTTTTCTTTTTTATTCTTCATCATATTTCGATTAGTGTGTTCTAGCTTATATTCTTCTTCTTTTTTGAAGCTCTCTCTTTTTCAATTCTTCATCTTTTATACTTTATTTTGTTTCTTTTTCTGCTTCAGCTCTCCATATTTGTCTTTGGTTTCTTTTGGTTTTTCTTCTATTTTTCTGGAGAGAGCAATATGATGAAAAGATTGATTTTGTTTACATAGAATCATCTTGTTGAGCTCAGGGAGAGGCTATTAATTATATGACCGTTGAGAGGGTTGTTGTACAAGAGACAAAAGCCTTTCTTGTTGGAGTTACACAAAGAGTAAGAGCTTTTGTTGTAAGAGAGAGACGTACTGTACACGAGAGCTTTGAGATGTGTGCAGTCGTATGTGGGGTAGAGGTAGCATAAGTTTCACGAAGAGGGAAAGCTTTGATTCAGAGAACCTTTGAATGTATGAGATAAAGGTGAAACTTATATGCTTTTCAGACTAGATTAGAATCCACCCTGTTTAGTTAATCTTTCTTTCAAGAATCTTTTCTTTAAGATTTGATGGAGATAACTTGTAACCGTTGATGCTTCATGTATCAAACTGCTTCTAAAATGATTTAGAAAGAGCAGACAGAGTCTGATGTTTTCATATATTCTGAAGCTTGAATGATGTTTTCAAGTCTGGGTCTGGTGAGTTACTCTGATGCATAAGAGTTTCTTTTGAAGCGAATTCCTAGACTCTTTTGTCTTAGAATATAGAGTTCATGTTACGATTAAGCCTTTCAGACTTTTGATGCATAGTCTCCCCCTTTCTTTTGTAGCTTAATCCTTATGTTTCCTGAAACGCTTAAATACTCATATTAAATAATAACACATAACTTTATTTAAGTTAGAATACATAATGTTAGTTATCAACAAACTTCATCCAGGTTCACCTAACTTTTGGGCCACCTTGTTCATAGCCTCACGTGACTAGAAATAATACTTCCTCTTACACCGCTTCAAAGCATTTGATATACGGGGAAAAGGCTTAAGCATAACCTTTGCTTTTATTTCTTCTTAGGGTGAGAGTTCCTTATCCCTCTTCTTTAAAGGATCACCTGTAAAACCAATAGAAGAAACCAACACAGAATTTTCTAGATCATGAGGAGAACATTTTAGGGCATTATCCTTCACCACTATGTTATGACTATCAATCTTATAACAGAAAATATCAACTATTGGGTTTCTTAAAAATTAAAACTTTTCTTTAAGATAATTTTGAATATTCTGCAAATATGTGATTAGTAATTATGTGAATGATTGTTCTAAGTAGGCATTTGCTTAAATAACATACCTTTTCATATCCTCATATATGAGATAGGTCTTTAATAGATTAAGGGTGATTCTTGGAATTTTCAATTGTGGTGTTCTTCTTCCAAATGTTATTTTTAATTGAGAAAAATTTATCCTGATTTTCATTATCTAAATATTAATATCAGTGATATTATTTAACGGATTAAGGGCACCATAGTATGAGAGGTTGGTATGGATTAACTGCCTCTTTCTTTTCTTGTTTCTTTTCTTCCATAGTAGGTGGAGGTGATGTGGTCTCATTCTCCTTAGGGTCCTTCTCAACTTGTTTTTCCTTTGGCGGCCTTGGACCCTCATACTGTGTACCACTCCTAAGCATTACAGCCATAGTGTGGTTGGATGGACCCGCTTCTATTTTTCCAGGAAATGTCCCTAGAATTCTGGTAGAGTTGAAGGCTTGTTGAGCAATCTGGGTTTCCAATATCTTGTTATGGGTGGCTAGTAAGTCCACCTTTGAAGCTAAGTTCTTTATCACCTCAGAAAACTTGTCATTCTGCTTGAGTTGCGTAGTTATAAACGTTTCCATCAAGACTCCAATTTGGATTTATATGGAACATAAGGTCCTTGTGGTTGTCTGTAACTATTCTGGTTGCTCTGATTGCCTTGGAATGCTGGGGGTCTCTTTTGGAACCCTAGTGGTCCTTGTCCTTAATAATTGTTCCCAAAATTTCCACCATAGTTACCTATGGCATCCACTTGCTGTATCTCGGATTCAGGACGTTGGGATACTCTAATTTGACAACCTGTAGTCGTATGACCTGCAAAACTACATAATTCACAAACCACATTAGCAGTACCTGCACCTAGCTTATCAAATTTGACAGACGAGGCCTCTACCTTAGCAGTAAGCAAAGAAATAACATCAAGAGAGTACTTACCTGGAGTTTTTGTTGCAAAATCCTTTCAGAAGACCATTGGTATCTGATTTGTGCCACTTCTTCTATGAGGTTGTACCTTTCCTCCATGGTTTTACTCATGAAGGCTCCGCCAGCTGCAACATCCAAAGTAACCCTTTGATTTGGGGTTAAACCATTGTAGAAAATATGGACTATCAACCATCACTCAACCCCATGGTGTGAGGACTCTCTAAGCATCTCTTTGTACCTCTCTCATGCATCATACAACGTCTCGTCATCTTTCTGGGTGAAAGTGATGATTTACTTTCTGAGTTGATCTATTTTGCTGTGTGGGTAGTACTTGTTCAAGAAAGTGTAAGACAACTGCTCCTATGTTATGATTGAGCCTTTAGGAAGTGAATATAACCAAGTTCTTACTTTATCCCTCAGAGAATAGGAAAAACCTCAACCGGATTGCATTATTTGAGACACCATTTACCTTGAGTGTATCACAATACTCAAGGAAAATATACAGATGCAAATTGGGATCTTTCGAAGGTAGTCCACCAAACTAGTTTTGTTGAACCGTTAAGACCAAAGACAACTTCAGTTCAAAGTTGTTTGCCTAAATGGTAGGCCGTGTGATTCTAGGCCTCCTTCCCATCACATTAGGTGCTGCTAAATCCGGAGTGTTTATTTTCGAGATTATCTATTTATGCTTGGGTGGTCGAGCTTGAAGCTTGTTGCTTGCTTTGTTCTTTTTGTCTCCGAAGAGCTCTGATTTTGCGGAGAGTTTGTTCAATTTTAGGATAAAAATGTTCTCAAAGCTAGCATTTCTTCGCATAAAGGGACTGCAAAATTCACAAAATCACAAAGATCCCAAGTGTAATTTTGTAGAAAAAATAAAAAATAACCAGTAAAATAAATACAGAAAAATTAAAACACCTAATTTAACCAAATCACTGCTTTGCCAATATTGAGGGAAACACAATCCTCGGCAATGGCACCAAAAACTTGATAGGCATTTTAGAAGTGCATAATTTATCGGAGTAATAAAAAGTTATCGTTCCTACAGAGATTGTGCCCAATTACTAGTTCGCAGCGGTTCAATTATCCAAAAAAATTTCACTTGATGTAAACATGCAATAAAATTAATTCAAAGCTAAAAAATACTAACAAAAAACTTAAAGCTTTTATTGGAATGAAAATCAAATTACTTTTTAAAGAACAATCGAAGAAACGCTCTTGGGAATTCAGGGGTTCATATGAGAGTACTAAATTTAAGCACAATGCATTTCCCCAATTATGAAATTTCATTTTTAAGGTAGGTTTTCCTAAGTTAATTAGTAACCTTCTCTTGCAATCTTACTAATGTACCTAATCGCCAAAGAAGTGCATTTAATTTGTCAATTAAGTCTGTCACGCTTTGTGAAAACCCTAATTAGTTCCTCAAATGGTTTTGCCTACTATCATAACCCAAAACCCCAGGTTCAATTTCATGCTTTTCAAATCACATGCCAATCTTTCAATTACCCACATAATTTATTATCATCTACGCTTATCTCTAAGTCTTGTAGAAGCATTAAGAATTCATGAATTGAATAGAAAATAAAGTTTCATAAATGAAGAACGAAGAATAATTAAATCTGGTACATGAACATATTACCCCCTCATCCTAATAAGGAAGTTTAATTTTCCACAAAAAGGATGGTTACAATGCCAAAAATAATTAATTCAATTCCCAACATGAAGAGATCGCAAATTACAAACAAGGGTTTTAGAAAAATAGAAGAGGAGCTCTCACTATATCTTCTAAATCTTCCCCCAAATTATATAATCCGTTGTTCCTTTGTGTTGATCCTTGAATTTCCTTCAAATCCTCTTCCAAAAGCTCTCTTTTTCTCTCCAAAAAACTACCTTTAGTGTTAGGGAATCCCTCAAGGTCAGGCAGCGAAAACAAAAAGGATTCCCAAAAAGGATTGTAAAAACAAATGTCTCAAGGCATTATGCAAAATTAAAATTTTGATTTAGGGTTTATCTCTTGTAGACACAAAGTGAGTTCCTCGATTGAAGCAATTGTAGCTTCGTCCTTAAGAGTCCACACGAGCACTCCCACCAGAAACCAAAATTCTGAATGCTAGTACAGGAATTCGAGAGTAATCTAATTTCTGAGCAACAGCCTATGAGCATCTCATGCTCTATATATAGGCTTAGGTCTTCACCTGATGAGCTCTCATTAAATATTGGACTCCTGACTCATTCTAAATGAATTAGGCCCAATAGATTTATTTTTAGTCCAACTAAAATAAAACTATCATCTGTTGGGCTTACTCTGTGTGTGTGACCCTATAGGTAAAATATTCAGTTATATTAATAATAAATTATTTTATTATTAATATAAAATAAGAGCGGTATCTAGCAATACATCATTATGTTCGAATATTATTTATCATCGACATGACCTATAAGTGATAATTATTTTATTTATGTATTCCTTTTGTCACGATATCTAATTGAGCCCAAGGCATGGTCGTCGTCATCCTTGTATAGCCCAATTCATTTTACTTGATACCAGAGTAGACTTTATAGAATAAATATCTAATATTTATTCGTCTTAGCATGGCCATGCATTTCGTTAGTCTCACTCCATCAAGTGGCCCATAGACATCACTCTTGTCACGTAGGAGAGACAAATCCCATCTACAATACTCATATCCCTCTGCATAATTTGTCTATTGCCTAATCATAATCTTTATGGTCATCTTATTACAGATGACGTTTAGTTTTATTAAAACAACAATCTCCTTATGTAGGAATCGTAGTGACTTCAGGTTGAAAGACTATATACCATTATCACATTGAGAACCGTTTATGACACTCATGTAACGATCCATGCAACGTTCTCATGGTGGGTCTATCCAATACAACATTACTCTTAATGTGTACCCGTGTAAAGACTTGATATCATATATCCATGATTTGTGAGATCAAATCACCAGTACATTCACACACTAATCTTAATGTATTTACATGTCCCCATGTAAATATTTGATTAGGAACGTTTTGGGAATAATTTTCATATGACCTATTATTCCAGGATAAGTAGTTTTAAAAGAATCTTAAAACTAAAAATACTAATTTTATTGATAAGTTAAAATTGATACATTAATAGCTCGTAGTGCATACACCAACATTTAGTTATCTGTGTTCCTCTCTTTTTCATGCCCTATCCAGTTAAACTCCCAAATAACCTAAAAATCAGGAGAATGTGGGGTTTGTGGCTCAATCCACGGCCTGTGGAATGCATCCACGGCTAATGAATCGAGATCTGATGGTTAGGTTATACAGTTTCCAAATACCAGATGACATCCATAGCCAATTGATGGTTCTGTGAAGGTGCCCACGACCTATAGAGAGGAAATCACAGCTTGTGGATTAATGTGCCAAGTGCCTCATGCAATCCAGTGACATACACGACTAGTGGTTTGCATCCACTGCCAGTGATTTGTCCAAAACTTGCTAAAATGAAACTTTAGGGAATGTAGAAGTCCCAAAAGATGTCCACTTCATTTCATAGTTCTAATTCTTATGCAAATGGACCTAAATCATCACAAAATCTTCTAAAACATAAACACCCAAGTAGCATCTATGGAATGGAATCAAAAATCAAGGGAATCGGGGAGAGGGGAAACAAAGACAAAATAGACTAAAAACTTAACATAAAAAACCTTAAACTAATGCAAAATACATGCTTATCATCAGACTTAAGAGAAAATAAGTCAGCCTCCCCTGAACTAGAAAATTTACCTCAGGTACTCTTTGAGCAACCATGTCTAAAAACCATACCTGTTGTTCCACTTGCCACTCCTCCTAAACAAAACTAGCAGACCTACACATCATCCTTCACTAGTGTGTCCCTTTAGAGAATACCCCTCGTCAATCCTGGTCTTGAAAACAAGTGTCAGAATAGTGGAATCAGAATGTTGTCTATCTCTCATTCACCCAGATTTGCTCCACTTATGCCCACTAAGGAAATTCTTTATAAAGATAGTCTCTGCTCTGCTTTAGATACTACCATGTATTACAGACGTCGGCAGGTACAAAAGGCTAATTTAATAGACATTCAGCATGGAAGATCCCTAACTCAAATCACTAGTGGCAAAAAGAAGTCTGTCTTCATCCTGCCTTCAATGTAGATTCTTATTGCCAGATAAGCCCTGTCCTCCTGCCAACACTCACTCTACCAGGAAGGAAAAAGAACCTGTATCTACTTTGGTCCAACCATTTGTGCTTCCATGAGACGAGCCACGTCTAATAAGACTCCCTGATGAGGAAATATCAAGACTTTTGGAGTCTGAACACAATATTGAAGATGATGCAATAAGACTTTGGAATCACATATTGTGGATGATAGGAGAAACTAAATCCTTCTCTCACAGTTCTGATCAGACATGACTTTACCTACCATTTCTTCTCATCCGAGCCAAAAAACTTCTTTACCAAATCTCTTCAACCCTTTATTTTGTTGCTATCAGAATGGGGAGAAGAAGCTAAGAAGCTGCTAATTAAGTCTTTTAGATATCTAGGGAGTTAAGTTAGTTGAACTCTATTGAAAAATTTCTACTTTTCAAATACAGATATTATTTGCTTTATTGATTATCATATGACTATTATAATATTTCTCTTAATAATATCATCTACTGCTCTAACTTTTTGTTTTTGAAAAGAATTCTAAAGTCAAAAACTATCTAGATAGAATCTTATCACAATCACTGTAAGCATCTCTCAAACTGAAACTCATATCTAGTTAAAGGGGAGTTATATTAAATTTAACAAGACTTCATTTAAATTAAAAGACAAAATGTTTGTAATCAATAAATAGAGGGAGGTTGTTATAGTCAAGAAGACTTTGAAGACAATATTAAATTTGTTGATGACCAATATTCAGTATTCTAATTTAAGTAAAGTTATATTATGATAACATCTGAAAGTCTATTTAAGTATTTCAGGATACAGAGCCTGGGCTACAAAACAAAGGGGGAGTCCCTGCAGAACAAAAATTTTGGTAGGAAAAACCAAAGGTTGGTTAAAGGCAACTTCACCACAAGACTCTTCAAAGAAAGAAATAAGAACTAGGAGCACTCTCTAAAGCAAAAGTTCATCATGGTGCATACCAGACCTAGACCTGCTAAGCTATACTGCACGTATCAAGTATGTGGAAAAGTTCATTTCCTCAAAGCAAAGCTCTTCAACAACCAGACTCTGTCTTCATACTCCATCAAGCTAGAAGATACTCCAGACCTCATGAACCTTCTCAAGAAAGGGTCTGATCGGGTTTGCTCGTAATCTGAGTCCCATCATCAACACCTTATGGATCACCAGACCCAGAATCACTTCAAAAGTCTTCCCTAAACAAGTCTAGTCCTTAGTATGATGACTCTCTAAAAGAAGTCTCCATCAAACCATAAAGATGTTATTTGCGATAAAAAGAGTAGTAAAACAAGGTAGATCAAAATCCATCCTCTGAATGAGAACTTTCCATCTTGGTAAAACTTATACTATCCTACGTTGCCTCTATGTGCAGAAGTCTTGAAAGCTCTCTGCCCTATGCTCAGTGTGCATAACGACTCTCTCTGACCAAAAACATTTATCCGTTAAGTAAAACATCCTTCAACGATTGTATCATCTCTCAACGGTCATCCAATGGATCTCTCATTCTTCAGTTGCATATCTAAAAGAAGAAACATATAAATTGTAACTATTTTCCTCTTCAAGGATGTTGATACGACCTGGGATGAAGAAATGGAGTGAAAGATGAGTGATGAGAGTTGAGTGGTAAAAAGAGAGGACATGTGAGCAAAAGAAAAAGAGAAAAGAGAAAAAGAATGAAATAGGAACTTAGTGAAAATGAAAAGAAAAATATATTCAGCCTATGAAAAATTACAAATGGCAAAAGTTCTTAGATAAGAAAAAGTAATCAGAAAAATGCCATTGAAAAAAAAGAAAGCTCACTATGTGTATTTCATTCCTATTTTCAAACGCCATAGTATCCAAAGTCAGAGACAAAAACATATCAATTCATCTCTTCTGTGAGCATATTGTCTTAGTATGCATCTTATCTCCTTTATACTTTCACATGTACTAAGTCATATGTAAAATAAGCCTTTCACTATTTGTACAAAGTCTGTAACTCAGACTCTTCACTCAGCTCAACTAAGTCAAAAGGTTTATTGATCTTAATGCATTAATTCTTTGAAATCTTTGTAAAAACAGGTTTGGTGGATCTGTTAGGAAACGTTGTTGGCTTGAAGAGGCTTAAGAAAGAATACTTAGGTTTGAGCCAGGAGTGGCTCATGAAAGAATACTTGGGTCTTCGTCAGGAGTGGGTGCTGCAAAAGAATACTCAGTTTGAGCCAGGAATGGTTGGTGTCAAGAATACTCAAAAACATGTGATGTGCTTAAGCTAGGAGTGCCTGGATTCAATAATACTCAAAGGACACAGTCTGTGCAGCTCATGTAAAATGGACGATTTTACATAGTGGAAAACCATTTAAGTCTGAAGGTACTGGATATAACTTCCTTATTGGAAGTGAACCAGTATAAATCACTTGTATGTTCCTTCTTTCTCTATATTTATAAGAGTCTGATGCTCTAATGTTCATCTTTTTTGAAATGCAAAAGTCTGTTCCGTTGTGCAAAAAGGCTCGTTCAATTGAATACCATTTTTTATTGAAAAAGTGAAGAGACTTATTCAACCCCCCTTCTAAGAAGTTTCTTCGACCATCACGTATGTTTCATTAAATTTTATCCAAATTTGAAGTTATTACATAAAATGGCGGATTTTAGGACCGTAGTGCGGGCTCAGTCACTAATTCGATATGGTTGTACTTAATTGTGAATTTTTTTGAATATTTTATGTAATTTATTATATCCGACAAGTCCCGCTTACTTAGATAAATCGATCGGCCCCGAGAGTAAATCCAAAAAAACCACGCATCTCGAGATATTTATCCGAATTACTTTCAATCACACTTTGTTTCAAAATTTTACAACATTAGCAATATTTTGAGAAAATTACTAAGTGAGTTTTTATAAAATAAAAAGGGATTTTGGGTAGAAATAAATAAGGAACAAAAGAGAGATTATAAATAATATATTTCAAGTAATATATATGATCTGTCCTGAACCGGGGTCTAGAGATCCGGACTCAAGTCAATCACAAACAGTATGTAAATACCGTACAGAAGACCGGATGTATGAGTATCCGGTGTAAGTATCCGTTGTCCTTGAGTGAGGAGAGCGGATTGGGCGTCCTGGAGATCCTTCACACCGACCTAACGCGTTGAAGTGGGCGAATGGTGGTGTCACCTGCAAAGATTCTCCGACGCTCAAGTCAGTGATGATATTCCAAGTAAGGAATGTATTTCAGAGAATAAATCAGTCATGGATTTAGTTGAAGATCCCTCACTTCATTAATGAATTGAGTTCATATACTTGATTGGCTCGTTTTTCGAGGACTCGTTAGTGGGGAACCACTAACTCCCATTAGCATTATTTTATTGCGCACTTACCAGCATGATTGGGTCAAGTGGCTATTTTATATTGAGCATGGAGAATATAGACTAGGATTAGGGAACAAGTTGACCATCCCCGTGAGCAGAATTTAGCTCGTAGTGCAGGGGATTATTGATCGATCCCTGTAGCAATGATCCTTGTCTTTTGCACAATAACGTGTGTGTTGTCCGGTGTCATGGTGTTATCCTGAACAACCGGTATAGGGAGAATGCCTGATACGGAATTACAGTTCGGATGTATACCGATGACACCGGTTACACGTTGATGTCTTGAGAAAGTCGTTAAAATATATTCCGCAGATCGGATACCGGTATTGAGACCGGATCATATGTCCCCTAGCTTGTGTGAGGGACTGAGTGGTTGTTCACATAAGCTACTCAACCTGCGAGAGGTCTTAATATCGGTAAGCTTATGCGTAAAACAGTTCCTTAGCATTTGTTATCATTCGTAAATAACCGTTCTCAAATTAAGAGATCTGACCTGTTGATGTCGTCACAACGGATTCAGACAAAGATTCGTTGTACGAGAATTTCAAGAGTTTATTGGAATTAAAAGCTCTTGAAGTTCGTGTAACGGCTGTAAAGCGCGAATTGCATTGCATGATTAGACATTAATGCTTTTAATCACGTGGGCAGGCAATTATTGCGTCTGAGATGGAAATCTCATTAACCGTCGTTTTGGGCTTAATGGGCCTGAAGTCTTTGAAACTTTTGGGCCTAGTAGATAGGCCCTTCATCGAATCGCTATCGTTTTGGCGCCCATGAATTTGGAACGGTTGTGTCGTTTTGCTTGTGAACCAATGCGTTTAATCAAGAACGACACAACTTCAAGAGTGGGTAACCGAACCTCTTCGTTTCTTATAAAAGAAACACTTAGTGGATTCTGAGTTCCACTTGCTTCTGTTTTCTTAACAAAACTCTGCAAAAATCTCGCAAGGAAGTTCGTTGCTTACTCTACGAGACTTTGTTCGCTATTCATCTCCATCATCGTTATCTAAGGTAATTATTTCTTCTTCCCTTGTTACTCTCATCTTGTTTTGGCCTGTTATTCCTGCTTGAAGAGAATGTGGTTCATTTAGGGGGAGAATAATTTCTCGCAACCCTAATAGTCATGGGGAAGAATCCTTGTGATTCTTCCTAGGGCTGAGTCATGTCGCTCAGAAAGGGGATCTTACTCACTGTGGAAAGTGACTTTTCCCTTCTCAGAGTCGTCCTCTGATTGTAGTCGCTTTGTAAAAGATGAAGTGAGTAATGATTATCAACTTTCTGACGACATAATTTCTTATCGTAGATTAAAGAATTCGGTCTAGACGATTCAAATGGCCACTGGAGAAGGAACTTTCGGAGATAATGCCATTGTGAAGACAACAGAAGGTCTTTACAGCGTCGCTGTTTCAAGGTTGAATTGGGAAGAACTTCAGGCTAAATGGCCTTTCTGCTGGGTGTCTAGTGAATTTAAGGACTTGGCCTCTCGTCATGCAGATGAGGAAGGACCCCGGATTCAACCAAGGTTCACACTCCATGTGGAAGAAGAAACGAAAAGGTGGTATAGGGTATACGCACCACTCCCAACAGAACGGATATGCCACGTCGTCCCAAATGACCGTTCTGTATATATGTACGATTTCATCTTTCATTACCTGGGAGTCCGTTTCCCTTTAACCGAACTTCAGATGGGTGTGCTGAGGTTTTTAAATTGTGCACCCTCTCAACTTCATCCCAATGGATGGGGCCTCATCCGTGCTTTGGAAGTTTTGGGTGAATATTTCAACTTCACGCCTACTGTAGCGATGTTATTCTACTACACTCAGGTAGTTCGGAGGGCGAATAAGCAAGGCGGTGTTGGTCTGGTGACGCTCCAGACTCTCTGTTCTTTTGTAAACTTTGAGTCTTACACCGATTCGGCCAAGGTTGATGGAAAATCGTTTAAATCCTATTTCACCCGGATATCTATTAAGAAGAGTAAACCGGTCTTTTGGAAGGATGAAGAGGGTGTTAACAAATTTCCTCTGAGTTGGACCCATAAGCATTTTCTCTTGAGCTCCCACGCATATTACGCTGATCAATCCGAGCTGTCTCCCGAGTCGTCAAAAGTGTTGTTCGCACTTGAAGCACATACTACACGTCGTAACGTATTTTCGTGTAGGCGTCTTTTAAGTAGTTCAAGCGGAGTCCGGGATGAATATCTACGTAATACTCATTTTATTTCACTGTTTCTCCTTTGTCAAATATATCAAATATTTCGCAGTTGCTAATCTCTTGTGCTTGTTCATGCAGGTGAAATAGAACAAGAAACTCCGGAAATGAATAAGTTGAAGGGATTTAAGGCGGCGGGTAAATCCGTTGCCCGCGAAAATGAAATTAAGCCTAAGCCCTCCACAAAGGATCGTCCTGAGTTGATCATCCTGACTTCGGATGCTGAAGGGGACATTCCGCTGGTTGAGGGCGGTTCATCCGATGTCGGCGCAGCTATGGGTCAGCCCCCAGTAGCTGAGAGGAGGAGAAAAATAAAAAATGATTCATTCGGGGGTCCATCCAAGAAGCGTAGAACTTTAGAAGATAAACCTGTAGAAACCTCGGAAACAGCTGGTGTTTCCTCTGGACAATATAAGGGAATCGTTGCCGGGGTTTCTGGGTCAAATCCGATCTCCTACCCAACCACCTCGTTTCTTACCCCCTTCCTCTCATATCGGGGATCAACTCCAGCAGCTCTTCCACGGCCGATGTACGAGCTCCGGCCCACGCTTAGTACTAAAGAAATTAAGGAAGCGTGTGAGGCCGGAAGGTGGCAGTTAGCAGAACTTATTGGAATGCTTTATTCATTCAGCGAGTTGGCTGACAATTTCGATAAGGTTGATGAGCTGAGTGATAAATTAAAACAGCTCAACCTCTCATCAGGGAAAGACAAAGCCACAATCAAATTAATGGAAGACCGTCTTGCCAAGTCTAAGGAGTTTGAAGACATCATGAACAGAGAGAACCTTAAGCTTAAAGGTGACTTCAAAGACTTGGAAGGCAAGCTGGCAGAGAAGGAGGAAGTTCTCAACAAAGCAAAGGAAGAACTCCGCAGCAGCCAGGCTAAGCAGGTTGACCTCGAGGATAAAAGCAAAGCTGCTGCTGAGGAGTGGTCCCAAAGGGAGAAGAAGCTCCTTCTAGAGATCGAAGGACTGAAAGCTAGGAGAGCGGAGTCTGAAGGATCAAGTGGAGAGCTGTCGAAGTTGCGGGAAGAATTGGCTATAGCGAAAGCTGAGAAGCAAGAAGCTGTTGATATATGCAACCAGGCTGTTGAAGAATCCTTCGGCCTAGCTATACGTCAAGTTTTCTACCGCAACCCCACTACGAAACTTAGCCTTTATGGAATGGATCCGTTCTATGAATTCCATGGAGGAAAGTTAGTTGCAGTGGTTGATGGTCGTCATGAAGATCCTCCGACGTCCTTATACGGTTTGCCTCCTCTTCCTGAGGGTCAAAGTATGGGACCGGATTTCGTCTTTCCTACGTCTGAGGTTCCTTCATCTGCGGAAGGAACTGAGGCTCCCGAAGGGGATATTCCTGAGGAAGTCCCAAAGGAAGGGACACAAGAGCCTGGTGCTGAGGAGGCACAGAAAGCTGAAGAGCAGGTTCCTCCCCCGTAGTCTTGTTTTCATTTATATGTAAAGTTGTGTACCGGGATCAACTTCGGTTTTGAACAATTGTGTAATTTTATCCTTTATGAATAAAATTCATTTAAGAAATTTATCTTCAACATTTCATGTATATTTAAGTCGTTGTTAATCCGTTCTGTATGATTAACCTTGAGGTCGAATTGAAATCATTGCCTCGGAAGAAGAAGGTGCGTGTTAAGAAGAAGGTGCCTGTCTTTTAGGGCATGATCCTTAATTCTTTTGGGGAAAAGAGGAGTCGATCCGTTGTTTAGTAAAATAGTGTAACAGGACGGATGACTATTCTTTATTCATGTTATTCTCACTGGAGAAAACAATGTCGTCCATTGTAAGAATATTGTTCCAAGTTCGGGGAACTGCGAAGGTGTAAGAAAGTGGTGTTTGAGCCTTCCATCATAAGGATGATGATGGGAGTTTGTCTATGCCAAGAGTTACATCATTATACCACAGAATAGGTGATAAAGAGTATCCGTCCTGGGAAAATACCACTTGAGAGCGAAAGTGCGGATTAACTTTCAAAATCTTCCATCATAAAAATGATGATGGGGATTGTTTGTATCAGGAGTTACATCATCGAATCACTTTATAGGTGATTGAGATCGTCCGTCTTGGGGATGTGTACGGCACCAGGAGTTATATCGTCAGATCACATAATAGGTGATTGAGATCATCCGTCGTTGGGATGTGTACGGCGCCAGGAGTTACATCGTCAGATCACAGAATAGGTGATTGAGATCATCCGTCCTGGACAAGTACACAACGTCAGGAGTTACATCGTCAGATCACATAATGAGTGATTGAGATTATCCGTTCTGGAAGAGTACACAACGCCAAGAGTTACATCGTCAGATCACAGATTAAGTGATTGAGATAATCCGTCCTGGAGACATTTTTTCAATCGTAGGAGTACGGATTGTGTGAATGCTTCTCAATTTTCAAAAGCTTCCATCATAAGAATAATGATGGGAATTATTCGTACCAGGAGTTACATCATCGAATCACAGAATAGGTGATTGAGATCATCCGTCCTGGAGTGATGATTGGAATTGTTCGTACCAGGAGTTACATCATCGAATCACAGAATAGGTGATTGAGATCATCCGTCCTGGAGTGATGATTGGAATTGTTCGTACCAGGAGTTACATCATCAAATCACAGAATAGGTGATTGAGATCATCCGTCCTGGAGTGATGATTGGAATTGTTCGTACCAGGAGTTACATCATCGAATCACAGAATAGGTGATTGAGATCATCCGTCCTGGAGACATTTTTCCAATCGTAGGAGTACGGATTGAGGTGGATGCTTCTCAATCGTATGGATTGAGTGCTCAATTTTCGTATCCGAAATCAGATATCAGTAGTACTCTACTAGCCCCCTAGCTGATGTGAGGAATTAGTAGATTTGCTCATATAAGCTATATCAATCGTAGTACGTCTGGATTTCGGAATTGTACTGGTGTGTAAATATCCGCTCTGGGAACAAGGTTCCGTTGTGATGAAATGCTTAAGGGCGGATTAGAGCAATGAGAATCTTAGAAGTTTATCGAATTTTACAACCCTTGGTATTCGGGTAATGGTGGCCACGTTTCTCATGATTGGACATTTAATGCCTTTACTCACGTGGGCGAGCCATTATTGCGTTAAATGTGCATGTCTTAATAACCGTCACACAGGAACTTGGTGGGCCTAGGATTTGGATTTAATAGGCCCATTTAGAAGGCTTTGTGACGAAACGATGGCATTTTCGCGTCTTTGGGTAAAAAACGATGATTTTGATTCATTAAAACAGAGAGTCGTTTGAAAGTAAACGACAGGTTGCTTGAATCGGTATTTGAGAGTTTTCATGCCCTGAAAAAGGCATATTTGGCAATTCTAGTAATCACTTCTTCTTGCTCTCTCGACGAACCTCTGTAAAAGTTTCGAGAAGATTTTCGTGTTTGCCTCTGTGAATTTTAATTCACTATCCTCCTTCATCCTTAGGTAACCATTCTCCTTCCATTTTTTGTGTCTTGTTTCAGTATCTGTAAATGTCTAGGAAAGGTTTTAGCTTCAGTGGTGTTAGCCCTAGAGGAAGAGGAGGAAGGGCTTTAACTCGAAACCCTACAGTTCGTGGTGGGAGGATCCCAGTGATCTTCCAATCGAAGCCACAGTACCCAGAGAGGGAGGCGTCGCCATATCAAAGGCGAAGGGTGATAATACCCTCTTCGGAATCCTCCTCTAGTGAGAGTGCTGAGAGTGCTGATTTGTATCTCTCTGATGATGTGGATTTTTACCGCAGCGTGAAAGCTTTTACAATGGCGGTGAAGAAGACCACTGGGGGAAGAACATCCGGTGGGGAAGCACCCTCTCAGTAGTATATAATGAAGACAGCTTCCGGACTGTGCAATGTAGTCGCACACCGGATCGACTGGGTGAAATTCCAACGGAAGCGCCCATTCAGCTGGGTGGCTGAGGAATTTCACGAAACAACATCTGTCCACGCTCAAGAGGACGGAGCGGAGCTGGAACCACGTTTTACGGTCTTCAAGAAGGATGAGGACAGGTTTCAGTTTATGGTGCTCGCTCCGCTTCTGTCAGAACGGATATGTCATACGCCGGACGAGAGGTCCTTGTATATGTATGACTTTTTGTTTTTGAATCTTGGCGTGCGCTTTCCCCTCACCGATTTTCAGATGGGGGTTTTAAGATTTCTAGATTGTGCTCCTTCGCAGCTTCACCCCAACGGATGGGGGTTGATCCGTTCTCTTGAAGTGCTTGGGGAGCACTTCAACTTCCAACCGACGGTAGCTATGTTGTTCTATTTTTCCCAAGTAATCCGTCGTGCAAATAAGGAGAAGGGGGGAGTGAGCTTGATATCGCTCCGAACTCTCTCCAAGATTATCAACTTTGAGGCGTATACCGACTCAGCCAAAGTTGATGGTCATTCTTTCAAGTCTTACTTCGCAAAGATCAGCGTCCATCCTGACGAACCAATTTTTTGGTTGACTGAAGATGGGATTCTGAAATTCCCAGTGGCTTGGACGCATGAGCATTTCTTATTGACCTCCCAGGCGTACTACACTGAGGAGGATGAACTGAGCCCATCTTCAGTTTCTGTTCTTTCAGCCCTTCAATCCTACACCGCCTCGCACCAATTTTTCTCTTGCAGGCGTTTATTAGGATCGTGGTCCACCCGCGAGGAGTATTTACGTAATTTTCCTGCCATTTTTCATGCTTTATTGTATCATGCCTTGAAATCTTTGATCTCTAACCGTGTTATTTGATTTTTCAGTTGAAATTGAAACTGTGTCACCAGAGATGGAAAAGCTGAAAGGACTTAAAGTTGGAGTGAATTCCGTAGTAGCTGAGAATGACATCCAAGCAAAACGGAATTCGAAGAAAGCTACAGCTGAGAGTATAATTTTGACTTCATCTGCTGGTGACGATATCCCCTTGCTTGAGGGCGGATCCGAGAAACCGGCCTCTGAGGTTGCGGTTGTGAAGGTCGGAGAGAAAATGACAAAACGTGATTCCTCCAAGACCTCGGACCGTCAACCTTCTCCCAAGAAACCAAAAACTTCAAGAGGGGCTGCTGATCCGGAGCTTTCTAAGGGAAAGAAAGTGGAAGGGCCCACTCCGGATGCCCCAGGCGACGCGATCACTTATGGTGCAAAGCCAATAACAACTTATTTTGCACCCAAAGTTCCTCGCCCTCTTGAAAGTAGCTCCGGTCTTGCTCAATTCCTGGTATACAAGGGTTCCGTTCCTGAGGGCGTCCCTGAAACTCCGTACAAGCTGAAGCCTTCATTGAAGAGTGAAGAAGTAACCAAAGCTTGCGATGCCGGACAGAAGCACCTGGCAGAATTATCCGGTCTTCTGAGATCGGTTCGCGAGCTTTCAGAAGAGAATGAGAGGCTCAGCTTGTTGGTTGGCAAGGTTAACGATCTTAGCGTTGCTGCTGCTAAGGATAAGGCAAACATCCTCCGTTTAGAAGGTAGATTAGAAGCTTCCAGAGAGGAAGGACATAAGAAGGATGAAAAAATTGCCAGACTGAAGTATCTTGCCAAGGAGTTGGAGGTCCAAGTTCTTGACCAGAAGAAAATCAATTCCGACCTCCATGCCAGCCTTTGTACGGAGAAGGAACGTTCTTCGAAGCTAGGAGAGGACCTGAAAGAAGCTAAGATCGTCCACTCTCAAGGAGCAGAAGATTGGTCGCGTAAGGAGAAGGAGCTGCTCTTAAAGTTGGCGAATTCGACTGACGAAGTCAAAACCCTGAAAGCAGATTTGGCTGAAGCTGTAGATATGTGTGATCAAGCAGTCAAGGAATCTTTCGGGTTGGCAGTTCGTCAAGTTCAATACCGGAATCCCAAGGTGACTCTAAATTTGAATGGTATTGATCCGTTCTATGAGTTTCACCAAGGGAAACTGGTGGCCATTGTCAAGGACCGTCATGAGAGTCCGCCTAACACTCCATATAGGTTTGCTCCTTTACCTGAAGGCCAATCAATGGGACCTTCTCTCCTGAAACTCAGAAGTACAGGAACAAGCTCTGGCGCTAATGAAGGCAAGACCGGAGATAAAGGCAAAGGGAAGGAAGGAGATACAAGTCAGAAAAGCTAGTGCCTTCCCTATTTCTTTTTCTTTTTATTGATTCAAATTCACTGTGTTCCGGGATCAGCTCTAGATTATTAAACGAATTTCTTCATGTAATTTCCATTTGATCAATAAAAGAGCTATTTGCCTTTATATACTTGTTTAGTAGAAAACAGCTTTAATAGAGGGATTGCATGTGTATTGAATCATTCCGGACTTAAGTAGTGAAGATCGGGTATGAACGTAGAACCTTCATTCCGGATTTTTACATGCAAGATGAAGAACGGATAGAGACGTATAACTATCATTTTCATGCATAGGTATTTTGATAGCCAAAGACTTGGTTTGACAAAAAAGATAGAGTTCCTTTTGTCAAGTATGAATAATTTGGTATAAAAGCCTGGTAAAAGATGTCTTGCTTCTTAAAAGTCAGGCCTTTTGGGTGAAAGGTTCCGACTGAAAGGTTTCGGGTGAATATGCCTCAGATTGTGGCGTACCCGAATGAATTATTTTTGGGTCGGAGTTTATGAGTCAGGTTTCAATTGAAGAATTGATGACTCAGAATTTAAAGCTATAAAACTTCCAAATAAAGAACTTCAAAAGAGAGTATTAATTTGGAGTTCAGTATAACTTACTTGTTGTGTTTGGGGTTCGGTTTGATCCTACAATCCATGTCATATTTGGCGTTCGGTTTAATCCTACTAACCGTTCTTCAATCGGTCTTTGGTTTTACCCAATGACGATTCTTCACCGACGTTCGGTCAATCCTACTAGTTGTACTCAGAGTTCGGTTTAATCCTACAATCCGAGCCTTCAACACGGGGTTCAGATCAGGGCTAATCCTGAACCTACTGCGCCCGTGACTTGGGGTTCAGCGTGGTCTTGAAGAAGAACCAGCTTACTGCGCCCAAGCCTTCAATACGGTGTTGGGTTCTACCCTTTTACCGTTCTTAGAATGGGGTTCGGTTCAATCCTACAACCCATTTCCTGAGGTTCGGTTTAATCCTACAGCCCAGGTCTTCACCGGTGTTCAGCCAAACTTACTAACCGTACCCAGAGTTCGGTTTAATCCTACAATCCGGGCCTTCAGTTTCTTACACATACTCGAGGAGTTACATCGTCAATTACAGAATGGGTAATTGAGATCATCCGTCCTGAGTATGCTCTTGTACGCTGCACATATTCGAGGAGATACATCGTCAACTACAAAATAGGTAGTTGAGATCATCCATCCTGAATATGCTTCTGTACGCCGGATAAACTGAAAATCACAGCATAAGAAAAAACTCGAAAGAGTTAAATTGTTGTGAGAGGTTCTTATTAAATCAAAAATAAGAATTACAATGAAAGCGTAGCTGGGAAAATAATTTCTCCAGTATTCAGTTTAAAATGAGGATAGGAGAGTATGTATCGTTCCAGCAGCTAGCTATAATAGATGCGCAAGTTTTGGGTGTTCCACTTATTTCGGATTGGAGTGCCATCAAGGTTCTCAAGGCGGTAAGAGCCTTTGCCAGCAACCTCGGATACCCTGTATGGGCCTTCCCAGTTTGGGGCTAATTTGCCTTGATGAGCAAATTTATTCCCTACACTTGCTTTCCTCAAAACCAAATCTCCGATGTTGAAAGTCCTTGATTGGACTCGTTTGTTGTATCGGAGAGCAACTTTGGCTTTGATAGCCTGATCTCTGATGAATGCATCTTCTCTGAGTTCTTGTATGACATCCATTTCTGATGCCAAGTTAGCGTTATTGTTTTCTTCAGAGAAGTATTTGACCCTAGTGGAAGCAATTTGCAATTCCACGGGTATCATTGCCTCTACCCCATATGTCAGGCGGTATGGGGATTCATTGGTGGAAGAATGGGGCGTTGTCCGATATGCCCATAAGACGTGACACAACTGGTCCGTCCATCCGCCCTTGGCTTCACCAAGGCGTTTCTTTAGTCCTTTCAGCACCTCCCTGTTGGCCACTTCAGCTTGGCCGTTGGTTTGGGGATGTTTGACGGATGAGAATATTTGGGTTATTCCTAACCCTTCGAGTAAATCTGTGAATTTTCTATCCGTGAATTGGGTGCCATTATCTGTGACAACCCGTGCTGGGACCCCGAATCGTGTTATAATGTTTTCATACATGAAACGACGAGTTCGGGCTGAAGTAATATGTACCACCGGCTCTGCTTCAATCCACTTAGTGAAATAATCGACCCCTACAATGAGATATTTGATGCCCCCAGGAGCAGTTGGAAAGGGGCCCAGAATATCCAATCCCCATTGGTAGAAGGGCCATGGAACAGCGGATGTGAAGAGTTCTTCTGCCGGTGTGTGGTGAAGATTAGAGAATTTTTGGCAAGCGTCGCATTTTTTGACGAAGTCAATGGAGTCTTGCTTCATCGTGGGCCACCAGTATCCGGCCCTGAGGATTTTTCGCATTAAGCTTCTTCCTCCGGCGTGGTGTCCACATTGTCCTTCATGCACTTCTTCCATTACGTCTTGCACCTCATTCTCTTTGAGACAAATCAAATAGGGCACGGAGAGCGCCCTTCTGTAAAGATTACCATCGATCATAGTGAAGTATGGTAATTCCCTCCTTATCCTTGTCTTTTCCTTCTCATCCGTAGGTAGCTGTCCATCAGCCAAATAACGGATGTAGGGGGCCATCCATGTGTCTCCATAAAGGGAGTTTGTCATTATGGCATTTAGAGAAGGGAAAAGAGGAATGCTGGGCGACGTTAGTGTGCTTTGAACCAGCGTAGTGGTGCTACCTGGTCATTTGGTGCTTGCTAATCTAGAGAGTATATCCGCTCTAGTATTCTCTTCGCGTGGAACATGCTTGAATTCCATTTTCGAGAATTTCTCTCTCAACTCCTTGACACAGTTCAAGTATAATTGGAGTTGAGGTTCGCGAGCCTGATAATCTCCTAAGATTTATGAAATCACCAGTTGTGAATCGCTGCAGAGCGTCGCCTCAGAAGCTCCGATGTCAATTACAGCTCTCAGTCCGGCCAAACAAGCTTCGTACTCAGCTTGGTTGTTGGATGTTTTGAAATTAAAGTGAAGGGAGATTTCCAGGTGTACTCCGTCATCACTTTCTAGAACTACACCTGCTCCAGAGCCTCTTTGGTTCGATGAACCATCAACGTAAGTGGTCCAATGGACACAAGGGGAATCTGGATCAGTCCCTGTCATTTCCATAATAAAATCAGTCAGGACCTGAGCTTTAATAGCGCTTCGGGGTTCATAGGCTATATCAAACTCAGAGAGTTCAATAGACCATTTGATCATCCTCCCAGCGAGATCGGGCTTGAATAAAACAGAGCGGAGTGGTAAATCCGTTCTCACTATAATTGGATGGGCGTGAAAGTACGGACGTAGTCGTCGAGAGGCCCAAACAACAGCGAGGATGGCCTTTTCAATTTTTTGATACCGGATCTCAGCACCTTGTAAGGTTTTGCTAGTGAAATAGACCGGTCTCTGTCCATCGGGAGTTTCTTTTATCAAGGCAACGCCCAAAGCTTTATCTGAAATAGCCAAGTATAGGATGAGTGTATCCTCGGGGTCAGGCTTTGTGAGAATGGGAGGTTTGGACAACACCTCCTTAAGCTCTTGGAATGCTTTCTCTTGTTCCTGTCCCCACTCGAACTTCTTGGACTTTTTCAGTATTTTATATAGGGGGAGTGATCTGTGAGCCATTTTTGGCATAAACCGTGCCAAAGATGCTACTTTGCCATTCAGGGATTGGACTTCTCTGAGATTCTTTGGACTTTGCATGTCTAGAATTGTTTGGCACTTCCCTGGATTGGCTTCAATACCTCGTTGAGTTAATATGAAACCCAAGAACTTCCCAACAGGGACAGCGAAAGTGCATTTCATTGGGTTTAGCCTCATGTTAAATTCTCTCAAGTGGGTAAATACTTGGCGTAGGTCTTCAATATGATCGCCTCCAACCGGTGTCTTGGCTATTATATCATCAATGTACACTTCAACAAGTTTGGTATGCATACCTTCAAAAACCTTGTTGATCATGCGCTGATATGTTGCCCCAGCATTTTTGAGGCCAAAGGGCATAACTGTATAGCAAAAGACACCACGATCATTTATGAAAGCTGTCTTCTCTTGATCCTCTTCGCACATCGGAATCTGATTGTAACCTGAATAAGAATCTATGAAACTCAGGTATTGATAACCAGAGGAATCATCTACCATCCGATCTATATTAGGAAGAGGATAAGGATCCTTTGGACAGCAGCGGTTGAGGTCCACATAGTCAATGCACATTCTCCATTTACCATTGGACTTACGGACCATCACCACATTCGAGAGCCAAGAGGAATAACGGATTTCTTTGATAAATCCGGCCTTCAGCAATTCCTCAGTTTGCTAGCAAGCTGCCTTCTGTTTCTCTGTGCCCAATCTCCTTTTCTTTTGGGCAACCGGTCTCGTTTCTGGATAGACGGATAATTTATGACAGCAGAAAGCAGGGTCTATGCCAGGCATATCGGCTGCAGTCCATGCAAAGAGGTCTTTAAATTCTTGCATGAGCGTCAGTAGTTGCTGTTCCATTTCTGTATCTAGCTTGTCATTAATATGGGTGATCTTTTCTAGAGAATCTCCCAAGACGATGTCCCTGGAACTTTCATCCGGTGTGGGCTTTAATGGGTTGGACGGATTAATGTTCAAATCCGCCCTAGGGTCCAGGTCGACAAGGCTTACAGATCCAGCGGCTGCTCCAGCATCATTGAGTTTCCTCTTTTTATTGGAGGTGTCCAGCTTTGTCATGTTGAGGCTTAGGTTGTAGCAGTACCTAGCCATCTCTTGATCACCCCGGATAGATGAAACAGCATTATCCTTGTCAATGAACTTGATAAGGAGATGTGGGGTTGATACAACTGCCTCCATTGCATTTAGTGTGGGACGGCCTATGATGCCATTAAATGGTGATTTAACATCAATCACCAGCACTCGGGATTTAACAGTTCTGGCCCCTGGTTCGCCTTCAAACGAAATAAGGGTATCAAGATACCCTTTAGTCGATTGCTTTACTCCGTTGAAAGATGTTAGTTCCTGCGTATAAGGCTGTAAGTCTGAGTCTTTAAAACCCATTCTTTCAAAGCAATTATAGAAAATAACATCGTAGGAACTTCCCTGGTCAACAAGGATTCTTCGGACGTCCTTGTTGGCTATCACTGCAGTGATGACCACAACATCGTCACCACCAGGAATGGTTGGGCCAAAATCCTCATCGGAGAAAGAGATTGTTGGAGCCTCAATCCCACCTCTGTAAGGGCGATTGTCTTTGACTTTCCCTTGCACAGACAGAATCATTCTATGATGATTCTTACGAGCTGTAATTGAAGCTCCTCCTCCAGCGAATCCTCCAGCAATCATGTCAATGACTTCACGCCGGCCTTGACGCTGTTGCTGAGGCATGCTATCTTTGTGTGCTATTTCATCAGTCATCACACCCTTTTGTTTCTCTGAAGCAGAGAATTTTCTGACCAGATTACGGTTATTGTCATCCCCGTCATCTGGATCCCTTTCTCTTTTCTCATTTCGCTTTACTCTGTCAAAGGATTTCTCTTTGAACAGGTATTGCTTTAACTTGCCTTCTCTAATTAGCGTTTCAACTGTGTTCTTTAGAGCTTGGCATTCATCAGTGGAATGACCGTTCTGTTCATGAAAATCACGGTACTTACGGGGATTCCTTGGTCTTTTCATGGGGCCTGGCCTTCTAACGCCATAGATGCTAAAAGCTGGCCATCCGACCTCTCTCAAAATCTGAGATGGCTTGGCAGATAGTTGTGCATAATGGCTGAAGGAATTAACATGCCTTTCTCGAGGTCGAGGAGAGTGGTTATTAACTTTGGGATTGGTGAATGGCCTCTCCATGCGTTCTGACCTCGCTTTCTCCTTACCTTTCTGGGTTTGGGAAGGTGGTGTTGATGGCTTTTTCTTTGCAGCTATGGCTTCCAAGTGCATCTCTATACTCACGTACTTTGAGGCTTTTTTCCTGAACTCCTCAAAAGTTATAGGAGGGCTTTTCGCTAATGAGAGAGCAAAAGCTGATCCTGGCTGCAACGCCTCAATAACGATATGCAGCTTAATAGACTCTGTGAGGTTAGGAACCAGGGCTGCTTCCTTGTAGAACCTCTTCAAGAAATCTTTTAAGCCTTCATTTTCACCTTGCTTAATCTGAGCCAAGGTATGAGATGTCCTGGGAACATCTCTAGAGATGACAAAGTGAGTCTCAAAAGTATCTGCCATTTCAGCCCAAGAATCTATGGATCCAGAAGGTAAACCTTTAAACCATCCGAGGTCCTCCTCAGACAATGTTCGAGGGAACATTCGACACATCACATCTTCATCAGCCCCCAAGTACATGGCTTCAAACACATAAGCATCAAGGTGCTTAGTAGGATCAGTTTCACCATTGTATTTTCCGATGGAAAGTGGCTGAGTAGTTTGAAGGTGCTTGGGGATGTGGATGCTCATAAGTCTCCTTGAAAAAGGAACTTTTAGCTTGTAAGACACTGGGGATGCTGTCGTTGACTCTTTCTTCCTTCGGGAAGCTTCATCTTCAGAATCACGAGTCTGTTCTCTCCCCTCAAACGTAGGGATATTTGAGTATTGGAGAGTGGTGGATTTTTCACCATCAGTTGTATGGGGAGTGTGTCGTGTGCGAGATGATTCCTTATCCTCGCTTTGCCTTCTTTCTTTTCGCAATTCAGCGAGTTCCCTTTGGAGTTGACTAATCAGCTCATCACGAGGATCAGGATTAGACACTGTTACTATCTTTTTTGAGCTGCCCCCATGAGAATCAAAGTTGAGCTTCCTGAAGATGTTGGGGTTGGCTCTGCCTTCAGGCTGATTCTCCACGAAATCTTGTGCTTCGCCTTCCATTGTGGATTACTTGCTCTTTCAAAGGATATGGGAATAACTTTATCGCGTCCCACTGGGCGTGCCAATGATCTGTCCTGAACCAGGGTCTAGAGATCCGGACTCAAGTCAATCACAAACAGTATGTAAATACCGTACAGAAGACCGGATGTATGAGTATCCGGTGTAAGTATCCGTTGTCCTTGAGTGAGGAGAGCAGATTGGGCGTCCTGGAGATCCTTCACACCGACCTAATACGTTGAAGTGGGCGAATGGTGGTGTCACCTGCAAAGATTCTCCGACGCTCAAGTCAGTGATGATATTCCAAGTAAGGAATGTATTTCAGAGAATAAATCAGTCATGGATTTAGTTGAAGATCCCTCACTTCATTAATGAATTGAGTTCATATACCTGATTGACTCGTTTTTCGAGGACTCGTTAGTGGGGAACCACTAACTCCCATTAGCATTATTTTATTGCGCACTTACCAGCATGATTGGGTAAAGTGGCTATTTTATATTGAGCATGGAGAATATAGACTAGGATTAGGAAACAAGTTGACCATCCCCATGAGCAGAATTTGGCTCGTAGTGCAGGGGATTATTGATCGATCCCTGTAGCAATGATCCTTGTCTTTTACACAGTAACGTGTGTGTTGTCCGGTGTCATGGTGTTATCCTGAACAACCGGTATAGGGAGAACGCCTGATACGGAATTACAGTCCGGATGTATACCGATGACACCGGTTACACGTTGATGTCTTGAGAAAGTCGTTAAAATATATTCCGCAGATCGGATACCGGTATTGAGACCGGATCAATATATATATTAGAAATAAAAGAAATAGAGATTTTAAAGTGTTTTCTTTTCAAGAAAATATATTATTGAGTAGTAAATAGAATTGGAAAAGATAGCATTTGTGTAATAAGATTAAAAAGAAAAGTTGACAAAGAAAGAATAATAAGATTTAGTAAGTTTTGCTAAAGTATTAGAGAAATAATGAGTTTTAAGTAATATGTTAGAAATCAAAGGAATAAGAATTTTAAAGCATCTGACAAGAAAAATATATTCTTGATTATTCTGGACCATTAAGTAGAATTTGGACAGAGCATTTATATGCCAAAGGATTAAAAAGGAAATTGATAATGAAAAAGTAGTAAGAATTAACTTGATAAAATAAATCCTTTTAGTAAATTATAAGTCAAGTACATGAAATAATTGTTTAGGACATTAAATGGGTCTTAAGGTAGTAACTAGGTACTAATGGATTAAAAAGAAAAATTGGACTTATATTGGGAGCAATTGATAATTTAGAGTAGTAACAAATTTTATGCTAAGTAATCTAAGGAACCTAGAAATAACTAGAACAAGTAAAGAGGATAATTTAAGGGAAAGTATAGCATGAACTTTTAACCCAATAGAGGAAGGGATTAGTAAGTTGAAAAGAATTAAATAAGAACTTATGAATTGATAGTTAGTGGCAGAATTAAATGGTTTACCTCAAGAGTTAAAAAGTAGTTATTAGAAAAGAATATATTGTGAATGACTGAGGTATGTAAAATGAGTTAGGCATAGTTATTAATCAAGTCAGAGATGAGATTAAACTACAAATAATGATAATTTGATAAACCAAAAATTATGAGGTAGAACCAAGGGATAAGTAAACTTCAAGCCATTAATAAAAGTAGTAGTCTTAGTAAAAATAAATAATGATTTATCGCTAATATCATGACAAAATGAGTTATAGTCAGTTAAAAGTGAATTTAGGGAAAAGAGTATAAATTTACTGTTTATGGGGAAACTAAGTTAATTTCGGAACCTTGGTAACAAAATTTAACCCTGGAGAGAAAAATATGTATACGTATACATACATACATACACGATTTTATATATAAATTTTTAAGCAATTACTAACTATTGTTAGTAATTAAAGACCAATTAAAACTAGTCTCGCTATAGTAAGATTAATATGATTACAATTCTCAGACTGGATAAATAGACTAGTATGATCGATAAATATACCCATGCGGTCTAATAACCGTTATCTAAATATTAAGTGAGTAAAAGTATACTCTAAACGAGCCAAGTTCACCTACGTAATAGTATATACTTAGTACTTATATTTAAGATAAATTATGGATGATAAATAAGAAATATAATCTTACTACTGATAGGATCAATTGACTATGGTCTGTGATTTAGACAAATAAACTTACAAGTATATTCATTAGGCGAGTAATATGTTCTTGATTTATCTACGTGAGTGCATTCATAAATGTATCTGTTTCAAATTACATGACCCTATTATCAAGATGAATGCCATGGACATTATAAGATGTATGATGATTGTTATGTGATGAAATGTATGGTGATTATTATGTGATAAAATGTATGATGATTGTTCTATGATAAAATACATGATTACTATTATATGATAAAATGCTTGATGAATGTTGAGTGATAAAATACATGATGAATATTATGGATGTGATTAAGGGTGTGATGAATGTTATGGATATGATGACATGTATGATGAGTGTATGATTAATGTTATAGATGTGATGAATTGTATGATGAATAAAGGAAATTGGCATGATACATTAAATGATTCATGTTGAGATGTATGGATAAATTGGAATAAAAACGAGAAAAATGAGAATATGTCTCGGTAAGGATCCTGAGATGATTGAAATGTGAAAAAGATATGATTAAGAAATGAATTGATGTGATTGAGATTAGATCTAATGAGATGACAAAGCACTATAGTGCCAGTATTACCCCAAGAATTATGGTTTGTGTATTCGAAACACATTTCTTTCTTAATTATTAGGTGGGACGTATTGTGATTTGAGTAAGTATGAAAGGGTAATGAACAAAGAAAAATGTTTGATAAGAATTTTATGAGACAAACCTGATGTTAAGAATGAAATTGAGTCATTGAGAGGACCCTACTGATGACTGGTGAAATGACAGAAATGTGTGTTACATGCATCATGTACATAGAGTATAAGGACATATGGCAGATGATAGAGTGATCCCCAAAATCATACAGTGTACACTAGAGAACAACGATGTTCCAATCCTGTGGGAAGTCTCGGGAGTATACCGGGGCGGACCTCCAATGGCCCAGAGTCCCGCCTGAGACCGGACAGCCCATGGCAAACCTGGTATAATTCGACTCAGAATGAGTGTTACTAGGACCATATGGTGCCCGTTCTAACGAGTTGTGATTGGATCCATTGTTGATGATGGGGCTGTATTTCCTTCCCTATGTGATTACTAAAACAAGGAGAGCTCCAATCACTCTAGTGGGCAGAAGTAAGTGGCCAGATTGATGTGAACAATGTAAATTGATATGTGTGAGGTTGGGAAGGAAGAGTTGGGCCCATATGTATCATGATGGCTAGGGAAAAGATCAGAATTAATGAAATGGAACTCATGCATTACATTATCTTATCTGTGTGAAGTTGTATTCATTTTTTATTGAATTAGTATTTGTATGTGTGATAGCTAGTGGTGAGGGGAAAGCAAAGAGTTATATATTCAGAGACGATTGGATGAGACTGAGTTAGGATAAACAACTTAGAACAAACTAATTAGGGACCCCGATAAGAAAGAAGAATATTATATGCAAGCCTATTCAGATTGTGTTGGAGGGATGCCAGTGATGGCAACTCTCCGATTGTTGTGGAAGTGAAGACTCACCCTTACGCTATTTTTACAGACCTTTAATGGGACTATACACCCGACACCAAAGAGATCAGTGCAGACTTCGCATCAAGGACCGGCTAGACTCTTCTTGGACTGAGGATGATTAGGATAAATGTTCTCTTTTCATGGTTTGAATCTATGTGCCCATGATTTTCAGTATGTACAGGCTATTGTTTCGACCATGTATTGTATATAACAACATTGTATATATGATGTATATGTTCCACCAAATTTTCTTGTACTAAAAAAAAAACTTCCACATTTTCTAAACTCGTAACCTCTCAATTAAGTAGGATGATCTAGTGGAAGAGATTATCCTAGTTAACCGAAGGTGTTACATTTGGACCTTGTATACATATATAATTGCTTTGGGCCATGTTCCTTTAGGTTTTAGGCCTTGGGTAAAGCTTTAACAAGTCCCCCAAGTCAAGTCCGAAAATACATTCATGTAGGAGGTATATATACCTTCCTCTTCTTTATAATTAGTTAACTAAGATTCATTTTGAGAAATTCTAGGGAGATTGAGTGTTTTCTCTCTCTAAACTCTCGAGTGCTAACTCTCTCCCTAAGTTCTTTGGAATCCTTTTCCAAAGGTGGTGAACATCACTTGGCTTATCTTCCTAGAAGTGATGACTCACTCTCCCCTTCTTGTCTCTCCATCATTCCATTTTTAATTCCTAAATTTCCTAGCCTTTCCCTAGGTTTTCCACCAAAATTTCTCTCCTTTTCCTCCGTTACAAGTCTCGGTCATAGCTTCAGAAATTCCAGCATTCCTTTTCATGATGCAAATCCAAGGAGAACAAGCTTAGATCTAAGAACAAATCAAGATGGAGATCCAAATTCTAAGAAGATCCTACATCAATGATTTAAACTTCAGGGGTCTGGGCTGGTATCTAACCCTTATTAAAAATACTATACTCTGTTTTATATTTTTAGTTTGTATAAATAAAAAGTATATATACGAATACTTTTATTCTGGGTTAGTTAATTTTTACATTAACAAAATCTATTTTAATAAATTATAGATTTAATTTGTTTGTAAATGATAATTTCTTTTAGTGTATATATCCAACTTTCGTTAATTTCCAACCTTTGACATATACGAGGCTTACTGTATATTGCGGATTTTTTGCACGAGGAAATAACAAATCATATGGGAGAATTTTCGATGGTTATCTAAAATTTGATATTTTCCACTCACAAAGGTATATGACATTACACCTTCATGGGCATATATTGGTCCACTCCAGTAGTGTTAATCTATGTTACGGATCAAGTTGAATGGCACAATACTAGTGAGCCAATTTATCCATTATAAAATAAGAAATAATTTAAATTTTAAAGAATTAATGAAAGATAGTTTGCTTATGATGCTTATCTTCTTAGTTTTAATTTCATTTTTGTTCTAGCTGATGTGAGAGTTACTAGATGTATGGATTTAATTACATTGGTCTATTGGGGATTTAAGTTTAATAGAGATTAAGAGATCTTGTATTTTTTTTAATCCGATATTATCGGATGTGAGGTAAATTTAGATGTCACCTATAAAGACACATTAATTAAGTCAATATGATATGTGATAACAAACCTCAAACATAAGGGTTAGATTGAACAAACCTTACATGTAATAAATGTTGTGTATTTATAGTAAAGAAAATGTACGTCTCAATACATTTTTTGTAAAATATAGAGAAAGCTAACACAAGTACGGTAATTTCTAACACCTTTACAGACACATTTTGGTATGCCCTTAATATGAACCATTATCCTCTTAATGTTACCGGTTATACATTATACTGGTTATCATGGAATATGAGGGTTTCTCTTGGAGCCTCATGGATATAAAATAACGATGTCCAAGTGTAGACATAAACCTTACATTATCAGTGTCGATATTTAGTCTACATCAATTTTTATCTTTTTATGCTAATTTAAACTCTAGTCAAAGTAAAAGCTATTGAGGTAAATTTTATTTGAATAATACTTTTATACATGTATAGAAATAAAATCTAATCACTTATAACTTGTTTGAATTCCGTTGATTATTTTCTGAATCTTAATTAACCTACCAACAAACATGACATAGGAGAATCTGTTATATTCATAAAAAGTATTTTATTTTAAGAGATACAGTTTTTTTCAAAGATCTCTGCACCTCAAAAAGAGTCTTTAACTCTTGACCAAGAGATATTATTGATTCACAAAATATAAAAATAAAATTACCCCTTCTAATCAGTAAGTTATTGTGAAAGGGGGACACTAGACATTGAAAATCATGTATATTCCACGTTGAATGGTTCTAAGATTTCGGTTAAAGGTTCGAATTTATGGCTAGCCTGGTCGACGCAAGATTGGATAGGTTAGCCTAGAGTAGATATCCCCCGAAAAACAAAGAGAATTGATGCCTGTGCAGTTACAAGATAAAATTTAAAATGGAAGCAAGAGGGAATGAATGAGAATATTTATGAGAAAAAGGAGGGGCAACAGCTCTAACTATGCATTTATAATTAATCATTAATATACAAGTTGATAATAGGAAACATATTTCCGCACCTAGCATCAAGAAGCAAATACGCCGAAGACTTTCATGCTGATAAAGTATACCCCACTGCAACCATTATCAATACTTTTTAGTTTTCACTTCAGTGCTCTCCCAAAATAAAAAATAATCTTATACTCTCAGAAATCATAATTAGATTGATGAGTTCTATCCTCCGTTAATCATTCTGTTCTTTATCATCTTACATAGTATTACAATAAAAATAAATAAATCATAATGAGTATAATTCACTTTTTTTTTTGTTTTAATAGAATAGAATTCATAGCTAGTTTTAGTCATCTATTAAATTGATCATGACTGTTAGCTAATTTAGCTTTTGAAGTTAAGTAATGTTACAAAAACACTAAATCACGAGGTGACATCTAAATTGATATATTAACTTCCACGTACCAGGCTAATTAATCACATCGATTCATTTCAAATGACAAATAAATTCTCAATTTAAACGGTTTTGACTCACTTGGTAACAGTCTCAGATTGTGAAAAAAAAATTCAAATTCAATCCCATTAAACACGTTTAATGGGAAGAGTAAAGAGTTTTAATTTCGATTAAACATTTAATAAGATAAAAAAAAAAAGAGTAGTACCAAACACCTTCGGCTTAACCGGTGTAGCATCTTGCTTCCCTTGCGTATCAAATTTCGGCAAAGGAATGTTGAAAACTATATACTAGCGCTATAAACAATAGCATGTAGCTAACTGAAGGGAATATAAGAATCATATGCCTACAAGGAAAAGCATAATTAAGTTTACCCCCAGTTTACTTCATTTGAAAAAAATGGTAATATATAAAATAGCTGTGTAATTTGATATATATATATATATATATATATATATATATATATATATAATATTTGTGCATATAAATTAATTTTTAGTACCGTTAATAATGATTTTTTTCGATTAAAATTATATTAGGTATCTTAATCACAGAGTCAATAAGCCTAAGGGGATGTGGCGGGAAGGGAACAAAGGGAACAACAAGATTTGGTCAAAGCTAATCCCAAAAGTTTCAACTTTCATTTGGAGAAAGTGATCATGTGCGATTTATAGCTCTGAAGTGGAAACCGCTAATCATTTTCTCGTTAACTACTATTTTGTGTAAGAGATGTGATATTAGGGCTATAATTGGGTAGGATCAAAGAGGGCATTCCCTGAAAAAAGGTAAAGACCGTTTCGTTCAACAAGATTTATTGCTAGGAAATAAGAAATGGAGAATGACCAGGGATGCCATTTGGCTTGCTATTAGTTAGTGTTATGGTAATATAGAAATACAAAAATTTTTGAAGATGAGATATCACCACTAGAGAATAACTTTTAGAGCTTGCCAAATTAAAAGGCTTTGTGTGTCTTCTTTTTTGTTAGGGAATTCCTAATTGTAAGGAGAAGTTCACATGAACACTCCCACCAAATTCCATGCATATGAACGATAGTTTGTTAGAGTGTGACCTTCATACCTTTTGTAAAATTTAGTGTACCACAAGAGTGTAGCGTATAAACATCTCATGTTCTATTTATAGGCTCAAGTTTGACTTAATGAGCACTCACTAGTGCAAAAGATGGAAACAAAGACAGGATATAAGAACGGTTTATAGCTAAACGTGTTTAAAAGAGGCGCGGTGGCAAATTTGAAATTATCAGCAAGTTTTTAAACACGGTTGCATGAGAACCGTCTTGGTAGATAAGAATTAAGGACGGTTGTTCCTTGACCGTGTTGGTAGATAAGAGTTTTAACCACGGTTCTGTCTGAATCGTGTTAGTAGATAGGAATTTTAACCACGGTTAGCCTTGAACCGTCTTCGTAGATGGTAATTAACCACAGTTAAACTTGAACCGTGCTAATAGGGGGGCTACAAAGACGGTTGCCTCACAACCATGCTCATAGATGCACCCGTTTAAACATTTCGTCTTCTCTACTGTTCCCAAAGCTAAAAGAATTCCCTCCTCTTTCTCTCCCCTGTACCCAAAACATTTCCCTCTTCTTTTTTCGTCACTAACCAAAACGCATTCCGAATCCCATTTCCCTTTTCTTTCTTCTTTCTCTATCAAGTACCCAAACAACGTTTGCTTCTTTTCCATCTTCGATTTTCATTGTGCCAAAACCCATTAAGAATTTTCATCTTCTTTCTTCTTTCTCTACTTCACCGAGTACCCAAAATGTCGTCTTTGTTGTTGCGAAGTGGTGGTGAGGCTTCAAAGTGGTTCTTTGCTAGGTGGTGTGGTGTGTTGGTGGTGCATTTCTTCTTCGGTGTTTCTCGAAGTGCGTGCAGTTTTCTTCTTCCCCATCTTCTTTCTTCTTTGTCTACTTCACCGAGTACCCAAAACGTCGCGTCTTGGTTGTTGTGAAGTGGTGGTGAGGCTTCAAGTGGTTCTCCTTCCTTCTTCTTTGCTAGGTGGTGGTGTGTTGGTGGTGCATTTCTTCTTCGGTGTTTCTCAAAGTACGTGAAGTTTTCTTCTTCCCCATTGCTAGACTGCGTAAGTAATTGCTACAATTTAAATGATGGCCCTGCATGTGTCCACCTAATTAGTTCCCTTTGTATGTTAAATTAGGATAACTTATGCTTATCTTCCTTTAACAACTATTTTGGTAGCATCTGAACTTGTTTTTTAGTTACAGTAGCATGTCAACTTTGAAACCACTAAGTATTTATTAACAGAAGAAAAATATTCGTAATTATGTTAACTGCTTGTATAATCTTGTACAGTGAAATATCAATTCTCAAAGAAGACAATTGTTAACCAAAACAAAAGGAATGGATCTAGGGGGTGAATCTTTATGATCTAGATCACTATATTATATACTAAAATACTTTTTTAATCCTCTTAAAATTTATGGTTTAGATAAAAACTCTTTAAAAATTTACCATGGACTTTTAGTTTTTAAAAAATTTTATGGTTTATGAAATTAAAAAAATGAGGGAGAGAGAAAAGGGAAAAAATTATTTTTTTTAAAAGTTTTTAAGGACCAAAAGTCTAAGGTAAATTTTGTAAAGTCATGGATCTAGGTTTTAAAAATGTTAAAATGTTAAAAGGGAATACCAAGTTTGTTTGATATGTTAATAATTTCAAGTAGATAAAAATTTTATTATAAATGTAAAATAATAAATTGTATGAATTATAACAAAATAATTAAAAGGAGTTATTTTTGTTGATTAGGCATTGTATCACCTATGATTCGTTATCATTATTTCTTGAATAACTTCAAAATGTTGTGTAATTATGCAGACTAGGCGGGTCAGCACGAAGGGGTCATGTGTTGCACCTGACGGTGACGATGACGATGTAAATCTTGGAGACTGCCGTCAGTGTGACCTATTTGTGGATGGAGTGGAAGAGCCAGTTGCCATTGGTTCAGTGTATAACCAAGGCCCTTTGGTTCACCATCAGAAATTACCCGATGGTGTGTCAAGGATTTCGGTTGTACAGGTCCTTGAGGCAGATGCAGTTGTTCCCATTCCAACATCTGAGGTACATCTGGTCAGCCAGGCTGTAAGACACTTCCTTATGTGGCCGACCAGACTTGTGTCAGATTCCGGTCCCCAGGTAGGCTCTTTACCCAAGCATCAACTATATATTAAGTTATGGTTTCAATAATCATAAGTTGCTTCTAATTTTTTAACTATTTTAACAGGGTGTTGCCCCATCAAAGAAGCCAGAGCCCCCCTTGATCCGATAGAACGACTATGGGACATATCGGCTGGGCTTCGCAATTGCACTATCCCGGTCCCATGGGAAGAATCCGTTTTTGGTTTCCCTAGTGCTATCCCAGTGTACATTGCACGACCTGACTTGTGTGAGGTCCTAATGGGAAGACGATGTTGAACATTTCAGTGATTCAGTGTTGGGAGCTGTAAGTATGATGTCTTTTATCCAATGATAGTGTCAATTAAATTTATATTTTTACAACACTAAACGTCTACAAATTTGATTAGGTTTTTACATAGACTTTGCATAGAGAGAGGTGTCGATAACACTTATGGTTTCCTGGAGCCCTCTCTAATACAACTTCGTGGGAACAGCAAGGAGGAGATTCAGGCATACATCCAGAATTGGATGCATGCCTCGGACAAGACTGTGTACCTTGCGCCATTTCATAGAGAGTAAGAGTCTAATAAATATTTAGTTATTTTTGTCAATTTAATAATGGATTGTGTTGTTACTATTCAATGGTACATTGCAGCCTTCACTGGTAACTGTTGGTCATTTGCCCGAAGGACGGCATTGCTGCATGCTTCTGTTCATTGTATGGGAGTCCTGGTGCGGACTACATGAAAATACTCGACGGGTAAGTTGATTTTTAAAAATAAAACAACTTTACATATTTGATTAAGTCATTCTATTAACTAAACTGATGTTTTATTCTCTTACAGGGCTTTAATTGGGTACCATCTACTACGCGGCAAAGTGAGCAAGAAAAGACTAGAGTGGGTCTTCCCAAAAGTAAGCACTTCAATTAATAAGCATTACTTTTAAAGTTACCTCAATTAGTAACAAAAACAATAACTAATTATGAAATCAATGTATGGTACCTTGTAGTCTTATCGGCAGGATGGCACCTTTGAGTGTGGGTATTTCGTGATGAAGACGATGCTCACCATTGTCCAATCTGGTATAGTAGACGGATGGACAACTGTAAGTTTTTACTGCCTACTTTAATTTATTTGGTTTTGACATATTACTATTACAATTTGTTGCTCACCTATTAATGATTATGTCTTCTTTACAGCACTTTCGAGACTCTTCCTCAATGTTCCCTGAAGAATACATTGACGAAATCAGAAACCAATGGGCCACCAGCCTTCTTCAACTCAAGGAAGGAGCCCAATAGACTTCTGTCATTTATTATATTATTACTGTGTTGTTATATACCTATTAGTGTAGCTTAATTACTTATTGTGCATTTTATATACCATATTTGATGTTTAGACAGTTTGATTGAATTTTTTTAAACGTTCATTATTATTTATCATTGGACTGTCTGGGACTGTTTACAGGTTTTTGGGAAAGAATAAAAATAAAAAAAAAATTTAAAAAAAAATTAAGGTTTTAAGCACGGTTATGGTGTTAACCGCCCTTTTAAGCACGGTTGTGCTTTAACCTTCTTAAAAGTCCCAAAGAAACAAGCACGGTTCAGGAGGAACCGTGCTTAAAGGTCAGAGATACGAGCACGGTTCAAAGGAACCATGCTTAAAAGTGTCACACCTACGAGCACGGTTGAAATTAACCGTGGTTAAAAGCCATCTACAAGCACGGTTGGGAACCGTCCTTAAAAGTCCTAAGCTACAAACACGGTGGGAACAAGCACGGTTCTGGAACCGTGCTTAAAGGGTCCCCAGAACCGTGCTTAAAGGTCCTTTTTCCACTAGTGACTCTTTAGTGATTGAACTCTCTACTCATTTTAAATAAATAAGATTCAATAGTTTTAATTTTAGTCCAACTAAAATAAAAACTATTCTCTAATAGGATTACTCTGTGCATGTGACCTTATAAGAAATATATGTGGTTTATATTAAATATAATAATGAGCAATGTCTAGCAATACATCATTATCTAAATATAAATATCAAATTGTTATAACTAATAAGTGATAAGTATTTTATATGTTTGTTTCCTTTGTCACGATATCTGATTAGCTTCAAGGCATGGTTGTCATTATCCTTGTATGACCTAATTCGTTTTATTTGATAATGAAATAGACTTTATTTGAATAAATATCCAATATTTATTCTCTCTAGCATGATCATGTATTTCTCTAGTCTCACTTCATCAAGTGGCTCATAGATATCACTCTCATTACATAGGAGAGACAAATATCATCTATATTACTTATATCCCTTTACATGATTTGTTCACTACCCAATTATAATATTTATAACCACTTTGTTATAGATGATACTTAGTTGTATCAAAATAATAAAATCCTCATGTAGGAATTGTAGTGACTTCAGGTTGACAAACTACATATATCATTATCACATCGAGAATCGTTTATGACACCTATGTTAGGATCCTTGTAACGTTCTCATGGTGGGTCTGCCATTACTTTTAATGTACCCGTGTGAAGATTTGACATCATCCATATCCATGATCTGTGAGATTAGATCATCAATACACTCACACACTAGTTTTAATGTATTTATATGTCCCTATATTAATATTTGACTAAGGACATTTTAAGAATAATTCTCATACTGACCTACTATTCCAATGATTAACAAAGGCTGCTAAACTATTTAACCAACATGTCTTATTCAAATAAAGCGATACGCCCTAAATGCATAGGTTCTTAATGCATACCCCCAACAATCTCTCACTTGCACTTAGAGCCTAATAGATTTACACCCACGACTTTGGTTCCTTCATGCTTCTGTTGTGTAAGAGGTTTCGTTGGTAAATTCCCAACATATTTGTTGCTATGCACATTGCATATTCTTACATCTCCCTGAGATGAAATTGTCTAAGTATATGATTGAATCGAATCAATTCCTTAAGTTGTTATATGGTTCCATTGTCATCACAATGGAGACACATAAGGTTCACAATGTTTGGAATAATCATGACCCATCAAATATAAATTATCTCCATTGCAATTTAACATAACAAGATACTTACATGTTTGTAGTTGAATCAATGACTGTTTCTTGCATTGAACCTTTTAACCATATGATGCAACCATTTTGACAAACATGTGTATTCCAATTACAATCTCAATCTATTCATACTAATTGGGAGGTTAGCATCAGTGTAACCTACAACAAGCTCATTTTCCATTCATCTAGATTTCATCCTTAGCCCCTTTTAAGTAATTAAGGATGTTCTTAATTATGGTCCAATGACTTTCACTAGGATTAGGCTAGTATCTACTCGCCTGGCTTAAAGTATACGAGACATCCAATTGAGTTCATGGCATAGCGTATAAAGTTGACCCAATAGTTGATGCATATGAAATCTTATTCATACATTCTTTTTCTTCTTTTGTAGATTGAGATTGAGCCTTTTGGTAGGCTTATGTCATGTGACATAGGAAAAGTTCTTTTCTTGGAGTTTGACATGTTAAAACCTATTAAAATTCATCTATGTATGTACTCTGACTTGGGTTAAGTAGTTTTTTGATCTATCTCTATAGATCCTTATTCCTAACATGTCGGTTGCTTCACCTAAGTCTTTATTGGAAAAGTAATTTCTAAATCAAGTCTTTAGAAACTAGGAGTGGGAACATTATTTCCAATAAAAAGTATGTCATCCACATACAAGACCATAAAACAACTATTTAGCTGTTAACCTTCTTATAGTCATAAGATTTATCTTCACTCTTAATGAAGATTCCAACTTTTAAGAGTTTGTTGTAGTCCACAAATGGAACATTTGAAGTGAATTCATATACCCTCCTAGACGCTTCAAGAATAAGAGACCTTTGGATTGTGTGTCATATACATATTTTCAAGGGGGTTCCCATCTTAACATCTATCTACCGTATTTTATAATTGTGGTATTGTAATAACATGTAGGATCTAAATTGATTTAAGCTAATTGACAATTTAGCAATCTTGCTTTAAAGGTATCTACATTATCATCTATGTTTAGTTTTCATTTTAAAAACCCACTTGTATCTTATAGGTTTTACCCTTCTGGATACGTAAATCGAGGTCCATAACATGTTAATGTTCATGGAGTCCATTTCAAATCCCATGGTCCCACGCCATATCGTAGATTCTGAACTTGTAATGGCTTCTTTGTAAGAAGTATGGTCATTTAGCAATATGTCTCTTTCCTGATTCATAAGATATCCATATCTTTTAGGTTTGGTGATATATCCCATTTGATCTGTGTATGTCTTGTGCTACCAGAGTTAGTTAGGTCATAACACTTTGTGATTCCTGCTCTTGTTCCATCGTTGGGTTTTGAATGCCTTGTGCTACTTGAATTTCTTCAAGTTCTACTATCCTCTCACTGGTTCTTTTAAAGAAGCACTCTAAGCAACAAACATTTAGTTATGAAGGGGATGAAGACCAATTATGCCCCTAAGATCGTCTAATTCATGAAAATATAAAACTGTTATGCATAAAATTTTCAAAATGAACACCTTGTAGTATTTCAGGTATAATTTAAGTTACAGATCTTCTTTTAAGGTGAATCTAATTGGAAAATATCTATAACTCAATTATCTATAACTTTTATGAAGGATTTAAGAGCAAATTCGACCTAAATCAGACGCAGTTTTAAAAACAAGCTGGTAATCGATAACAACATTTCTTGTAATAGATAACAAGAGAGCAACCTATGCAAGAATTCATTTCTTCTCATGGGTAATCAATTACAGGATCCCTATAAACGATAACCATTGTACAAATATAGTTTTTATGTAAATTTTGGCCTCTAGGCCAACTTCTGCAACCCTTAACTTGTCTGTTTGATTTCTGAATGCTATGGAAATTTACACACACTATCTATGACTCATTTTGGATATGCTATCACAGTTCATGCTCAAAGATTCACCCAGATCAATGTTATGCAGAAAATGCATTATGATTAATTTCATGCAATTTCTATACCCAAACCCTATCAAGAGTCATTCAATTAGCAATTTTAACCCATACACAAGTTTCACTTATGCCCAAGAATCACTTGTCTACGCACTATTTAAGCATTATTGGGATTTATTGAAGAAAATCAAAGAAAATTAATGCATTCTGAGTCAGCAGAACCTGATACGTAGCATCAACCTCACGCCTAGTGTGGGAACCAAAATTGATAGCTAACGCTCAGCGTGGGGCTGACGCGTAGCATCTGGACCAAACTTTCAACCAGCCCTTCACTATAAATAAGTGTCATTGCCAAGGGTTTCAAGAGACCTCTACACTATAGAACACTTCCATTACTCAAAACTAACCTTAGGCATAGATTCTTTTCATTTTTAAAGTCATTTCCAAGTTCAAGTCCTTTTTCATTATGTTTTCACTTGTAAGTTATGTTTTTACTTTCACCATGTGCAACTAATTTGTTTATGTTGGGATTTGGTGAACCAATCTATTGATATGATGTTGTGATTATGAATTATGCATGTTTATGATTCAAGTTTTATGTTAGTGTTTCAATCTTTTATTAGTATGAATTTTAAATGGGAGAATGATTTTCATGTTGTTAAAATTACTTTTAATGGAAGTAAAAGTTGAAATATCCTTAATATACCAATTATTAGGGATAGAGTTGGTAATTATTATTGTTTTAAGGCCATAACTTAAAGCAAGTTTTTTCTGAGAAAGCATATGAGGGATCAGATTCTACGATAACTATTTAGAATTTATTCACCGGGGGATCGGGTTTAATGATTTTAAGTTGCGATGACATAAACTTGAGGATTAAATATGCATGTTCAGAGTTACTTTGTTATATCTTTAGTGTAGGGATCTTAATTCTAACATAGTTTGTCATACCGTTTTTACCATCTCAAGAATTGTTATTGTTGTTTTAAGGTGTTGTCTTTGGAAGTGTTTATTTTTGTACTTATTTTCTAGATTGGATTTAATATTGTTACTGTTTTATAAATACTTTCAATTGTTCCTTACTTAATCACTCAATGCATGAATCAATATCTAAATTTTTGAATATTATACAAAGCTGTATATAAAACATTCTTTTGTTAATAAGTTTAACTTCTTACTACTAGTAAATAAAAATTACTGTCATATACTACTTAAGATCAATAAATCCTTATGGGAGCGATATTTGAAAACTGCAATGATAAATTGGTGTGTTTGCCAAACACTACAACAATTATGTTGAAAGTATTTGGTAAAAGTAGTTATTGCGGTAGCTAATAAATATAAAATGACATAATAACTTGTATTTTTTACACACATCTTGTAATTTTTTGAGATTTTAATTAGTCTAAAATTTAACAGAAAAATGTTTAGATTTTGTTATAATTTTAAGTTTTATCCACAATAAAAAAATTGTTTAGAATAAAATAAAGGATTTTACTTTTGTTTAAATAAGAAAGAGTTTTACTTGTTGTTTAAAATAAGCAATGTTTTGGGTTGCAAGTTTTACTTGTTTTAAAATAAAATAAAGGTTTTATTTTTTCGAAAATAAAGTAAATGGTATTAGTAATATGAATTATTAAAATTATAAAGAGATAATAATGTAAAAATGGATCAACTACTAGCTAAAATCTAAAAGCACTACTTTAATAGTGTTTTAAAAAATGCTACTAGCTAACTAAAAATATTATCTATCAAAACATATATATTTTGCATGATATTTCAATTGCCAATTTCAGCTTTCTACCAATTGAAATGTCTACACTAAAGCTAACTTATGAATTACAGATTATCTCATGCTTTATAGTTAAGGACTATAGCTATGTTCTTAACTGATGTGTATGACTTATTTTAACCTCTTAACAAAATGCCAACTTAAAAATTATAAATAAACACGCGTATTAATTTTTAAGAGGAGAAACAAAAAGTAGATGAAAAAATTAAAAAAAGAAATTGGTAGATAATAAAAAGACAAACAATGTTGAGAGTAATATTAAGTATTTTTTTCGTTTCTATTTAACTATCTTGTTGGAGAACAATTTTATTTCTATATTTAACTATTTATTTAGAGTTCTAAAAGTGTATTAATCATTTAAAATTTTAAAAAATATTAATTTTTAATCTTCGAAGAATATCCTCATTAATATTTAAAAAAGATTTAAGAAAAATAAATAAAATAGAGTTAATAATAAAGTAAAGAAATAATCGAACGGATCGTAAAATAGAAATAAAGCGAGTAATAACTATGTGATGGGTGTACAAATATTGATGGTGATGCCAAATATGAAATGGACAGAGATCCTGTTGGATGGTTACTTTTATTGTTCAGATGGTGAAAAGGCCATTGTAGTCTGTTGATCAACTCTGCAACCTAAAGTACTCAAATATTCAATGCTTTCCACTTCACAAGCCCACAACACAATATGCACAGTGCATTCATGAAAAACCTATTAAATTTTTACCAAAAAAAGATAAGAAAAACGTATTAATTCAATAAGGGAAACGTAATTAGACAGAGAATATTCAACACACTGCTCAAGATCTCAAGGGCATGTCACTAAGCATTAAAGAGACCAAATTGCTCCGTCATCTTCTATACACAAACATTATCATCACCGGACAGGGCGGTGCTGGCATTTCCTTATATATGCTTTCGTAATCAAATCACAAATTTTGATATAACTGAGGTTGTTAAAATTTTAAAAACTTATAATTCTATACTAGTTTTTTATTTTTACATTAAAATTATATCTTTATTTTTAAATATTAAAGACAGAAGAATCTAATTTTTATAATTAAATCATAACTTTAATTAAGAATACTAACTCAATTGATTTAGCCTTTTAACATGAGTTCAATTCTTAATATAATAAAATAAAATAACCTTAAACAATTTTAAAGACGGGCCTTTTAATCGGCATATCAATGTTACATGAAATGGAACACGAAAGCAAAATCCTCACCAGTTCACTCGAAAGCCAAAAAAACCTACCTGTTATCTAATTGAAACCAGGAAAATATAAAATGTGTTATTCAATTTTACTCTTTTGTTACACTTACACCAAGATGAGGTTTACACACGACTACCTCAAAATCATAAATTTAACGCTCATGTTTTTCAATTTTTATTATTAAAAAACACTTACACCAAAATAAAAAAGAATCATGTATCAAAAAACTTGTAGCTCTTGGGAATTTTCCCCATTTGTCATAGGACTCACAAAATTGAAGAGAAATACAAGAATAACTACTCGTTATACTGGATGATTTGAAAAGATGATTTACAAGTATTAGTACAGAGTATTTATAGAAAAAGCATTCCTAATAGCCCCCATTATTAGCTTGAAACACCAAATTGCAAATGAAATTAATAAAGGATACAAAATGAATTAAAAAAAATACGAAGTGAAACACCGAGTTACAAATTTTGCTGACCAAACAATGGCTTTCACATGCGGCAACAACATATCCGAGTACTATTCAAGGAAAAAATTTACCACACTCTATGTTTCCAAGTACCACCCTCATTTCAGAAAAAATCAATAAGCACAGGATTTTGCATCAAATTTTGAGTACCACATAGACCACCATTTTCCCATTCCTGTTTTCCAAACAGAGTGCAACAATGGGCATACTAGGAAGAATAATAGTAGAATTTCACTAAACATATATATGCATCACCTAATTCCCTTCTTGAATCCTAAATTCTTATTTGACATTTCAACAAGCACCTTGAATTCACCACCTTTAATCCAACAACATAATCCCCACGCTTGTAATATGAAGGACTCTTAGCAGCTATCCACTCGACAGTTCCTATTCCATAGTGATTGTTCTCATAGACAAAAATGGCAAGGAGATCCCTAAGCACATCCATATTAAGCGCCTCGAACAATTGTCCTGGGTTCTACGTGACTGAGGAAGGTGCAATGGTCGCCTAAGGCGGTGATGACGACTACTGCCTCCTGGCCATCGTAGAGGTGGTAGAAGCCGTGGATCAACTTGACCTTGTAGGGCAAGTCCGTCGGTGATCTCCATGTGCCGCATCAACGCCATGTCGCGGAAGAAAGATAGGAGCTCTGACGCGGAGGTCTCGGCAGCACGATGGTTGAATTGAATAATCTTCTTGTAGTGTTTGAAAAAGACCCTGAAGAACTGATGTTCTAGATTCAGAGCTCTGTCAATTGGGGAAGGTTCACCAATGGAAGTGGCGTATGATTGACGGCGGTTGCGGTGGTTTTGCTGTCATTCGGAAGGGAATCCATTTCCATTAGGAGCAATGGAGGATCGCAACCCGAGTCTTCCAATAGCTTTCTTCGTTCAATGCATCTTTAGGAGTTACATGTATGGGGATACTGAGGGCTATGCGATCATGTCTTCAGAGACTTAAGGTCTCCTAGCAGAGGCACATGAGGTTTACAGTAACCGGAGGCACGAGTCAGTTCTGCAGGTTAGCAATCCACCACCTTTGAGCACGATTCCTATTGGATGATAAGTCTTAAAAAGAATTATTTATTAGCATTATTTCTAATTGTATTTTAATAATTTAAGTTCCAAATTAATTATTATTTTATTTATTTAGTAATTAATTAGAAATTTTAGTTATTTAGTCAAATAATAAAATATTATAGTATTTTGAAGTAATTAGTAATTGATTTATTAATTCAAACTAATTAAAGGAATCATGTAATTTCAGGTGTTGTCACAGAACCGACTAGTGTAAGCATGCTGCATTCTGGCGTACCCACTCCCACTGACCCTGCACTAACCAGAAACCACGCGTCCCAAGGTTCCAGCTAGTGTGCCAACTTCAGCAAGCCAACGTGCCCACGCCCAGACCCAGCGTGGGTACGCCCAACACCTGCTAATCTTTGCCAGCCACGCATAACTACACCGAGGGGGAAAATGATTATGTTGATGCTTCCCCATCAGCCAGCGTGCCCACGCTAAGAGCCAGTGTACCTACGCCCAAGAACGTTCACCATCAGACCCTGATCCTAGAAGCCCAACGTGCCCACGCTAGGTATCAGCGTGTCTACGCCCACCATCTGTTCCATGAACTAGACCCACTAGCTTGCCTACACCCAAGTCCAACGTGCTTACGCCCAGTGACTGGTCCAATTAAATTCTGTTTTATTTTCTGAATTGTAAATATGTATTTTTATTAATTTAAGTTATTTATTTTTTATACCTTTTTAATTAATTACATTCTCTGTAATTATTTATTGTGAGAATTGTGCCTACTTTTTATTGAGAGTGTGCTTGCTTAACAACAAGGTGGCAAAACTTGTCACTTTCCTTGCTTGTGCAAAGTGTGATGGACACTTGGAAATGATAACGTCTATGTTTCATAAGTTATCTAGAGCCAAATATAGCTTACCTTATGAATATTTATCCATGTGACCTTAAAATATTAAGCCCAAGCCTTTTTATTCAATAATAATACCTACATTACAAGCCTTAATTTTTGAGAAAAACCATGTATTAACCCTTGAGGTGTCATTGATGGCTTATGTTGTCTTGATGGGTTGCTAGGGACTAGCAACATTTAAGTTTGGGGAGATAAAGTGTGCCTAACAGCAATAAAATGGCACACTTTGAAAAATTTGAAGTTGTGGAAAAAGAAAAAAAGGTGGAAGGTATAATAAAAAGATGCTTGAGAAAAATCAAAAAGGAAAACAAAAGAGTCCAAAGGACTAGAAAACAACAGCAAAGCTCTGAAAATGGTAAAAAGGAAAGTTGAGAAAATTCAAGAGGAAATAGTACCTTCTACTATTTTGTAAAAGAAATTGAAAGGGAAAACAGGTTCAAGGCAAGGTAAACATCAATGAACACATTCATTACCTTTGCATTGACTAGAAAAACAAAAATAGAGCCTGTAACTTAACCTCATTACAAGCTAAATAAAGTCTTTATTGATCCTTGTGCAGTTGCTTATATTGTATGATGCTTAGGGGAGTTGCAAGCCTATGTTTACATGTTGCTTTGCAAGTGAGTGTGCATATTTATGAACCATATACATTTGAGTGCAGAGAGTGATACACTTAACTTGTGACATTAAAAGCATCATTATCATAACTTCCACTCTTAAGTATTGTATTCAGGTTATTGTGGATCATTTAAGAGGTTTATCATTTGTGCATTATAGTTGGACTTGTGCAGGTTTGACTTGGTATGGAAAATGAACCTAGTGCATTGATTAATTCAAGTTCTTGCTTGAGGACAAACAAGTTTTAAGTTTGGGGATGTGATAAGTCTTAAAAAGACTTATTTATTAACATTATTTCTAATTGTATTTTAATAATTTAAGTTTCAAATTAATTATTATTTTATTCATTTATTAATTAATTAGCAATTTTAGTTATTTAGTCAAATAATAAAATATTATAGTATTTTGAAGTAATTAGTAATTGATTTATTAATTTAAACTAATTGAAGGAATCATGTAATTTCAGGTGCTGTCACAGAACCCACCAGCGTAAGCACGCTGGATTCTGGCGTACCCACACCCACTGACCCTGCACCAACTAGAAACCACGCATACCAACATTCCAGCCAACGTGCTAACTTCAGCAAGCCAGCGTGCCACGCCCAGACCTAGCGTAGGTACGCCCTGCACTTGCTAATCTCTGCCAGCCACACGTAACTACGCTGAGGGGGGAAATGCTTACGCTGATGCTTACCCGTCAGCCAACGTGTGTCAAACCCTCTGTTACACCTTAATAAATTCTAGAAAAATTCGTAATTTTTTTTTACTAAAGATATGATTGTTAAAAAGAAACTATCGGAATAAATTATATACATTATTTGTGAAATACCTCATAAATATTATTAAAACTTTATAAAGTAATTTTACATTCATCCAACGGAAATAAATATTAAACATTATAAGAAAGAGAGGAAACTCCATGGCCCAAAAGCAGTTACTTATTAACATTATTTATTCATTGGACCACGGTATTCATACCGAGCTCTCTTTCTAGAATGTGCTATATTTACTGCCGATATTCTTCGATCCTTCCCTCTGAACCATCAATTTAAAACATGTGAAACAAAAACACGGAGAAAGGAGTGAGAAACAGAATATAATATTTCTGAATAAGACATAAGCAACAAAGGGTTTTCACAACCAATACATAATAATATCAATCACAATCACATACACAATCAATTATGAATGCATGAATGTTATGCAATATCTTCATCATAACTTACCTATATATGTGGGCCCTTAAATTTTAATTTGCACTGGGCCAACCAGGAGTTTACACTGTTCCATAAGTCCGGATAATAATAATATGAACAGCTCAACTGGCATGGAAACACTTAGAGACTAGTCAGATTGAGAAAGTTTTTATTGTGAAAGTACCCGACACTAGGGAGCTACCTCAGGTCCCCTGAAGCACCCTTTCACACCCTCTCATCCCAAGGCTCGTAATTAAGCCTCCTCTAATGTATCCTCGGTTTCTATAATCCGTCCCCAGACAATATTATTTTATTTCACTTTCATTATCCATGATGCATGAACTACTCGCGTATTGAGTTGGTTAAGGCTTTTAGAAACTCAATTATTAAATCCCTTAAAGGTTTACAACATCATTTCAATAAACTGTACATTTTCTCTGAATTTCTGTCCCACAGAAATAAATTTGGTACAGTTTTCAAATCTCACTGAAATTGAGTTTCTAAGCCTTAAATATCTAAAAACTTTATCATATAAAACTTTACATAATCTTTCTCAAATTAAATCTTAACAAAATCAAATTTAGGAATCTCAATTATTTCCAAATATTTTTAGTGATTAAGTTGGAAAAAATAAAATAATTTTCTTTCAAAAAATTTTGTTTTATTAAAAGAGAATAATTATTAACCAAAAATACTTAAAATTACAAAATTTTTCTTTAACTCAAGATTTAATTAAATAAATTCTCATAAAATATTTTCTTTCTAAAATAAATACTAATTTTTTTTTATTCTAAATATTGAAAATAAAGTTAATAAAAATAATTTCTAAGAAGAAATAAAAGATAATAAAATTTAAAGAGTAAGGTAAGAAATTCTTACTGAATTTTAGCTTTCCGTCATGCTCGCTATATGCTCAAACTCCACATTACAATATCATCAATCAAAATCAAACAATATCAATCATAACTAAATATCATCAATCAATCAATCATAATCAAATCATAATCAAATCAATTAAATATCATTAATACATATCATAATACAAAATTTAATGATTATTAATATAGTCAATTTTAGTCCTTTTGGTCAATTCCTCGCATAGGTATATGTAAGTCCATATAATCCAGTCCTTGCATAGGTATAGTTCAGTCCATATGGGTCATAATGGTCCAAGTCCTTGCATAGGTATAGTCCAGTCCATATAGATCATAATGGTCCAAATCTTTGCATAGGTATGTTAGAGTTAGTTAAACTGGATATTTAATTTAAAATTTATTATAAATTTTAAGTTAAAAAGTTAATATTTTAAAATAATAATATTATCAGATTTAAAAGGAGTAGGGGACTCCTCCCATTATTCTTATGTCTTTTCATATTATACTCTTATCTCACTCCCCCTTACCTTGAATTGTTACCCAAAATGGATTTGCTTTGCGCCTCCGATTTCTAAAAATATTAATACCAATCTTATTTCAGTATAAGCATAAGACGAAGATTAAGATTACTACTTAAAACAGAAATGGTAAATTTTGAATAGTGAATAGTGAATAGTGAATAGTGAATAGTAAATCGTGAATAGTAATAGTAAATAGTAAAACGTGAATAGTAACAGTAAATAGTAAAACGTGAATAGTAACAGTAAATAGTAAAACGTGAATAGTAACGGTAAATAGTTAATCATAAATAGTAACGGTAAATAGTAACAGTAAATAGTAATTTACTATTGAAATAGTAATTTACTATTGAAATAGTATTTACTATGCAGAATAGTAACTTAAAATAATATTATTTCCAGTATAATAACAGATTTCTAAAAACGATATAAAAATAACCCAAAAAATATAAAAGAGAAGTATTCTTACCTTAGGATTTTGGCAGAACCTTCTCTCCAAAAAATTTTCTTCTCTCTCTCACTTCCACCACTATCTCACTAGCACTACTATATTAAGAAAACTTAATCTGAAATTGTGAATTCTAAAGAAGAAATCCTTCGGTATTTATAGGAAAAAAATTTACTATGCATTCCATTATTTTAATATAAAAGTACTATGCATTTTGAATTTTTTATTCCAGGTTACTGTGCATCTTTTTGAAAATTTCATACATGCACAGTGATTTGCATAGTAATTATCGGCAAAATTATTAAGTCAAATAGTAACCCTTCACTCGGTATATTTTAAATATTCAAAATGAGTCCTTTTTGAAATTTAGCGATATTATATCAGTCCTCACTAATTTTATAATAAGTAATATAAAGTTGAAATTTTAAAAATCTAAAATTTTCTGTTAATAAAAATTTATTGATACGTTTCAAATTTTTTAACGATTGGAAAAAATCAAGATTTTTCTCAAACCGATAATTTTTAGATAAGTCTACTTGAAACGGATTTTAGAAAATTTTCTTATAATTTCAATTCACTTTCTTGTAAATATTTTTAATTTAAGTCACTTATATGAATTTAAAATTATTTAAAAAAAATATTATTTTTATTAAAAAATTCCAAAATTCTAAAAAATTCCAAAAAATCATAAATAATACGTAGATTAAAAAGTTCTAAAGAACCATAATTTAATTCCTTCAAAATTTTATTATAAAAATAAAAATAGGGGTGTTACAACTCTACTCCCCTTAGAAAATTTCGTCCTCGAAATTTACATTAATCAGTAAAACAAATGAGGATGAGACTCTTTCATCTCAGTTTCTAGTTCCCATGTAGCATCTTCTCCTCTCGTTTCACTCCAAATAACCTTTACAAGCGGAATTGTCTTGTCTCTTAATTGTTTTATTCTTCTGTCACCTATTCTAACAGGTGGTGCATCATATGTAAGATTATCTTTAACTTGTATGACATCAGGTTCAATAACATGTGTAGGATCAGATATATACTTTCGTAAGTTTGACACATGAAAAACATTGTGGATATTAGAAAGAAAAGGTGGTAATGCTATTTGGTAGGCAAGGGGACTAACTTTATGCATTATTTGATATGGACCAATAAATCTAGGAGTTAGTTTTCGAGATTTCATTGCCCGACCGACCCCAGTCATAGGTGTGACTTTCAAGAATACATGATCGCCTTCTTGAAATTCGAGCGGCTTTCTTCTTTTGTCATAGTAACTTTTCTGCCTGCTCTGTGTTGCCTTCATTTTTTCCTGAACTATTTTGATTTTATCCGTGGTTTGTTGTACCAACTCTGGTCCTAGCATCAAGTTTTCACCAGTCTCAAACCAACATAGCGGGGTCCTACATTTTCTTCCATATAATGCTTCAAAAGGTGCCATGCTAATGCTAGCATGGAAACTGTTGTTGTAGGTAAACTCCACATATGGTAAGAATTGATTCCAACTTCCTTTATGCTCTAACACACAAGCTCGTAACAAGTCTTCTAGAGATTGGATTGTTCTTTCTGATTGTCCATCCGTCTGAGGATGATATGCTGAACTTAGACGTAGTCTTGTTCCCAAAGCCTTGTGCAAGCTCTTCCAGAATTGTGATGTAAAACGAGGGTCCCGATCAGAAATGATACTTGAAGGAATTCCATGCAATCTCACAATCTCCTCGATGTATAATTTTGCCAGCTTCTCCATAGAGTAACGAATGTTGATGGGAATAAAGTGGGCAGACTTTGTTAGTCTATCAACTATTACCCATATCGAATCATGTCCTAATGGAGTTTTGGGTAGAGAAGTCACAAAATCCATGGTAATGCCATCCCATTTCCATTCCGGTATTTCCATTGATTGTAGCATTCCAGGGGGTTTTTGGTGTTTCACTTTAACCTTCTGGCAAATTAGACATGCAGCCACGTACTCTGCCACTGCTTTCTTCATTCCAGGCCACCAAAATAACTTCTTCAAATCTTGATACATTTTAGTAGCTCCGGGATGAATGCTCATATAACTTTTATGGCCTTCTTCCAGAATTGTTTTCCTCAACTCCTCTTGATTAGGGATACACACTCGATCCTTATACCTTAGCAATTGGTCACTTCTTACATTGAACTCGACTTCTTTTCCTTGTTTCAAGAGTTCTTTCTTCTCTTGCAGGAATTCATCCTCTCTTTGAGCCTCTAAAACTTGTCTCAGGAATTCACTTGTCACTTGCAACGCTCCTAATCTGTAGCTGTTAGCATTAACCTTTACTGCTAGGTTAAGATCTCTGAAGTTCTCTATTAATTCCAACTCTTTAATCATCATTGTGGATGCATGTAGAGACTTTCGACTTAAAGCATCAGCTACTACGTTCGCTTTTCCAGGATGGTATTGCAACTCAAAGTCGTAGTCCTTTAAGAACTCCATCCATCTCCGTTGCCTCATGTTTAACTCCTTTTGGTCAAATAAATACTTGAGACTCTTATGATCGCTAAACACGTCGAATGTTGCACCGTATAGATAATGCCTCCAAATCTTTAATGCAAAAACTACAGCGGCTAACTCTAAGTCATGGGTAGGGTAGTTAATCTCATGTTGCCTTAATTGACGCGACGCATAGGCTACAACCTTCTTGTCTTGCATGAGTACACTTCCTAGTCCTTGTTTAGACGCATCACAGTAAACTTCAAAACTTCGATGTGGATCGGGGAGTACTAACACTGGCGCAGAAGTAAGTCGATCTTTCAGCTCTTGGAAATTATTCTCGCATTGTGTCGTCCACACAAAAGGTTGTCCTTTCTGTGTTAACTTGGTCAATGGGTATCCTAGCTTTGAAAATCCTTCAATGAATCTTCTATAGTATCCAGCCAAGCCCAAGAAACTTCTAATCTCAGTGATCGTGGTTGGTCTCTCCCATTTTAAAACTGCCTCTACCTTGGAAGGGTCTACAGCTATTCCTCCTTGACTAATTACATGTCCTAAAAAGTTTACTTCTTCCAACCAGAATTCACACTTCGATAACTTTGCATACAGTTGTTTCTTTTTCAGGATTTCCAACACAACCTTCAAGTGTTCAACATGTTCTTCTCTGCTTTTAGAGTACACTAATATATCATCAATGAACACCACTACAAATTTATCTAGATATGGATGAAAAATCCTATTCATGTAATCCATGAATACGGCTGGTGCATTAGTTACACCAAAAGGCATTACTAGATATTCGTAATGGCCATAGCGTGTTCTAAAAGCAGTTTTTGATACATCTTCTTTCTTCACCCTTATTTGATGGTATCCAGACCTCAAATCAATTTTGGAGAACACCGTGGCACCACGCAGCTGATCCATCAAGTCGTCAATCCTTGGCAGAGGGTATCTGTTCTTGATCGTCACCTTGTTCAGTTGCCGATAATCTACACACAATCTCATGATACCATCCTTTTTCTTAACCAACAACACTGGTGCACCCCAGGGGGATACACTGGGTCGTATAAACTGCTTCTCTATCATCTCTTCAAGTTGTTTCTTCAACTCTGCTAATTCTAGAGGTGACATTCGGTATAGTGCAATTGAAATAGGTCCAACTCCAGGTACTAGATCAATGGAAAATTCTACATCTCTTTCTGGGGGTAAACCAGGGATATCTTCAGGAAAAACGTCAGGAAATTCACACACAACCGGCAGATTTTTGGTTTTTGATTCTTGCTCTCCTTTCATTGAAAGCAATAGCATGAATCCTTGAGCCCCTCCTTTTAAAGAGGCACTCGCTTGGTTGGCGGTTAGAAATCTCGAATCCTCAGGATTCAAATGCACTGGTTCTTTAAACATTATGGTTTTATTATGACAATCTATTAGAACATGATTGTCAGACAACCAATCTAGCCCAATAATAACTTCTAAGCCAGAAAGGGGTAAACAGAAAAGATTAGCTTTAAAGTCCCTACCATTTATGACAATAGGGCATTTCCAACAAGCTTTAGAAGTGACAATGGGATTGTTTCCAGGAGTATGTACAGATAAGTCAAATGGCAGTTCTATCACAGGTAATTTTAGTTTTTCTACACAGTCATTGGCAATAAAGGAATGTGATGCACCTGAGTCATACATAACAGTTAAAGGAATCTTATTAATGATACACTTACCTTCCACCATGGAATCAGAATGAGATGCTTCTTCTCCAGTGATTGCAAAAACCTTTCCTTTTACCTTCGGCCTTCCGACTGCACTGTGCACGCCTCCTTGAGTATTTATGTTTGTACTCGCACCTTCAGGGTTTTCTCTCTTCATCTCTGGGAAATCCTTGATGTGATGACCTGGTTTGTTACACTTAAAACAAACATAAGTGTTTTTAGGACAATCCCTTTTCAAATGGGGTCCTCCACAGATAAAACATTTAAAATTTGGTGCAGATGTTGGGTAATAGCTTCCAGTTAAAGCTTGGGGTCTGTTAGGAACAGATGCTGCTCCAAACCGGTGAAATGGTGCTTGGTAAGGCTTATTCCTTCTGAAGTCTCTTCTTTGGTGATGGTGAGGTCCTCCACTTCTCATTTCTCCTACCTTGTGAATGGGCTCACGACTTTTGGTCATTCTATCCTTATGATCTTCTTCAAAGATCCTGCAGCGATTTACTAATACAGAAAATTCACGGATTTCCTGCATTCGTATAGCTTCCTTAATTTCTGGCCGCAATCCATTTACAAACTTTGCACACCGATCTCTTTCATTAGTAGCATCATTATAATGAGAATAAAAACGAGATAGCTCTTCAAACCTGGATGCGTACTCTCCAACGGTCATATTTCCTTGGGTAAGCGACAGGAATTCGAATTGTCTTTTCTCTTTAACATCAGCTGGAAAGTATTTCTCCAGAAACATATCTTTGAAATAATCCCAAGTGATCTCCACGTCGTTGACTTCAAATTGTCTACGCGTGTTATCCCACCAATGTTCGGCATCCTCAGATAAGGCATAAGTAGCGAAGACTACCTTATCAGCTTCATTACATTGTAATGCTCGAAAGAACTTCTCTATCTCTCGAATCCAGATTTGTGCTCCATCAGGGTTATATCCTCCCTTGAAACGAGGTGGATTGCGCTTTTCGAATAGGTCCAGTCTTCTCAAGGCATCGTTACCTTGACCTTCACGTGCTCCCATTGCATTGATTAAGCGTTCTACAACTCCAGCAAGATCGTTTCCAGCCATTAGTTTCCTGTTTCATAGTAACTGAGATTTGTCACATCAATCACAGTTACTACCAAGTCAGATATTCTACCTATACAGAGTTTACAGACAAAGCAAGATAGACCTTTTCCCCAGGCCTATTGGATTAACTGCTCTGATACCACTTTGTCAAACCCTCTGTTGCACCTTAATAAATTCTAGAAAAATTCGTAATTTTTTTTTACTAAAGATATGATTGTTAAAAAGAAACTATCGGAATAAATTATATACATTATTTGTGAAATACCTCATAAATATTATTAAAACTTTATAAAGTAATTTTACATTCATCCAACGGAAATAAATATTAAACATTATAAGAAAGAGAGGAAACTCCATGGCCCAGAAGCAGTTACTTATTAACATTATTTATTCATTGGACCACGGTATTCATACCGAGCTCCCTTTCTAGAATGTGCTATATTTACTGCCGATATTCTTCGATCCTTCCCTCTGAACCATCAATTTAAAACATGTGAAACAAAAACACGGAGAAAGGAGTGAGAAACAGAATATAATATTTCCGAATAAGACATAAGCAACAAAGGGTTTTCACAACCAATACATAATAATATCAATCACAATCACATACACAATCAATTATGAATGCATGAATGTTATGCAATATCTTCATCATAACTTACCTATATATGTGGGCCCTTAAATTTTAATTTGCACTGGGCCAACCAGGAGTTTACACTGTTCCATAAGTCCGGATAATAATAATATGAACAGCTCAACTGGCATGGAAACACTTAGAGACTAGTCAGATTGAGAAAGTTTTTATTGTGAAAGTACCCGACACTAGGGAGCTACCCCAGGTCCCCTGAAGCACCCTTTCACACCCTCTCATCCCAAGGCTCGTAATTAAGCCTCCTCTAATGTATCCTCGGTTTCTATAATCCGTCCCCAGACAATATTATTTTATTTCACTTTCATTATCCATGATGCATGAACTACTCGCGTATTGAGTTGGTTAAGGCTTTTAGAAACTCAATTATTAAATCCCTTAAAGGTTTACAACATCATTTCAATAAACTGTACATTTTCTCTGAATTTCTGTCCCACAGAAATAAATTTGGTACAGTTTTCAAATCTCACTGAAATTGAGTTTCTAAGCCTTAAATATCTAAAAACTTTATCATATAAAACTTTACATAATCTTTCTCAAATTAAATCTTAACAAAATCAAATTTAGGAATCTCAATTATTTCCAAATATTTTTAGTGATTAAGTTGGAAAAAATAAAATAATTTTCTTTTAAAAAATTTTGTTTTATTAAAAGAGAATAATTATTAACCAAAAATACTTAAAATTACAAAATTTTTCTTTAACTCAAGATTTAATTAAATAAATTCTCATAAAATATTTTCTTTCTAAAATAAATACTAATTTTTTTTTATTCTAAATATTGAAAATAAAGTTAATAAAAATAATTTCTAAGAAGAAATAAAAGATAATAAAATTTAAAGAGTAAGGTAAGAAATTCTTACTGAATTTTAGCTTTCCGTCATGCTCGTTATATGCTCAAACTCCACATTACAATATCATCAATCAAAATCAAACAATATCAATCATAACTAAATATCATCAATCAATCAATCATAATCAAATCATAATCAAATCAATTAAATATCATTAATACATATCATAATACAAAATTTAATGATTATTAATATAGTCAATTTTAGTCCTTTTGGTCAATTCCCCGCATAGGTATATGTAAGTCCATATAATCCAGTCCTTGCATAGGTATAGTTCAGTCCATATGGGTCATAATGGTCCAAGTCCTTGCATAGGTATAGTCCAGTCCATATAGATCATAATGGTCCAAATCTTTGCATAGGTATGTTAGAGTTAGTTAAACCGGATATTTAATTTAAAATTTATTATAAATTTTAAGTTAAAAAGTTAATATTTTAAAATAATAATATTATCAGATTTAAAAGGAGTAGGGGACTCCTCCCATTATTCTTATGTCTTTTCATATTATACTCTTATCTCACTCCCCCTTACCTTGAATTGTTACCCAAAATGGATTTGCTTTGCGCCTCCGATTTCTAAAAATATTAATACCAATCTTATTTCAGTATAAGCATAAGACGAAGATTAAGATTACTACTTAAAACAGAATGGTAAATTTTGAATAGTGAATAGTGAATAGTGAATTGTGAATAGTAACAGTAAATAGTAAAACGTGAATAGTAACAGTAAATAGTAAATCGTGAATAGTAACGGTAAATAGTAACAGTAAATAGTAATTTACTATTTGAATAGTAATTTACTATTGAAATAGTATTTACTATGCAGAATAGTAACTTAAAATAATATTATTTCCAGTATAATAACAGATTTCTAAAAACGATATAAAAATAACCCAAAAAATATAAAAGAGAAGTATTCTTACCTTAGGATTTTGGCAGAACCTTCTCTCCAAAAAATTTTCTTCTCTCTCTCACTTCCACCACTATCTCACTAGCACTACTATATTAAGAAAACTTAATCTGAAATTGTGAATTCTAAAGAAGAAATCCTTCGGTATTTATAGGAAAAAAATTTACTATGCATTCCATTATTTTAATATAAAAGTACTATGCATTTTGAATTTTTTATTCCAGGTTACTATGCATCTTTTGAAAATTTCATACATGCACAGTGATTTGCATAGTAATTGTCGGCAAAAATATTAAGTCAAATAGTAACCCTTCACTCGGTATATTTTAAATATTCAAAATGAGTCCTTTTTGAAATTTAGCGATATTATATCAGTCCTCACTAATTTTATAATAAGTAATATAAAGTTGAAATTTTAAAAATCTAAAATTTTCTGTTAATAAAAATTTATTGATACGTTTCAAATTTTTTAACGATTGGAAAAAATCAAGATTTTTCTCAAACCGATAATTTTTAGATAAGTCTACTTGAAACGGATTTTAGAAAATTTTCTTATAATTTCAATTCACTTTCTTGTAAATATTTTTAATTTAAGTCACTTATATGAATTTAAAATTATTTAAAAAAAATATTATTTTTATTAAAAAATTCCAAATTTCCAAAAAATTCCAAAAAATCATAAATAATACGTAGATTAAAAAGTTCTAAAGAACCATAATTTAATTCCTTCAAATTTTTAATATAAAAATAAAAATAGGGGTGTTACAACGTGCCCACGCTGAGAGCCAGTGTATCTATGCCCAAGAACGTTCACCATCAGACCTTGATCCCAAAAGCCTAGCATGCCTATGCCCAAGTCCAACGTGCTTTCGCCCAGTGACTAGTCTAATTAAATTCTATTTTATTTTCTAAACTATAAATATGTATTTTTATTAATTTAAGTTATTTATTTAATTTTGTACCTTTTTAATTAATTACATTCTCTGTAATTATTTATTTAGGATTTTTAGTTAAGCCTAGGAAAGCTATATATAGCTGTAGTGTAAAGGCTTAACTAACTAACTTTCAGATCTAATTTCATTTCTCATATTTCTCTTATCTCTTAGATCTCCTCTCTCTAAATTCTCTCATCCCTAACCTCCACTCTTTGTATTCATTTTCGTTTCCCTTACATGAGTGCATAACTCTCTTAGATTGGGATTGAATGAAGCCTCCATATCTCTGAATCTCAAGTGAGGAAGTTGAAGGTGTATTGGAGCAGGTTATGAACACAATTGTTTATTATCAACCCTAGGATTGGGAAATCTAGGACCATTCTACAGACCGTTCCCTTGAGTATTATTGAGTCCAACCACTCCTGGCTTAAGCACAAAGCGTGCTTCTAAGTATTTTTGACACCAGCCACTTCTGGCTCACCGAGTATTCCTTTACATCACCCACTTCTGAGGCAGACCCAAGTATTCTTTCACAAGTCACTCTTCGCTTAAACCCAAGTATTCTTTCAAAAGTCTCTTCAGGCTACAGTGTTTCCCAACTTGCCTACAATACCTGTGTTTACAATAAATAGACAAAATTAAAACAAACAAAATAAGCCTTCTATCTTAGCAGAGCTAAGTGTTAACCTAATAAACAGGTTTGTAAAGAAAGAGAAGGACTTATTTTTTAGAGAGACTTAGTACATGTGCAAGATAAGAGGTACAACCTAAATGTACTAAGCCTAAAAGCTTGATCAGAAATAATATGCCCATAGAGGGTGCTGAGATGTGTAAAGCATATTTCTTACTTGGATTGCTAGTGCTTCTGAAATGGAAATGGATTGCACATAGCGGCTTTCATCTTCTTCATGGCAATAGTCCTTGATCTTGAATCTTCTACTTGAGCAGATTGCCATTTCTTCTTTTTCTTGGGCTTTTATATACAAATGTCTGAGGCTTGTTTGTATTTCTTTCTTTTTTTATCACACTATCTTTTGTGTGATTTGCCCATCTTTATTTTTCTTCTTCTTTCTTATAAGCTCTCTCTCTTTTTCTCTTTCTTTTTATCTCATATTCTCAGTGTTTCTTGCTCTCCCACCTTTCTTCTTTTTCTTCACCCTTGTTCATACTTCTTCTCACATGTGTGTATATTTTTGAATGGAGAGGATGATTCTATATATAACATTTCCTTGTTGAACCCAGAGAGAGAGAAAGAAAAGTAGTTAAGTGACTGTTGAGAGAGGATACAACTATTGAGAGGGTTGTTTGCACAAAGGACAAAAACTTTTTGGTCAGAAAGAGACATTCTGAACAAGTAATATAGGTCAGAGAACTTTGAGACTTGTGTAATCATAGGTAGAGTAAGAGTAGCATAAGCTTTCACTTAATAGGAAGGCTTTTGTACAGAGGTCCTTCGAGTATATAAGGCATAGTTGAAGGCTTGATGCTTTTTAGGATGAAATGAGGTCTGCCTTGCTTGGTTCATCTTCTTGTAAATCTTCTTTATGACGTGATCCAGACCAATAATGTTTTTCGTACCAAATTTGTACTAGAATGTCCTTTGAAAATGGTTCAGGGTCTGGTGAATCATAAGGTGTTGATGATGAGACTCATAAGAAGCAGTTAGATTCTTGTTGAAGGATTTACAAGATGATTGTAACAGCTTTTGAGGATTGAGTCTGATTGATGAAAGTTGCCTTTAGTGAGAGACTCTCTTATATTCTTGAAGCTTGTAGTATGACTTGATGAGTCTAGGTCTGGTGCGAGTCCAGATAATCTTTTTACGTTGAAGATTATTTCCCAGATCTTGATTTCTTCTTTGTTTCATCTTACAGACTTGTGTTGTGCAGAAAACTCCCCCTTTATTTTATAGCCTATGCTTCTTATTCTGAAACACTTAGACAAGCTATCAAATATTAACAAATTATGACCTTCATTAAATTAGAGTACTTAATGTTGGTTATCAACAAATCTAAGATTTTCAGAAGTCTTCTTGGTTCTAACAGTATTTTATGAAAAAAAGGGATCAGATTTTTATGATAAGAGATTAGAAAAAATGATGAGAGGATTTTAAGAAATGAGATAGAGTTTTTTTAATATATATATATATATATATATATATATATTAGAATGAGATAGAGCTTTTTAAATATATATATATATATAAGATAAAGTTTTTTTAATATATATATATATTATAGAATAAGATAGAGGTTGTTAAAAATATATATATTATAGAAGAAGATAGAGTTTTTGGATATATATATATATATATATATATATTAGAGAAAAAATCAACTTTTAAGGATATATATATATATATATATATATATATATATATATATATATATATATATATATATATATTCACGCAATTGAGGAAGAAAAAGGGGGCCAGGAGTTCACGTGAAAACAAAAGGGCCATATACATGCATGCCGTTTTAAGGAAAAAAAGAGAGCAAGGCCATAAAGTTCACATTGAGAAAAAAGAAAAGAGGGGCTGAAATATATATATATATATATATATATATATATATATATATATATATTAAAGAGGGAGTTCAAGCATTTGAAGAAAGAGAGATGTCACCCCCCAGTTCTTCGGACCTAAATCCCGATGTAATCAAGATAAATAATTAATAAAAATTACGAATAAATTTTTTTCGCGTTTAAAATAATTTCAAAACACCTCAACGATTACATCAAGACCCAAACCACGGAAAACCAAAGAGTGAGATTTGAGAATTCATAAACTGGATCGCAAGATAAATCACCCATGATTGTATACAAAAATAACAGAGTTTACAGTGGAAGAAGAATATGTATACAGGGCACACACCTAGTCCCATATATGAAGATATTAGAAAAGGCCCGGCAAAGCATGCAAGCATACAACACAAGCCTATTAAGCCACGACCAATCTTACACATAAATCATAAACATGCATTGCCTAAAATATATGTATATCAATATGGAGATGCAACATACATCCCTAATATCCGTACTTCATAATTGTCCATATTCAATCCAATCCTAATATTATATATCATCAACGCTTACACATTCCCATAATGGGCTACATGACCAACATCATTTCGTTCATCAATGGGCATAAATTCCAATAACCTAAATATCAATATATCATCCATTTATATTATCATTTACAATACATCCACCAACATCAACGATTAATAACACTATCATGTACACTTTATTCACAATACAATGAAATACAATCGTTGCCGGCCAAGCCATTCCATTACAACTATTTACCTTCACTCAAGCTTTACTTTAAAATATCCTCATCCCATGATATTCCTACACCAATGCTAAAAATTGACAACATGGGAGAGTGAGTTATACATTTCAAATGACGAATATGAATACAATTGAGATTATGTGCATATGCATATTAACATCATGTATGTTTTGCTAAAATCATCAATAACCATTATAATTCATTCATCACAACAATATATACATACCGTATTTATTAATCAACTCATAGCAAAGCAACACATATACACATTATTTCTCATTGCCACAATGGGCCATCACCATCATCATCAATCATACACAAGCATGCCTTTCATCATATCGGGCCATCACATACAACATCATCGTATTCAATATCATTTTTGTGTATTCATATTTTACATGTTGTCTTTTAGGTATTTGTTTACCCATCTCATCATCATCACATCTCAATCTCAATCATCATCATCAATCATCATCATATCACAACCCATTTGGCATATATCCATGCTATATGCAAATACTCTTAGGCTAATGCATATGCACAACGAAATCAATAACGAATACGGATCCGACTGTGGGAAATAAATAATAATCTGTGGGTCAAGTATGATCATATAACCATACCCCTACTACAGTAGTAAAATGTGTACACTTATATAATAAATTTTGCATGCAATTCACCATGTTTTACTGGTACCAAACCGCATCACCTATCATGCAACACCTGGCCATTTACACTATGACCGTGGTAAACACCATAATCAATATAAAGGTGCTACGGGCCAGCCATGATTTATACCATGGCAGCTGTGATCCATAGGACCACTGGGGACACTTGCTCATCAAAGAGCCACCCCCACAGGGTCGGCCACATGCAGCTCCCCGTAGCTATACATGGCCGGCTTCGTGACTTACACTCTGAGTCACAGGGAAAAATAAGAATACTCATGCACCAAGTCGCCCTCCCACTGGGTCGTCCGGGGGAATCCCCTTACATTCTAACACCGGTGGCTATGATATGCCATGGATGCAAATGCCAATCAATGCATTCTCACACTATGCATCCTATCATGCCACTCATCAATCATCATCGTCAACACCAACACCACCATATAATCTTTAGTGGATTTTATCATTGTTGATTTTAGCCATTGTTTTCAAGTTTTAAGTGTGGCATTTCATTTCAACATACTTATATCATACATTCAAGTCAATACTCACAACCATTCACAATGGCATAACTAACATCAATAACATTCATCAATCTTTCATCAACGTTGCCACATAATTTCTTAGTGGGTTTTCATCTCATTTGATCATTACCATTGTTTCATATATAAGTATGGTATCACAATAACCCGTCAATATAATTTAAACCACACATACCCAAGATCGCACTTGTATTCATCCACAATGGCATTCAACAATCATCAACAATAACAATCATCCTTTATTCAAGGAAAAGAATCAACAACATCATCTATTATTATTCATTTTTGATATCATCTCCGATTTATCGATTTATAATAATTACATTGTCATGCAATCATCCCCTCATTAGTTTCATCATGATACAAGGGTGTGTCATACATCATCATCATTCAACTTTCCATCGTCAATCATCATAATACATCATTAGTGGTGGAATTCACACATGTATTCATAACATGATACAAGCACAATTATGCTTACTAATATTCCAATTCAATACCAACACCACTAAGAACACACCATAATCATACATCCCTTATAGAATCACATGTTATTACATGATAAAATAAGATTTGAATAATAACAAGTTCAATTCAATTTCAAAACCAAGATACATGAGGGACATGATAATGCCATCACGATTTGATTGCTAAAACGTGTTAGAAATGTGTGCAATCAAATGCATAAACGTGCCATGACTCAACCATATCAAACAACATCAAAATAAAGTGAAAATGAGCCAAAAACATACCATGAATCGATTCATGCAATTCTAGAGCACCAACCAACAAAACAGGGGTCCTTGAATCGATTCAAACCCCTTGTGAATCGATTCAAGCATGGTGAAATTGAGGAACAGTAATTCCAGTGAGTCTTGAATTGATTCAAGGCTTCGCATGAATCGATTCAAAGCCCCGGAAGTCCTTATTTTTGGAAACAGAATGTATTGAATCGATTCAAGCCCTGGCATGAATCAATTCATGCATTCCCAACACTCTTTTCACTCTAGGAAACACCATCATATGACCCCATTCATCAAACCCAACATCCATTATGCTTAAACACACCTTCTCATGGGATTTTAACTCAATAAATCATGTATCTATATACACACATACATATTCCATTTCATCATTAATTATTCACTAAGAGCTACATTATATCCTTCAAAGAGATTCAAAACTCTTAAGGCCATCTCACATACATATTCATATCATTTTCAAGGCCAATAAATTACCAATCTTTTCATTCAACAATCATCACACAACTTATCATATTATCACAATCATGGCAAGGCAAACATGAGTATAAATCATATACATTCATCATCAACCATTCAACTCATGCAATTGAAATGTAAACTTATCTCCTACCTCGAGAGAAGAATCATAACTCGAATGCTCTGATTATTTTGCCTCATTGCCCAGAATACAATCTACACACACATACATTCATTCAATCAATGAGCCATCATAAGGCATCATCACAATTCTAATAAACTATTAACATCATATAGGGCTTGTAACAAGTCTTAGGCTTGCTAAAACACCAACTCATATACTTGTGTTAGGTTTTAGGAATTCTTTTCCCAAAACCAAGATCATCTAGATATAAAAGGGCTATCTATACCCAATAACAACCATACCACATTCATCATTCATAAGGTATCCAAAGCACCATCTAAATCATCCAATTGCCATCACTATTATTCATATTCAACATAAGCCACCTTGGCTTCATTTAAACCATCATCAATCAACAAATTTTAAGTGGCACATATCATGGCCTAAGTCCTCATCAAATCCTCATCAAAATCCAATAACCTCAAATATCCACACCAATGATTCCAATCATATTTTCTAAACTCAAAAGTCACTCTCATGACAACCAAATCACCAATTCTACTATCTATGCCAAGAGCCCCAATTATCAATTTCTTAAGGGTTTCATACAAATTGGAAAGCATCAATTCAACAACTTTCATACATCACTACAAGCATAATATCATCATCAAAGTGTGAGTCATTTGTAAACAATAATCAATGTTCCCAATGGTCATCTACCCTATGGTTTGAGTTTTACGTGCATAAACCATCATTCATAATACATTAAACTTAGTCCAAAATTTCATCAACATCAATAATCAATCTCAATCTTCTAAAAATTTATCTTTCTTATATAGAATCATTCCAAAGACATAAAATCATAAAAACCATCAATTTAGCCAAAACTCCTAAATCACCAACACTTAGGGTTTTTCATCCAAATCACCCAACCACAACATTAACCCATTTCTAAAATCCATATGTAAACCATAAACCACAACCATTTCTAACACCAAACCATAATCAAGACTCATAATTTCAAGTCATTCAACCTAGGGTTTCACATTCCCATCAACACCCATAATCTCTAACATTACCATTTCAAGCCCAAACATCATAAACCATAAATGAAATAGCAAGGAGGCAAGAAATCCTTACCTCACATCCATGCTAATGCCAAAACAAAAATGGTGAAGGAGGGAGAAGGAGATGACCCAAGCAAAGCCTCTATGTCCTTTAAATTCTCCACAAATCCATGCTTAGATTCAATTTTTGGCAAGAAATAGAAGAAAAAGGAGGTGGGTTCGATTTTGCCATGAGGGGGAGAAGAAGAAGAAGAAAAAATAGAGATGGAGAATAGAAAAGAGAAGCCAACGGTTTTGAAGGATGAGAGAGAAAAAGATGACCAAAATTGGTCATTAACCATTGGACAAAATGGTGCCTTAGGTTGCTTTTACCAATGGTTCATAGATCCCATTACCCAATGGACAAAAGAGAGTAAAGGAGAGTGGGAAATAGGTCACAGTTGAGTGAGGAGGAAAAATGGAAACTTTCACTTTCTTTTAACTCCATTTGGCTTGTATTTTCCCATTTAATATCATAAGCCGTGTCCAATTGATTATCTCCTTAACACCAAAAATTATTTCAACTACACCACCATAACCACAATAATTTTCTAAGTATTCTAGACCCATCAAATATTCAATTTGACCAAGTGGGTCCCACACCATCTGTTAAATCATCCGGTTCCGGAAAATCTTAATTTACCGATAATTTACCTTTAGCGTCTGATTAATTTTTCCATAATTGTTGGACCATAAATAATTAATTATCTTCACCCAATAAATTTATTTTCTTTAAATTTTGGGATGTTACAAGAGAAGCATTAGTAGGCAAGGATACGAAGTATACCCCTTATGTTTTTCGTATGTCATTATAACACGAGGTAAGTCCCTAAGAGATTAGTAGCATAGAATATTTATATTAGAGATTAATTTGAATGAAATGTTCTGTTAATATATGTTTTAATCTTTAACAAAAATTAATTTAGATCATAAAATATTTTAATAGTATTGATATGTAACAAAATTTAAAATCTTTATATTAGAGATTAATTAGGACAAGACATCCTATTAATCTAAGTTTTAATTTAATTTCTTTCAAAATTAATTTAGACCATAAAATATTTTAATAATATTGATATGTAACAAAAACTAAAATATTTATATTAGAGATTAATTTGGATGAGACATCCTGTTGATCTAGGTTTTAAAATAATGTAAATTTCTTTATTTCAGAATTAATTTAGACCATTAAGTTTTCTTTTCTATCCTTCTAAAAAAATAATAATAAATAAACCTAAGGTTCCTTTTTTTAAAAAAAAGATATATACAATATTTGAGATCAATTTGGATGAGACGTCCTGTTGATTAATATTTCCTAAATCTCAATGTTTTAAACTTATAAACGAAAGAACTACATAACCCTGATTTCCCCTCACGTTTGGGGAATACGTAGGAACATGAGTTATTCCTGTTTAGTCCAAATTAAAAAAATAAATATATCCCCATTAACTCATAAAAATAAAATCATAATATTTTTAAATGACGACCCAATTAATTTGGATGAGACGTCCTCTTAATCACTAAAAATATAACTTTAATTATTAAATCGACATTAAATCCACAAACATCTCTATGAGGTTCAAATTTCAAACTATTAGTATTATTTAAAACTTAAACAATTCAGGGTAACCGTTTAAAATAGACAGTGTGGGGTGCTAATTCCTTCCCCACCTGTAATGAGACTCCCAAACTTAAAATCTCAACCTAGGACCAATACATTAGGTTAGGGTTTTTCTGATGTTTTACCTTAAAAAGATTGGTGGCAACTCCATGGTTTCCAAAAGGAATACCTAGGACCAATACCTCCCGCTGCGATCCCAGTCTTGACAATAACAACTCTTCAAGATCATGAAGAACCCTCGGTTCCTCAATGCCCCACAACCTAGGGAGGATTCATGAAACTAACACGTCTAGACACAAGCCATGCTCAACTTAACATGTAAGTTCCTCCAAAGCCAAACATGTGTCATGCTCAGTTTTATGACTTGACTCATAAGCTTAGGTGGGCCACCATTTTGACTTTTTTAGTCCCTTTTGTTCCTTTTCTAAATGCATTACTTCTACAAAATAATGTAATTATCAAGCTTTTTTAATAATAACATACCATATTCTCACTAACAATTAAATGAAAATATGCCAAATGAAGTGGTAGAATAACGCTTATAAAAAATATTCACCATTAACCAAACATTTCATTCAAAATTCACCACCTATTACAAATTTAATTGCATTAAAAATTAAAATAAGATAATGTTACAAGAACAACCAAACCGAACATGTAATCCTAAGAAATGAAAAATCAAAGTCCCCACTTGTTAAGAAAAGATTATAAATCCTAAAAAAATGTTACAAAAAGTGTTACAGATCCAACAAAATTACACCAGAAATTCACTGCCCAAACTCAACTACCTTTTCACCTCTCCTTTCACCCCTTTCGTACGCATCCAAAATCTCTGTAAATCCTTGTGACATAAGATACAAAGACATTTGCGTTAAGCACCGAAAAAGGAAAGAGAGAGAAAGAGAAAGAGAGAGAAAGAGAGAGAGAGAGAGAGAGAGAGAGAGAGAGAAAAGTGAGAGAGGTTTATATACTAGTGGCCGAAGAAAATGACATCTCGTAGAAAGATGTGAAGGATGAGAGAAATAAGGTGGTAGAGATAGTGAATGAAGGTTTGAAGGTGCCTCTGGAAACTGAAACATGACTTTATCGTTGTTCCACTCTTTCGAGGAACCACTATTGTCTTTCATCATCTCTCATTTTTCAATTCTATGGATTTTTTAACCTCCACAACCAATAATTAACATTAAGTTTTTTTATGTTAACAAGAATCTAAATAATTTATTGTTGATTCATTAAATGTTGTAACTATATTTTTTGTTTCATTTTTTATGCGTTTTCAGTTTACATAACCAATTGGGTGTAGGTGATGTAAAAGAGTGATTTTTTAGTGTAAGGTGATTATAGATTTTAATCAAAGTTCATAAATTTTAATACAAAAGAAAAATTTAGTAGGGACACAAGAAAGGATTTTGTGGATATACAAGAAAGAAGATTCGATGGGATTGTTCCTTGTTTTCAAGGATGAAGAGAAAATAGATACATTTTTGTTAGGGCGATCATAGAAAGGGTGACAACGGTAGCAGAAGAGGAAGATGAAATAAAGATAGAGTAGAGGAGATATCTTAAAGCTAACATGAATTGTCTAACTATAAAAAAAATATGAAATATTATCCATCTGGTTACTAATTCAATTAAATAATTCATATGTAAAATCGTGTAATCATGTCTATGTGTACTTCTGTTAAGACATGTTATCATTTAATAGAAAGAACCTAAGGGTCTATCATTTAATTTTGATGAGGGACTAAACCCTATGAAAATTTTAATCAATGACTAAAATTAAAATATGGTAAAAGATGATCAAATGGAAACATACTTAAATTTATTTTATAATACGAACATATGAAAAAATATGTTAAATATTATAAGACATGAACTAGTCCAAAAAAGTGCTACGAACACAGGGTATAAACTCGATTTAATGAAAACATATTTGAAAAAGAGGCAGTGATGATTTTGAAATTATGAGAACACTATAGGAACTCGGTTCCACGTGGAACCGAGTTCTTAGGATTTATATTTTTTAAAAAATTTTTAAAGACACCTAGGAACACGGTTCACACGCAATTAAGTTCTTAGGTCGTTATTTAAAAAAAAATAAACAAAACTAGGAACTCAATTTTTGCGCAACTGATATAGATGAGGATAAATTGGATGACAACTTGGAAGAAGAAGATGAAGACTTGACTTGACTTGATTTATGAAGATAATTTTTTACTTTAAATTTGATGAGTGTAAAAGATTGATTTGATGACTAGTAGTGATGGATGACATGGTAGATGACTTTTTTTATGACTAGTAGTTATGAATGACACTATAAATGGTTTTTTTATGACTAGTAGTAATGGATGACAATTGTTTTTGCTTATTAGGACACTTTAATTTAAATCACAATGTGATTTAGAAAATTTAGGTGCTTGCTTCGAATGTATCACAATGCATATGATTTAGAAAATTGTGATCGATATATTAAGGGTCTAGGCTATTTTAATTTGAATATATATATATATATATATATATATATATATATCACAACACGTGTGATTTAGAAAATCATGATTGAAATATTAAGGGTCAATAATAATTTTATTTTAATTATGAAATATATTTTTCTAAGGAATAACAAACATTTATTAGTATAAGGTAACAATTTTAAATGGTTGCTACTTGTCATCCAAAGGTAACAAAGTTAACCTGTCATGTAAGGCAATGACTAAGAGTTGTTGCCAACTATAAAACCATTGCCATTTAAAGAAATGGTCAAGAAACGTTGCAATTTATGCAACACTTAATAACCATTGCATAAAGGGCCAACGATTCAAAACCGTTACCATTCATGTAAATAAAATTGTTGCCCATGATCAAATGAAATGCAACAGTTTTATGCTTTCGTTGGTTTTGTCAGTAAAAAACCATTCCCATAGGCAAAAGAAACGTTGATAAATACAACGGCTTAAAAATCGTTCCTGTAGGATATGGAAATGGTTTTTTCACTTAAAGCAATAGTTTCTGACCATTTTAGAAAATTCCAAATATTGTAGTGACATTCACAACATTTACGTGAGAAAATGTTGTAATAGACTAATAGGTAAACATAATTACAATATTTCTACATTTTTTAAAAACAATGTTATAATAGACTGATAGGTAGACACATTTACAAAGTTTTTATTTTTAAAAAATGTTATAATAGACCAAATACACTAACAATGCTATAATAGACCAAATACACTAACATTTCTACTTTTTTTGAAATGATATAATAGACTAGATACATTTTAATTTCAATTTCCCACCCATCCCCCACCCCAAATCTCAAAAATCTATATCATTTTCACTTCCATCCCTTTCCCTCACGCCTCTCATTCGTTGCCTCTCTTCCACATCCTCACTTTTCTCTTCTACTACCTCTCTTCCACCCTCATTTCTCTCTTTCATAGAGATGTTAATCACTTTTATTTCATTTTTGAATGTTGTGTGTAGGATATTCACCATCAAGGAAAGGAATTAAAAGAAGTTTTAGCTCCTTTTGGTTACCATTTCTTTACCTTTTCTTAAATTATTATTTCATTCATGTTTCATCTTTATAGGTGTATTTATATATTATGTTGTATCTAGTGGATTGCGTGCATTTCAGTGTGTAGTGAATGAAGGAATGGATCCAAGAATTTTTAGAGAATGGGCAAGGGAAGAAAGAATGAAAAGAGAAAATAGAAGTTGGGTGAAATAGCGTTTGCCCATCCAAATTTTTTCAGCTGAATAAAAACATAATTAATGTGTTTTCATAACAAAATGTTATAATAGATGTTATTACAATGTTTCCACTTTGAAACACTATAATATGTCATGTTTTACCGCATTTCTGTAAATGTTTTTAATACATTTCTAGTTGTTACTACAGCAAAATAAAAGCATTTAAAAATGCTGTCAAATACGATGTGAAAACATCGTAAAAGACCATTTTTTACATCATGTCCTGTGGTAACCAATTTTAAAAGCTAAATAATAATTTATTTTCCTTTACAACAAAAAATGTAACAATTTTATTTTTTTAATGATATTTTTAAATTTTGGTTATGGTTTATGATGGTGGATTTTCAAAATAATGGATTTTGGGTGGGGTTAGGTCGAAACAGTGCTATATGGTGGGTGGTAAAAAGGTTTTGTGTGGTGGAGGATAAGGTTGAGAGGTGGTGATGGAAAGGTTATGAGTGGTACGGCCTGAGGTTAAGGGGCGATGGTGGAAGGTGTGAGATGGTGGGTGGTGGTGGTGAGGGGGAGGGAAACAAAGAATGAGAGAGAGAATTAGATGAGGAAAAACGAAATGAGGTTGATTTTGTTTTTGTTTTTTTAAATATTACATGTGTTATAATAAGTGACATACAAAATTAAAAAGTTTTTCTATATAAGAAAACTTACATGTATTTATGTTATATTTAACAATAATAAATAAATAGGAACTATAATTCAATTTTCATAATAGGCCATAACCAAAATTTTATAACAGATGATGAGGGGAAAATAATTATTTAAACCTACAAAATATTCATCTTATTTAAAATTGAACTTCTCTACATGTTTCATTTTCTAAAAATAAAGTTATGGTTTCAAGTCTTCTTTGCAGAAAAAAATTCTTACCAAGAGAACTAGTTTTTTCATATCGCAAATGTCTTGATTCAGTAGAACTCGGAAGAATATTTATGCCGTTTAATTTAAAATTTTAGTTTAGTGTTCCATCCATTTACTTTATAATCTTCCGTATATGAGAAGATTGGTATAGTATATGAATCACAATATGTTTGCATGTTAAATTGCTCTGGGCCTCCTAGGTACATAAAACGGAGCATGTCTGTCGTGCCAAATTGCTAATTTTAGTATTCTTCAGCGACCGGTCTCAATTTTAAATCAACTTCAGAAATATTTTATAAGCAGCCTTGGTTAGCAAGATTAAAAGAAAACAGTACTGTAATAAAGGTGATAAACGTTTCGCTATTGCTACAGTCCCCCTCTTTATAAAAGATAGCATTGAGAAAAGAAAAGGCAAATCAAGACGGAGATCATAAGCAATGATTCATAATTTCTAGTTTTTAGGTGAGGATGGTTCTTTTCATTAGAATAATTTTGGAGATAACAAGATGGTGGGAACCCACCATCCATGTAATTCAGGATACAAATCACCTATTCCCAAAATTTTTATCTATGTTCGGTCAATCAAGTAATGTTGTACGCCTATATGTTTTGTCAAATACAAGAGTAAATAGGATAGATAGACTTAGGTATTAAGGATTTTGTCAGTTTAAAACTTCGACTTTTTTTCAATAAAAGATAAAAGTTAGGAATGATAAGTGATGTTTTCATAGCAAAAAAATTAAAAAGAGAAAATGTTTTAAATTTTTATTGAAAAAAATAATAAATTAATTATAATATTAGAATAAATCCTTTCAAAACGTTAATATTATTAAAATAAGTCTTTTTTTCGACATTAAAATTTTCATTCTCAAATACGAACAATAATAAAATTATATACAATATATCAAAATATAAGTAAATTGATGTAAGATACTCTTAATACAAATTTTAATATTTTTATTTTCAATAAAATATATAAGTAAAAATTTTCAATAAATTATATACGTGAATTGATGTAAAATAATCTTAATACAAATTTTAATATTTTTATTTTCAATAAAAACTTCCTAAAAAAATTCTAATTTACATGAAATTAATAACACACTAACGAGGTTAACGACTTTAATATGTTAGTTTTTTAAGGTTGTTTTTCCTGAGTAAACTTATAGCTTCTGCTCCATATATATATAATGTGCTCTTCCTCACTACACGGGAAACAAATTTAAAAGCAACTTCCCATTGTGAGTACCAGCACCACCAAATCACTGCAATTACAAATCTCCCCACTTTCTTTTTCCATGCCAGAAAACTGCATAGCCCCCAAACCAGAACACAACTACAACAGTAACTCACTAGAGATGACTGATCCTCATAACTCAAAATCTTTCCCAAAACTCACTATGTACCCCATAACTTTAAAGGTCATTCATTTCCTTTCACAAAACTTAATAGTAGTATATACTATATATATGCATATGAATATATAAGTCTATAACACTAGACTGAGATTGAGATGATATTAATATTATTGCTTACATTTATTTTGGTATGTGTTGTGTTTTGATTTGCAGTTTGAGGAATTGGTCTACAAAGTGAAACTAGAGCAGAAGGGTGTATGTTGGGGAAGCAGAAGAAGTTGCAAAGAGAAGACCATATTGAAAGGAGTGACAGGGATGGTTGGTCCAGGAGAAATACTGGCTATGTTGGGGCCATCTGGGAGTGGCAAAACCACACTTCTGACAGCACTTGGAGGGCGTCTGAGTGGTAAAGTATCTGGAAAGGTGACATACAACAATAATGCTTTTTCAGGTGCCATGAAGAGAAGGACAGGTTTTGTGGCCCAGGATGATGTGTTATACCCTCACCTCACTGTCACAGAAACCCTTGTGTTCACTGCACTTCTGAGGCTGCCCAACACCTTAACCAAGGGTGAGAAAGTTGAGCATGTGGAGCATGTTATCAATGAGCTAGGCCTGAGTAGGTGCAGGGGTAGCATGATTGGAGGCCCACTTTTCAGAGGGATTTCAGGTGGGGAGAAAAAGAGGGTTAGCATTGGCCAGGAAATGCTCATCAATCCAAGCCTTCTGCTGCTTGATGAGCCCACTTCAGGGTTGGACTCTACCACAGCACAAAGGATCATCAACACCGTCAAAGGCTTGGCTACTGGTGGTAGAACTGTTGTCACCACCATTCATCAACCCTCTGGTCGCCTCTATCACATGTTTGATAAAGTCCTCTTGCTCTCTGAAGGCTGCCCCATCTATTATGGCCCTGCTTCAACTGCAATGGAGTATTTCTCTTCTCTTGGTTTTTCCACTTCCATCATTGTCAACCCAGCTGATTTTTTACTTGATCTTGCCAATGGTATTTTATCTATTTCTTTTCATCTTTTATTTATAACACGAAAACCGTAAAGGTCGATTGTAGTGTATTATTCTTTTTCCCTTTTCAATTTAAGACACTCACCCTTTTTATTTTATTTTTATAATTACTGGTACTTTTTTTAACATGTAATTCATGGGGTCCCGTCCTGGTATGGCCTACTTGAATTAGATCTCTGCAATTTTTTTTTTATTATTTTCACTCAGATGAATTATAATGAGTCGCCACCCTCAATTGTCAAAATTTACTTAAATCATGGCTAGTTTAAACAGAATCATATTGGTAATTCATTGGTTACATGAAATTTTAGTAAGGAATAAAACGTATTGATAATGATGAGAAACTGCAGGGATTGCTCCGGATTCTAAGCATGCAACTGAACAAAGTGAGAGCCAGGAAAAAGAAAACAAGTTGGTGAGAGAAGCTTTGGTCTCAGCTTATAACAAGAACATAGCCACAAGGCTCAAAGATGAGCTGTGCAGTTTGGAGGTGAACAGCTACAATACTATTAAAGACGCTTCTACAAGTAAGTTAGCAAACTTGTTAGTAAAAAATAATAATAATAATAATAATTCACAGGCGTATTCCTCAAAATTTACTGCTTTGTTTTGGATAATTCTTATAGGAATGAATACATTTGTTGCTAAATTGATGCAGGGAATCACATAAACCCAGAGCAGTGGTGCACAAGTTGGTGGCATCAGTTCAAAGTGCTATTGCAAAGGGGGTTGAGGGAGAGAAGGTTTGAAGCCTTCAACAGGTTGAGAATATTCCAAGTCATTAGTGTCGCTTTTCTTGGTGGACTCCTGTGGTGGCACACACCAGAATCACATATTGGAGATCGGGTAAGAGTTTCTTGGAGTTCATCCTTTCAAGATCACAATTATTGATTAGTAGTAACAACATCCTCACCCAACCAATTAGTTCTGTTGAAATTTCATTGGTTTTTAGTTTGACTGTACTTTTCTTCTTTTTTGCCTATTCATATAATCATCTACTCATGTCTTAATCACATCATATCAGAGTTCTTGTCCTCTAAATAAAAGTCTCTACCCTCCCAGGTTGCACAAGTACGAAAATTGAAAACGATACATGATAATTGATAATTTTAAAATAGTTGCTGATCTGATTTCTTTGAAGTTATAATTGTATTATTATTTCATTAAAATTTAAAGTATTAGTAAGGGTATAGTTCACACATTATTGATTTTGAACTATTCATACACTGATGCTTCCCTCTAAAATGGGAAAAAAAATATTTTTCAATTTTGTTTTCATATTCACCCATGGTTATTTAATTATTAAGAGTCATTTTTATTCTATATTTCTAAGGTCACATGATAAAAGATTAAAAAATGAAAATTTTAATTGAAAGTTATGTTTGATTTGTCTTCAAAATCATTTTAGACATGAATTTCCCTTAATCTATGTATCAATTATAAATTTTATGAATGAAAAAAAATTACATAAAATATTAGTCTTCACATAATACAAATATTCCTAAGGAGAATAAAATTACATCTTAATACCTGTTGTCAAACAATAAAAATCATTTGTTTGTGATTGCACTCTTAATTTTGAATGAAAACTTTTCATGGGTTATAAAACCTGTTTTATTTTGTTACCTAAAAGGTTTTATTTTGTTACCTTCAAGCATTGAGAGGATCTCTGACATTGGGATGTATTTATAATGCAGATAGCCCTGCTTTTTTTCTTCTCTGTTTTCTGGGGATTCTACCCTCTCTATAATGCTGTTTTTACATTTCCACAAGAGAGAAGAATGCTGATAAAGGAACGTTCATCAGGAATGTACCGTCTTTCTTCCTACTTTCTAGCTAGAACAATAGGAGACTTGCCACTAGAGCTTGCACTTCCAACAGCATTTGTCTTCATAATTTATTGGATGGGAAGTCTCAAACCTCATCCATTGACCTTCATCCTTTCCCTTCTTGTGGTCCTTTACAGTGTTCTTGTTTCTCAAAGTCTTGGTTTAGCATTTGGTGCCATTTTGATGGATGTTAAACAGGCCACTACTTTAGCTTCTGTCACAACTCTTGTGTTTCTCATTGCTGGAGGCTACTATATACAACAGATTCCTCCCTTCATTGAGTGGCTCAAGTACTTGAGCTATAGCTACTATTGTTACAAGCTTCTTCTTGGTGTGCAGTACAATGATGATGATTATTATGAGTGCTCAAAGGGGGTAATGTGCAAGGTTGGAGATTTTCCGCCAGTTAGATCAATGGGTTTGAATCATATGTGGGTTGATGTGTGCATTATGGCCCTCATGTTGGTTGGTTATAGATTAGTTGCTTATTTAGCACTACAAAGAGTGAGGTAGAGTTAAGATGTGGCTAAGCAGAGCAAGAGAATGTGGAAGAGTTTTGTCCTAATTCAAATCAGGAATCATACTATAATAATACTGTACTTTTGATGGAACCTATGTCATGAAATTTTGATCATCTCTCTGTCAGTAAGATGTGTCAGGCTTTCTCTGGTTTCTTTTTTTTTTTCTGCAATTTTATAATCGATTTTTTCATATTAAAATAAATTTTTACTAAAAATTATGTTTAATATAATTTTTTTTTTATTTTAAGACTAAACTAAACTAGTTATTGCTGGGGTGCAAGGGCCGACGTGGTGACTAGTTCTTAAAGATATTATGTGTTCAAATTTTACATTGATTCAGTGAGGATCTATTATTATACAATTTATTTCAATAGGGGAAATAAAGGTCCTGGAATGATTCCTCGTACTAAAATCACCGGCCTTACACATTATGGGGCGAAGAGGGTGTCAGCTGCAAGGACACCCTAACGCTAAGTCAGTGAATATTCAAAGGGATATTAGAGTTCAAGCGTAAGTTCAGTTGAGAATGTTCTACCTTTCCTTGTTGACATATGAGTATTTATACCTGGGGTAACGGAAGAATGGTTTTGAGTAGGTGGGCTTACCGTACAAGATGTCAGCGTGATTCTGATTATTACAGAAAGGCTGACATGTAACAGTGACCTACCTACTAACTGCACATTTCCATCAGTCACTTTGCAAGTTACTTCATCAACACGCTATGTTGAAAGAATAGTTCATATCGGGGTTACGTCATGAGTCTCATGCACGGTATTGGGAGCCAATGTCGTGCTTCAATGCTTGTACAATACTGGTCTTGCATGACGATATTTAGGTCAAATAACCTTTCTACCCGTAGACTGTCGAGACGGGATCAGTACCCATTAAAAAAACTATTTTATAATATACCAATTTTTAGGTTCTCGAATAAACTGTGCTATTTTAAAAGAATAAAAACATTATCCCAAAATATTTGAAAATATACTAAAAGTTACAGTAAGAAATAACGATGATAATAATAAAAGTTTCTTACTAAAAGCATTTTTACTTCTTGTTTTCTTGATTAATTAGTATTCTAATGGTTAGCATTTTTCTTAGTATTAGCTTTGGTCCCAAATATAAATTTCCCATATATTAAGGATTGTAGTTGGAAGTGGTTATTTATATTAATGTTGTCATATATTTGATTTAGTTTTTTAAAATACTTTTAATATTATTTATTACCTAAAAAATTAATGGCCTTCAAAATATATACAAGGAGGACATATTTAGTAAATAAATATTTAATAACATTGAAAATATATAATTTTACCTATATTAAGGAAAAATTTCTTTATTAAAATTACTTATATTTAAAATCGGAAATAAGATTAATTTATTTAGCATCAGAAAAGAAGGGATGTGCCACACAAGATATGAAACAAGGATAAGAACACCAAGCAGAAAAAAAAAGACAAGAACATTTGCATCATAATCTGCAAGATAGGTCAAAGATAGATTAGGCTTAGTAACTCAGCTGTAATTATTCAGGCCTTTGAAGAAAAAAAAAATTGTTGTTTCACCTTTACCAGCATAATTTGTACGAGAGAGAACAATTATCAGCTTTTTTTCCCCACAAGGCATTAATCACTTGACAAACAGATATTAACCGAATGAAAATTACTATCAAATAATTTTTGCTCGATGTTTTTTTATTTAAAAATTATGTCTTAGGAAACTTGAAATCATGATATCAATGAAATAGAATCAACCAATTCAATTGTGTGGGGATGATGGCAAGATTAGAAGCCTATTCATTATTATGATTAAGCTAGTTGGTGCACATAATAGAGTCAAAATAAAATAATTGGCGAATGAGTCTGAAAATGGGTGGATGACGAAGTGTTCCAAGAGTCTACGCACGGAAGCATAATCCATTGTCCACTATCACTTAGAAGGCTCTTTGATCATTTTGGTGTTCATTTGCAGAATAATTAACAAAAGTATAGTTAAAACAATTATCTAATTCGGAAATTGATTTTCTCTTAATTGTGCAAATCCACGCAGGGTGCTTCAGTATGCTGTCACGGTATATTACTTTTTACTTTAGGAATGCTATCTTCTACTCTCTATTTTTCAGTTTTAATGAAAATTTGATTTTAGTTTTTATATTTGTTGGGTTTTAAATCCCGATATTTTTAAAATACATGTTTTTATCCTCCAATACTAATATCATCTAACATACACGTTACCGTGATTAAATTCAATGATAAAAAAATCAAAAACTAATATCAAATCTTCACTAAAGTTGAATGACTAAAAATCAAAGTCAGCTATAAGAGGACCAGAATGAAAAATCACTTAAGACATGTGAATCTGTTTAATTATTAATTAGTATAAAAAATCAAAATACTTATCTTATATCATCATACAATAACTATACTCTTACGACATTATAAAAAATGACAACTTTCCTTTCCTTCTCCACGGGTTTCACGTGAGAGAAGAATAGAACACTGCCATTTTTCCTTTTCTTCTTGACTGTGGCTTCTAGGCCTTGGTCGGAGGTTGTTTTCTCGGCGAAATCTAAAATTCATCACGTTTTTGGAGTCGTAGGAGGAGGTGAGTAAATGGGTACCTTCAATTTGGTGTTTCCTTCCTCCCTCTTCTTTATCTTTCTAGGTCGTGCATGGCTTCTTGCTTGGGGGTTTTGATTTTGGTCATTCCATAGCAATGTGGAGATCAAACTTGATTCTAAAGGTAATGGGTGTTGTTAACCATTAATGGGTTTTGTGTTTCGGTGATCGTAGGTATTAGAGCAAGCACCGACAAGCCATTGAGTGTAGTGGGTGTTGAAGTTGGAACCGAAACAGAGGATTATCAAGTTGTTGGATGAAACCGACACCGAGAACAACTAGTGGAAGCTTGGAATTGAGGTAAGAGGTTGTCTAAAGTTGTAATTAATTAAAATTGGTATCGACCATAATCGGGGCTCGAAAGGAAAATAATGGGTTTAATGAAAATATGGGTTTTGGTTATGTTTATACATTATACGGTAACTTAAGGGAGTATTCGAATTAAGGAATGGGAGATTTATATGAAGTGTGAATTGAGGTAAAATTTCAAATGAAAATGAAACAAGTGGTGGTTATTGAATAGTGATATATATATATATATATATATATATATATATATATATATATTGATGATTATTAGCATATGTTATGTTGTATGTGAAATTAAAACTATATGATGATTTGATAATGGTATTTTGTATGTTAAATATGGTTGATTGTGGGTGTTTAGGATTTGGTCTATATGGTCACCCCTTTGTATTAACATTAATGTTTTATTGGTTGTCAATGATATGGAATTTGGTATTTGTGGGCTGGGTCTAAGTGGCCACCCTGGTGTTTTAAATTATAGGCCGGGTCTGTGTAGCCGCTAGAAGTGATTAAAGTGAGGCCTTGGTGCCAAATAATAGAGAGAAAGAGAATTTAAATAAGCTTATGTGTTTTGTGTGGTTGGGAACGACCGACGATATATTTCACCCCTCATTTTTAGCTCCCGTGATCAAGTAGGATCTAGTTAAGCTACCCAGTGGTCAAGTAGGACCTAGTGGTTGATGCGGAGAGCCAAGTTGGGCTCGATGGACCAAGTCGGGTTCATGCGGTGTCAAGTAGGACCCTGGCTGAAAGCCGATCCTTTTAGTATCTGAATACTAGCGAATCTTTATATTTGTTTGAGAGTCAGTTATGTTTTGAATGATTTGGCTTGTGTTGATGATGAAATTATGATTTATGATATTAATTAATATGCTGAAACAATGTGTTGAAATAAAATAAATCTATATTGGTGTATATGTGACATTCTAGATAGCCTAATGGGCTTGTATTGATGTTTATTATATTGGCATATTTGATGATTTTGAATTTAGATTGAGTATTTGAAAATGCATAACATCATGTTGCATATAGGAGATTATGCATGGCCCGATAGGTTTGGTGAAATTCTAACATGGTGAGATGGTATTAATAATAGTGTGTTGGTGAATGAGGAAGTATATTATATTGATTCCATATCTATGTTGTTCTATATTAATTATGATTTACAACACTCACCCTTACTTTTCTTTTTAGTAACTAATGACAAAGAGATTGTAGAGGCCCTAGAGGGAAGCGCCAAGTAAAGAGCGAATGCCAAGAAGGGGAATGGAAATTATGTAATTATTGTAGTAATGAACTTTAGTGACTTTGATGGGTTTAGTTATTGTGTGTAAACCTTAAAACTAATTGTGTTGTGATGTTCTTGATGGAGTTTATAACGTTACCAAGGCGTGTTGTATGTTTGAGTTTGAAATCATGGTGATGATGATTGTTGTGATTGTGTGAAGGCATTGATTAGATAGATCTAATATCTTGAATTGATATATGGGTGATTTTTAGTTATGTGTTGCTTGTGGCACGGAGCCATTGATTTGTTAGAAATTGTGATAGGTAGATGAATTGTATTTAGTACATGTTCATGGTCTTGGTTACGATATGGTTAGTTTGATGAAGATAATAGTCATGAGTCATTAGTGATAGGTGGATGAAATTGCTTGGTATGTAATGAAATATGCTAATATAGCAACTGGGTATGTGAAATGGAGATCCGGTGGGAATTAGAATCCCCAAAAGGGACCAATAAGTTCCTACAATCATTTAAAACTTGGGTGCATGGCCCTTTCAGATTTTGGAATGCATTTAGTTGGTTTAGTGCTTAGTGTTGTGCTAAGTTTGGTCAAACTATAGTTTTGTGCATATCTTTGTCATATGTAGGAATTTTGAAGTATGGACTGTGCTAGCAGGTCCGGAATGGGGAAAACAAAATGCCTATGAAGTTTGGTGGTGATCAAAGTTAAAACAAGCAAGATAAGTAGGATGGAAGTTAGCCCTAAGGCTAAATTCTACATAATTTTGTAGAATAGGGTGTCTGGTAATCGATTACCCGAGGGATATGAAACTTTCTTGCGTACTAGGCTCGTAGGTAATCAATTACAACATTGGTGTAATCGATTACTAAGGCTTGGTAATCGATTGCAGGATTTGTATTATCGATTACCAGAGCCTCAAAATAGAATTTTTGGGTGTTTTATGTAACGTGGTTCTTGAGTTCCTACTATTTATTGGCGGGGAAGTCTTAAAGGTGAAAAATTCATTCTGATTTTATTAGACCCTAATGAGGACATGAACTAGAAGGATCCTATCATTGCCTTAGATAAGGGCTTGGAGACTTTTAATGGACCTTTAACATGGTCAAGATCCAAGAAAGCTAAGGACATCACCCACAAAGCCCTAGCTTCCTTTCTAACTACCATGCATGGGCCCAAGCCTAAAGACTCCCACTTGAGACCCTTTCTTTGTTTTCTTGTAAAATTTTAGAGATTTTGGTCTTTGATTATTTTAACAACATTTTTGTACATTTTATATAGGATTAAATTTAGAAAGCCTATTGGGCCATAGGTTTAGGCCTTACATGGCCATTCATGCTTCATAGGTCACTTTTGGGCCTTGTACTTATGTTGGGCCTTGTATTTGGCCACCTATTTCTTAGTTTAGCTAATTCGGCTTAAGGAGTAGCCTCAAGCCCATATATGGTTGAAATCCCCTAGTCTATATAAGGCCATATTTCCTTTATAAAATCACCTTATATTTTGAATACAATTGAGATTTTGTGAGAAAGTGAGTACTTCCTTTCCTCTCCTTTAGGATAGATCACCTTAGTCTAGAGCAAGCTCTTATCCAATGGCTCCATCCTCCATTGGTGGCAAGAATTGAGACTTATCCCTTAGGGTTACGTCTCCTCCTTCTTTCCATCCATTCCATCCATCTACCTTTGCCTTTCCTTTACACATTTCAACCACCTTTCCCTTTTATAACCCTTTAGACTTTCTTTTTCCCATTCCATTTCCTTTGGTCACTTTTGGTTTTTCTTGAGTTCCATAAGCTTCCATGTGTATATCTCCTTCAAGAAGGCAAAGCAAAGTGATTGGAAGAGAAACAAGAAGAAGAACTAGATCCTCTTTCAAGTAGGCAAGTCTACATCAAACCCCGAGATAAATTCTAGGAGGTGCTAGAGGGATGTTAAATATCTTCGCCAAGGGGTGGCTAACAATGTTGCTAAGGTTTACCTATTTAGTTATAGGAATAGGGTTACGTTGCTAATGTTGTACACGTGGTTACTTTAAACTTAAAAATAGTCACAATGGACATATATCTGTCACTAAACCTAAAGACTTAATCAGGGCCAGCATCCCCTTTCCCTTGTCACTTTTTGTTTCCTCCCTCACAAACCCTAATCCCTCACTCTCCCTCAAGTAGCCTAACCTCTTTCTCCCTCAGACTCCAACGACAGCGACAACCCCTTCCCCTTTTTGGTAAACTTCTCTCTATCCTTTCTCTCATTCTCAATCCGGTAAGCTATTTGGAAGTGGAGGTGATTGTGCGGAGGGTTGATGATGAGGTCGTAAGGGTGTTGGGATTATGGTTTCGGTTGTTGTGAGGGTTGGTTGTAGGGAGGAAAAAGAGGGTTACAATGATGGATGATGGTCGTGAAGTGAGTGATGGTGGGTGGTTGATGGTGGTTGATTATGGTTTGTGGTTGTGAGTAAGGAAGAGAGAGTGTTGTGTTTGGAAGAAGAGGTGGTAACGGCTGCAGCTAAGTGGTGGTGGTCGCGACTAAGGTTCCTTTTTTGTTGTAATTGTTGAATTTTCCCTTTTTTTCCACCCCTGCGATAACCATTGTATGTAAATCATTTAAATATATGATGAATTAAATTAGATAATTAGGGGGAATTAATTAGAAACAAGACCAAATAAATTGATTGATGAATGATTAATAAGAAGTATGTTTAAATTTAATTAGGGTGGTAAGTTGTTAATTATCAAAGGGTAAAAGTGAAACATATTCAGTTAAATATTAAAAATGAAAGATAAGTGAAGTTGGAACTTTAAAAGAAATAAAATAAAAGAAAATGAAAATAAAGATGAAAATGGGGGATTTTTGTAACACCCTCGATTAACTAGGATAATCCCTTCCACTAGATCATCCTACTAAACTAGGAGGTTACGAGTTTTAAAAAAATTATAGAAGTTTTTTTTTGTAAATGAAACAATGGTGGAACAGATACATTATATACAACATTGATATATAATACATGGTCATCAACACACTGTACATACTCTAAACATTAGGGGCACACAAGCTCCCATAACTTGACTCAAGGGACACAAAGTCTCACTAAGGCGCTCTGTCTGTTGTGAGTAGTCCCTTCCGGTGAACTCTACGTTTTACGTGGGTCTTTCTCCTTGGATCTAAAAAATGTAGTTATAAAGGGTGAGGAATAACCTCCCACTCACAAACAACAGAGAGTTATCGTCGCTGACATTTCTCCCACATAGGTCATATTTTGAAACCTCTCTGGGGATCAGTGTAACACCCTTGGTTAACTAGGACAATCTCTTCCACTAAATCATCCTATTTAACTAAGAAGTTATGAGTTTTAGAAAAATGTGAAAGTTTTTTTTGTACAAGAAAACTTGGTGGAACAAATACATCATATATACAACATAATTATATACAATACATGGTCATAATCAACAACTGTACATACTAAAAATCAGGGCGCACAAGCTCCCATAAAAAACATGTATAATAAAATAGAAAGAAAAACAACACTCCTAATCAACTCAGAGGAGAGTCTGGTCAGTCTGCTCCGAACATGGGTTGAGACGATGCAAACAGAGTGGAGATATCCAAGGGTGCTGAGCTGGTCAATGGCTGACAAGTAGAAGGTGAACTGTCCTGCTCATACTGACTGTTTTCAGCATCGAATGCCTCCCCGAGTAAGTCTCTGGACTCAGCAAACATCTCCGTAGGACCCTTTGTACCTCCATACATAAAGGTCCTAAAGATATGTCATAGGAACCTCTAGGAGCAGTCCCACTACCGTCTCTCTATAAATTTGTCCATCGAGGTCTGTACTCGAACTGCTAGTGAGACAGGGTCCTTAATCATCCTTAACTCTGGAACATAAACATTCACTGGCTCTACTGGGACCACCTGATTTGGTAGTAGGGGAAGGATAGTTGGGTCTGTGATCATGTTCACAGGCTCTGCCAGAACCATCTAGTTTGATGGTACTAGAATGATAGCTAGATCGGACATCATGGCATCTACCGGGTTTGACTTAGGATCCTCTAATGGTTACTCGTCTAGGTCCTCATCCTCCTACTTATCACTGTCCCTTCCTAGTGATAAGGGAATGTACTCCAGAGTCAGGGATCTCAAGGGGTGATATAGCGACTCTGGTAGGGATGAGGTCCCAAGTAGCCCTCATCTGTCGTTGCCTGACGACTGGCTAACTCCTCGAGTTCTTCTACGCTCAATGGTAACAGGGCATCTCTATAGCGTCAGATGGTGCTTATAGAAACTTCTCTCATCTTGGGATCCTTACTCATTTTCTTCTAAGTTGTCTGTCATCACTCAATCCTTCCTAACGTTTCCCATGCTCCCCTTCTCTCTTTTCTCTAATCAATAATATACAGAATTACTCACAGATCAATCAACAATCACAACCAAATACAAACTTAATCAATGCTATGTAATGCGATGCATGAATTTCATTATTTTCAGTTAATCTTCTCATTAGCCAACATGATGCATGTGGGCCTAAGTCCATAATATCAATCATCATAATCCTCACACTTATCAGAACCCGTCCTGCCCAGGCTACCCCTGGACACAATGTTTTCGTACTAGAGCGATCAGAGCCCACCAAGTCCTCCACATATCACATCACTAGGTACCAAGGAGTCATAGGTCCTATATAAATATGGATCCATATCATCTCATCACATCATAGTGGGACTTAACTCTACACGATCCCAACTACACTCCGTCTTTAGTCGAAGTACATGAGGCTTACCATGGACTGTCCGGTATCGGGCGTGAAATCGAGCCATTAGATGCCCGACCCAATTGTACTCCCAAGATCCTAGTTAGGGATCAAACGCGAATGTTCTCCAACGTGCCCCAGTGTATGATTTAGTTTTCCATAAAAAATTTAGCAAATGATGCATGTTTCATACATATTTCTTTTTAATTTCCATCATTTCCGTCCTCGGTAGAGTCCTTTCAAATGGTCCATTTTCATCCTTAATCCTGGGTATACCTCTCTTTATTTTTTTATTCATCGGTAAAAGTGTTCACTGGGTTATTTAGCGTGTTGGCTAAATATGTGGTCGAATTGCTAAAGGGTATGGGTGTTTTGGGCATATAGGTATACACTAGGTTTCCACTAGATACAATCTATTAGTCTCATTTATTGTTATCTGACGATTAAGAATGAAAATGGTTAAGCGTTAACATTCCATCCTCATTTGGGTATATTTCAATATCCCATCAACGTTTTTTCATTTCCATAATCGTATTACATTGATTCCCATTATGGTAGGATCTCTATCGTGACTTATTTTCTTTTCTTTATAATTTAATCATGCATCATACCAGATTTATTCTTTTCCTCATACATTTTGTTATACCCACATCATTCGTCATACATCCCATCATATTTATACAATTGATCATACTTATAATCTTATAGAAGCAGGTAATTCAATCAACACATATAACAATTAGTGGACAATTCACATAGATCAGTCAAGGCACACTTTAATTCATTCACACAAACCATTCATCGAACAGAGGTGCATTAATTTGCCTAGTTAATTCTTTGTCATAGTTGGATCATATCTTATTTTAGTAGGGTTAATCATAAAATATTGTTGCTATTATGTATATATCCACTCTTATTTTATAATTCACTAAACACTCTTAAACACTAACTACTTTTATTATTTCAGTATAAGTAACATCTACATAGTTATGGATATTTATGCATATAAGTATATTTATTTACATAGCACATATATATAAGTGGTGTATATATATATATATATACTTGTTAAATCCCTATTTTATATCTAATCATTATTTTACCTTGGTAGTAACGATATGTCATTATTACCTTTAATAATGGTCTAAAGTTACCCTTTGATTTTACCTAAGTCTAGTGTACTAGTTTATTTCTAACTTAATCCTACTTTTAATCAATAAATATGCCTAACTAATTTTAGTAATTAGTTATTAGCAATATATTTTCTATCAACTTCTTTTAAATTATCATCTTTATTTACTAAACAATTATTCTAGTTATCCTTAAATTCTCTTATAATGTATTTACTAATCCTATGTTGTTTTAATATAAGTCAACTTTCCCCTTTTTTCTTCTTCATTATTGTCTAGTTACCACTTAAGGTTCTACTTTTTACCTTAAACGATTAAAAACATGTACTTAAAATGTATTAAGAATTCATTATTGATATTTTACCAAGCCTACCACTTCTTTTTAATTCCTTTTAGTCCTTTTATACTAAACCCCAATCCTAAGGTCTATTTAATAGCTCATTGCCATATTCATTTGTTGAAATTCACCACGTCCTTAAAACATTTACTTAAATACTTAATACCTAACTTAATACTTCTATTATTTAATTCCTTATTCTAAATTCTAATTAAATTCATAAAAACCTTATAATTTATATATAAATCCTTTTAAGAAATTAGTAAAACAAAAGGAAAAGTTATAATTGGTGCGAATCGGCGAAATTCTTCGAAACGCGTACTTTTTTTGAAATCACTTCTGGAGCTCTCAAACAGTGAATCTAACTCAATTTAGCAGGGTTTACTAGAAAAATTACTTCAAATTACATAAAATCGCTCAAAAATTTATAATTTAATAAACAACCCAATCGAATTACAACCGAGCTCGCTATAACTCTAAAATTTGTAATTTCTTCATAATAACTCCAAGTTTCGGTAAATTTTAATGGATGCATGAATGTCGAGACATGCTTTACGAAATTTACGGGAATGCATATTAACATAAAAATATAATTAAAATTGGTAACTATAACAAAAAAATATGCAACTTTAAATCTAGTCGGATCGCAACAAAACTTGAAGGGGTTACCCTGGGCATTAAAGAAACACTATAGTGCAATTTAAAATGAGAGGAAACAAAGCAAGAGTCCCCTTACCTCATAGTGAAGCTCTCAGGTTTGAGGAAGAAAAGGGAATCAAGTGCTGAAAATTTACCAAACACTCATAACTTTCCGTCGATCGTTCCCAATCATCCTCCGGTACCTAAAAACTAAACATGCAACATCCAAGAGGAGAAAAAGCTCATGGTTTTGGGGCTAGGAAAGAGAAGGGACAACACCAAAATGCATGTGAATTTTTGGTCTTGACAAGGTAAGATAGAAAGAATCAAGATCCAAAAATTAAAGCCCAAAATTTTAGTTTACTTTGCCCAAGGAGATCATGGCCAAAGAAAGATGGAACCAAAGAGGAATCAACCATAAAATGGAGGCTTCTTGATGATGAATTTTAAGGTGTAAAACATAATTGAGAAGGAGAAGTGATGTTGAATTTGGTAGAAGAAATGAAGAAGGATTTGAATTTATAAGTGGTGATGGGTTAAAATGGTAGAGCTGTGAGGTGAGGAAGGGTTTTGTGGTGGTGGACAGTGGCTTTTTGGGAGGTTGGGGTGGCTGGATTTTAGAAAAGAAAAGAAGAAAAAGAAGTTGTGTTTTGGTCGAGAGAGGGGGAAAGAGATTTAGTGGAAGTGGTGCTTGTTAAGCATGATGGAAATATGTGGTTTAGATGAGTGATAATGAGATATTTAGAGGGCTGAGTGGGCTGGGCTCACACGGTGATGACACCTCACCTTCGAGGTGTCAGACAGTGGTGGTGTTTCTGGAAACCGGTAGCCGAAAAATTAACTTGTTGCGTAAGAAACTAAGGGTGTTCTGAATTTTTAGGAACCAAAAACTAAGGCAGTTAAAAATAAATAGGCAATAATTTATGGAGTAGAAATCTAGAAAAATGATTAGCACAAAGACTGTAGAGCTTAATTTTTTCTTTGATTTGATATATCATACGTAAAAATATAAGATCGGTAGCTCATGTTATACCCAGACCAAGGTAAAGTGCTCTCGGAGCTCCCGAATCGGTTAGGCTGAAAAGATAAATTTGTAAATATCTTTCCTTTGAGAATCAGCCTTTGTTCCCTTCATGTAACTTATGATATTTTTTTGATAAAAAACCATAAGAAAAAGAAACAAAGTGATTCCAGTATCGTATGAGGGAGACATGCATTTTTTTCTAAAATGGTGTAGTGTTGTTGTGAAAGTGATACAAGTCTGAGATGATAATGAAAAACGTACTAATCTATGTAGATTCAGCCATCTAGATCTTCATAAAAATCATAGATAATTTCATTACAAAGATTTTGGCACCGGGATTACGTGAATCCGATATCTATGAGGGAGGTATGATTTTTCAATGAACCATGCGCAAATTAAAAGATTTGGATAATAGGGTTCGGAGTACAATTACTTAATTCTTGATTTAGGGGATGACAGGGTATGAATCGAGACTTAAGACTAGAAATAGAGGTTATGGATCTCTTCGTAACGAAGCAACCAAGACCGTAATTACTCAATTCTAGTGTCGTATGAGAAAGTTAGACCCAAAACATTGAAAGTGTTCAAGCTGGATTCAGGGGTTCAAATTGAATTAATCGTTTTATTGAGAAACAAGGTCAATAGGGCCCGAATTAGGATTCATTTACTTCAGGAAAAGTTCCTAAAACATTGAAACGGTTCATTATGAATTGAATATGCTACGATTGGATATCCCAAAGTATATACACGATCAACCGAAGGAGGTACCTAAGGTATGGGTCAGGTCTGTCGAACTGAACCTGTTATCCTCGGTTTGCCACAAGAGGGTCCTAACAAGACTAGTCTTCCTTTATGATTACTAGTCTCGAGCTGAATTGTCGAAACCTAATCGCTGGCTAGGTCCCACAGTTTAAATCTGGGAAACCCGACAATATTTTATTAAAATATAATTATCAATCAAACAATTAAATAAATATCTAGAAATAAAATATTTCTATAATTATATATAAAATTTTTGAAATAACAAATTAAATATATAATATTTACTAAATATTATAATATTAGTTAAATTCTAATTTAATCATTTTATGTAAAATGTATATATATATATAAATACTTATTGACAGAGAAATATTTTGAAGGTTAACAGTTAATCAATACTCAAAATAATCATTATCAAATATCCACTAATATTAATACATTATTTATAATTTAGCGGCATTATTAAACATTCATACTATCATTATACTCTTATTTTGGCTTCTCTCACTTTTTGCCATGTGTGTTAATCTCTCTACTAACCTTTACATCTCTTTGTACTAGATCTCCTCATTATTTACATTCCCTCAGTATTCCTATATCTCATATTTAACATCCTACTAACTTCTCTTTTCACTATTTTCTCATTCTAGGACACTTCAGAGAGCAGGCCGAAGCCTCAAGCTTCCACAGAAAGCTTAACAAAGCGCTCTCAGGGTTCTTGAGAGTCTAAGATCCTGTCCTAAATCTCAGGGATGTTACAATTGGGCCTTAGCCCCACACCATTCATTATTCACCCTCCCCGCATGATGTTGTCCATGACCCGACTTACCTCACTTAGCATTACCTCACCTCTCATCTATAGCTAGTTCGTCTCAAAGGGAAATCGTGGAGTCGTTACTCTTTAGTTTTATGTGTCATCCCATTAATACTATTGCATATATATCACGCATCAGATCATAAATCAATCAATTATATTATAATGCATGGATGTAGGTGTTCATTATTTAATCTTTCCTTTATCATTATATATATACAATGCATATGGGCCCATAATCTCATCATCACAATCATCGGAATCCATCCTGTTCAGTCTGACACTTGGTACAATGTTTCTATACTAGAGCGACCAAAGCTCACCAAATTCCCACAACATCTGGGTACAACAGGACCCACAGGTCCTTAATTTTGAAGGATCTTTCCACAATTATATTGTGATCACACAATAACTGGAATCGGCTCTCCACGGTCATAGTTATGTTCCGTCATTTAGTCGAACGCGAACATCCTCCAACGTACCCCAGGTGTATGCTCTAGTCTCCAAAAGATCATATGTAAATGATGCATGCTCAATGCACAATTTTTTATCTTTCATTTTGCTCATCATCCGTAGGGTCCTTTCCAACAACTTAGCTTTGTCCTTAATGTCGGGGTTTATTTTATTTTATCTTACTCCTGATTGAGTACTTCAGTCATCCATTTAAATTCTCACCATCTCTCTCTCTTTTACTTTATAGGGTTTCTTATGATATTATTCTTATATTACCAAGTGGGGACTAATTAATTTTGTTGGGTATATTATTTACTTGGAGTATGAGTTTTCTTATCCCTAGGGATTGTGATTTAGTTATGAGCGTACTTGGTTATTGACTAGTTACTAATCGACTACTTAGTTCATCTTGTATAATCTTACTAGGGAGTTAACTATATCTAGGAGTAAGTGTAATCTAATTTAATTGGGTAGACTCCCTCTAAGTGAGATTGATTATGATGTAGGAAAGGGGATTTAGTTCTCCTTCTTCTTTCTCTTTTGATGTATTTCTTTTCTTGTTCAATGATGGCAACAGAAGTAATATGGAGAAAACAAAAATAAGGATTATGAAAATAAGGAAAGTGGGCAAGGAAAGGGAAAAAGGAAAATAGGTAAATGAGGGAAAGGGTTATGGAAGGGTGGAAGGAAAAATAAGGATTAGGGTAAAAACAAGGATTATGTAAAAACGAAAAGTGGAGGTGCCACCTTAAGAGGATAAGCCTAAAAAACTCACCACCTAAGGTGAGGAAACCCTAGGATAAGAGATTGCCTAAGTTAAGAAACCCTAGCTAAAATAAAGGAAGAAAACTCAACTTACTTCTCACAAAAGAAATTGTATTCTCTAATTCAAGGTGTGTGTATTACAAAGGAGAACATGCTTTATATAGGCTAAGGGGGGCGGAACTTGCTTTAACCTAATGGGCTTCACTCTCTCCTAAGCCCAAAAGCACTAAAACTAAGAGAAACTAAGAAAGGTGGTACAAGGCCCAAAAACACTTATAAGGCAAAGATGACCAATTAAGGCTCAAACCTATAGCCTAATGGACTTTTCTAAACCTATCTAAAATAATGACAAAAATATGTATAAAAGAAACAAAAAGATTTATTTAGGCCAAAAGAAGTCCCTCTGGTTGTGTCCTCATCATGCCTTTTTTCCTCAAAAGGATTTGACCTCAAATCCTGTAGATCCAAAGTCAACAGTAATTCTACAAGGAAAAAGGGAACAACATGAGTCCAGAAAAGAGAAATGGGAAAATAGTGAAAAGCAAAATCAGCCATGATCAAATATGAAGTTTATGAAATTAGATTTAAAAAAGACACAAATAACATCATAAAATGTAATAAGATGAGTCCAAAGAAATGCACATATAAAACTATGTAGTAACCATAGAACTTTATGGAAAAACAAATACGATGTATAAGCAAAAGAGATGATATATGAAGGAAATGTAAAATCGTGAGGTTTAACAAAGGAAAAGTGCAAATCATGCAAAGCCTTATCATGCAAAACCATGGAATTAGATGTTGTAATAGGATCATATTTAGTGATTGAACATAAATTAGGGCCTATGATTGGTAAAACATGAGAAGAAGTAACTAATCCTTCATGTAAACCCTTATGTACATGAATATTAAGAACATGCTAAAAATGAGTAAATGGTGAAAAAAAGATCTAAGAGAAATGGTATGACAAGAAAAAAATAACTCTATATACATTCTAGAAATAAGCAAAACAAAACATGAAATAACTCTTGGAAAAGTTAATTCAAAAGAAAAAAAAACAAATTTTAACTCAATAAGATCCTATGGTGATTATGCATATCCTATGGCTAATCCTAATGAAACTATACACTATTAGTGACCAATGTTTTTCACTAGGGACATGAAAAATTGGCAAGGATTCTTCTACCATATTATTGTTTTCATGAGGTCTCTTAATATTATCTATGATGAGAATAGATAGATTATCATTAAGGTGATTTTCACTTGACACACTATCATTGTCTAAAGACAAGTTATTAATATGCACCTTAATTTCTTTGTTTTCATTTTGACTTTTAAATTATTTCTTCTTCAACCTAAACCTATCATATTGTCTCCAATAAGATTTCACTTTTTCATCCATATTAGCATTATGTTTTCTTGTTAATTTGTCCCTTTTTTCTTTTGAACATAAACTGATTTTCTCATTTTCTATCTTATCAAAGACTTCAATGAATTCCCATATTTGTTTTAGTTTATAAGAGATATCCCTAAGAACCTTTTTTATTCCTTTATTTTTCTTTTCTATGTTATAATTATCCTTGGATTCATAGGAATCTATCTTAGCATAAAGGGCACCTATTTCTTCTAATAAGATCTTATAATAAGAGCTCAAATAAACATGAAGCAGCACTAGTGCGGAAAAGTATTTTAAGCATGATTAAAATGCGGTTTTAAACACGGTTCCACAACCGTGTTTGTTGTTGTCATGGTAATAAATAAGGACTATTAACCATGGATGTTAATTGTGTTTAAGAAAGCTCTTTAAACACGGTTGTTAGAACCATGTTTAAAAGTTATACACGCACCTCCACAGTTGCCACCGGTATCCTCCTCAATGACCCTAACGTTGACCTTGAAAATAAAAAACTTCCATTATAGGAACAAGCAGAAGAAAAACGTAGAGAACAAAAACAAATAGAATAGTAAACAGAAACCTATAAATTCTCCATTATAATCAAAAGAAACAAAAAAAAAGAGAGGTACAAAAAAGAAGCTTTACATGCTTGAATGAGAAAAAAAGAGAATGGTCGTGTTGTGGTAAAACATAGAGAAAGAATGTAAATGGCATGCAACGGGAACAACAAAAGAAAACCTGGAAAATATACACATAGAACCACTGTTAGATTTAGAACACAAACAAATACAAACATCAATGACAACGAGAAAATAGAGAGGAGAAATCTTAGAGAGAAAGATAGGAGAAAGCTAACAGAGAAAGAGAGCTTGAATGAGGAACGTGCTCGACATTCGAAATTTAAAAATCAAAAGGAAGTTATAAGCATGGTTGCTTCTGTAATCGTGTATAAACATAGTTACTATCAGAACTGTGGTTATAAGTCAGACGCGCATGACCTATGACCACGGTTTCTTTGTAAACCGTGCTTATATAAGACATATAAGCACGATTACTATCAGAACTGTGGTTATAAGTCGACACGCATGACCTATGACCACGGTTTCTTTGTGAACCATGCTTATAGGTCTAACACAAATGTGCATGCGTATTTTTAGTTTCACCTATAAACATGGCCTATTTGTTAACTGTGCTTATATAGCTTCATGCATATTTCAAAAATGCCACCACACTATATATTATCACGGTTCACGCTGGAACCGTGTTCGTATAACTTGGTCATAATTTCAAAAATGCCACCGCACGGTTTATGAACACGTTTACCGTTTAACTATGCTTATATCCTGTTCTAGTATCTACATTTTGCACTAGTGTAGGTGTTCTATCTTTCTTACTTGACCTAGGTGAAGACATGGTTAAAACATTCAAACAAATAAATAAAGACAAAAAACACTTGATCCAAAACTAGTCAAAGGTGCACAAAAAATTAAACTAAGTCCTAGGTATACTACCCTTAATCGACTAAATAAACCAAAGTCCAAAGTCCTTAAAGTAAATGCCCCAATATACAAGGGCTAAAGTGTAAAGGAAAAATTGACAATATTTTTGAATTTTTTTTCTTTTACAAGACTTTGCTTCCAATATAATTGTTGTCTAGTCTTCAAGCTCCAAGACCACCATGACACAAGCTTAAAAAAACTCAAAACAAAAGTTAGCACAATTAATATAGTAAATCAAAAATATGGTCACTCCACTTTAGTGTTTCACTCTCACCATCACTTCTCCAAATTCGTTTAAGTTCCTTAACCGCAAGTAATTGTCACTCTTACCTTAATGTCTCAAGTATGCTACACCCAAGATGTTGAATTCATACTTATCACAAAAGAATACCAAAGATATGAAAACTCTAAGACAAAACTTTAGAAGGGATAAAGACAAGCAATAAAAGTGAAATTAGAAAAGGGTAACTCAAATTGGATTTTATGAGACAAAAGGAATGACTCAAAGCAATAAAAGAAAAAATGAATGGAGCTGCTACTTAGGAGTTGGAATTGTCGTGACCACACAAAAATTTGAAAAAACTAGACAATCAAACAAATGAATGCATAAAAGAAACAAGCACAATTTTAAAGACCTAGAATGCATATTTTGTGTAAGGAAAGGACAATTATGCAAATTGAATTTTGAAAAGATGTTTCTTAGGTAATTTAACAAAATTGAATTAGGCTTTCAAACAATACTCAAAACCAGTGCTCTCTTTTTCTTTTTAAGGGGTTTACTTTCTTATTTTCAATTTTTCCAAGATACCCTTATAACTTTTGTAATTTTTGAACAAAGGCTCAAACTTTTCTTTTTACTCTTTTTCTTACTTTTTAATCTTTCTTTTTCCTTTCACAAACTAAGAATTTTAGCACTTGAGAATGATTATAAACTGCCCAAAAACCGAACCAAGAAAGACATGCACCAAAAATTCAATTTAGCACCTCTTACTTACACAAAAACATGCATCATCTCCCATATGATTTAAGGCACGGAAGATATACGGTATTTGACAATTAAAATACAGAAACAACATGCAATATTCAGATTATAAAGGACCTAAAGTGCTGGACCAAAAACTCAAAAATTAAACCTAGAAGAAACTATGGAAAAGAAACTAACAATACCTAAAATTGAGCACACAAATAACCATCTAAAGAGAAGATGGTTTAACAATTGATTTGGAGTCTTAAGCCAATTAAAACAAATGAGTTTTAGTGGCCTAGAATTTCAACACTCTATTCACGGATTCAAGCAAAAAACTTAGAGACAATAATAAGGCTCCAAAAATACACCAAGACCTAAATTTGGCTCTACAAATTTTAAAGCTTGCAAGAACAAAATTTAAGACCTTAATACCGAAACTTAATGGTGCCAAAACTTAATTGTAAAGCATAAAAATAGGTCTACAAACTGAATTTTGACAAAAACTCAAACAATATGCAAGAAAAAATTCAAAAAAAACTAAGAAAAGGTGTAAACAACATGTATCTTTTTTATCTTTTTTTGTATTTCCTTAACAAGAAGGTATAGAAAAATTGAAAAACCAAAACAAAATCAGAATTTCCAGTAACCAAACATCCCAAGAAAAACATAAATTGCAAGAGAAAATGGAAGAAAAAGAACCTCTAGACTCTTAATACCACTTGATGTAGGAAAAAAGATCTAGTTCTCTTTCTTCTTTGTCTTTTGATGTGTTTCTTTTCTTGTTCAATGATGGCAACAGAAGTAATATGGAGAAAAAAATAAGGATTATGAAAATAAGGAAAGTAGGCAAGGAAAGGGAAAAGGAAAATGGGGAAAGGGTTATGAAAGGGTGGAAGGAAAAATAAGGACTAGGGAGAAAATAAAGAATATGTAAAACCGGAAAGTGGAGGTGTCACCTTAAGAGGATAAACCTAAAAAAATATCCACCTATGAGGAGGAAGCCCTAAGATAAGAGCTTGCCTAGGTTAAGAAACCCTAGCTAAAATAAAGGAGGAAAACCCAACTCACTTCTCATAAAAGGAATTTTATTACAGAGGAGAGCATGCCTTATATAGGCTAAGGGGGCACCACTTGCTTTAACCTAATGGGCTTTACTCTCTCTTGAGCACAAAATCACTAAAACTAAGAAAAACTAAGAAAGGTGGCCAAAATATAAGGCCCAAAAACACTTATAAAGCAGATGATCAATTAAGGCCCAAACCTATAGCCTAATGGACTTTTCTAAACCTATCTAAAATAATGACAAAAATATGTATAAAAGAAACAAAAAGATTTATTTAGGCCAAAAGAAGTCCCTCTGGCTGTGTCCTCATCAGATTATTTAAGTGATATTTTATTTCCTTTCTTGACTGCACTTTCATTATAATCCTTGGGCATTTGTTTGAATTATCTAGGGTTATTAGTTGGCGATTAAGGACAAAGTAACCATATGTCATTACTTACCATATTTTCACATTTCTCGCACCTCGGTGTGTCACTATCTCATCACATTCTTACGCGGTACATCTCATCATATCATTTCACATCACATCTCATCACCTTATCACATGTTAGCGTCATATTCCGCCAGGACCCCACCGAGACTTATCCTTGATTTGTATTTCGCACGTGATTCATCACAGCATATACATATATAGTCTCATTACAGCACAACATCATACAACTATATCATACACATAGGTAGCATATATTCACATAATTTCACCCACCACATTCATCACATAACATATCCAAGCATCACATCAATCAATCATAAACATAAGTACATTTATTTTCCTAGTGATTTTTTCTTGTCTTATCTTGACACGTCCTATCATCATCATTTACAAGAATATCTTATTAAATTTTACTAATAAAATATCCACTTATTGGTTGGGTTTCAATGCTTTAATCTCTTTGTCTAATTTACTTTGGTGTCAAAAGTAATCGTAACTTATTTTTATTTATTCATTATAATTCTTGTAAGGCATGGGTAACATGTTAGGGAATCCCTCTTGGATACGCAACGAAAAAAACAAGAATTCCCATAGGACTTGCAAAACTTCGTGTTTCAAAACATAAGACAAGCAAAAAAATTATGCATTTTAGGATTACCTCTTATAGAAAAAATCGAAGTAGTCCTAGCCTCGTCCTTTAGGAGTCCACATGAACACTCCTACCAAAAACGCTACATCTTCCAAATGCTAGTTTGATGGCTTGTACCTCTTGTAATATTTGTGTATTTGTGTCTCTTTTTGTTGAACCGCTTATAAGCATCTTATGCTCTATTTATAGGCTTTGGTTTGACCTAATTTCTTCTCTCTAAAAAGTGGGCTCCTTACTCATTCTAAATGAGTTAGGCACAATACCTTTATTTTAGTCCAACTAAAATAAAAAATATTTTCTGATGGACTTACTCTATGTGTGTGACTCTATAAATAAAATACTCAGTCATATTAATAATAAACTATTTTATTATTAATATAAAATAAGAGCGACATCTAGCAATGAATCATTATGTCTGAATATTATTTAATATCAACATAACCTATAAGTGATAATTATTTTATATGTTTGTTCCTTTTTTCATGATATCCTAATTGGGCCGAAGGCATGGTCGTGTCATCCTTGTACGACCCAATTTATTTTACTTGATACTGGAGTAGACTTTATCTGAATAAATATCCAATATTTATTCTTTCTAGCATAGCCATGCATTTCCTTAGTCTCACTCCATCAAGTGGCTTATAGATATCACTCTTGTCACATAGGAGAAACAAATCTCATCTACATCACTCCTTTGCATAATTTGTTCATTGCCTAATCATAACCTTTATAGTCCTTTTGTTATAGAAGATGTTTGATTGTATTAAAACAACAAACTCCTCATGTACGAATCGTAGTGACTTCAAGTCGAAGGACTACACATACCATTATCACATTGAGAATCGTTTATGATATTTATGTAACGATCCATGCAACGTTCTCATAATGGGTTTGTCCAGTACATCATTACTCTTAATGTATACCCGTGTGAAGACTTGATATCATCTATATCCATGATCTGTGAAATCAGATCATTAGTACACTTACACACTAGTCTTAATATACTTAAATGTCCCCAAATAAATACTTGACTAGGGACATTTTAGGAATAACTCTCATATGACCTTTTACTCCAAGGATAAATACCTTTTTAAACAATTTTAAATTGAAATACTTATTTTATTGATAAGCAAAAAAATGATATAATTGGAAAAAGCATAAAATCTCATAGTCCATACACCAACAATCTCCCACTTGCACTAGAGCCAATTAGACATTTGTCTAATGCCTAATGAGCTAGTGTGTCCCTCATGCTTTTGTTATGTAAGAGGTTTTATGAGTGGGTCAACAATATTCCCATTAGTATGCACCTTACATATCTTTACGTCTCCTCGATCAAGGATCTCTTGAATGAGATGAAAACGATTATACATGCTTGGATCCTTGATGTGATCTAGGTTCCTTAGCTTGTGCGATTGTTGCAATATTGTCACAGTAGAGACTTATAGGGTCCACAATGCTAGGAACAATCCTAAGTTCTGTTGTGAACTTCTTAATCTATACTGCCTCTTTTGCAGTATTTGAGGTAGAAATATACTCAGACTATGTAGTAGAATCAACAACTGTCTTTTGCTTCACACTCTTCCAACTCACAGCGTTACCATTTAGATAAAACACGTACCCAGATTGCGATCTTGAGTCATCCTTATCATTTTAGAAGCTAGCATCAGTGTAACCTTTTATAATGAGCTCTTTTTGCCATCTATATATAAAAAATGAATCCTTGGTTTTTCTTAAGTACTTTAGGATATTCTTGACAACAGTCCAATGACTTTCACCAAGATCAGATTGGTATTTGCTCATCATGCTTCAAGCATATGAGACATCTGGTTGGGTACATATCATGGCATACATGATTGATCTAATAGCAGATGCATATAGAATCTTATTCATTTGTTCTCTCTCTTCTTTAGTGGAAGGAGATTGAGCCTTTGATAGACTTATGCCATGAGCCTTAGACAAAGTTCCTTTCTTGGAATCTTGCATGTTAAACCTTTTTAGCACTTTGTCTATGTATGTATTCTGACTTAGGCTAAGAAGTTTTCTTAATCTATCTCTATAATCTTAGTTCCCAACACGTAGGTTGTTTCACCCAAGTCTTTCATGGAAAACAGCTTCCCAACCAAGTCTTCACAGATTGAAGGGTAGGAACGGTATTTCCAATAAGTAGTATGTCATCAACATACAGGACTAGAAAAATAATTGTGCAGTCACTAACCTTCTTGTAGACACAAGGTTCATCCTCATTTTTAGTACATCCAAATTGTTTAACAACTTTATTAAAATAAAGATTCCAACTTCTAGAAGCTTGTTTAAGTCCATATATGCAACGTTGTAATTTGCACACATTCCTGGATGCTTCGGGCTTAACAAAGCCTTCGGGTTGTGTCATGTACACTTTCTCAAGAAGATTTCCATTAAGGAAAGCAATCTTGATATCCATTTGCCATATAACATAATCATGCTATATAACAATAACAAGCAGAATCTAAACAAACTTTAGCATAGCAATTAGGGAAAAAGTTTCATTATAGTCTATACCATAAATTTGCTTGAAACCCTTAGCCACCAACCTGGCTTTGAAAGTACTTATATTACCATCCATGTTAGTTTTCTTTGTGAAAACCCACTTGCATCCTATAGGTTTTACCCCTTTAGAAGCATCAACTAACTTCCAAACTTGATTAGTGTACATAGAGTCTATTTTAGATTCCATGGCTTCTAGCCATTTCTCAGATTCTGAACTTGCAATGGCCTCTTCATAAGATGTTGGCTCATTTTGATCCATTAGCAATACGTCTCCTTCTTGAGTTACAAGAAATCCATATCTTTCAGGTTGTTGACGTATTCTACCTAATCTACACAAGTCTTGTGCTAATGGAGCTGGTGTTATCACAACATTTTATGGATCTTGCTCCATTTCCTCCATTGGCTCTTCAATGCCTTGTGAGTCTTGATTTCTTCAAGTTTTACTTTCCTCCCATTGATTCTTGTATAAATGAATTCCCTTTCTAAGAATATAACATTCCGAGCAATAAACACTTTGCCCTTGGTAGGATTGTAGAAATAATAACCCTTAGTTTCTTTTAGGTATATGACAACAAGACATTTATCTGACTTGGGCCTGAGTTTATCAGAATTTTGACACTTAACATAAGCTTCACAGCCCTAAATCTTGAGAAAAGACATACTAGGTCATTTCCCAGTCCATATCTCATATGGTGTCTTTATGACAGCCTTTGATGGAACACGGTTAAGTGTGAAAGCTGTTGTCAACAAAGAGATGTCCCCGGAAGGAGTTTGGGGGGGTTAGTTTAACTCATCATTGATCAAACCATGTCCAACATGGTCCTGCATTATTATTTATTAAGTTTTGAAAACTTGAAATAAGATTGTCTAAATGTTTATTTTATGTACCTTGTAGTCTCATAGGCAGGAGGCAGCTATGAGTGTAGGTATTATGTCATGTACACCATGATAACCATTATCCAAGAACATATAGTAGATGAATGGATAGATGTAAGTGTTTACTTACCTACTTTTTATAAATTTCTATTCAGATAGTAATTAAGTTGTTGTGCTAAGTATTTTGTATCTTATTTACAACACTTTCAGGACCAGTCAAGCTTCCTAGAGGCACACATAGATCATATTAAAAAGCAATCGGACGCATACTTCCATGAAGTCAGGAAATGACTTCAATAGTATAGGATTTTTATTCTCTTATATTCATTTTATCTAGTGTAGGATCTCAATGCAACTCTAGGGTTTAGATTGTGTTTTATTTCAATCATGTAAATATTATTCATTGTATATAAATTCAATTTCTTCATCATGTAAATATCATGTGTTTTCATTAATTTGTATAATGAATATACTGTGTTGGGTTATACTACGCTGAGGATATATTGTGCTACTTGTGTAACATTGCAGGTTGGGGAAATCAATAAAACCAAACCTGCTTTTAAAAAAACCCTATATTTAAACTCGGTTATGGTAATAACCGTGTTTAAATGCCCCTTTTAAACACGGTTATTACCATAACTGTGTTTAAAATTAGTTACATTTAACCAAGGTTATGGGCATAATTGTAACACCCTCGGTTAACTAGCACAATTCTTTCCACTAGATTATCCTAATTAACTAAGAGGTTACGCGTTATAGAAAAATGTGGAAGTTTTTTTGTGTAATATAAATATTATGGAACAGTAACATCATATATATACAACTGAGTTATATACAATACATGGTCATAACAGTAAACTATACAAATTAAAAATCAAGGGACACGCAGGCTCCCATTCAAAAGAAACAAAATAAAAATAAAAGAAAGAAACCTATCTACACTATTCATCTCCTCCTAGAGAATCATCGTCTGTCTAGGAAGACTCAGGGAGAACTGAGTTCACAAATTGCTGCACTGCTGATAGCTGATCAGAAAATTAGGGAGGAGTCGTGCTAGTCGAGGGATGGTCCCAAGCAGATGGTATCAGCTGATAAAGATGATAGAAATATGCCACATGAGCCTCAAATAACAAGACTCTAGCCTTTGGGGACATCACAACATAATCCTCCGTCTCGTCGTACATGTAGCATCTGAAGATATGTCAGAGGTAACCTCGTGAGTGGTCCCACTAGTGTTGAGCTAGGAACCTCTCCATGGGTAATAATACCAGACCCTTATGGTGGGCTTGTACACTGACCATCTCGTTTGTGATATAAGCTGCTACAAGTTTAAGATGAGGGATCTGCTCAGGTAGTGCTGGGAGAATGGTCGAATCTTCTGCCATCTGCTTCAGGGGTATCTCCTCCAGGTCCTCATCTTCCTCGGGTGGAAATGGGATATACTCAGGTGTGGGTAACCTTGGAACAATAGCATCATCACCTTCTGGCATGAAGGGTACGTAATCCAGGAAAACTGATCTAGGAACTCAAGGTGGCTCAGGCAAAGGATGGAACCCTAAGGGATCCGCTGCGATCATTGTCTCCCTGTCGGCTAACTCCTTAAACTCCTCAGTACTCAGAGGGCATGGAGGATCTCCATATCAGTGTATAGTACTCTCAATGACTCCAACGTCTCTATCATACGACTACTTCTCCTGTGGGGGGTTGCTGTAGTGGCTGCTAGTCCGCGATGTCCTTAGGAACTTCTAGAATCACAGGTAGGTTACTAGGACCTTCCTGATCCTTGATACGTAATGGAATCCTGGTCCTACGGACGTGAGCACGTGGTCCAAAGGGTGGCTTGGAAAGATATTTTAATGGTGAGTCTCTGCTTCTACAACATTCGGGGAGTTGTCATCTCTAATATTTATCCCATACTGTTGTAGGATTTTGCTTGAAAATGATGGATCTTCCTTTTTTTCGTTCTTTAAATCTAAAGTAAATGACTCTAAAAGGTTAAAGCAAATTCAAAAATGGCAAGGTATGGTGTAGGCCGTGAGCTTCAGTGGAAGGAAATAGAGGTTTTGGAAGCTTAGAAACCTAGATCTAGGCTAGGAACTAAGAAAGAAATAGAAGCTAATGGTGAGGCAAGGATGGAAGATGATTCTGCCACTCTCTAAGGCTAGAGAGATAAGGTGTTTGGAGGCTCACCACCTTTGGGAGGAAGCCAAAGGATAAGAACTAGAGAATGAGCTAATGCTTCTAGTTTTCTAAAGAGAAGTGAGAGCTTATCCCACTAAAACTTCTTAAAACTCAAATTATGAAGCATTACAAAGGAAATGAGGTATTTATACCTCTTTGAAAACTAAAATTTTGGAATTGGCTTGGGTGAGCTTGAAAAAGCTTCACCTAAGGCCTAAAAACTAAAACTACATGGCCCAAAAGTGGCCTAAAGCAAGCTAGTACCTATACAAGGCCCAAAATGGAAAATATGACCATGCAAGGCCCAAAACTAAGTCCTAATTTCTAATCCTAAAATATTTATTAAACTAATAACATGAAAATAAAATATATATTAATGATAACCAATCCCAATAAAAAGGCTCAAATAAGGCCCAAGTAAGGCCTGTGTCACACACACTATAAAGCTATTTTAATTTCTACCTCTACCTTTTGTAACTGGAGTTCTTAATTAGTCCAGGTTAAGTTATCTATCCTCACTCAACCTTACTAAGTCATTCCAGAATACATAACTCTCTACTCTCCCCCTCGCCCATAACTATCACACGAGGTATTAACACAAATCCTCAGGAGTAATTCACAATAACAATAAGACATAATTTAATTCAAAGAATGTAATGTAATGCATCAATTTCATTTCATTAATTTATTCTTTTTCTTAGCCATTATGATGCATGTAGGCCCAATCTCATCATCATCACTTCATCCATAGTATGTCTACTATGGGGTACCTCCACGATACATCTACTACAGGATATAAACATCATCATCAGAATTTGTCCTGACTAGGCTGCCCTTGGACACAACGTTTTTGCACTAGAGCGACCAGAGCTCACAAAGTCCCCCACATCACAAACAGGGTATACACGGATTCGTAAGTCCCAATTATCATCAATTCATATCATCATATATCATAATAAGACTTGGCTCATCCACGGCCATGGGAACACTGACCTGAGTCGAAGTACACCAGGATTGCATGGTTTCGCCCGACATCTGGGAGCTACTACCGAACCATTTGGGGTCCCCTCTCGGTGCACTCCCAAGATCCAACACTGGGGATCGAGCCCTCATATCCTCCAGCGTACCCCTTATTGTATGCTCGATCAAATGACATATTCATCAAACATACGTATATCAATCTACCTAGCTGATCCAAGTGTCGTAGTCATATTTTATTAAATCTTGTCATAAAAATAATGCTATACACATATCACTTAATGTGTGTGTGTATATAGATAGCTGTGTGGATATAGTGTATAAGTATATTTAATTTCTCTTAAAGTATATTTTCCCTACTAGTTATAAAATACTTATTAATCAAATATGCATTACTAAACTGTATATATATATATATATATATATATATATGCATATTTATCTTCTTGGAGTGTATTTTACTTGCCTATTTATTATGCTAGAGTATTTCTCGATAATTACTTATAATTACCCGATTCTACCAACAAGACCCCATGTGTGTGTGTGTATATATATATATAGTTATATAGCTATTTTCTTTTTCTAAAGTTAGTATTTGGTTATTACAAAACTTTGTTAGGTAAAAATAGTAACTTATTTGCATATATATATATATATATATATACATATTTCCTATTTCTTTATTTTTAACTTGTTAAATTCCTAATTTATGTCTAGTTATCATTTCACCTCATTATTAAGGATATATCATTATTATCTTTAATTATACTATCATCATTTTTAGCTAGGTATTTATTCTTTTTCTTTTACTAGCTATTCCTAGGTTCCATTAATTACCTAACATATACCTATATAATTTTGTTACAAAATCTAAATTTTCAATGCTCCTAATATATGTCCAATTTTCCTTTTTAATCCTTTAGTACCTAGTTACTATTTCCAACATTTATTTAATAATTTAAAATATCTATATTATGAAATTTTCTTGTAAAATACTTAAAAATCATTATTTCTTTAAATTCCAATATATTGTTAAAACTTACTATTTCCAATTAATTCTTATTACTCATTTCTTTATCAAAACCCCTTTTAATTTATAAAATTTATTTGAGACTTTCTTTAAAGTTGTAGATATTTTTGTTAAGAAAACAACAAAAAAAAATCATTTGATTCCGGTCTCAAACGAGGGATATATACCAAAAATACTAACTAGCATTTAGTTGGATCGAGTAAATTATAAATCAGTGTGATGTTTCGCAAACTGGGCTTAATAGACTTAGAACTGGGTTTCCTGATCAACATAAAAGTCGTAGATAATTTTGATACGAAAAATTAAGGACAAGAATCTGTCAATTTTGATAACTTTAGAGACAGATATGTTAAAAATACTAAAGGGTGCGCACTAGTGACGCAAATTACTAAGCTTAGACTCTTAAGATTTAATTTAGGGACATGAGTGTTTGGAATCAAACCGTCCTTCATGGGAATTGTGGTATCGATACAGATATTTTGGAACTAGAATGACTCAGATTGGACACTTGTGGCATTTGCTTGGCCAGAAACGGCGAAGCATGCAAAAGAGGGTTATCGGGCGATGACTACAATTTTTCTTCTTACATACGAAGCAGATAAATTTTCATTTACACTGACTGTGTTTCACCACCATTCATTTACCAATCACCCAGGGTTCATCACTGACCTCTAGGTCTTATGTCCGATTCAGAAACTCTTTCTCAGTCTGTACTGAGACGCCCCTATCAAAATATAGGGGTAAAAATTTTTCACGTTTTCAAAAATTATTAATTAGTCAAGTAATTAGAGTGGTGACGCATTTAACACCATCCCCCGGATCTAAGATAAACCACTCTCATATGTGAAGATATGAGAGGGTAAAATTTAAAAGATAATTTCTTAATAATTTTCCAATCAGAGACAGCGGAAGAATTAATTATTAATGAGGGATAAAATTCAAGACGCTTAAGATTTAATGTTAAATCTAGATGCTCAATTGATAAGAAAAAAAATGAAGCTTTAAGCACTTGAAATAAAATTCTGTGTGATATAAATTAAATGGAATATTAGGGTAACACTCGCTCAAGCGAGAATCAATTTGCTTGAGCGAGCCAGCGTGGGCACGCTTGGGAGACGCTGAGAAAGGCTGAGCGAATGAAGTTTTTATGTGTCAGGACTCATCTCGCTTGAGCGAGCACTGTCTCGCTTGAGCGAGATGCGAAAGGAAACCTTGAGCGAGCCAGCGAGGCGCTTGAGCGAGGGAAGAGGATTGCATCAGGTACCAATCTCGCTTGAGTGAAACATGTCTCGCTTGAGCGAGATTGCTCCAGAAACAATAGGGACTCTCTGGCCGATTTTTGCTTGGGCGAGACATCTCTCGCCTGGGCGAAAATCATCCAGTATCTGATCCATGTCCTCCTCGCTTGAGCGACCATCCACCCGCCTGAGCGAAAATCGTCCAGAGGCTAACCTCTGATTCCTCATCAATCTCGCTTGGGCGAGACGACCATTCGCTTGAGCGAATTCAGGCCAGTGACGATTCCCCTGTTTCATAACAATCTCACTCGAGCGAGATTCTCACTCGCTTGAGCGAATTATGCAGAAAACATGGAATTTCTCAGATTTCATGCAACCTATTATGCCAAACTCCATTCTACTCCAATTCATTTAAAATCAACATAGATTACACATTATATGACACATTTATAACTTGCCTCATTCGTCATTATCCTCTAAGGTCCATTCTAATTCATGAAATCATAAGAAATTCAACACACCAACTCACGTAATCACCTAAACACAAATTTTCGCATAAACATTCATTCTTTCATAAGTTTAAATATCAATAAGGATCATCATTCATCAAATTACATCCTTTGGGTCATGAATGAAAGTTGGCCATAACACAAGGATCCAATTTTCCTACATGACCCTCAAAATCATATTACCACAACTAAATTATAAAATTAAGTATATGAACATCATATACTTCCACAAAACGATTTCATGCCGGCCAAGGCTCACACATTCCTATTCCATATTTACCTTCTTCTAACTCGGCCTCCAAAGTGATAGGATTTAAGTCATACCTACATCAACTTTAAAAATAGCAACGAGGAGGTGAGTAACATAATCCAAATGAATTAAAGTCATACATTATGATGAAATACATGTATACTTGTTCATATAATATATCTCACACAACATCATACATCATCTATAATCATATTTCATAATCTCAAGTATACATCCACAATTTCATTCATTTGGTTCACCAAATACATACATAGGGTTAGTATCCAACTCTCTCCCTTTTCAATTCTCATTCATCCATTTGCCACTATGGGCTTTCAACTAGGCATATCTCCAGCTATATGCAAATGCTCTTAAAGCTAATGCATATGCACAAGGATTTCTCATCAAATAATGTGGATCCGACTGTGGGAAATACAACATCAAATCAACTTGTAGGACAAGCATAGGTGTGCTACTATGCCCCTACTGCAGTAGTAAATTGTGTACACATATATCTCAATTTATGCATGCTCAACATCATCATAGTTTTACTAGTACCAAACCGCTCTCGCCCATCTGTAGCACTAGTCACCCCGTGACTTGCGGATCAACAACGTGACCTCATTTACCACAAGTGCTACGGGCCCCTCCCGAATACACATCGAGAGAGCCGTGCCCCGTCAGACACCGAGGTAACTCGCTCACCATAGAGCCGCCCGCCCACTGGGCCCGCCACATAGGGTGCCTCGTCACCAAACTATGGACAGCTTCGTGACTCACACTCCGAGTCACAGGGGAAAACAACAATACGCTCGTGCACTGAGCCGCCCTCCCACTGGGCCCGCCTAGTGGAACCCCCCTAATATTCTACATAGACAGCAATGATATGTCATGTATGCTATACAAATGCAAATCAAATGCATCCTCACACTGTGCATCCTAGATGCCACTCCACATTCAATCATTCACCACCACAACTAGGTGGATTTCAATATCCTCATCATTCTCATCCAATCCCAATTCTCTTTGAGACTTATTCATATTAATAGTTAGTGGCATACACATTCAATAAATCATACACACATCTTTGGGATATTCTATATTATAGATTTCAATTCATACATGGTCTCAAACCATCAACATACTTCATCATCATAATATCATCACCACATCATAATATTATCCCAAACATAATGCCACACAACAATTATCATTCTAAATGCATTCAAATCATAATATCATTGCATCATCCATTCAAACAATCATCAACGTAATCATACATACATATTTTCACATCATCAATGGATGAAATCATGCATTTAGAATAGTTACCCCCTCCTACCTCAAGAGAAGTAGAAATCAATGCGGTCCGATGGTCCCGCCTCATCAATGGGGTCGCTTCCTACATTATACAACATGCCACACAATTATCCTCTATTCAAACCACCAAGATTCAAGTGCTCTTAATTAACCACTTGGTGTTTTATGCATTTTTAATTCTCAATCTTTACTTATTCATTTAATCCACCATAACCACTATGGGTTAGGTGCCCAATCACATTATTATGCATTTAAGGCTAAACCCATTCATGGGCTTCCACATTAATGAACTCCACTAACCATTTACCACCATTAATGGTCACCACACATCACAAATAGCATCTACCATCAATAATAAATGCTCATCTACCTACATCTCACATTTCCCCCCAATTTATAAAGTTAGGGTTTCATCAAAAACCTAATAACCACCATTTGTGTTCATCATTTTCCATCATTCTCATGTCATTTTCATGTGCCACCCAAGGCCCTCATAAAACTCAAATTAAATACACCCCCCCTTAGGGTTTCCATCATAAATGTCTCTCCTAACATAACCCTTATGCATTGACTCCCTTCCAATAACTAATACCCAAAAGCTAGGGCCCAAAAGCTCATGCAAATAAAGAGAAACCCTTACCTTAAGCCAAGAGAAATGAGCTTCTAGAATGGTTGAGAAAGAACACAAAAGTGGAGAGGAAGGGAGAGTGAGGGAGAGCCTCCAAGTTCTAAACTCCACACGAAAATGGAAGAGGAAGATGGCACACACCACACTTGTGGGTTTTTGAAGAGAAAGAATAAGAAGATGTTGAGTGGAAGATGAAGAGATGAAGAAAGAGGGTTTGCTTTAGAGGGAGAGAAATCACGTGAGAATGAGAGGGAGAGGAGAAGAGTTTATGTTTTATTTTAACTCTCATTCATTAAAGCTTTATCGTTTTTCCACAAACAGGCTCTTCGTTTGGGCTCAATACTTCATCTAAAAATTATTCCGAATATACATTCGGATTCCCAATAATATTCTTAACAGCCCTGACCCACGGTACCTCAATCAGAGATACTTGGTCCGACACCCATATTCTAATCGGGTATAATTTTAAACTCTTAAAGTCCCAATAAATCATAAATAATTCTCATAAATCTCAATTTAATCGTTTCAATATTTTTGGGGCATTTATTAACCCATTTATAATTATTTAATATTTATTTCTCCTATTTAATCATTTTTATAAAATCCGGGATGTTACAGGTACCACATATTTTATTACTAATCTAAGCCAATAAAGTATATTATTATTATTATATTAATAAAAATTTATTTAAATTAAATTTGTTCATTAGTTAGTTCCCCAAAATGGGCAAACACACAAAGTACACAACTAAGTCGGCTGAAGCCCAATATCACATATCATAAAAATACATAAACCAATCATCACTTTTTGGCCCTTAGACCAATTACAGGAAACGGGGGTGTTACAGGTAACACATTTTATCGCAGTGATCAATATGCGGGATTATTATACACACACATATATATATACATATTCTAATGAACGTAATATTCAATTAATAACATTCTAATTATTTTCTCTAAAAAGGTCATATTCATCGATCTAGCCCCTGGTCAGACAAGTATATTATTCATAGAAATCGTACAGTCGAAGCCTAAGCCTCAATCATAGCAACACATAAATCGTCATCAAAAAACTTCTTTGTCCTCAATCAAATCACATAAAAATGAGGGATGTTACACAATATACAAGATGAGCAATATTGGGTGCATTATTGATAGAAATTCCCATTACGATGATTGCTTCTTATATGCCTTTCTTTTTATTCTTTCAGGGCTAGTGCCAAAGAAAATTCTAGAAATCATGGATATGCCAAATTTAACAAGAGAAAATATAGCTAGTCAATTACAGGTTTTGTTTAATTATCAATTAACTTATATTCTATGACATGGTAGAATCTAAACAATGTTGATTTATTTACTTCTTACTTTCCATTTTGATAATTATACAGAAACCATTATAATTAGTACTTTAATTGAGGGTATTTGATCTTCAATGATATCCATTTAGGTTCCACTACCTTTTATTGCAAGTTCTAGTGTTTTATGTATAACCATAATGCATTGTAGAAGTATCATAATTTCTTGAGAAAAGTGGCAGAGAAAGGCTAAGTAAGAGGTATATCTAGTAGAGCTCAAAGGTCAAGATTTGCTTCTGATCTTTCAGAATCAATGCCAAGAGACCTCCAAACAATAACTCAAAGACTACATGTTCTTGTGGAGAAAATTTAAGAAGTGATAATTATGCTTTCAAGCCTTCAAACATAATGAAACAAAAGAAAGATAGTGAGGTCTAATTGTTTAGTTAGCTTCTAGATCTTTTTTTATAGATATTTAATAAAGATGGTATATAGATTGCATCTTTTGATAAATTAAAAAAATTTACTATTTTTTAGCTTGCTTGAATTTTTGGTATAATTGGGGTCAATTTGGAGCTTTTTAATTTTTGAATGGTTTATTATGAATATAAAAACTAACTTCATTTGTTTTCAATTCTATATGATTTATGATTAAGTGAATTTATGAGTGATTTTATTGAGGACGATTTTTTTATTGATAAATTTAGTGGTGGTTCTTTAGCAGTGGTTCTAACCATTGTTATTTCATTCTTCATGAGTCTTTATAACTTTCATCTTATAGGAGGTTCAAAACCTCTGGTAAAAAACCTCCACAACTAGTGGAGGTTCTATCCATGGTAATGGAGGTCATAAAAAACCATCGCAAATTACCTTATGGCGATGCTAAATATAACAGTTTTAAAAAACGTTGCAAATTAATTTGAGGAGGTCAAAAACCGCCCAAATTATAACAAAAACCTCCATAGTTTACCTACTTTCTTGTAATGCTAGTTCTTGTTTTCCTTTTTTTTAGGTTAGTTTATTTCTTGCAAAATCGACTAATATATCTTTCTCACTTACTTATGCTTCATTTTTTTATATAACATAGAGAAACAGAGATAGAAACACCATACCTCCCCAATTTGAGGGCTTAATACAATAATTAGGTGCCCTTTTTATGCTAGATTAGACTCCTATAAGTCAACGGGTTAAAGTGCAATAAATAAGGGTCATGACAGAAAGAAAAGAACAAAGAGGGTCCTTGAGGATATCCATAACAAAGTAAAACAATTATGGGAAAATATTTTAGAGTTTGATGATATAGGAAATGAGAAAATTAGGGAATGTAAAAAAGGGAAAAAGAAAGAGAAACATTAAGAAGAAAATATAATAAAGTTATGGAAGAAAAAATGCAACATTATTTGAGAAAACATGATAGGTATGTGACAAAGAAAAAAATGATACAAAGTAAACATAAAAACTAAGAGAGTGAGGTGCATGATAGTGGCTTATTTTTAGACAACTATAGTGCTTTAAGAGAGTGTAACCTTACTAATAGTTTGTTCACCCCTTTCATTCTTACCCTCAAGAAAACTATAAGGTGGTAGAGGAATTTCTTCCATATTTTCTCATTCCTTGTGAAAAAACTTGGTCACCCATTGTACATAGTTCCCTTAGGGTTAGTAGTAGGATGTACATATTTACCATAGGTTCTTATAAGGTAGGGATGTGTCTATGCTCCTTTGAGTTGACCTTCCAAAGAGTCTTGTCTTTTGTTATTTTTCTTGTGTCTAGGACTTTTATAGGTTTAACATTTTGTTAATTGCATAACATGTCCATCTTATTACATCTTGGCCCATATAGTACATATGATCATGTTGATATTATTCACTTTCATAGGGAGTTATATACGGAACTAGTGGCATCTTTGCATGTCATGCACACTCTAGTTCCAAGTTTGAATGTTATTTCTCATTATGATCCCCTTAGGGTGGTACATTCTATTCTTTATCATAACATACCCGTGTTAATCCTATATCATATGTTCATATTACTACACCTCACATCATTCTCATTGTTCTTCATACAACTAGTACCATTTTTAGGTTACATAAGGGTCTCCATAGTTTCACCTATGAATTCTTATGGGACATTTTCATTGTGTTCTTTACTAACATCTTTTATTTTATCATTGCAAAGGTAAAAAGGTTAGTATTTAACCTTAGTGGCCAGTCTCATTTGTTTCTTTCTTTCACCTTTGTTTGTTCATTTTTGTTTTCTTTCATATTTTTATTATTATGGACTCATGTTATTTTCCTTTCTTTTATAGGATTGTTATTGCCTTGTGACCTAGATAAGCATGTCTTGGATTTGAGGATAAATCCTTTTAAGGGAGGAGAGAATGATGAGGACATAGCCCATTAGGCCTTATTTGGGCTTCTATTGGGCCTCCACTTTCATTTTGTAAATATTTTAGGATTTCATACCTCTATGTTAGAACTAAGTCTATTTTACAAAGGACTTTGGAATTTTTGGTTATTATTTAAAGGCCGCAAGATTTGTTAATAAACGCATCAAGGCAGTTAATTAAATAAAGTCTGCCAACAAGTTATCTCACCTCTCTAATTAAGTGTTTCAGGCTACAAGTCTGTAATGCATATGCTATAAAAGAAATGGGGAGTCCATTACTTCAAGTCTGCCTTGAGCTATTGATAACTTAACTTGATAGTTGTTTGGGTTTAGTGACAAGTTATCCACGTTCCCGTTGCAGTATATTTTTAAAATAGAGTGTTATTCCATTGGGGGATGGTATTCAGAAATTAAGTTTTAAACTATTTTGGAGAGAAATGTGAATTGAAATCATGTTGCAATATTAAATTAAGTTTTCTAACAACAAATTCAGATAATCTAAAGAAATCAATAAAGATAGTAAGCTTAACAGATAATAAAAAGTTAGGATTGGATTTTATCTATCTCGCCCTCTTGTACTCTATGCATATTCATATAAATGGTATTCGAACTAATAATTTTTATGTCACAATCAAAGTCATTCGTATCGATTCCTCGACTACGAAATCCATAAGAATACCTTTAAACTGTTGATTCCTCAATCACTTCATAGATATTCCAGCATTACGATCGATTGTTTTAACGTTCATTACGTTGATTACCATTCCTAATAACCACTGAAATGAGCGTTCTATTCAGATCCATTTTTGAAAGTCATTTTCCAATAACCAAAGAAAACCATAATCAGGAAACTATTGATAAGATAGAATCAAGCATTAAGCATGGAATGGAAAACCAAAATCAATAGAAAAAATACCGAATATATAAATATACAACAAGAGTGCGTCAGGTTCGAATCAATTACATCCAATCCGAAATGGGAAGTTTAGCTACTCATGGTAGCCATTAAAATTAAAATCATAGAAGGAAAAATGAAAAGAAAGCTCCAAGATGATCTTATAGAAGATGCCAAGAATGGTGAAAGAAGTGATACTTGTCGAACTTTGCGAAGCTGTTCTAAAAATTTCTAAGTTTTGCTTTTATATTGCCCAACTCGCTCAAATGAGTTTAAACTTGCTTAAGCGAATGGGCTTTCTTCACCTTGAAGAAAGCTTTACATATGTTGTTTCCCTCGCACACTCACTTTAGCGAGTGGTTTCACTCAAGTGAGTCCAGCCTTCTTCATGCTTCCTCTATTTTGCATTCTTTAGGGCTCTGATATGGTTCGCTCAAGCGAATTCTTCAACATTGCTCTCTACCTTAATTTCACTTGAGCCAATGGTACTCGCTTAAGCGAATTCTGCCCTGATAACTTGAAATCCTTATTGCCTTAATCTTGCTCAAGCAAAACTCTCATTCGCTTAAGCGATATGCTTGCTCAGGCGAAATTCCAGCTCGATTAAGCGAGTTGCTTAAAACTTGGACTTTTTAAGGCTTTTCAAGGGGATTTTCTTCCATCGCTTCTTCCTTCTTCTCTTCCTCATCTTTTCACCTATAATTACACAAAATCTTGGGATAAGATACACTTATTTATAGAAATCGCAATAAAGTATCTAGAATTAAAATTTCATCCCTTTACATATACAAAATTATCCAGATTAAGCAATTTCCTATCAAAGTTATAACCAAATAACCAAGAAATATACATAATTTGGGCATTTATCAGTTATGTAAAATATTTCAGACCAAGTCTGCCTAGGATTAAAACATTTACATTTAAGTCTGTCCTAGGATAAGTGTGATTCAAGTGTGCCCTTCCAAACCTTAAGACTGTTGAGTTATGCCACTCATACATATTTATTCTCAGACTCAGCATGCATATTTTTCCAATACCTCGGACTTCAAACTCTTAAAGCATAAAGAATGTTACTCTAAATTTGCATCAGTCTACACAAAGATATTTTTGAAGATGCCCTAGAGCTAGATCCTTTTTAAGCTAGACCATTCTTATCACTTAAAAAGGAAAGAAAACAAGCTCGTCCAAGAACCAATGCTTGCATGGAGAAGAAACCGAGGAAGTTACTTTACACAAATCATAAAGCTGACGAACATCAGTACTTATATCTGAAATCATCAGAAGGTCAACCATGTCTATTTTTGCATGAATTCATAATATAAGAAAGACTACAAAAGGACTTTTTCTTTGAAATACTCGAGGTACTTCCTTTTAGTGTAACTTCTGAAGATTCTCGATTCATACTTTTTGTCTTCTTCTCATTCAGAGTATGCTATTTCAAACGACTACCTCTCTTCAACTGTAACATCCTAGGTTATTTTTGCATTTATTTTTATTCAATAATTACCTCTTACGATAAATTTTTCCTTTTTTTTTTGAAAATTAATCGATATTTAGTGAAAAAGCATTTATTTTTACTGACTTATTTAAGTGACAGCAGTCACAGTTAGATTAATTAAATGAGGTCTAGAAAAGAAAAGCAAGTTAATTTAAACACAACGGATGGGAGAAAGGGAAATCAGGGTTTCTCGCTTGAGCGAGGCCCCTACTCGTCTAAGCGAGATTCCGAACTCTCACTTAAACGAGGTTCTATTCGCTTGAGCGAATACCTTTCACACATCGGATTATACAAAACATGCAACCGGACTTCCAAAATTTCACTCTAAAAATGGTTCTGTGAACCCAAAGAGTTATCATAACTACCATGAAAGCATATGCAAATAACAGTGATGTATTTTAAAATATAGGTTTACATCCGGTCCGGTCTTAATTAAACACAACTAATAATAATACTAAGAAGTTCTTATACACACATATGACTCTATAGAGAGTCACTCGAAGTCACTCGGACCCTGGCACCGTTCTCCCCCTTGGCGCGACTCCATGGCTCCTTCCCCCTCCCTGTCTCTGGTTACTAAAAAAAAAGGCAAGGGTGAGTGTTTGGCATTGTAATTAATATAGAATGGAACTTAACAAATATACATGCATATTTATACATACACATCAAGCATCACTTGTAAGTAAGCATACCGAAACATAGTGTATTACATACAGTAACTATATTAAACCAACCACACAATTCCATCACATTCATCACGATCACAACTGACTCTCATACAATTTGACTCCTAGTATCCGGATACTAAAGGATTGGCCTTCAGTTGGGGGTCCTACTTGACACCCCGTGAACCCTGCTTGGTTCACCGAGTCCTGCTTGACTCTCCACCTCGACCACTGGGTCCTACTTGACCACTGGGTAGCTTAACTGGGCACGAAAACCACAGGAGCCAGAAATGAGGGGCTATCATATACCGTCGGCCATCCCATACCACATAATCATTCAACAGTTTACCTTTCACATAATAATATCAATTCCTCATCACTCGGGTAGCCTGCTTGCTAACCCGACGTCACATAACACTGATCATTTCACATTAGATATCACAAGATCATACATGATAAACTCATCCACACCCGATCCTCCACTAATTAATGTGCTCAGTCACACATGCACAAGCATAAACACACAACTACGTTTAGCAACATTTTCCTTAACCTGTTTACGTTACTTCAATGACCTGTATAAGAAGCGAGTCCTATTCTAATTAATTATAACCCGAACATCCCCCTTACTTTGGTTCCACGCTTCGATGATCTGTTCTCTGTGTCGATTCCTTCCTCTGAGCACTGGTTTCGCAGTCTCAACTCCGTCACTCAGTCTTCCGTTGCTTAGCCTACTACCTACGGATCATAAAGTACAGCTCATCACTTCAACGCCCTTAGTTCATGGACTGCATCTGGGCTCACACTCACCAGAGGAGTGGAGAACAGCCACGAATATAGCCATGCATGGCCCTTAACAGCCAAAGAATAAAAGGAATAAGGGAATCACAATTGGAACGGATCAGTAGACTCACCTTGAAGCCTCGATCACAGGAATGGGGTTCAATTGAAGTTTAGACACAAATGGAGTCCCTCTCCAATGCATGTAAATCAGCGTTAAGAGAGGAGAGAAAAACGAAAGAGAAGGAACAGACCAACAGCAAAGGTAACTTGTAAATAATAAAGAGGGAAGGAAGAGAATCTCCTTATATATATGTATAGCTCATGGGCAAGATCGTCTTTTCCTTTATTTTATTTGTATTCTTACTAAATTTAATCAATTTCACTATATTAAACTATTGCATAGTTATCAAATCAATTACACTTATTTATTCCCACAACGTTTAATTATTCACAATTCTCTAATACTTCGCAAGAGTATAGGCCCAATATGAATATCAGCCCCCGACGTCCTAACTTAGTGTTCATACCTCGGAAATCCGAGCTATAACCTGAGAGATTGGATACCTCATCCGTGCTCACCTCTTGGTTACCTATATCCATTGTTTTAGTCATTATGAGGTTAATCCGGGATATGACCCCGTGTGAGGCGCTCTCCTCACAACAGTTGGACCAGACCACCTAACTCTGTCCGCTCTTCTCCTACACTCCCGATCTTTAACTCCGCCTGCTCGCGCTTCAGAGACCGATCTCGACACCGGCTTTCTTATCTCTGGCTAAGACAGAACAAATATTAAATAAAACTTCTAAAACATTTACTAATCATTTCCCATTTCTTATAATTCTCATTAAAACATCAGGGATGTTACATCAACAGATTATCAATGGTTATCTTCATTGACCTATAAATTATAAAGAGACTCTCAAGACGCGAAGAAGTGAAGAACGTACTTGTGAAAGCACCAATATGAAATTACAAGCAATTTAAAGCTTTCTTCTCAAAAGCAAAGATTTTCTTTGTATCTCTACTTATTGCAGACTTAGTCTTTATTTTTTTACTTACTGTATCTATTTTTAAGATTCATTATCTTGTACATTAAGTTATCAAATTACAACCTGTGTCAAAGTCTGGTGCATTACCAATCTTAGTTTCTATTGGGAAACACTACTTTTCTTGAAGAGGCTTTTGAAAGAATACTTGGGTTTAAGCCAAGAGTGTCTGAAGTCAAGAATACTTGAGCACAAGCTGTGCTATGTTGTGTAAGAAGACGTTTCTACATAGTAAAAATCCTTCAAGTCTGAAGGTATTGGACATAGCTTCTATGTTGAAAGTGAACCAGTATAAATTTGTTGTGTGCAATCTCTCTTTCCCTTATCTCTTAAAGTCTGATTCAAAGTCACCTTTCATGTTTGAAAATGTTTTTATTCCACAAAAAGAGTCTCAGACTTATTCAACCCCCTTTTAAGTCTAACTTTGAACCATCACTTTGTTTAGAAATAATTAGTTTTAGGATTTAATGTTTTTATTTTAAGACTTGTATGACCATCATTTTCATTTTGGGCCACTTTTAAGCCATGTATTTTTAGATTTTGGGCCTTGGGTAAAGCTTTTACAAGCCCACCCAAGTCAATTCTGAATTCCCTAGGGAGTATATAAGCTCCCAATCTTTTGTAATTCATTAGCTAAGAATCATTTGTCAAATTTTAGTGAGATTGAGTGAAATTTCTTCTCTCTAGACTGAGTTCTTAGCTTTCTCTCCTTGGTTCTTATCCTTTGGATCCTCTCCTAAAGGTGGTGAACTTCACCAAAGACTTATCTCTCTTATTAAGAATGGAATCTCCCCACACCATTCCTATCCTTTTCACTCTCTAATTCGTAACATTTTCTCTAGGTTTTCCTTTACAAATTCTCTTATTTTCCTTTCATATACCATTCAGCCAGCATCCTATATGTGTAGTAATCAACCTATTTCAAATGTTCTAAAAGAAGAATAACTTAGATCTAAAGGAGAAATCAAGAGAAGATCCAAATTCCTCAAGATTTCAAGGCAAATCCTACATTAGAGAGGAGCAATATATGTGTCCCCTAAGTGTAATTTTTGGACTTAACTTGGGTGAACTTGTTAAAGTTTCACCTAAGGCCCAAAACTTAAAGATACATGGCCTAAAAGTGGCCTAAAGCAAGAATATGGTCATACAAGGCCTAGATCTCTATCTAAGACTATTAATGGGCTTCTAAAAATGAAAAACAAACAAAACTTATGCCTAATAATAAAATATAATTCAAATGATCTACATTTTGTGGATCCTTATCACTAGAGGATGTCTTGGATGGTATTAGATGGTCTAGAGCCTTATACTTTCTTACACCATTATATGGGCCAAAGCCTAAGGAGAAGCCTTTGAAGACCCTTTCCTACTTATGATGCACTATTTTAGAGGTAAGGCTTCAAAGGTAGTTTTAGACTTCATTTGGGCCTTCTTTGGGGTCATCTCCCACATTTTTATACATATCATGGGTTAGCCCTATGGGCTTCTTATTTTTGTATTCTATTTTGTTTTGTAAAGCCTATTAAATTTAGGATTTGGGTGTTGCATGACCAAGTTGTTGATTAGGCCACTTTTGGGCCTTATATCTTTGTTTTCTCACTTTGGGCCACGTATTGGGCCACTCATTAGTAGGTTTAGTTTTAGGCCACATAATGCTTCTTAAAAGCTCATAAAGTGGTGCCATTTTGGAAGGTCTATATATATATATATATATATATATATATATATATATATATATATCATTTCCTTTGTAATTTGTAACTTTCAAATTCATTTATGAATTTTTAGTGAGATTAAATATAAATCCTATCTCTAGAATTTTAAGAGAGCTTAACCTTTTACCCAAGTTCTTACCCAATTAGAACCTTTTTAAATAGTTATGAACATCCTTAAACTTATCTCTCTGGTCTTATAGAGAGTGGCATTTCCATTGAATTCCTCTCTTGTCTTTTCCATCTCTGTTATCTTCTCTTAAATTCCCATCTAATTTTAAGTCTTATAAACCCTTAACATAGCCATAGATAGTTTCGGCCATCTTATATTTTGAAGGAGAATGAAGTTTTGGATGTAATGGTGCATGGAAATACTTATAGATATAAGGAGGAACAAGATCTAGATCTATATTCCATGAGAGGATGACATCACATGTTGTCTCAAATAATGTTGTCTCAAATAATCACCGTAGGCACCATGCTCTAATTAACACCGTGACCATTTAATCTCCTCCATGTCACCCTTTCACACTCACCAGAACCCCCACTATGACATCTTGTTCTTTGTGTAAGGAAGAAAATATCAAACATTTGATTCAGCTCCTCTATGGTAGTATTATCCTCTCATGTCATCATAACTATGCTACTATGAGCCCTACCATTGTCATGCTTTGTGTGCCACACCAATGCTTACTATTGGCCAGGAGAAAAGGAAAAGTTAAGGGTGTGGGTGCTTGGCAAAGGTTGTTGGTTGGAAAAGGAGCAAAGGAAAATGTGAGGAGAAAGGGAAAGATAAGGAGAGGAGCCAGACTTCTCAGCAGTGTTGAGGTATTTTTTATAATATTTTACACAAGTTATTCTTAAAATCAGTGTAAAAAATACCTTATAAAATCAGTTTAAAAACTAATCAATGTAGAAAGTTTTTCATAACATCATTATTTTACACCCATGGAAAAAGTATAGTTTACATTCGTTTTAAAAATAAGTGTAAAAAATATTGAATATATGATTTGGAAAGAAATCGGTAGATAAACTAAACTTGTAAAGAGAAAGCCATGACATGATCTAAATTTTATTTTATTTTTAAATGTTACACTTGTTTATACTTATGAGGAACATGTTAGTACATATCTTCACTTTATTAGTGGATATTAATAACATGGATCTTTTTCAAATGACCAAAATATTAATAACATTTTACAAACACAAATTATTCCACGAACCTGATATAAATATACCCAATTCCAAGTTATTTTTACATAATTTAAGCCTATTAAAATATATATATTTTAGAAAATATAATATCATTTTGGACCAAAAAATATTATCATTAAAAAATATCTTACTTTTTATGAACCTTCAAACAAATATCTTTGTTGAAGTAGCCAAGAAATACATGTTAAGGAATAGATTAAGCAATTCCACGTGGCACTATGCGAACAAAAAGAATTGGCCGCGTCAATGACGCGTAGGTGTGAGTAACGCGTTTCGTGTTCTAGTTCCGCATCTATCGAGTCAGAGCAAAAGTAATACAAAAGCACAAAGGCACTATCAATCTACAAGATCCCCAATTTCTCTCTTCATACATTTCTATTGCAATTTCTCAATTACTACATCTTAACCCGCAAATTCGGTTTGGTGAGTTCCCTAATTCTTCACTATCATCAATTCTGTAGCGTCCTTAATTATCTACATGTAACATTTGTTAACATGTTAAATCCTGGAATTACCTATGGTGTTACATAGTTGACACCTTGATTAGGTCATGTTTAGATGCTATCATTGTTTTTCCAATTGATCATTTTGACTGAAATTTTGCAACTTTAGCACCGAATGGCATAGATTGGAGATTATTCATTGCTTTGAATTTCTTTGGTTTTCTGCGACTCTGTTAACAAATTCGTTATTCTAAATCACTAGGCTTTGAAAGATGGGAGGTGGTAAGGACAAGCATGATGAATCTGACAAAGGAATTTTTTCACACCTTGCTCATGGGGTAGCTGGAGGGCATGGGTACCCACCAGGGGCATACCCCCCACAGCATGGGGCATACCCTCCACATCAAGGCTATCCTCCCCAACAAGGCTATCCTCCCCAACAAGGTTATCCTCCCCAACAAGGCTATCCTCCAGCTGGGTATCCTCCTGGTGCCTACCCTCCTGCTGGTTACCCACCAGGTGGTTATCCTGGTTCATCTGCTCCAGGTATATTTCCTCTCATCGATTTTTCTCTCTCTTTATTTTTCATATTTACAAATTTTAGGTACTGTTTATTGCAATCCCTTGACAAACTGAACAACTGAATTCACAATAGTAGTTGTGTAATTTGTGGATCTGCCTGGTTAGTAGCAGTTAGCATCATTGAAATTGTAGTGTTTTTGTTAAAATTACATAATCCACCATATCTACTGTATAAATTGTTAAAAATTTCATGCGACTTACTGATTGTTTAGCTAAAAGTACATTTCTTGAGGTGAGAATGGTTGACTTTGACTGTATTTAGAATTGTGGATTTTCTAATGACATCTTCCCCCTTGTTATTAAACATTCCCAACACTCTTTAAGTAACATTTTCTACTGTTATAATGTATGATTGAGCTGGTGTTTCTTGTATTTGAAACTTGTTTGTGCTTGAAGTTTTTCTTCCAACAGGTCCTTGATGCATTGGCTGTTTAAAAACTTTTCTGTTATATACACCTGATTTCAACATATGTTGGACATTACTGAGTTCTCTGCTGTTATTAATTACTAGGGTCTCATGGACATGGACATGCTGGTATGGGAGTAATGCTCGCCGGTGGTGCTGCCGCTGCCGCCGCCGCTTATGGGGCTCACCATGTATCTCATGGATCCCATGGATCCCATGGCTCCCATGGTTACTATGCACAAGGGGCTCACATGCCCCATGGAAAATTCAAGCAGCATGGGCATGGAAAGTTTGGCAAGCATGGAAAGCATGGAAAGTTTGGCAAGCATGGAAAGCATGGAAAATTTGGCAAGCATGGTGGGTTCAAGAAGTGGAAATGAAGAATGTATATGCAAATAACTATGACTCTATATACTGCTCTGCTTAGTGCTTATTGCTTTATAAATAAACCATACTTTGTATGGTGTCAGTGGATCTATCATACTTGGTTCCTTGTTTTCTTCTTTACTTTCTGCAACTTCATAATTTTGGGATTGACAAAGATATATAGACGGTTTGATTTAGACTGTAGAAATTGAATATCAAAACACAGATCACAGATGCACTAGTTCTTGAGCATCTCTGAAAGAGCTACAGCCTTATTGCTCACAGCAGAAACCCCATGTAGTGGAACCTTACTCTGATTTCCACTATAATTAGGCTCATGATTTTACCTCATTTATACAATTTCTCCGAATTTCATGAAACTCTTAACCTAGATAGTTGAGGAGAGCAAATTATTAGTAGAAGACAATCCTCTATTTATAATTTGTAAATATATGACCGGAGTTATAACATTGACATGTCAGCTGTCTATTAACTCTACTTTTTCTACCTCCTATAGACATATCATTATTACAATTTGAATTTGGTTTAATCCCCACTTTCTCTTTAGGCTTTTAATTATCTTTCTTCTCTTATGCATTCTTTCGAAACAACTTATAATAATTCAATTAATCTTAAATAGCTTTAGGATGAGTTTGGATAATATTCTATGGAATTTAACATTTTAAGAAATATAATTTTTATTAATTTAATTTCTGTTAAAAAATGTTTGGAAGAAGTAATTTAAATCCTTTCATTTTGAAAATTATTTGAGTATTTATTTTTTTGTTGGTGGTGGTGTTGGTGGAGGTGATGGTGAAAGTGGTAGTAGGGGTAGTGGTGGTTGAGGTAGGGTACCAGCAAGGGTAGTGTTGATTGTCAAGGTGGTGGCAACCGTAAAAGTGGACGATGGTGTTAGTACGACAATAGGGTGGCGGTAGTCATTACGAGGAAAGGGTGATGGTGGTGATTATGGTGGAGGCAATGACAATAATTGTAGTGACAACTTTAGCAACAATAATAGTGGTCACAACAATGATGATGACAGTGGTAACGACGAAAAAATGGTGATGATAGTGGTGTCAATTTAGTCTTACATTTTAAAAAAGTTTCAAAATGGTCATTCTGGCTAATAAAGTTTTTAAATCAGGGTATTGAAAAACAGATTTAAAATATACTTTTTAAATCGGTTTCTATTGAGAACTGAATTAAAAGGTATAATATTTAACTCAATTTTGATATTAACCATTAAAAAATGTCATTTAAAATATATTTTTTAAATTGGTTCTTAATTGAAACTGATTGAAAAAATATATTTTAAATTGGTATTGTAATAACTAATTTAAAAAGGTAAGTTTTGTTCACTTTTTTAGCGGGATAACCATTTTGAAATCATTTCAATATGTAAGAGACGAAATTGAAGAAAAAAAACATTTGGAACCAAATTAAACCTTTAACATGAGACATTTGGAACCAAATTAAACCTTTAACATGAGAGACCAAACATATATTTTAGTTAATTTTAAATTTCTCATTTTAGTTATATTATAATTCGCTTAAAAAGAATATGAATTTTAAAATTATTAGGATTTTGATATCCAAATTTTTAACATTTAAAATCATTTGTTAAAATAAATTCTTTTCTCCATTCAAGCGTAAGGGTATTCTTTTATAATTTTGGTGCATCATTTCCTTTTAGATTTAAGCCACCAATAGAGCTGCAAGAGATTTCTTTCAATCTTTCTTCTATTTTTTAATAATTACAAAATTATTTATTTATAAGACTGACTCTTATCATTAACTAGTATATGAATGTGTTTTGCACATATTTTGAATTTTTTTAACAAAATAATAATAATAATATTATTATATAAGTTGATTATTAGAATTAAATTACTTTGCTTCACTCAGTGGTGCTCCTTCCCGTAACCCGCAAACTCCTTAACATTCTCATCTCAAATGTAAGGATAGTCAAATACTCTCTGCCATACCTATAGACTGGATAATCTACAGGGTGGAGGTTCATTGACAACCTTGGTTTTCTTAAAAGCGGTTCTTGATCTCTTGTAAGGGTGATCCAACTGTAGGAATTTGCGATGACAGTCAAAATAACTTGTCTTGCCACTAAAGGGGAGTTATTCCCCCCGATATGTTCCATGCATATAGGGCAAGCAAGCTTCCCAGACGTTGACCATTCAGAAAGCATACCATACGCAGGGAAGTCATTAATGGTCCACATCAAAACAGCCATCATCATGAAATTGTTTTTTAAGGATGCATCGTAAGTCATAACCTCAACATCCTACAATTGTGTTAACTCTTCAATCAACGGTTGCAAAAAGACATCTATTTTCACTTTTGGATTTTTGGGTCTTGGGACTAGTACAGATAGAAACATGACCTCCCTCTTTATACATATCTCAGGAGGCAGATTGTACAGGGTCAGTGTCACTAGCCAACAAGAGTACACTCTTTCGTATTGACCAAACGGGTTGAATCCGTCAGTACATAGGCCAAGTTGTACATTGCGCGGGTTATGTGAAAAGTCTAGGTACAGCCCATCCAAATACTTCCATGCTTTCCCATCAAATGAATGACACAAAAAACCCTCTTGTGTTTGATTCAGAGCCTGTGAAGGCATGTGTTTTGCCATGGACAATGAGGCGTATAAATGTTCAAGACGTGGTGTAATCGAAAAGTACCATATTTTCTTCCTTGTCGTTCTAGTTACCTTCCCTCTTCTCTTAACGGTTTTGTGACGATTCTTGCTACAATGTACACATTTGTCCACACTCTTGTCTGTGAACTCGTTTCAGAACAACATACACCCGTCAACACAACACTCTATCTTCACACTTTTCTTAGCATAATACAGGTTTGACGACATTCTATTTTCGTTTCGTATAGTGGAACTGTCGCGACCGGGGTCCCGGCGCACGACGCGGACTGGTTAAAGACAAATAAAAGAAAATTGAAACGGCATTGAAGTGAGGCTCTTGAGAAGCCTAAAAAATAAAGGGTTCAAGGAGTCGCCACCAATATTTATTAAGGAAAATATTAGGAAAACCTTTAAATAGCACTGGTTTTTTTTTGTTTTAAAAAAAATGAGATTCTGTTTAGTCCGGGAGTCGAATTACAGGAGGGGAAGGTATTAGCACCCCACACTGTCCGTAAAAAACGGTTACCCAAATTGATCATAATTTAAAAAATGATTATCAAATATTTCATCATTCATAAAACAATCATAAATAATATACACAATAAAAAAATATATAAATATGAATAAAACAAAGATAGTAAAAAAATACATCTCCTAAGTTTGTTGTTTTTTAGTTCTAAGAAAATAAATAAACAAATGATTAAAAGACCATAAAAATAAAAAGATAAAAAAACAATAAGACGTCTTGTCTTACTTATTTTCTAGTAAAAAAAATTAATTTTTATTGAGAAATATAAAGTTCAAAACAAATAAATAAATAAAGATAAGAGAAAAAAAATAAAATTAAACACATCAACATGAAGATAAAGAAATATAATACACTTAATTAATTAAAATTGACACGGAATATTATTTAATTATCTTTTAAGAAAATAAGATTAATAAGATGTCTCATCTAAATTAATCTCATCTTAAATTTAAGAGAAAAATGAATGAATAAATAACACACTATTTATTAGTCTTGATTTTTTTTATTTTTTTATGAAAATAATTTCTTCTTAATTATTAAAAGGTTACTAAGAGAAAATTATAGAAAATCATGACCATAATAAAAATGGATAATTATGTATATATATAACATATTTATAAACTATTAAAATGGTCAAACGTAAATAAATAAATAGAAAGTGTAGAAAGATAAAAGCAAAAAGATAAATAACTAAAAATAAAAAGTATAGAGAATAAATAATAATAATAAAATAAAAAAAATAAAGGTAGAAAAAAAATGAAAAGTTCAAAAAAATAAAAAAAAATAGACATAAATATAAAAATAAAAGAGCAGAAAAAAATAAATACATAAAATAAAGGGGCAGAAAAATAAATAATAAAAAAAATAAAGGAACAGAAAAGTAAATAACAAAAATAAAGCAGCAGAAAAGTAAATAACAAAAATAAAGGGACAGGAAAGCAAATACATGAAAATAAAGAGGCAAAGATGTAAATAACAAAAATAAAGGGGCAGAAATGTAAATAACAAAAATAAAGGGGTAGAAATGTAAATAACTAAAATAAAAGGGCTAAAAAGTAAATACATGGAAATAAAGGGGCAGAAATGTAAATAAAAAAATAAAGAGGCAGAAAAGTAAATATATAAAAATAAAGGGGCAGAAATGTAAATAACAAAAATAAAGGGACAGAAAAGTAAATACATGAAAATAAATGGGCAGAAAAGTAAATAACAAAAATAAAGGGACGGGAAAGTAAATAAATAAAATAAAAGGGCATAAAAATAAATAAATAAAGATAAAAATGTAAAAAATAAAAAAATGAACTAATAATTGCAGAAATATAAAGTGCGGATAAATAAAGTGCAGAAAAATAAATTAACAATAATAAAAGTGCAAAAAAGTAAATAAAGAGGAATAAAAGTGTAAAAAAAATAAATAAGGAAAAATAAAGGTACAAATAAATAAATAAAGATGGAGATGCATAAAAATAAATAAACAGATAAATAACTGCAGAAAAATAAAGTGCAAGAAAATAAAGTGCTTGAATATAAATAAAGAAAAATAAAAGTGCAGAAAAATAAATAACAATTAAATAAGACGAATAAATAAATATAAATAAACAACTTTGTATTAATAAAAAATACCTTGGTACAAGATCAATTACAGAGAAACTAGAACGGAAGTCGGGAAATCAATTTTGTGTAGATTTCCTTTGCTTTTGGCTTTGTTTGGACTTGATTTGAAGGTATTTGGATACCGGTTACAACACTTGGACAGTATTTTAGCTCACAAAAACTCACATACTAAGACAAACAAGAGTGGTGCACTCATTTTCCTAACTAGGATTACACAAAGTAATTTTTGAAAACCCAAACTTCTAAAAATTTTCACAAAAATTTAACACTCTTTCCCCTCTTTTTTCTCTTCTTCCTTCAAAATGCCTCAATATCACCTTCTATTTATAGAAGAAAATTGGCATTGGATTCTCCATAAATGACATCACTTTTCTACTTTTTCAATTTGTCCAAATTTGATGTCAATTTCCCCAATTTTCTCCAATTATCCAACCAAACCGGGCCCACCACTAAAACCACCGTGACTTTCCTCTTTTTTTTCTTTTTTCTTTTTTTTTAATTTTTTTTTTGATTTTCGTTTTTTAAAAAAAAAAATTGGACTTTTTTTTGGGCCCATTTCTTTTTTTTTGGTCTTTTTGGGCTTTTTTTTAGTTTTTTTTTTAGTTTTTAGTTTTTTTTTTGTTTGGGCCCCTTTTTTTTTTCTCTTCTTTTTTTTTTCTTTTTCTTTTTCTTTTTTTTTGGCCCTTTTTATTTATTTATTATTTTATTTTCGTTTTTTTATTTTTTATTTTTCTGATTTTTTTTTTTTGCCCATTTATTTTTCTGATTTTTTTTTGGGCCTTTTATTTAAAGGTACAAATAGAAACATAAATTATTTATTACATATATGGAAATATATAAAATATCCAATAAATATAAATTACTACCCACACTATAAGGAGTAAAAAGGTAGTCACAAAACATCGTCTTCCCTCCCTTATTCTTTCCTCTTGGCTTCGGCATCCATCAGCCATTGCTTGAGAGAAATGAAGAGAATTGATGAAATGAGAGGTGTGGTAGGAAATGAAGAGGGATTGGGTATTTATAGAGATGAGGAAGGGTTACTATTCCAACGGTTACTATGCAATTTTTAATATTATTTTTTTTAATATGATCCGGGGTGGCAATCTGGACTGGGCGGGGTTCTAAGCACTGTACCGCGTCACCAACGAGAACTGGTAAGTCATAACCGGGGTCTGAAATCATTGGTCAACTATAGACATTTCTCTTCACCTCGGTTAAATATTAAGCATTGGGGACTCTCCTGCAGGTGTACTTCCGGTGTGTCTTGAAGTTCAAGTACGGATTAACACATCAGTTTTAATCTTGAAGAACCTCGGATTCCCTTCGAACTGAGGTGTAAAATACCGTACTCCACTGAGGCTGTACGAGCTTAGAACTAATGAGGTAACACCGGTCATGAAACCGTGCTAGGACCCCGGTTAATGCAGTCAACATTGACTCCGGACTCTAGGAAAAAAAACTCTTTTTTTCTTCTTTTTTTTTCCTTTTTTTTTCTTTTTTTTCTTTTTAATATATATCACCGGACAAAAATAGGTGTTCACAGGAACCCATCAAATCCCCATTCTATTAAAACAACCTCCGAAGAGATTATACTTTGCCTTTATGCTTAAAGATGTTAAGGAAGAAGATAGTTCGGTATGACTCTCACAGCTGTCCCATAATGGTGTCTGGGCCGCCGCCAACAAATCATAAAATCTCTTAACATCCGAATCAAGATCCTCCTCTACACCCTCAGTCTGATCCCCAGGTTCATCATTATGTTGTAAAACACGTCTGGTGGAAGGTTCAACATGATCCATCACTATCTGCTCTATGTTGTTGTAGTTATCCCGGTCACCCCTACTTCATAATAAGACAGTTACACAGGTACGCTCGATGGCCTGAATGGTAACTACTCATCATGGTTGTACCACCAATAATACCCTTTCATGAATAAGTGGCACATCACGTCATCTGTGTATTCAAAATTCATGCATCCACATTTAGAGCACGGAAAATGGATCTTCTGGGTCGCTTCAAACTCAGGGGTGTTGGTCGTAGCGAATGGAATGAACTCACACAACCCCATCAAAAACTTTTCAGTGACTCGTTGATTACAATCCAGCCGGTTGTACATCCATCATCAATGTGCCGGAACCTCCATTCACGATATCTAACGATAATAGGATTGGTTACTTTAATTAAACAAGACTTAACTATCGATCTTCTGAGTGACTCTTTATTTGTTTGATATTGTAAGTAGGTGGGGCCCTATCCCATTCAAGATGAAAATGTAACCATCCTTAAACCATCTACGTTTGCATTAACTTTGTGTGTTGATAATCAATTGGAATTTCGGTAGCATTTCGCATTGGTCCCCGAGTACACAGAGTTACGTGCGGGTCGAAACACCGCATATAGACATGCACCTGAAGGCAACACGAAATGAAAAAACCAGAATTCCAATTGCACATCAACAACACAAGATAAATCATAAACGACATCGATGGGTTACACCCTACTGGTTACAAATTCATCCCAAACTGTCCAACCGGGTTAATTCAAGATCCAACATAACACGGTGTGTCGGCCAATTGTCTTGAATCTTGAATGGGCACCTAGTGGGTATAGACATGGCTAAAACCTACATTGTTAAATTTTAATATACTTTTTTATGTACCCTAAAACAAGGACTCCCCTATAAACTAGACATTTCCAAATTTTAAAAAATGTCGTGTTACACAAAAAATAGCTAGTATAGTTCAATATATACACTATGGACTAGGCATGAAATTGAGACAAGCATCAAGCAAACCTAGTGTATGTATTTAAGTGTTAAACATTAGACTCTGAATATTTTTAACATGCTAACAATTAATATAAAGATGATTATTCTATGGTTATTTATAATGCAAATGACTTAGCTGAGAAATAAGTTCAGAACTCAAAGCTGCTAAATGATCTATCATTTACTAATCCGTGGCTACTAACCAATTATAAGTAAGACAAATTAATTGTCAGCTAAATGAATAAATAGAATTAAAAGCATAGAAGAAGAGAATAAATAAGGCACAACTGGAAGTAATGAACTATCGAAGTCAATTTTATTACCTGGGAAAGAGAGACAATGATTGAGAGAGGAAGCTAAAGAGAGACCAACAAATATATAAGTATGCAACATGAAATAAATAAAAATTATAAGTAATTAATTTAAGCATGATGATATAAAAAATGTAAATATCGAACATGGACAACATAACGAGATAGACAAATATGTATTTTCTAACAATGACTTTAAAAAGAGAAAGAGCAACCCTAATAATTTTAACATTTGAAAATTTTCCTAAACTTTTTATTAGTGGCAAATAACCTATGCGGGTTTAATTTTGGGAATTAATCCCAAGGGACCAGTCCATCGCTAACTTTGGGTGCTAACAAAAATCCTTGGAAGGAAACCAAAAAACGAAGGGAGGTAAAATGTAGCAACCGGATCAGCGACTAGTTAGATGTAGCGACGAGGTTTTACAATTATTAACGACGAGATTCTGTTGGTCGTTGATGTCGTAACTAATTTAATTTCCAGGGTCCCTTTTCACATTGCGGTTGCTAAGTAGCGATGGCATGAGTTGGTCGCTATGTTGTAGTAGCTATAAGTGTTTTCTTAGTAGTGCATGTGTAGGCGTGTAAACGCTGAGATTCTGGACCTCCTCATCCTTTCATAACTTAACCCCAGCATGGCCTTATGCTCCTTAGCGTAAGCACACGTGGATAAAATGTTACTCAAGATTCTAGCTTGCAATTCGAGCGTATGAAGGGCGTGTACACGTTGAGACTCTGATCTTTGGCCTTTATATCCTTTTCAATCAGCGTGTTGATGATGTACTAGGGCATGTAAACATTGAGTTGGCCCTGAAACATAAACCATGGACAGAATCCTAGTGTATAAACGCTGGAAATGAAGGTTAGCACGCTGGAATAATAACAATAAAATCTTAGTTTTCATTTCCTTAACCTAATTTGACCTAAATCATACATAATTAGGCTTATATGATACAAAATTTAAAAATTCTATCATTTATTAAATTTTCTAATTAAAAACAATTAACCTTAAAATAAATGGTAAATTAGCTTGGACTATAAATTAAATGCATAAATAAATGACAAATAATTAAGTCTTTTCAAGACTTATCAATTTGTGCGATTCTAATTTCATAATTATTGTAACAAAACTCTCTATGACCTTCATGAAGACCTTGAAGGCCAAATCCTACCCCATAACTACAGTTTAATAAATCTTTCCAAGGTTGATTCTAATTCGTAACAACATTGCCCAGTTTTAGTAAAATGCGCGTACCTCCCTCATACGATGCCAAAACCACTTCATTTATTTTTCTATAGTTTTGTATTAGAGAACCCCACAACTTTCATGAAGGTCTTGAAGCCCAACTTCCAAAGCCCTGATCCCAACAAATTAATCTTTTCAGCCCTAAAGAAATCGGGAGCTGCGGGAGCACCTTTCCTTGGTTTAAGCATAAATCTCGCTTCCATTACTAGATTTTCAAGTGCCATATACTTTTTTGAAAAGGAAATGAAGACCTACAACTTTCATGTTAGAATCTTTTCCTAATTCTTATCCTAGGAATTATTATAAATTTATTAAAAACTGTTTCAATTTCTGGTTACTGAAAATTCAAGGCATCCCAGTTTCTTAAGCATTAAGTAATTTTTCCGGCTACCATTTTTCGACACCACCACACCACACCACCATCTGACACATCACTCCCCCACATGGCCACTCACCCTCTTCAATAAATTTGTGACTTCCTCCACCAAACTTCATAATTCTTCACTTTACCTTTTATACTTCTTCTCTCTCAAGGCACCAAGCACTATTTGCCTCTTCTTTCTTCTTAAAACAACAACCCAAGACTCTCCTCTCTGAGCCACCATCACGCCACCAACAGCCACCACAACCCCACCATCATCTTTTCCTCCTCACGCCCTTACCCTCCATGGCCACCACTACTTCTTAAATCCACTATTCCCTTCTTATTTCCTACCATTACCCGCGGCTCCTCTCCTTAAAACAGCCACCGTTTTCCCTTCAGTCACCACCACAACTCACAGTTTAGAGCTGCCACCACCATTTCCACAACAAGCTCCACCATTCCAAACCTGCAAGCTCCATCAAGCCACCAAAGGTAACCATTTCAATATCTCTTCCTCCATTTTCTTCTAATTCCAGCATTTTGCATGATTGTTCCTCCATGTCCCTTTGTTGGCCGTGACTCTCTCCCTCAATTCTCCTTTTGCAAGTTAAATTTTTTTAGGTTCCGGGAGAGATCGGGAACAATCGGTGTGAAGTAATCGGCGATCGACGAATTTTCAGAGTTTGGTTCCTTTTTCTCTCTCAAAATTGAACCATCATCATGAGGTAAGGGGAGATTTTCTTCGCTTACACCTGTTTTGAATTGCTTAAATTATATGTGGCCCTCTAGAGTGTCCCTACCAATTTCTGTGAAATTCTATTAACTCTGCTGATAGTTTCATAATTTCCTGGCACCGCTGACAAATTCTGTTAATGTTTTTGGATGTATTTTTGTTTCTGCAAGATTTTGTAAGTCGTGCCTCTAAAATTGTGAGCTCTGCCAACCCTGCCTGAGTTCTGCCTAAGTTTCAGGAGTTTTGTCGCCTCAATTCTTGCTTATAAAAAGTTATCAGGGGCCGGATTATATTTTTATTTTTGTCTGTAATTAATTATAAATTTTATTTAATGTTCTGTAATTTTTCGGTAAGTCACGCCATCCTGTACAATCATGCCGCCTCCTAGTAGTCATATTGAAGATCTGTCAAAGAAATCAAGCGTTACAAGCGTTTCTGCCAATTTTATGCTTAATTACGATTTATTTTAGTTTATTTTAACGTATCACGCCGACGACCGTAAATAATTAAACATGTGCATTTAATGATTTAGAAATAAATTTAATGACTAAAACAAGTGATAAGTTATAAAGGATTAATACAAATTTTTAAGATAATAATAATAGTAGCTTCGACGCGGTTATTTTATTCAAAAACAAAATCATATTTCCTTATGAATTTTATTAATATATATATATATATATATATGAAATTGGATATATTAACGAATAATGAATTAATTAAATTACTACACCTATAAATAATAATTGAGATAAAATCAAATTAGAAAGATAGGTAATGGGTTACTGGTGCTAAGATCGGAGAATAAACAATGAGAATAACAATATATATTTGATATAGTTTAAATATTTAGGAATAAATTTATATTGATTGGATCTATGAGCATAAATGAATCTACAGAATAGGGTATATTAGGCTAATCGTAAGTAATAAGTGATATTAAGTTAAGCTTTAGCTTTAATAGTGAGATAGACTATAGCTAGTTGCATTAATTATGCTCCATTTAGTTTATGTTATACTAGTAAATTACAAGGAAATAAGATTGACCTCGACCAAAAACCTCGTTATAAGCAAATAGTATATACATATAGATATATGTAACATTTGAATATATATATATATATATATATATATATATATATAAAGATTGACAATTATTTAATAAAGTAGGAAGTTACTAGCGTTGATAAAGAAATAACAAAATTTGATTGGAAAAGAAGTTATATTATAGAAGAAAAAGTAATGAGTTAGAGAGGTATTCTATATATTTATGAATCTGTATTATGTAAAATTAATTCGCCTCACGAAAGTTATATTGAATAAATGAATCTGTATGTATGATTGATCGAAATAATTGAATGTATATCTCTGAATGAATTGGATGAAGTTGTGTTGGGTGTCGAAGTAGTAAGGAAATGTGTGATTGTATACGATCATGTATGTATGCTATGACAAATAATGATGCAAGATATAAGACAAAAACAAGTCATGGTAGGGTCCGGATATAAAGTGACTGCAAGAGTATTATAATGAGATGGAAGCACACTGAGATGCGAGATAGTATCACGAAATATGATGATGGTGGGCAACCCCTTCTACTCTTAATTGCCAGCTAATAACTTAAGATAAATCGAATAAATACGAGTTACTTATCATAAGAATGCAAGTTAAAAGAAAGGAAGTAAAATATCGCTTAATTAATTAGTTCCCTTTTAGAAAAAAATATACCCTAGATTATATATATATATATTATCTCCTACTGAGTAAATAAAAACATAAATATATGAACTAAGCAATCAACTAATAACTCATTATAAATCAAGTATGCTCATAAATAAACTTAAGTAACCAACATTTCTAATAACTAAACATAGCTTAATCAAATTAGATAGTTTCACTCGGTAATACAAAGGACAATATCATAATAAACTCAGGGTAATTCCTAACAGACTCAACCCCCATAAGGTGAGTAGGGATAAAGGTAATAAGGATTTAATTGAATAACTAGAATACTTGGTGAAGGATAAATATGAAATAAAACAAAGCCCAATATTAAGAATGAAGGTTAGCTGCTGGAAGAACCCTACCGACGATGAGTATAATGAAAGAAAAAAGATTATGCATTGGTTATGCATCATAAGCATATGATTTTGGTGTAAGGCTGTGATGGAAACTAGAGCATACACTTCAGAATTGAGGACCTATGTGTCCTGTTGTACCCAGATGTTTTTGTGGGAATTCAGTGAGCTTCGGTCGCTCTAGTGCAGAAACATTGTGCACAGTGTCAGAATAAACAGGACAGATTCTGATGATTGTGATGTATAACGCCCCGGCCGCTTTTCAGGAATGAACGACTCGCCCCACAGACCAACACGAGACCTTTCCAATGTGCTTTTGTTCTCACTCACACATTTCCTGAGAACTTCCCAGGAGGTCACCCATCCCAGAATTACTCCAAGTTAAGCACGCTTAACTTTGGAGTTCTTAAGTGATAGGCTACCGAAAAGGCTAATGTATTTGTTGGTATAGGTAATACGAATTCATTCCTTTAAGCTATCCTCGACTGTATAGTCTCATACCTATACAGTCTTTGGATCCCTCTCATTCTGGTATGTATTCGGTTCATTCATGTGTCCCTCCCACTGGAAGCCTGCCAGGAGCCGCTCCTTATCCTTGCCTATGCACCGGCGATCATTCCCCGCCCTCAACAGTGCCAGGGATGTCACATGATGACAGTGATGATGAGAATTTTGGCCTATATGCATCATAATGACTTAAAGATAAGACAAACAATAGTGGAATCAAATTCATGCATGACATTATATATTCATTTCTTGATTGATTTTGGAGAGAGGAAAGGGATCAGAAAGTCAGAGATAGCTGGGAATGGATGAGGGAATGTAGTGAATTAGTATAGAGTGAATAGGACATATCAGGATTTTGAAATGAGGGAATTTAGTTCTACGACTAGAAAAGGTACATGATAGCATAATTTGTGTCTTGTAGGACATATGTCAAAAATGATATCCCTCTGACTGTTGTCAACGATTATACTCACCCTTACAACTTTATTCCAAATCTCCGATTAGACCACGCCCCCGCCACCGTAGAGATCAGGGTAGACCCTCGGTTATAGATTGACCTGGCCCCAACATGTTAGCAGTTATTGCGAAGGATCTAGATGATGTTACTATTGGTCAACCACGTGAGGCAGAGCATCTTTTTGAGAAGGATATTAAGTTGATTGAGAGTTCACTTCATCACTATAGAGATCCTCCACTTCCACTTGCAGTGGAGGAGTTAGAGGAGATTGCTGGATGGGAAGCAACCTTAGCAATAGATCCTTTAGGGCCCCATCCACTGCTAGAGCCTCCACGCCCTCCTAGGTGACCCACTCCGGAGTATATCCCACTTTCTCTAAGAGGGGACAGTGACAATGAGCCTAAGGAAGACCCTGGGGAAGAGCTGATAAATATTATGGTAGCAGATCCTCTTATTGTCCCAGTATTGCCACAACAAGTTCTACATGCGGATCCGATGACGGTCTAGTTCCAGATGTAGAGGTAAAGGTTCAAGTTCAGGTTTAGGTTTGTCAGCTTGCATCGATACAATCACTTATGGAGAGATTCCTTACCAGGCGTCAATGTTGATGACCATGTATTGTATAACTGTGTTATATATAATGAATTTGTTCCACCAAAGTTTTATTATACAAAGAAAAACTTCCATCTTTTTCATTACTAAGTAACCTCTCAGCTAAGTAGAATAATCTAGTGGAAGGGATTATTCTAGAAAAATCTATAGAGAGAGGTAGCAACCAAGAAAATAAAGGCCATATTCGCAGCAGTAGTGAAGTCAATAGGTTTTAATTAAGACGAAACACTAAAAAATTGTTTCTGCATTTAAAAAAGTTGTTACGACTAATTATACACAGGAAATGGAAAAAGGGTAGAGGGATATGTGGGTGAGAAATGCATAGTTTAGTATTCAATACTAATGATTAGTTAGTTAGAGATGCCTTTACTTGCTTATCCTGTGTATTAGCCATTTGAACACTTGTAGTACTTGCTTATAATGATGCAAAAATCATTACGTGAATACAAAGCCTATTTGGATATACTTTTTTTGTGTGCATTTTGCTCTTGTTAATTGTATGTCCTGTTCACTTGTTTGATTTTCATAAACTTTATTTCCTTTGGATGATTTCATTTTATCTTTTCCAATCAATCTGGCATAGTTGGATAACTTAGATTTAGTAACTTCTAGTAAGGAATTTTAGTGGGTATATATATTTCCTTACCTATTTCAAAATTGAAATCCAAATTGTCCCCATTCAACATACTAATTTCGATTGTATTGTAGAAACTGATGAATCGTGTATGATGATTTATTCCATTTCATAAAGCTGTAGCAGCTTTTTCATTGCAAGGCACACTTTTTTTTCTATTAGAAATCAAGAGAAGAAGTAGGGATAATGAGTAAATAGTTTTGCGGAATTTTTTGAACCTTTGATGCGTAGGTAATCAGACTCGTAAAGAGAACTTGATAAGAGTAAGGAAAGAGAAAAATAAACACCAGAGATTTATATGGGTTTACTTCCAACATAGAAGCTACATCCAGTCCCTCCCAATTTGAAGGATTTCCACCATTGCAAAATATCCTTTACAATGACAGCACCAGAATTGTGCTGCAAGAATTTTTAACTCTAGTCACTCCTGACTTAAATCCAAGTATTATTTCAACAAGCCGCTTCTGGTTCAAACCCAAGTATCCTTTCAAAAACCTCTTCAGGCCACAACTATTTCCCAATGAAACTAAAGACTGACAATACACCAAACTTTTACACACCAACAGGTTTGTAAGAATGGAGTATAAGGTGTTTCAAAGAACTTAGTGTATGAAAAAATACAAAGAATGACAGATACACTAAGATAAGATAGACTAAATGACCAAGGTCTTCTAGAAATAGAACAACAAAGAAGGTTTTTGTCTACGAAAAACTAAGAAGAGATTTAAAGATCTTTGATCACAGTTGTTCACATTGATGTCTCTTTCTTCTTCTTTTAGAATGAATCTCTTTATATATATATATATATATATATATATATATATATATATATAGGCCACTCAAGATAACCGTTTGATAATCTGCTGAAGAGATAGCTGTTAGAAATCCTTTGAAGGAGTTTTGCTTAATCACAATCACCAGATCTTGATAAACTGATGAGATGCTAAAAGGTCTGGTACCAAGGAACTTGGAAACTTGCATAAAATTAGAGTTCCCTAAGATCTTCAGAGCATAAAGTCATTTGTTGGTTTTCTTCTTCTAACAAATGTGCAAAGTATATATTGTTGCACTTCTGAAACTTCCTGACTCATGAGCTGACTTAATTCAGCTTTTCTCAAATATGTAGAGTAGCTTCATTGATTTCTACGAAGAGTGCTTTGGTTGATCCATTGTTTTGTTCATTTCCTTCTTTGATGATAAGCATAGTTTTCTTGATAAGAGCTTGACTTTAGAGTATCATGAAAAGGGATTTAGAACACTGTATGATCAGTACTTGAAGTAACGTTCATGTTGCATGATCTTGTTGCATCAAAAGTCTGAGGTCTGATTGTTGGTCCATATGACTGAAAAAATTCTTGAATTAGACTCTTTTAGGTAAAGTCTAGAATCAGACTTTTGATGTATCAGACCTTTGTTTTGATGGACTCCCCCTTTATTTTGTAACCTGTGGACTTAATATATGTTTCCTGAAATACTTAATTTAAATAGGTTAGATCACACATGGGCAGACTTCATTTAATTTAAATGTCTTGATATGTGTTATTAACAAATCTTGAGGTCTAGTTACAATGACAACTTAAGGTTTGGTCAATGATTATTTCCAACTTTCTTTTTCAAACCAGACTTAATCTCAACAAAAAGGATCCAAAAGGTCTTTGTAAAAATATGTGATTCAAAGCAAAAAAAAAATCAAGATATAGTTTAAGAACCTTTTAGAACATATCTTTTGGTGCAGAACCTTTGATAATTAGTCAAAGTAGACTCATCTCCATAGAAGTTCACATGAGCACTCCCATCAGATTCCGTACTTATGAATGCTAATTAATCAAAACATGGTCTCAAAAACAATTTATAGAATTTTTTGTATCACCGTAGTGCGTTTTATGAGCATCTCATGCTTTATTTATAAATTTAGATTTGACCTACTAAATATTTTTTAGTGACTTGGATCTCTACTTATTTTAAATAAGCTAAGTCCAATAGTTTTAATTTTAGTCTAATTAAAATAAAAATCATCCTCTATTGGGATTACTCTACGTGTGTGACCCTATATGGAATATATTTGGCTTATATTAAATATAAATATTTTATGTTTCGTATAATATAATGAGTGACATCTAATGATACATTATTATCCAAATATAAATATCAAATTGATATAACCTATAAGTGATAAACTTAATATGTTTATTTTTTTTGTCATGATATCTCATTAGGCCCAAGACATAGTCGTTTCATCCTTGTATGACCCAATTTGTTTTATTTGATACCGAAGTAGATTTTACTTAATAAATATTCAATACTTATTATCTCTAGCATGGTCAGCCATTTCCTTAGTCTCACTTCATCAAGTAGCTCATAGATATTAGTATCGTTACATAGGAAATACAAATTTCATCTACATTACTCATATCCCTCTGTATGATTTTTTCACTATCCAATTACAACCTTTATAATCATCTTGTTAAACATGATGTTTAAGTGTACTAAAACAAAAAAGTCCTCATATAGGAGTCATAGTGACTTCTGGTTGAAGGACTACATATATCATTATCACATTAAGAACCATTTGTGACACTCATGTAACATCCATGCAACATTCTCATGGTGGGTTTATCTAGTAACCATTATTCTTATTGTGTATTTGTGTGAAGACTTGATATCACCCATATTCATGATCTGTGAGATTAGATCCCCAATACACTTACATTAGTCTTAATGCATTTATATGTCCTTATATTAATACTTGACTGGGGATATTTTGAGAATAGTTTTCATATTGACTTAATATTTCAAGGTCTAACAAAGATTGTTAAACTATTTAACCAAAATGTCTTATTTAAATAAAGCAATACGTCCTACATGCATAAGCTCTCAGTACATACTCCCATCAACTTCACCCCTTAAGGCATTTCAAATAGGTTTTATAAAAAGAATATTAACCTTATTTTCTTACCAGGATTTTCAATGTTTAAGGTTACTTTGTTACAAGTATTTGCTTAGATTCCTAATTGCTTAAATCCAAGAATTAATCATCACTTTTAGCCTAGGGCTATGTTTCCTAAAACTTTGGTTGGTTTTTGAAGTGTGGTGTTTAAATTTTATGCCCTAATGTTCAAGGAGCTTAAAGAAAATGTACGCCTTATGGTGTTGTTAATTGATCGTTGATGATATTGTGAATAATTGACTATAAGTCTATTAACCTAATGACCAATAGATAAATTGGGGGTTATTACAAATCACACTTATGTAAATGAATGAACAACACTTAGTGTCATGGATCCTACTTAGTTATGACATTCAACCAAGAGCTATGATGAGAGACATCTGGTTAAGGACCATGATGAGAGACATCCAGGCAAGAGTTTAATTATGACAAGAAACTTCCAACCAAAAGCTGTGATGGGAGACATCTAGTTGACAGCTGCGACAAGATACATCAGACCAAAAGTCGTGATGGGATATTATTGGTACCAAATCAAACATAAACAATTGTGTAATATTTATCTTGGACGATTTATGTTGATGGTGGACAGGGCCAAACACGCATTCATGCCACTAAATGATATATATCTAATTAAACCGGATAGGTTTAAGCATGATTTCATTGCATGTAAGGAATGTTGTGCATAGTGTATTCTAAGATTGATTGGCATGTAATATTGTGTTTTGAGATTGAATGGTTGATGACTTGACAAGCTTCTTATATTTGATTATACGTGGTTGATAATTATGATGTAATTGAGACTCATTCCTGGTTTATGGAAATGTATTGTGCGGCTTGTTGTGATGTTTATTTATCTACCATTCTGCCTTATGTGACTTATAATGCCATGACCTCACCCCTTCTGTGTGTTTCCTTGGGATACCCATATGTGGGTGGGTAGTTGTTCAGCATACTCTAGATTGTTGAGTTTTTTCTCGAGGTAGGGAATCTGGAGACACCAACGGTGACGGGAACCACAAAGGTTTAGGGTGGCACAGTTCATCTTAGTAGATGCGACGCTTGGAGTACCCTCTCTTGGTGCCATAAGATTTTGTATAGTGCGATGTTATACCACCACTATCTTCCATTACTTTGACGTTATTTTGTGCATGCTTTATGTCTTGTTCTTTTGGTCTAGATAACTGTAATACCTGACTCTCATTCGTTTATTTCTAACGTACTATTCCCCTCAACGAAGGAGCTATGATTGAATGTGTGGTGTAACTTATGTGATATTGCCTTATGTTGTGTGGTCCGTGTCTACTACTTTTAACGGTGTCATGTCTTTGAATCTCATTAGCCATGTAGTGATTATAGGGAATGACTGTGCTTGACTTACAACCTTGCAAGCAATTGGTAAAAGATGGAGTTTAATTTGTATATTTTGAAAAGCTGAGGGGTAGTAATCATCCTAAGTACATCAGAGTATAAGGTGGAATTCCCACCACTCATAAAAGACTGTTAAGTACTCTCAACCTAATATCTTGTATGAGAGTTGAGTTTGATCAGTATTAGATAATAAAGAAAAAGTGGTTTAAATATTTGACTTAGTATCAAAATCTCAAATCAAGAATAAACACCCAACTTGGATTTGTCATTTCAAAAAAAAAACCGTAAAAATTATAAACCTGACCAATCAGCTTAGTAATTATATTTGATTAACTCAAGGTTAAGCAGGTTCGGAGGTATCATGTATTCATCAATAGATTGACACCTATATATAGTATAGTAATTAGAAACATTTGGGCATGATAAAATTAAAGACAAGATAATGAGGAGAATATAAATTAATTAACAAGCACAAAATCAATAGCTCATGACAAACAACTTCAGGTGTTTCCAGCAGCCAATCAGATAACTAAAGCACATGTCAATGGACAGCTGAATATCAAATATCAACTCTTTCAATTCGAAATACAATATGGAAGAAAAAAATGATACAATGTCTCCAGTATTTAATTACAGGCGATACAATATCAGCCAAGACAATAAAGACCAAAAACTGCACCCTCCTCTAAGAAATTGCGGGCTTCCATTTCTCTTGGTTGCGATATTCGCAACATGAAAACAGAAAAGAAATCTTAATTGTTACACAAGAACTAATTGTCTAGTCTCTATGAATTAATATCTTACATTTTCGATATAGATACAGATTCTTCTTTTATAAGTATACAATCTTGGTCTTGACAATTAGTTGGAAATGAAATCACCTCTGGATTTATGTCTTATTCCCCCATCTATCGAAATGTTTTCACATACATAAATCTAAGTGGATCTCACAAAGGAGGATGATCATCCTCGGGTGTTTGAGGAGGTATTGCTTTCCATCCTGGTTTCTCATCCCAGTATATATCATAATATATGTGACCAATAGTATGATCTGGCACACAGCACCAAATGCCCACATACCGCTTAACACGATTTCTGAATTTATCTTCCCTTTCCTTTAAAATAAATGAACAGAGCATCAGCACATGATAACTAATATATATCTTTTCTTAACTCTTTGTATGTTGAAACTTCAAATGGGAAAGCAAAATGTCCTTGCCTTGGTAGTGAAACCTGTGAAAGCATCTTGTACTGAAGAGAACTTGATCACTTTTACATCCTTGAATGATGAGAATACTTTCATAAACTGCAAATACAGGTAGACACAGCTGTTATATTTTGAAAAAGAAAACTGAGTTGTGCAGAGCAAGGTTGACAAAATCGGGATTTCATGTTGAATCATAAAAGGGTGGAAAAATCGCAAATCGTAAAATCATAAATCGAATCGTAAGATTTTACTTATTATGTATATACATGTTTATATGTATATAAATTCATATATATGTATATAAAAGCATAATTCAAAGCCATAAATCTATTGAAAAGACACCATAAACTTGCATAAAAATCCATAACTCATAATTCATAACATAAATTATAAACAAACAACAATGTAAACATATCTACTACTACCAGAACTGCCTCCATCTCGACCTGTTGATGTTGTCCAAAGTTTCCTGCTGTGGTAGCCATTACTGCGAGTGGGAGGGACGAAGAAGCACAGCAAAACGGGACATAGTGTGAGCAAGATGAAGAAGAAAGAAGTGACGCAGAGCGAGCAAGATGAAGAAGCAGAGCGAACAAGATGAAGAAGAAAGATGAAGTGACGCAGAGAGAAACGGGATGAACAGAAGCAGAGCTAGAGAACGAGTTGAGAAGAGAGGGCTTTTTAATATTTTTGGCCGAATAAGAAAAATTGTGAAATCTAACAATTTCACCAATTTTGTGATTTCACTCCCGATATCACTACGATTTTGCGCATTTGTGATTTTTTCCACGATTTGAATCGTAACAGGGAGCAAAAATCCTAAAATCTTACGATTTTACTCCTGATTTTGTCAACCATGGTGCAGAGGCAATTTGCAAACAACCATGAAATGGAATTATTAGCTCTTTTACAAGTCTCCACTTCCCTAGGACATTTATTAAGATTAAAGTTTTTAATCGTAGTGTTTACTTCAAGAATGTAACTAGTGACAATTCGTGGTCCTTAACAACTTAAAATGTCTGACCAAGCATCATTGGGAATGAAAATAGAGTGAAGTGATGGCTATGATATCAGTGATGAAAATGAGAGCTAGGAGATCAAAAGAATCAAAATAAATTCTTCGGAAACACTTGTTTGTCAAACACTGTATTGGTTTTAACTTTGAAGCTATCATCAAGTTCATTTAACAAAAGAAAAAGAAAACTACAGTTTACATCAATATAACCTAAATTCATTTCACTTAGATAACTGCTTCTTCCAAGCTTAATTTTCTATGAAATACAAAGTATATTTATATGGACACCGATGTTTAATTCAATAAGAATGGAGCTCCATTCAGTATCATAATTAATAAGCAGTTGTCCAAAGAAGAATACACAACTTAGAAACAATGTCATTTAATTAGTCATTGCTATCTGATGATTATACATATATATTATTAGAAAATAACAGACCTAATTCAACCCAAAAGAGAGCTAATAGGATGAGGATTATCTTCACCTTATATAATTTTGATTGGCCATATCTCTAGTCAATAATGGACTTTCAATACACTCTAGTCAATGTGGGACTTTCAACACATTCCCTCATGCCAAACACATCTCCTCACGCCTAGGAATGAAGTGTGTACAAATATAGATGACCCAAATAACGTGGGACTCATAACACCCCACCTCATTAGTGGCCCAACAATGGATTTAGGATAAACTTTGATACCAAATTAGAAAATGACAGACCTAACTCCACCTAAAAGCTAACCCATGAGTTAAGGGTTACCCCACGCTTTATAAGATGGATACTAGCCTTATGCCTAACCGATGTAGTACTTATCTCAATATCTTAACACGCCCCCTCTGCAGAAAGGACTAGACTTTTAGTCTTTGTTTTTCTATTTTTTTTGCTAGCTGTAGGTTTTTTAACTAACAAGTGTACTTCTCTGCCTTTATATAAATAGGCTCTCTTGTATCATAAAATCAAAATATCAATAACACTCCTAAATTTTAGTTCATTCCTCTTCTCTCTTCTTCTCTCTCTTCTCTAAACCTAATACCCTCACACCAAAGACTGGATATCTGGTGCATAAAATTTGCAAGACTAGACATCTAGTGCAAGAAGTTTGCAAGACTAGATATCTAACACGTGAAATTTGCAAGACTGAATATCTGTGGGTGGCGCAACATTCGTACTAGTTAGACTTTGATACTATATTAAATTTTGAATATCAAGCCGAATTTAATCTTAAAAGCTAGCTTATGAGTTAAGAGTTGTTTCAAACTTATTTCTAACCGATATGAGACTTATTTCAACATCTTAAAACAACCCCTTCATGCGACATCTAGAGTGTGAAGTTCGCAGGAATAGAAATCTATGACCCAACATCTAAGGCGGGTTAGACTCTAATACCATATTAGAAAATGACAAGCTTAACTCAACCGAAAAGCTAGCTCATAGGATGAGAATTACCTTCATCTCATATACTTTTAATTGGTCATATCTCTAGTTAATATGAGACTTTCAAAACACTCTAGTCAATGTGAGACTTTCAACAAACCCCTTAGCGTCTAGGAATGAACATTTGGAGCGTGTACAAATACGAGTGGCCAAATAACATGGGACTTATAACACACCCCCTCACGAGTGGCCCAACAACGGATCTACGATAGACTCTGATACCAAGTTTAAAAATGGCAAGCCTAACTCAACCTAAAAGCTAGCTCATGAGATAAGGGTTACCCTAAGTTTTATAAGATGGATATTGGCTTTATTCCTAACCGATGTGGAACTTATCTTAATATTTTCACACACCCTCTCACGCCCAAGACTAGACGTCTGATGCGTGAAATTTGTAAGCCTGGACATCTGGTGCCTGGGGGGTTGCTTCATGAATTAAGGGTTGGCTTAAACTTATTTCTGGCTAATGTGAGACTTATCTCAACATGTTAAAACAACCCGCCCTCCCCACCCCAAGACTGGACATCTGGAGCCTTAGGTTTGCAGGACTGGACACTTGTGACCCAACATTCAAGGCGGGTCAAGCCCTAATACCATATTAGAAAATAACAAGTCTAATTCAACTCAAAAGTTAGCTCATACCCAACAACGAATCTAAAATAGACTTTAATACCAAATTAAATTAGGGTATTGGGCCTAATTCAATCCTAAAAGATAGCTCATAGGATACAGATTATCCTAACCTTATATATTTTTAATTAGTCAAATCCTCAATCAATGTGGGACTTTCAACTTATATAATATCCAATTCGCATATAGCATACATGACTATCCAATTCACATAATAAAGTTATTGGAATTTGTGAACCTAAACCTGTATGAAAAGAACCCCTCATTCCTTCTTCAACTATAGGGTAAACAGAAATTCCAGGTTTGAGAGATCAGTCAATTAGATTACTGATGCAGAATTATATTTTGGCAAAATTATTTGTAAAAGGTTATTGGGACATCCGAACAAGCTATTTAAAGTATCAAGAATGTATTCATTTCAACTCAAGGCTTAGTCCAACTCCAAGACACTGCTAACTCCTACCATTAGTATTCTAAGATGTTCAAATCACAATTGGCCCCCATCAACTTGCAGGAAACAAAATCATGTAATCCAAGCACATTCCCAACCACAGTTTTCTAAGCGGGTGTTCTAACCAGCTCTTCAATGAAAAATGTACTTGGTATAACAGAAAACACAGGGCAAACAAAGACAAACATATGAATACAGTTTATGATCAATTTAGAAAAGTGTAAACAGAGTTAAGTATTCCGTGCTGAACACTAACAATAGATATAGTGACATCTATTATCTAATCAAATACCGTTTCTTCATTACTGTGCTTTGGAAATTTAAGTACTTCCCCAACCGTAGTACCATTTGATGCATCACAATCCTGAGTTCCTTCTTTACAGAGCTGAACATCGAGCCATGACGTTTTTACCTGGACTCAAGAACCAAGGCAAATAAGTTTAAACAGTAACACAGATCAAGAAACAAGAATCATGATTTAAAATTGATAAAATTGTCATTTATTACCTCAGACGGCAAAGAGGGATTATCCAGTATAGAGTATTCTCTAATATCTATTTGAGGGCCAAACTCTTCTTCAGGAAGCTTTTTCAACATGACATTCACCTACAGTAGTGAATTTCCATAGCAGCATAAGGAAATGACTGATACAATGTGATAATTATGAAGAAAAAGGCAGACAAGGAGAGGAAGAAAAGATGGGAAAGGGAACACATTGAATAATAAATATTGCAACCAGAATTGGAGGAAACACAATTCAAAAACTATAAAAAGATGAAAAATAAAAACATAGCATTTCCTTATTTAATTCTAAGCAAACTCTTGAGGTAAGAGCGGGTTCAAACATATTAGAAAATAGGCGGCCTTAACTCAACCGAAAAACTAGCTCATAAGTTAAGAGTTGTCTTAAGCCTTATAAACTAGATACTGGTCATATTCTTAGTCGATATGGCACTTATCTCAACATCTTAACACACCCGTCTCACCCCACGACTGAACATCAGATGTATGAAGTTTTGTAGGATTGGACATCTACAAGTACCCCAACATTCAAGGCAGGTCAGACTTTGATACTATATTAAAAAATAGGAGGGCCTACCTCAACCTAAAAGTTAGCTTATAAGTTAAGGGTTGCCTCAAGCTTTATAAACTGTATACTGACCATATTCCTAGCTGTTATTTCAACATCTTAACAAAATATGAATCAAACACCAAAAATAATTTTACAAGATGTATTTAAAAAAAGTAGTAAGTAATGGGATGGATTATATAATGCAAATTAAAATTCATATGGGAATTTCTTCACTTTGAACCCATTAGAGATTTGACTTTTATGTGCTCCTTGACAGGATTACAGGCATACATATGATTTCTATGAATAGAAGGCTTTTGATTATGCATTCCACTTTCCATCTTCAGCACTTTTATCCAATATAACACATCAGCCACTGAAACTAATTATCATATCTCCAAAAACTAATGTTAAACCAAAATGTTCAATCATTCTTCTAAAGTTACTAAACAAAAATAAGTTGAGTGCTTTGAGGGTTACTTTCAGAAAGTTATGACTTATGAGATGTTTTCCAAACAGTAGTATTAAACAACTTTTCTACAAAATTAGAATGAAATTCATTGAAATAGCAGTTTCATCCTCCATGATATTAACTGTCAGTTCTACCCATTTTTGTGCTTTTATAAAAGAAAATAACTTAGGTACAATTCTTTAAGTAATGTTGGTGTTGTTTCCCAATAATTAGAGTTTCACCTCAGTAACCCAACAACTGTCAACCTATTTATTTCACAAGTTATCGAGATAAAACTCCAATTTTGATGTGAGAATAGCACCAAAAACACCTAAGGAATCGTACATAAGTTGTCCTTTTTAAAATACTACAGCTACAATTATAACAAAAACCTTCTATTATCTCCCACTGACCTGCAGATCAACAGAACAGTCCATAAGTCAATGAAACTTCGTGATAGATACTCAATGGTTAGTTGCATAGACAGTTTGTTGGTTATTGATATTTGTTAGTAGTGGGCTGCCATATTTTTTAAGGAAGCCTGCCTATAAATAAGAAAAGGGGTTGAAAGGAGATATGTTGGTAATCAGAATTGTAATTGGCGCTGGGGAGAGGCCTGGATCTCTCAAATATCCAGGGAATTCATTTTCTTGCTGTACATTCTACCAATTCTGGTGTTTCACCACATTGGGGAAAGATCAGGATATAACACATTATTTCCTTCTTTGTTTTGATCCACTTCTATCACTTTGATTTATCTTAATTTTTTTGTTCTTTTGCTTACGAAGTCCGTTGGGACCAAGTATCCCTATTCCCCAACAGGTTTGAGGCCTCAATAGCAAGACACACATTTCTCATTGTATACAACATTTACAGCTGAAGAAAGTTACTTATGCCATAGACCTCTCTAATTTGGTTTAAATGAAATGTGTAAAACTTGTATTCAAAACTTCTGCTCTGTATTATTTACTTCTACCCAAAAGTATCAGAAAGATATTTAAATCTTCCTAGATGATCTTATTGATAAATGTACAGTAAAAATATTAAGGAATCACTTAAATAAGACATACCTCAAATACATGGTCCAAAGGACAGAGAAAAGGTTGTCTAGTCATAGACCCTTCCAAAATACCAGGATGAGGATACCATAGCCGATCAATTCTGCACCACAGTGGAGGCATGACCTAAAACAACACACAGAATTTACTTTAAGATAGAATTATAAAATTTATAAAGTCAAAAATATGCAACAAATAAAGCCATCAATCATAAAACCAAGTATATGCATAGTAGCTAAAGCACCTGTTCCCAGTAAAAATTTCAATATAACTTTCTTTTCAATAAAGGTTTTCAACTAAAACTAAAATTATAAACCAGTTATATAGACCATTTGAACATATTAGGGCATAACAAAATTACTTCAATATATTTCGGATTTTAGACATGCTTGCAACTTACATCTGCCTATTCAAAAAAAAAAAACGGAGAGATGCTTGCAACTTTAGGCACCTTTCCAAGGAATTGAGGGGAAAGGGGAATGAAGTAACAATTATGCTAGCAATTTCTTTTTCCTACATGGAATAATAGGAAGCAATATCAACAAAAGAAATAAATGGAAAAGCACCAAGGAGTCGTGAAGCAGATGTCATAATAACATCTGTAATAGCTCTAATCACAACTATACCTTATGCTCATGCAACAAAAATCAATCATAATTTAGAACCCTAAAACTTATCAGTCCACCATAAACAGTATAAACTTCAACCAATAAGTTTTTGGAATCAAAAAGAATATTGTCACAATTTATTTCAGGTTTTAATGGGACAAGTTGGAAACCTGCAAAAGACAATGCATATCAAAATAATAACTGCATGTGATATGCATCTGTGATTTCAATATGTAACACAACATAAATTTATGGAAGTCCACTGTCAAGAGAATACACACACACAACACACGAGTTTGATTTATAAGAAGCAAACAAAGTGATTGCACTGCACAATGAATTAAAGTAACCAGCTAGTTCTGAAGTCTAATATAAACAACTCTACTAGACTTCAAACATATTTTTTATGTAGTATTGCAGCAAAAAATTAAAACAAAAGTTCAGTCCATGTTTAATGTGATTGTTAATGGTTTATGGTTTATCGCTTAAAAGGATTCATACCAAGAGTAAATGAACAATGGATACTGACCATGACAGTTAAGAGTGTTGATGAAGAGATTTAGAAATTCAACATGTAATTCAAAAGCATGCATGTATGACTATGATCCCAGATTTTAGTTCTTACCAGGGTCCTGTTCAAAAGGGATGCAATTGCAAGTGCTGTCCTAATCTGTTTAATCTGAAAAAAGAAAATCATGTGCAACAAATATTACAAGATGTGACATCATAATTTTGATTAAAATGTAGTCATGTAATGGAACAAGTCGATACGTACATACTTGGTAATTAACAAGAGTAAAATGTGATTCAACATTGTGCTCCCCACTTAGTAACAAGCTTTTTGGAATATATGGTTTAAATGACAAGAAACCCCCTGCAAAAATTAACCCCAAATTTAGGTTGCAGTAATTTCATGAGAGTTGAATAATCAATCAGAAGAAACTGTAACTATTGGATATTACATAGTAATACATGTTCCCCTTACCCAAGTAGCTTAGATACATTAGGAATACATTGTAACTTCGGAAGCAGAGTTAGAATTAATTATTTTTTCTCTGAATTGTGTTTTGTGTTTATAAGATTTGTAGTCATCATGTATAAAAATCTGTTAAAGGCTGAGTGCAACTTCACTCAACCTTTTACTCTGTCATTAAAATGTTATCTCCTTCAATTGCAAGTGTAACCAATCCACTGACATGCTAAAATGTATAACTTTTAGATTTCAGCATCATTCTTTGATGCCAACTTCAATGTGGATAGGGTAGAAATCGCTCAATTCAAGATGTAGCAACAGGTAAAGACAAATAGTAAATGAATGTATCTGCACAAGTGTGGTATATTAAAAATAAAGAAAGAAAAAACTGAAGTGAATGTCTGCAGGTCCAAATTGAGTGAGAAACGGTAACTGATTACCAGGAGGATTATAATATTCTGGTGGATCAGAGAAAAGTGTGGCTTCGCGAAGACGATGGCGCTTTCCTTCAGTTCCTCCATATTGAAATGTTGTGTGCACTGCATATGGTTCCAACCTCAGTTGCTGGTACATACCCTGTAATAATAATAAACCAATTGTTGTGGAGAGCTAATTGTGGAGCTAATATTTTTTCCTAATTAGGACAGATTTGATAGCTAATATTTTATCCCTAATTAGGACAGATTTGATCTGTATTAATATGTATTTTATTATCATAATTATGTGATTGATTTGTACAGATTTTACTGTAGGATAGTAATCTATATATATATATATATATATATATATATATATATATGTATTTATGTATCATACAAACCTTGTAAACACAATTCAGAAAATATAAAATTTCTTTCTTCAAATTTTCTTTCTTCAAGTTTTCTTTCTTCAAGTTGGTATCAGAGCTCCCTATCCAGGGGGCCCTGCTTCCGCACCTTTTTCTAGGCCGCCTTCATTGCAGCATTACGTCACCACCACAGAACAGGTCACCGGCAGCCTCTGGTACTGTTCCAGGGGTCCTTTTGCCCTAAAGAGATCCCAGCTTTCAACAGAGAGGAGTTGGAACGTGTCTACGAGCCCTTACGGACTCTCTTAGTTAGCCATATAGTTCATGTTCCTTAACCATGACTGGTAAGAATTCTAGCTTGTCATGCTTTAATGCTTCTAGTACTGAGAATATCTGGATTATAAACTCTGGTGCTACTGATCATATGACACCTCATTCCTCCTATTTCTCCTCATACACCACCTCACCTATTAACCGACACATCACTGTCGCTAATGGCTCCCATACCCCTGTTATCGGTTGTGGTGACATCCAACTACAGCATCCCCTTCATTTAAAAAATGTTCTTCATGTTCCGAAACTATCTAATAACCTCTTATCTATCCATAAAATTACCCAAGACTTAAACTGTACAGTGACTTTTTTTCAATCCCATTGTGTTTTTCAGGATCTTGCCACGAGGAGGACAATTGGAATTGCTAAAGAACAAGACGGGTTATACTACTTGCAGCTTGGAGACAAGGAAGAATATACCAGACAGAAATCTCTCACCTCAAATCTTCAAACAAAGTTAGAATCTTGGTCGACCTCTCAAATATGGCTTCGGCACCGCCGTCTTGGTCATCCTCCTTTTCGGGTCCTTAAGTCTTTATTTCCTTCTTTATTTACAAAAATATTAATTGAGTCCTTTCAATGTGATGTTTGTCAGTATGCTAAACACCATAGGACAACTTATTTTCCTATTAATAATAAAAGTTCCAAACCTTTTGATCTTATTCATTCAGATGTGTGGGGACCTGCTTCTGTTTGTAACGTTTCTGGTGCTAAGTGGTTTGTTTCTTTTATTGATGATTCTACTCGGGTTACCTGGATATTCCTCATGAAAGATAAGTCCAAAGTCTTCCAATTATTTGTAAATTTTTATCATATGGTTCAAAAACAATTTGGGAGTGCAATTAAGAGATTGCGTTCTGATAATGGAAAAGAATATGTAAATCAAAATTTTTCAAACTTCTTTAAAGAAAATGGTGTTATTCATGAGTTGACATGTGTCGATACCCCACAACAAAACGGGGTTACAGAACAGAAAAATCGTCATCTCCTTGTGGTAACCAGAGCTTTACTCTTTCAAATGTCTGTTCCCAAGTCTTATTGGGGGGAAGTTGTTCTCACAGCCACTTATTTAATTAATAGATTGCCCTCTCGTGTCCTAGATGATCTTAGTCCCGTTCAAGTCATGACTACATTCCATTCTTCTGTCCCTATAATGAATAGTCTTCAGAGTCGTATCTTCAGTTGTTCTGTTTTTGTCCATGATCATAGTCCTCATCGGGGTAAGTTAGATCCTAAGGCCATCAAATGTGTCTTCATAGGTTATGCCTCAAACAAAAAAGGGTACAAATTTATCACTCTCAAAGTCGTCAAGTCTATGTCTCCAAGGATGTCACTTTTCATGAAACAGAGTCTTTCTTTACCAATTCTCAGCTTCAAGGGGAGAATAGTCTAGAAGGTGAGCTCCTTGAGTTGTCACATATTCCTGTGTTGCAGGATCCAAATCCTATGGAGGAGGCCAAAGACCTTGAACCAGCATCATTGCTAGTACAGAATAATGAGGATAAATTTTTTAGGAATCAATATCAGCGAAGGAAAAAACCTGTCCTACAACAACTTCAATCGTCTGAACCGGAGGTATGAACTCATAGTCTTGAAAATACCTTAAATACCTCTTGTGATCCTAATTCAGATGATTTACCTATTGCCTTGAGAAAAGAAAAAAGATCTTGTGCCAAATATCCTATATCCCAACTTGTGTCTGCCAAAAACCTTTCTATGCAGCATCAGAGTTTTTATTTCAGCTATTGATTCCATTAGGATTCCTACATCAGTACAAGAAGCCTTAAAGGATAAAAACTGGGTTCGAGCCATGAATGAAGAATGAGTGCATTGGAAAGGAACAAGACTTGGGAGATTGTAGAAAGACCAAAGGACAAGAAGGCAGTGGGTTGTAGATGTATACACAGTTAAATATCAATCCGATGGCACACTACAGATATAAAGCAAGGCTGGTGGCAAAGGGATACACTCAAACCTATGGGGTCGATTATGAGGAGACATTCGCTCCAGTAGCAAAAATGAACACGGTGAGAATTATCATCTCCTTGGCTACTCACTTTGGTTGGGAGATGCATCAATTTGATGTTAAAAATGTCTTCTTACATGGGAGCCTGGAGGAAGAAGTATATATGGAGATTCCACCTGGATACAATACCACCGATGGAGAGAATAGGTTTGTAGACTAAAAAAGGCTCTATATGGCCTCAAGCAATCACCTCATGCTTGGTTTGGAAGGTTCACTCAGGCTATGGTATCCTTGGGGTACAGGCAAAGCCAAGGTGATCATACTCTCTTTATAAAACATTCACAGGATGGCAAACTCACTCTACTTTTGGTCTATGTAGATGATATGATTATTGCAGGTAATGATGAACTTGAAAAAGAGACTTTGAGGGAGAGATTGGCTACTCAGTTTGAGATGAAGGATCTCGGGAGGTTGAAGTACTTCCTTGGGATTGAGGTTGCATACTCTAAACAAGGTATTTTTATCTCTTAGAGGAAATACATCCTTGATCTCCTCAAAGAGATTGGCAAGTTGGGATGTAAGCCTATTAGAGCACCCATAGAACAAAATCATAGAATTGGGAGTGATGAAAAGAGCCCAGAAGTAGACAAGGTACAGTACCAAAGACTTGTGGGAAAGCTTATTTATTTATCCCACACCAGGCCCGATATTGCCTATGCAGTTAGTGTGGTTAGTCAATTTATGCATGATCCAAGAGAGAGACATTTGTAGGCAGTAAATAGAATTCTTCAGTACTTGAAGACATCCACAGGAAAAGGATTGCTATTCAAAAAGGAGGGAAACTTATCCTTGGCAATATATACTGATGCTAACTATGCAGGTTCAGTTGTTGATAGAAGATCCACCACAGGATATTGTATGTTCTTGGGAGGAAATTTGGTGACATGGAGAAGCAAGAAGCAAAATGTAGTTGCAAGATCAAGTGCTGAAGCAGAATTTAGAGCTATGGCTCAAAGGGTTTGTGAGCTATTATGGATAAAGATTATACTTGATGACCTCAAAATAAAGTATGAAGCTCCTATGAGACTGGTTTGTGACAATAATGCCATCAGCATTGCACTTGCACACAATCTGGTTCAGCATGATCGTACAAAACACATAGAGGTAGACCGACATTTCATTAAGGAGAAGTTGTACAATGGTCTTATAGCCACCGAATATATCCCTTCAAAACTTCAGTTGGAAGATATATTCACCAAGGGACTTCCCACAGCAATTTACAGATCTTACTTGCAAGCTGGGAATGATAGATATACATTCACCAGCTTGAGGGGGAGTGCTGTGGAGAGCTAATTGTGGAGCTAATATTTTTTCCTAATTAGGACAGATTTGATAGCTAATATTTTGTCCCTAATTAGGATAAATTTGATCTGTATTAATATGTATTTTATTACCATAATTATGTGATTGATTTGTACAGATTTTATTGCAGGATGGTAATCTATATATATATATATGTATCATACAAACCTTGTAAACACAATTCAGAAAATATAAAATTTCTTTCTTCAAATTTTCTTTCGTCAAGTTTTCTTTCTTCAAGTCCAATCATTTCTCTAGTCTGATCAAGATTCCTCTAGACAGTTTAATTGCATTAAAGAAAACAAATGTGTAATAATTGAACATAAAAACAAATCAGACGATGAAAACATTTCAAACAGTTGAAAATTATTGATTGAATAAATCCTACCTGGACAAAATATGTATGTCCACTACAGAAGATACTTGCAGGTAAAATTCCCAGCTTCAGTTTTCCATCAAAAGCATAAACAAGTCCACTTTCATCATCAACAGATGGTCCTAATTGTCTATGAAGTATATCATTAAACCCATTTTGATCCCATATCTGGTCATCAGCTAGAAGCATTTCTTTCCATTTCTTTGCCAATTTTTTTGCGGACTCTGTAGGTCGCCAATGGAAAATTCCTATGTTGTAGGCGCCACTAACTATTCAAGGTGATAGACAAGATCATCAATACACAGTCTTAAGAAGTAACTGAACAAGTGAAACAATATGCATAGTAAATGAGAGATGAAGAGAAACATTCAGCAGGAGCAATGAAATGGTTACTGGGATTCTAAAATAACATAGCCAGGAAGAGGAAAACTTGCTTCAGATCATGCCATTTAATTTTCTCGGTTATGCTGAAGAATGTGAAACAGGATGTGAATGTCCATAAGATAAATTTTATTTTTATGTACAGAGGGAAGACCAATGACAGAGACAGAGACTGTCAAGAGCTGCATGAAATCAATTCTCAAGCTTCTAATATAAAGCAATTTTCAACTCCATAGATGTCATTTAAACAGTAAATGATTGGTTAAATGTTCTATATAATTCATAAATATGATGCATGGCAGAAAATATAGATGCACAAGAACCAGCACCAGTACAGTACAAATAATGACAGTAAGTTCTCATTATTGTCTAATATTCACCTTCTTGCCAAATTTCCAAACTATCATCAACAACTGTTGGTATAACTTGATCACTTGATGTTAAAACATCTGCGTCTGGATAACGAGCAAGATATGGAAGTGGGTTCTGTTTAACAACTACATATATCAGAAGACAATAACATAATTGGCTTGGAGACATTGTAAACGATGAGCATAAAAGATGATTGTGCACAATGAACCTAACAATAAGATCATAAGAAATCATAATCATAATAATGAGACAGGAAAACATAGAGATAGATGATAAAAGTTGATACCATAGGGGATTAATGAATTTAAATGCCATAGAAAGCCAGATAAGAAATGAAACAAGATCTCTGATAACTTCATTATCCTAATCAATAGAATTTCACCGCTTCTTTTGAATCAATAATGGAAATTCGAGTAAGCATATGAATCATCCTTGTAACTAAAACAAATTGAGTCAAGGAAACATATAAGTAAAATTGAAGATCACCTTCAACCAAACCATGTCAGTATCACACATCAACAGCTCATAACCATATGGCAGTACTGAGTCTATCAGAATAACTTTTTCTCTTCCCATTTTATGAAATGTTGGAGACCCCCAGCCAACATCTATTGTGCTCATATGGCTGCCCATATCAAAAACTGGTACCCCTTTCCAATACAGCGCCTCCAACAACTTAGTATCCATTGCACCTAAAAGTTAGGTTTCAAAATTCAAACAATCAATGTACAAAATACTGGATACTCATTTCTAGCAAGGAATCACTACATGTCATAACAACATATGACAGATAACAACATAGAAAACTTAAACACTGCTCACCAACAAGGAAGTTCGAAACTCCCAGATCAGTCAATTGTTTAACCCAGGTCAGAATAAAATCCATGAACGCGTAGTTACCAAAGGTCACTATTACAACATTATCTTTCACCCTTTGCTCAACCAGCGCTTTGGTCAACCGAAAATCCTTCAACGGTGGCATTCTCTTATTTGGGGGTGGAACATCCCAAATAGACTTTGGCCATTCATTTTGTGGCCTTGGGGAAGTAGTGGACACCATATGCACCCTTGCTGGCTGAGAAACGTTCGGTGTTTGATCCATAACACTAGCATCCTCATCTTTAAAAAAAAAAAAAAAAGAGTTCAATTAAGGTTCAAAATTCAATTTACACATAATGGAATAAAACCAAGCCTTTTTTTTCATCATTTGAAAAAAGTGCCCTCCAAGCCTGTGATAGAGTTCACAACTTCACCATCACAACACAAGAATAATAAATAAATAATCTTGTCTTTCCTTTTGTAATAAGAATTAGTCAATTAGGTAACCCCTTCCGGAAGAAGAAGACAATTTAATGATTCAGCTAATACTATATAACTCCCAAATAGTATAAAGAAGAAAAATCTAAGAACAACAACAACCACAACAATGATAATACAAGAATGGGGATAAAGAAGAAGCTAGATTTGAATGAAGAGACGTACGCGAAACAGGAGAGAGCCAAGCAGAAGATTGAGTAACAGAAGGATTGGAAGTGTAAATAGCAGAGAAGACGTAGAAGGATGAAACAACGATGCCAATGATGACCACGGTGTAGATCGTGAGAAACAGAGGCTTGGAATTAGCCACTTCCTCGCACCCTTTTTTCCACGCCATCTTTCTCAATTAATTTTTCAACCAGTCACACGCAAAGCATTGTATTTATTTTTTTTGCTGCTTTGAGAAGATGAAGAAGTGGAAGCTGAAGAAATAAAATGAACAAAAGAACCTCGTATCCAAAACCACAGGTTTGACTTTTTGAAGAGGAAAGAAGGAGAGTAATGGTGTTGTTTAGATGGGAATTTCGGTTTCGAAAATGTGCGAATGTCCACCCCGCTATGTTATGGTCAACCAATGTGCCTCGCTGCTCAACATGACAGCACTATTACTCTTGTTATGTCTGTATTATATGCCCAAGAGACCACCAACCAATCTCTCTTAATTATTTGGGTTTGGATCTGTTTACTTTCTTTTATTTATTACTAATATTTTTACTTAGAGTGAGTTTTTATATTTTGAATTATAAATTTTATTTTATAATATAAAGTTATTAAAATTATTAATAGAAAAATTAATTAAAAAATTCATTTATCTTAAAAGGTTAAAGAAAATTTAAGATGAAAATTTGATTTTTTTATTACTTTATAATATATGATTTCATTTCTAAAAACATTATTCCAATTTTATATATGGGTAAAACTTCATTTATTTTTCAACAACAATAAACCACATATATAGTTATACCTCATTAAATTACAAGGAATTTTAGCAAGAATAGTGTAGTTTTTAGAAATATTTTTAGGAATGGGTTTGATGGGAAAAAAATTTGGTCTAGGGTGGATTGTGTCAAATCAATTTTCAAAACCACAACTGCAAGTTACGATTTTTGCTAACCGCATCTCCGAATGACGAGTTTCTACATACGCGTCACGTGGCATATATGTAGAAAAACCATCTCCTCACGTTACAATTTCAATGTTGATCCGGTCTCAATACCGGTATCCGATCTGCTATACATATTTCAACGTCTTTGATAAGACATCTACGTGTAACCGGTGTCATCGGTATACATCCGGACTGTAATTCCGTATCAGGCGTTCTCCCTATACCGGTTGTTCAGGATAACACCATGACACCGGACAACACACACGACACTGTGCAAAAGACAAGGATTGTTGCTACAGGGATCGATCAATAATTCCCTGCACTACGAGCCAAATTCTGCTCACGGGAATGGTCAACTTGTTCCCTAATCCTAGTCTACATTCTCTATGCTCAATATAAAATAGCCACTTGACCCAATCATGCAGGTAAGTGCGCAATATAATAATGCTAATGGGAGTTGGTGGTTCCCCACCAACAAGTCCTCGTTAATCGAGCCAACCAGGTATATGAACTCACTTCATGATTGAAGGGAGAGGCTTCTTCTTCAGCTCTTTTACGACTGATTCCTCTCTGAATACATTCCTTACTTGGAATATAATCACTGACTTGAGCGTCGGAGAATCTTTGCAGGTGACACCACCATTCGCCCACTTCAACGCGTTAGGTCGGTGTAAAGGATCTCCAGGACGCCCAATCCGCTTTCTTCACCCAAGGACAACGGATATATACATCGGATACACATACATCCGGTCTACTAGACGGTATTGACATACTATTCGTGACTGGCTTGAGATCGGATCTATTGACCCCGGTCCAGGACAGATCATTGGCACGCCCAGTGGGACCCGATAAAGTTATTCCCATATCCTTTGACAGAGCAGGTAATCCACAATGGAGGGCGAAGCACAAGACTTCATGGAAAATCAGGCTGAAGGCAGAACCAATCCTAACGCCTTCAGAAAACTCAACTTTGATTCTCATGGGGGCAGCTCAAAGAAGATAGTAACAGTGTCTGATCCTGATCCTCGTGATGAGTTGATCAAACAACTTCAGAGGGAACTCGCTGAATTGCGAAGAGAAAAAAGGCAAAGCGAGGATAAAGAGTCATCTCGCACGCGAAACACTCCCCACACAACTGATGGTGAAAAGTCCACCACTCTTCAGTACTCAAAGATCCCAACGTTTGAGGAGGGAGAACAAACTCGCGATTCTGAGGATGCAGCTTCCCGAAGGAAGAGAGATTCAACAACAGCACCCCCATTGTCTTACAATCTGAAGGTTCCTTTTTCAAGGAGACTTATGGGCATCAGCATCCCCAAGCACCTTCAAACCACTCAACCACTTTCCATCGGAAAGTATAATGGTGAAACTGATCCAACTAAGCACCTTGATGCTTATGTGTTTGAAGCCATGTACTTGGGGGCTGATGAAGACGTGATGTGCCGAATGTTCCCTCGAACATTGTCTGAGGAAGCCCTCGGGTGGTTTAAAGGCCTGCCTTCTGGATCCATAGATTCTTGGACGGAAATGGCAGCTGCCTTTGAAACCCACTTTGTCATCTCCAGAGACGTACCCAAGACGTCTCATACCTTGGCTCAGATTAAGCAAAGTGAAACTGAGGGCTTAAAAGATTTTTTGAAGAGGTTTTATAAGGAAGCAGCCCTGGTTCCTAACCTCACAGAATCTATCAAGCTGCATATCGTAATTGAGGCATTGCAGCCAGGATCAGCTTTCGCTCTTTCATTAGCAAAGAGCCCCCCAGCAACTTTTGAGGAGTTCAGGAAAAAAGCCTCAAAGTATGTGAGCATAGAGATGCACTTGGAGGCAATGGCTGCAAAGAAAAAGCCACCAACACCATCTCCCCAAACCCAGAAGGGTAAGGAAAAGACGAGGTCAGAACGCATGGAGAGGCCATTCACCAATCCTAAGGTGGATAACCACCCTCCTCGACCTCGAGAAAGGCATGTCAATTCCTTCAGCCATTATGCACAGTTATCTGCCAGACCATCTCAGATTTTGAGAGAGGTCGGATGGCCAGTTTTCAGCACATATGGCATCAGGAGACCAGCCCCTATGAAAAGACCAGGAAATTCACGAAAGTACTGTGATTTTCATGAACAAAATGGTCATTCCACTGATGAATGCCAAGCTCTAAAGAACGCGGTTGAGACGCTAATTAGAGAAGGCAAATTGAAGCAATACCTGTTCAAAGAAAAATCCTTTGACAGGGCAGAACGGAATGAGAAAAGAGAAAGAGATCCCGACGATGGGGATGACAACAACCCCAGTCCGGTTCGAAAGTTCTCTGCTGCAGAGAAGCAAAAAGGTGTAATGACCGATAATGCAGCACAGAAAGACAGCATGCCCCAGCAACAACGTCAGGGCCGACGTGAAATCATTGACATGATTGCTGGAGGGTTCGCTGGAGGAGGAGCTTCAATTACAGCCCGTAAGAATCATCACAGAATGATTCTATCTGTGCAAGGGAAAGTCAAAGACAATCGCCCTTACAGAGGAGGAATTGAGGCTCCCATAATCTCTTTCTCTGACGAGGATTTTGGCCCAACCGTTCCTGGTGGTGACGATGCTGTAGTCATCACTGCTGTGATCGCCAACAAGGACGTCCGAAGAATCCTTGTTGACCAGGGAAGTTCCTGCGATGTTATTTTCTATAATTGCTTTGAAAGAATGGGTTTTAAAGACTCAGATTTACAGCCTTACACGCAGGAACTAACAGCTTTCAATGGCGCAAAGCAACTAACTAAAGGGTATCTTGACACCCTTATCTCGTTTGAAGGCGAACCAGGAGCCAGGACGGTTAGGTCTCGGGTGCTAGTGATTGATGTCAAATCACCATTTAATGGCATCATAGGCCGTCCTACTCTGAATGCAATGGAGGCAGTTGTATCAACCCCACATCTCCTTATCAAGTTCATTGACAAGGATAATGCTGTGTCATCTATCCGTGGTGATCAAGAGATGGCTAGGTACTGCTACAACCTTAGTCTCAACATGACAAAGCTGGACGCCTCCAATAAAAAGAGGAAACTTAATGATGCTGGAACATCGGCTGAATCCGTAAGTTTTGTCGACCTGGACCCTAGAGCGGATTTGAACATTGATCCGTTCAACCCATCAAAGCCTACACCGGATGGGAATTCCAGGGACATTGTCTTGGGAGATTCTCCAGAAAAGATCACCCATATCAATGACAAGCTAGATACTGAAATAGAGCAGCGACTGCTGGCTCTCTTACAAGAGTTTAAAGACCTCTTTGCATGGACTGCAGCCGATATGCCAGGCATAGACCCTGAATTCTGCTGTCATAAACTTTCTGTCTATCCAGAGACGAAACCTGTGGCCCAAAAGAAAAGACGATTGGGCCCAGAGAAACAGAAAGCAGCTTGTCAGCAAACTGAGGAATTGCTGAAGGCCGGATTTATCAAGGAAATCCGATATTCCTCTTGGCTTTCGAATGTGGTGATGGTCCCTAAATCCAATGGTAAATGGAGAATGTGCATTGACTACGTGGACCTCAACCGCTGCTGTCCAAAAGATCCTTATCCTCTTCCTAATATAGATCGGATGGTAGATGATTCCTCTGGTTACCAATACCTGAGCTTCATGGACGCTTATTCTGGTTACAACCAAATTCCGATGTGCGAAGAGGATCAAGAGAAGACAGCTTTCATAAATGATCGTGGTGTCTTTTGCTATACAGTCATGCCCTTTGGCCTGAAAAACGCTGGGGCGACATATCAGCGCATGATCAACAAGGTTTTCGAAGGTATGCACACCAAACTTGTTGAAGTATACATTGACGACATAATAGCAAAGACACCGGTAGGTGGCGATCATATTGAAGACCTGCGCCAAGTATTCACCCGTTTGAGACAATTTAACATGAGGCTGAACCCAATGAAGTGCACATTTGCTGTCCCTGCTGGGAAATTTTTGGGTTTCATGTTAACTCAACGTGGTATAGAAGCCAATCCAGGGAAGTGCCAAACGATTCTAGACATGCAAAGTCCTAAGAATCTCAAAGAAGTCCAATCCCTGAATGGCAAGGTAGCAGCTTTGGCACGATTCATGCCGAAGATGGCTCACAGGTCGCTCCCCCTGTACAAAATACTGAAAAAGTCCAAGAAATTCGAGTGGGGACAGGAACAAGAAAAAGCTTTCCAAGAGCTTAAGGAGGTGTTGTCCAAACCTCCCATTCTCACAAAGCCTGACCCCGAAGACACACTCATTCTGTACTTGGCTATTTCAGATGAAGCTTTGGGCGTTGCCTTGATAAAAGAAACTCCTGATGGACAAAGACCGGTCTATTTCACTAGCAAGACCTTGCAAGGTGCTGAGATCCGGTATCAAAAAATTGAAAAGGCCGCCCTCGCTGTTGTTTGGGCCTCACGACGGTTGCGTCCGTACTTTCACGCCCATCCAATCATAGTGAGAACGGATTTGCCACTCCGTTCTGTCTTAATCAAGCCCGATCTTGCTGGGAGGATGATCAAATGGTCTATTGAACTCTCTGAGTTTGATATATCCTACGAACCCCGCAGCGCTATTAAAGCTCAAGTCCTGGCTGACTTTATTGTGGAAATGACAGGGACTGATCCGGATTACCCTCGAGTCCATTGGACCATTTACGTTGATGGTTCATCAAACCAAAGAGGCTCTGGAGCAGGTGTAGTTCTCGAAAGTGATGACGGAGTACACCTGGAGATCTCCCTTCGTTTCAATTTCAAAACATCCAACAACCAGGCTGAGTACGAAGCTTGCTTGGCCGGGCTAAGAGCTGCAATTGACATCGGAGCTTCTGAGGCGACACTCTGTAGCGATTCACAGCTGGTGATTTCGCAGATCTTAGGAGAATATCAAGCTCGCGAACCTCAACTCCAATTATACTTGAACTGTGTCAAGGAGTTGACTGAGAAATTCTCTAAGGTGGAGTTCAAGCATGTTCCACGTGAAGAGAATACGAGAGCAGATATACTCTCCAGGTTAGCAAGCACTAAACGACCGGGTAGCACCACTACTCTGGTTCAAAGCACGCTAACGTCGCCCAGCATCCCTCTTTTCCCTTCTCTAAACGCCATAATGACTGACTCCCTTTACGGAGATACATGGATGGCTCCTTACATCCGTTATTTGGCTGATGGACAGCTACCCACAGATGAGAAGGAAAAGACGAGGTTAAGGAGAGAATTACCGTATTTCACTATGATTGATGGTAATCTCTACAGAAGGGCACTCTCTGTGCCCTATTTAATTTGTCTCAAAGAGGATGAGGTGCAAGGTGTAATGGAGGAAGTGCATGGAGGACAAAGTGGACACCACGCCGGAGGAAGAAGCTTAATGCGAAAAATCCTCAGAGCTGGATACTGGTGGCCCACAATGAAGCAAGACTCCATTGACTTCGTCAAAAAATGCGACGCTTGCCAAAAATTCTCTAACCTACACCACACACCGGCGGAAGAACTCTTCACATCCGCTGTTCCATGGCCTTTCTACCAATGGGGATTGGATATTTTGGGCCCCTTTCCAACTGCTCCTGGGGGCATCAAATATCTCATTGTAGGGGTCGATTATTTCACTAAGTGGATAGAAGCAGAGCCGGTGGTGCATATTACTTCAGCCCGAACTCGCCGTTTCATGTATGAAAACATCATAACACGGTTCGGGGTCCCAGCACGGATTGTCACAGACAATGGCACCCAGTTCACGGATAGAAAATTCACAGATTTGCTTGAAGGGTTAGGAATAACCCAAATATTCTCATCCGTCGAACATCCCCAAACTAATGGTCAAGCTGAAGTGGCCAACAGGGAGGTGCTTAAGGGACTAAAGAAGCGCCTTGGTGAAGCCAAGGGCGGATGGACAGACCAGCTGTGTCATGTCCTATGGGCATATCGGACAACGCCTCATTCATCCACCAACGAATCCCCATATCGCCTAACATACGGGGTCGAGGCAATGATACCTGTGGAACTGCAAATTGCTTCCACAAGAGTTAAGTACTTCTCTGAAGAAACCAACAATGCTAACTTGGCATCTGAAATGGATGTCATACAAGAACTCAGAGAAGACGCTTTCATCAGAGATCAAGCCATCAAAGCCAAAGTTGCTCTCCGGTACAACAAACGAGTCCAATCAAGGACTTTCAACGTTGGAGATTTGGTTTTGAGGAAAGCAAGTATAGGGAACAAATTCGCCCATCAAGGCAAATTAGCCCCAAACTGGGAAGGCCCATACAGGGTATCCGAGGTCACTGGCAAAGGCTCTTATCGCCTTGAAAACCTTGATGGCACTCCAATCCGAAACAAATGGAACACCCAAAACTTGCGCATCTACTATAGCTAGCTGTTTCTACACTCTCCTATCCTTATCTTGGATTGAATACTGGAGAATTTATTTTCACAGCTACGCTCTCCTTGTAATTCTTATTTTTGATTTAATAAGAATCTCTCATAACAATTTAACTCTTTCGAGTTTTTCTTATGCTGTGATTTTCAGTTTATCCAGTGTACAAAAGCATATTCAGGACGGATGATCTCAGCTACTTATTCTGTAGTTGACGATGTAACTCTTCGAATATGCGTAACGCACAAGAACATACTCAGGACGGATGATCTCAATTACCCATTCTGTAATTGACGATGTAACTCCTCGAGTGTGTAAATATTGAAGGCCCAGATTGTAGGATTAAACCGAACTCTGGGTACGGTTAGTAAGTTTGGCTGAACACCGGTGAAGGCTCAGATTGTAGGATTAAACCGAACTCTGAGTACGACTAGTAGGATAAACCGAACGTCGGTGAAGACCTGAGTTGTAGGATTAAACCGAACCTCAGGGCATGGGTTGTAGGGCTGGTCCTTCTTCAAGGCCACAAACCGAACCCCATTCGAAGACTACATGGGTTGTAGGGCTGGTCCTTATTCAAGGCCACAAACCGAACCCCATGCGAAGGCTTGGGCGCAGTAAGCTGGTTTTTCTTCAAGACCACGCTGAACCCCAAGTGACGGGCGCAGTAGGTTCAGGATTAGCCCTGATCTGAACCCCGTATTGAAGGCTCGGATTGTAGGATTAAACCGAACTCTGAGTACGACTAGTAGGATTAACCGAACGTCGGTGAAGAATCGTCATTGGGTAAAACCAAAGACCAATTGAAGAACGGCTAGTAGGATTCAACCGAACACCAAATATGACATGGACAGTAGGATCAAACCGAACTCCAAACACAACAAGTAAGTTATACTGAACTCCAGATTAATACTTTCTTATGAAGTTCTTTATTTGGAAGTTTTATAACTAACTCATGAACTCCGACACAAACAATTCACTCGGGTACGCCACAATCTAAGGCATATCCACCTGAAATCTCTCAGTCGGAAATATTTGAGGAGGAATGTCTATTTTAAATCCTCACTCTTAAAAACTCTCACAAGAAAATTTTACTCAGAGTTTATTCAAAGTGATAATCACCCAATGATACTGGGGGACAACATCAACGGTTTAACGAATATCTTGAGGAATGAACTCTCGTCTAAACGATCTCACAATCATTCCCCTTAAGCCGTTCTTGTAACAATGATGTGTTCCCTGACAAGCGGTGATCTTATTAAGAAATCCATCTCGCATGTATAAGTCCGGTATGGAGATTTTGTTTTACAAACCGATCTTCATTACTTAAAACCGGAATGATACAATACACATGCAATCCCTCTATTAAAGTTGTTTTTCACTAAGCAAGAATGGAGGTAAAAAACTCTTTTATTGATTAAATGAGAATTACACTTCGTGTAATAATCCGGAGCTTATCCCGGAACACAGCGAATTTGAATCAATAAAATGAAAAAGGAAACAGGGAAGCACGCTACTTTCTATGGCTTGAATCTCCTTCTTTCCCTTTGCCTTTGCCTCCGGCCTTGCCTTCTTCAGTGCGAGAGCTTGTTCCTGTACTTATGGGCTTCAGGAATGAAGGTCCCATTGATTGGCCTGCAGGTAAAGGAGCGAACTTATAAGGAGTGTTGGGCGGACTTTCATGACGCTTATCAACTATGGCCACCAGTTTCCCTTGATGAAACTCATAGAACGGGTCAATACCATTCAGATTAAGTTTCACCTTGGGATTCCGGTATTGAATTTGACGAACAGCCAACCCAAAGGATTCCTTGACTGCCTGATCGCACATATCCACAGCCTCGTCAAATTCCGCTTTTGTGTCCGCCAACTTTGAAAGCAGCTCCTTCTCCTTACGCGACCAATCTTCGGTTCCTCGAGCATAAACAACTTTGACTTCCTTAAGCTCCTCTTCCAGCTTTGAAGAGCGTTCCTTCTCCGCACAAAAACTGGAGTGGAGGTCGGAATTGATTTTCTTTTGATCAGCTACTTGGGCCTCCAACTCCTTGGCAAGATGTTTTAGCCTGACAATTTCTTCATCCTTCTTATATCCTTCCTCTTTGGAAGCTTCTAATTTACTTTCTAAACGAAGGATGGTTGCCTTGTCCTTAGCAGCAGCAACGCAAAGGTCATTAACCTTGCCAACCAACGAGCTCAGCCTCTCATTCTCTTCTGGAAGCTTGCGAACCGATCTTAAGAGCCCGGATAATTCTGCCAGGTGCTTCTGCCCGGCATCGCAAGCTTTGGCTACTTCATCGCTCATCAATGAGGGCTTCAGCTTGTACGGAGACTCAGGAACGACCTCAGGAACAGAACCCTCGTATACCAGATATTGTGCAAGACCGGAGTTACTTTGAAGAGGGCGAGTAACTTTTGGTGCAAAGTAAGTCGTTATTGGCTTTGCACCATAAGTGATCCCGTCGCCAGGAGCATCCGGAGTGGACCCTGCATCCAAAGCGGATCTTTCCACTTTCTTTCCCTTTGAAGGCTCCGGATCAGCACTCTCACTTGAAATTTTTTGTTTTTTCGGAGAAGGTTGACGATCCAAGGTCCTTGAGGAACCGCGTTTTATAGTTTTCTTCTTTTCTCCGACCTTCTCAGCCGCAACCTTCTCAGATCCGCCCTCCAGTAAGGGAATATCGTCACCTGCAGATGAGGTTAAAATGATGGTCTCCGCTGTGGCTTTCTTCGAATTCCGTTTCGCCTGAATGTCATTTTCAGCTGCCACGGAATTCGCTCCAGCTTTGAGCCCCTTCAGTTTTTCCATCTCTGGAGACGCAGCTTCAATTTCAACTGCAAAACCAAGCAACACGATTAGAAATCAAATACTTCAAGGCATGATGCGATAAAATATGAATATTAGCAGGAAAATTACGCAGATATTCCTCGCGGGTAGACCACGATCCTAACAAACGCCTGCAAGAGAAAAATTGATGCGAGGCGGTGTAAGATTGAAGGGCGGAAAGAACGGAAACTGAAGACGGGCTTAGTTCATCCTCCTCAGTGTAGTACGCCTGGGAGGTCAGCAAAAAGTGTTCATGCGTCCAAGCCACTGGGAACTTCGGAAGCCCATCTTCAGTTAACCAAAAAACTGACTCGTCAGGGTGAACGCTAATCTTCGTGAAATAAGACTTGAATGAATGTCCATCAACTTTGGCGGAGTCAGTGTACGCCTCAAAGTTGATAACCTTTGAGAGAGTCCGGAGGGATATCAAGCTCACTCCCCCCTTCTCTTTATTTGCACGACGGACCACTTGGGCAAAATAAAAGAGCATGGCCACCGTCGGCTTGAAGTTGAAGTGCTCCCCAAGCACTTCAAGAGAGCGGACTAATCCCCATCCGTTGGGGTGAAGCTGTGAAGGAGCGCAGTCCAGGAATCTCAGAACCCCCATCTGAAACTTCGAAAGGGGAAACCGCACACCAAGGTTCAAAAATAAAAAGTCATACATATACAAGGACCTTTCGTCCGGGGTATGACAAATTCGATCGGATGGCAACGGGGCTATCACCACGAAGCACTTCTTGTATTTATCCCTCTTGAAGACCGTGAAACGCGGCTCCAACTCCGCTCCCCCCTCTTGAGCATGAACTGATGCTATTTCACGAAACTCCTCAGCCACCCAGCTGAATGGGCGTTTCTGTTGGAATTTCACCCAATCTATCCGGTGTGCAACCACATTGCAGAGGCCGGATTGGGTCTTCAAGATATGCTTCTCGGAAGGGGATTCCCCTTCAGACGACTTCCTCCCAGTAGCTTTCTTTGTCACCATTGTGAAAGCCTTGATGCTGCGATAAAATTCCACATCATCAGAGACATATAAATCCCCACTCTCGACACTCTCACTAGAGGAGGAAGACCCTGAAGAGGGTATAATCACCCTTCGCCTTTGATATTGCGACCCCTCCCTCTCTGTATTTTGTGATCTCGACTGAAGGATCACTGGAATCCTCCCACCATGAACGTTAGGGTTTTGAGTCAAAGCCCTTCCTCCTCTTCCTCTAGGGCCAACGCCACTGAAGCTAACACCCTTCCTAGGCATTCTCAAATATTGAAAAGAGAAACTGAGAACGAAGGGAAAGTGGTTACCTTAGATAGTGAATTGAAATTCACAGAGGTGGATACGAAGAACTTCTTGGAACTTTCGTAGAGATTCGTCAAGGAAGCAAGAAGAAATGGTAACTGAGATTGCCAAATATGCCTATATCAGGGCACCAAAATTTTTCAAATACCCACTAAACATAACCTGTCGTTTACCCCCAAACGACTCCCCGTTTAGTGGACCAAAATTGTCATTTAGTACATCAAGGCGCGAAAATGCCATCATTTTGTCACAGAGCCATCGAAATGGGCCTATTAAAACCAAATATTAGGCCCAACAAAACTATGCGTGACAGTTACTAAGACATGCGCACTTAATGCAATAATGGCGCGCCCACGTGAATTAAGGCATTAAATGTCCAATCATTAGAAACGTGGCCACCATTACCCGAATACCAAGGGTTGCGAAATTCGATAAACTTCTGATATTTCCATTGTCGAATCCGCCCTTAAAATTTCATCACTACGGAACATGGTTCCCAGAACGGATATTTACACTTCGGTGCAAATCCGAAATCCAGACGTACTATGATCAATATAGCTCATATGAGCAAGTCAACTGCTTCCTCACATCAGCTAGGGGGCTAGTAGAGGTAAGACTCGGATTTCGGATGGAGCGAAAATTGGCAATTGAGGTAAGACTCGGATTTCGGATGGAGCGAAAATTGGCAATTGAATCCGCACTCCCTTGATTGGAAAAATTCACCAGGACGGATGATCTCAATCACTTATTCAGTGATTCGATGATGTAACTCCTGGTACGAAGAACTCCAATAATCATTCCAGGACGGATGATCTCAATCACTTATTCAGTGATTCGGTGATGTAACTCCTGGTATGAAGAACTCCAATAATCATTCCAGGACGGATGATCTCAATCACCTATTCAGTGATTCGACGATGTAACTCCTGGTATGAACAATTCTCATCATCATTCTGAAAGTATTCACTCAATCCGTATTCCTACGATTGAAAAATATCTCCAGGATGGATTATCTAAATCACTTAATCTGTGATCTGACGATGTAACTCTTGACGATGTGTACTTTTCCAGAACGGATAACCTCAGTCACCCATTATGTGATATGATGATGTAACTCCTAACGCGGTGTACCTGCCCAGGACGGATGATCTCAATCACCCATGCTGTGATCTGACGATGTAACTCCTGGCGCCATACACACCCAAAGGACGGATGATCTCAATCACCTAATATGCGACCTGATGATGTAGTTCCTGGTATCGTACACATCCCCAAGACGGATGATCTCAATCACTTATGAAGTGATTTAATGATAAAACACCTGGCATGATCAATACTCATAATCATCTTTATGATGGAAAATTCCGAAAGTCAGTCCGCACTTTCGCTTTCTAGTGGTATTCTCCCAGGACGGATACTCTTTATCACCTATTCTGTGATACAACGACGTAACTCCTGGTGTAGAAAAAAACTCCCATCATCATCCTTATGATAAAGGACTCAAACACCACTTCCTTGCAGTTCCCTAAACTTGGAACAATATTATCATCTCCTGTAAGAATATTACGGATTAAAAGCAGTCATCCATATCGACCCATCTTTCCCCAAGAGAATTAAGAGAATTAAGGATCACGCCCCAAAGACAGGCACCTTCTTCTTAATACACACTTGGGGACATGTATATATTTATCCGTTCTAAATTTTATTCGTTGTTTAATCTTCCGAGGCTATTATTTCAATCCGGCCTTAAGATTAATTATACAGAACGGATTAGAAACGATTTAAATATACATGAAACGACGAAGACAAATTTCTTCAATCAAAACTCATTCTGATCTGTCCTGGACCGGGGTCAATAGATCCGATCTCAAGCCAGTCACGAATAGTATGTCAATACCGTCCAGTAGACCGGATGTATGTGTATCCGATGTATATATCCGTTGTCCTTGGGTGAAGAAAGCGGATTGGGCGTCCTGGAGATCCTTTACATCGACCTAACGCGTTGAAGTGGGCGAATGGTGGTGTCACCTGCAAAGATTCTCCGACGCTCAAGTCAGTGATTATATTCCAAGTAAGGAATGTATTCAGAGAGGAATCAGTCGTAAAAGAGCTGAAGAAGAAGCCTCTCCCTTCAATCATGAAGTGAGTTCATATACCTGGTTGGCTCGATTAACGAGGACTTGTTGGTGGGGAACCACCAACTCCCATTAGCATTATTATATTGCGCACTTACCTGCATGATTGGGTCAAGTGGCTATTTTATATTGAGCATAGAGAATGTAGACTAGGATTAGGGAACAAGTTGACCATTCCCGTGAGCAGAATTTGGCTCGTAGTGCAGGGAATTATTGATCGATCCCTGTAGCAACAATCCTTGTCTTTTGCACAGTGTCGTGTGTGTTGTCCGGTGTCATGGTGTTATCCTGAACAACCGGTATAGGGAGAACGCCTGATACGGAATTACAGTCCGGATGTATACCGATGACACCGGTTACACATAGATGTCTTATCAAAGACGTTGAAATATGTATAGCAGATCGGATACCGGTATTGAGACCGGATCATATGTCCCCTAGCTTGTGTGAGGGACTGAATAGTTGTTCACATAAGCTACTCAACCTGCGAGAGGTATTAATATCGGTAAGCTTACGTGTGTAACAGTTCCTTAGCATCTGTTGTCATTCGTAAAGAACCGCTCTGATTTTAATAGAAAAGACCTTTCGGTACTGTCACAACGGATTCAGACAAAGATTCGTTGTGTGAGAATTTCAAGAGTTTATTGGAATTGAAAGCTCTTGAAGTTCGTGTAACGGCTGTAAAGCGTAAATTGCGTTGCATGATTAGACATTAATGCTTTTAATCACGTGGGCAGGCAATTATTGTGTCTGAGATGAAAATCTCATTAACCGTCGTTTTGGGCTTAATGGGCCTGAAGTTTTCAAAACTTTTGGGCCCAGTGGATAGCCCTTTGCTGAGTTACTATCGTTTTGGCGCCCAAGAATTTGGAACGGTTGTGTCGTTTCGCTTGTGAACAGGTACGTTTTATCGAGAACGACACAACTTCAAGAGGAGGTAACCGGTCCTCTTTGTTTCCTATAAAAGGAATACTTAGTGGATTCTGGGTTCCACTTGCTTTTGCTTTCTCAACGAAACTCTGCAGAAATTTTGCAAGGAAGTTTATCATCTACATTGCGAGGGTTTCTTCGTTCCTCAAATTCATCACTGTCATCTGAGGTAACTATCTTTTCCTTGTCGCTTTAGTTTCGCTTTGACTTGCTACTCATAGTTATAGAAAGTAGGCTTCATCTAAAGGGGGGGGAATCAGTTTCCCTCAACCCTAATAGTCGTGGGGAAGAATCCTTGTGATTCTTCCTAAGACTGAACCGCGTCGCTCAGAAAGGGGATCTTACTCACTGCGGGAAGTGATCTTTCCCTTCTCAGAGTCGCCCTCTGATTGTAATTGCTTTCAAAATGCAGTGAGTAATGATTGCAACTTTCTGACGACATTTTATTTCTTATCGTAGATTAAGGAGTTCGGTCTAGATATTTCCAATGGCAACTGGAGAAGGATCTTCTGGAGACAGCGCCATTTCGAAAACAGCAGAAGGTCTCTACAGCGTAATTGCTTCGAGGCTAAATTGGGAGGAGGTTCAGGCTAAATGGCCTTTCTGCTGGGTGTCTAGTGAGTTTAAGGAATTGGCCTCCCGACATGCGGATGAGGAGGGATCCCGGATCCAGCCGAGGTTTACTTTGAGTACGGATGAAGAGACAAAGAAGTGGTATAGGGTTTATGCACCACTTCCGACAGAACGGATATGCCACGTCGTCCCAAATGACTGCTCTGTATACATGTATGACTTTATTTTCCATAATCTGGGAGTTCGTTTTCCTCTAACCGAACTCCAGATGGGCGTCCTGAAGTTCCTGAACTGTGCACCCTCTCAACTTCATCCCAATGGTTGGGGCCTCATCCGGGCTCTGGAGGTCCTTGGTGAACATTTCAATTTCACGCCAACTGTAGCGATGCTGTTCTACTACACTCAGGTAGTTTGAAGAGCAAACAAGCAGGGCGGAGTTGGTCTGGTGACTCTCCGGACTCTCTGTTCCTTTGTGAACTTTGAGTCTTATACAGATTCTGCCAAGGTTGACGGGAAGTCCTTCAAGATTTACTTCACCCGTATCTCCATTAAGAAGGGCAATCCAAAATTTTGGAAGGATGAAGAGGACGTTGACAAATTTCCCCTGAGTTGGACACACAAACATTTCCTCTTGAGCTCACACGCGTACTACACTGATCAATCTGATCTGTCACGTGAGACGTCGAGAGTGTTGTTCGCACTTGAATCGCACACTACAGGTCGTCACGTCTTTTCGTGTAGGCGTCTGCTAAGTAGCTCAAGCGGAGTCCGGGAGGAATATTTGCGTACTTCTCGTTTTATTCTATCTTTTCTCCTTTATCAAATATGTATAGAATATTTGTAGTTGCTGACATCTTGTGTTTGTTCATGTAGGTGAAATAGAACAGCAAACCCCAGAAATGGACAAATTAAAGAAATTCAAGGCGGCTGGTAAATCTGTTACTCATGAAAATGAGGTGAAGCCCAGGCCCTCAACTAAGGATCGTCCTGAGGTAATCATCTTGACCTCGGATGCTGAAGGGGACATCCCACTGGTTGAGGGCGGTACGTCCGATGTTGGCGCAGCCTCGGGTCAGCCTCCAGTTACTGAGAGGAGAAGAAAGATCCAGAATGATCCTTCGAAGCGTCAGTCCAAGAAGCAAAGGACTTCGGAGGATAAAGCCGTTGAAACCTCGGAAGGGATTGGTGCTTCCTCCGGTCTCAATAAAGGCACTGCTGCTGGGGTTTCTGGATCAGGGCCGACCTCCTTCCCAACGACCTCGTTTCTCACCCCCTTCCTCTCCTACGAAGGTTCTACTCCTGCCACTCTTCCACCACCGATGTATAAACTCCGGCCTACGCTTAGTGTTAAAGAAATTGAAGAAGCGTGTGAGGCCGGAAGGTGGCAGCTAGCCGAACTTGCTGGATTGCTATCTTCCGTCAGTGAGTTGGCTAAGAACGTCGACAAGGTTGAGGAGCTAAGTGACAAATTAGAAGAGCTCAACCTTTCCTCAGACAAGGACAAAGCCGCATTGAAGTTAATAGAAGATCGTCTTAACAAGTCTAAGAAGTTTGGGGATCTCATAACTAAAGAGAATCTCAAGCTCAAAGGCGATCTTAAAAACTTGGAAGGCAAAGTGGCAGAGAAGGAGGAAGAACTCCGCAGCAGCCAGGATAAAAATAAGGCTGATGCTGAGGAGTGGTCTCAAAAGGAGAAGAAGCTCCTTCTTGAGATAGAGGGACTGAAGGCTAGGAAAGTGGAGCCCGAGATATCCAGTGAGGAGCTGTCTAAGTTGCGGGGAGAATTGGCTACAGCGAAAGCTGAGAGAGAAGAAGCTGTTGACATATGCAGCCGGGCTGTTGAAGAGTCCTTCGGCCTAGCCATACGCCAAGTCTTCTACCGCAATCCCACTGCGAAACTTAACCTTTATGGGATGGATCCGTACTATGAATTCCATGAAGGAAAGTTAGTCGCAGTGGTGGATGGTCGTCACGAAGATCTACCGACGTCCTTATATGGTTTGGCTCCTCTTCCTGAGGGTCAATCCATGGGACCTGACTACGTCTTTCCTGCGTCCGAGGTTCCCTCTTCTGAAGAAAGGGCTGAGGCTCCTGGAGGCGAGACTCCTGCGGAGGTTCTAAAGGAAGGAGCACAAGAGCCCAGTGCTGAAGAGGCACAAAAGACTGAAGAACAGATTCCTCCTCAGTAGTTTTGTTTTCATTTACATGTATAGTTGTGTACCGGGATCAACTCCGGATTTTAAACTATTGTATGTAATTTCATTTCAATGAATGAGTTTTGATTGAAGAAATTTGTCTTCGTCGTTTCATGTATATTTAAATCGTTTCTAATCCGTTCTGTATAATTAATCTTAAGGCCGGATTGAAATAATAGCCTCGGAAGATTAAACAACGAATAAAATTTAGAACGGATAAATATATACATGTCCCCAAGTGTGTATTAAGAAGAAGGTGCCTGTCTTTGGGGCGTGATCCTTAATTCTCTTAATTCTCTTGGGGAAAGATGGGTCGATATGGATGACTGCTTTTAATCCGTAATATTCTTACAGGAGATGATAATATTGTTCCAAGTTTAGGGAACTGCAAGGAAGTGGTGTTTGAGTCCTTTATCATAAGGATGATGATGGGAGTTTTTTTCTACACCAGGAGTTACGTCGTTGTATCACAGAATAGGTGATAAAGAGTATCCGTCCTGGGAGAATACCACTAGAAAGCGAAAGTGCGGACTGACTTTCGGAATTTTCCATCATAAAGATGATTATGAGTATTGATCATGCCAGGTGTTTTATCATTAAATCACTTCATAAGTGATTGAGATCATCCGTCTTGGGGATGTGTACGATACCAGGAACTACATCATCAGGTCGCATATTAGGTGATTGAGATCATCCGTCCTTTGGGTGTGTATGGCGCCAGGAGTTACATCGTCAGATCACAGCATGGGTGATTGAGATCATCCGTCCTGGGCAGGTACACCGCGTTAGGAGTTACATCATCATATCACATAATGGGTGACTGAGGTTATCCGTTCTGGAAAAGTACACATCGTCAAGAGTTACATCGTCAGATCACAGATTAAGTGATTTAGATAATCCATCCTGGAGACATTTTTTAATCGTAGGAATACGGATTGAGTGAATACTTTCAGAATGATGATGAGAATTGTTCATACCAGGAGTTACATCGTCGAATCACTGAATAGGTGATTGAGATCATCCGTCCTGGAATGATTATTGGAGTTCTTCATACCAGGAGTTACATCACCGAATCACTGAATAAGTGATTGAGATCATCCGTCCTGGAATGATTATTGGAGTTCTTCGTACCAGGAGTTACATCATCGAATCACTGAATAAGTGATTGAGATCATCCGTCCTGGTGAATTTTTCCAATCAAGGGAGTGCGGATTCAATTGCCAATTTTCGCTCCATCCGAAATCCGAGTCTTACCTCAATTGCCAATTTTCGCTCCATCCGAAATCCGAGTCATACCTCTACTAGCCCCCTAGCTGATGTGAGGAAGCAGTTGACTTGCTCATATGAGCTATATTGATCATAGTACGTCTGGATTTCGGATTTGCACCGAAGTGTAAATATCCGTTCTGGGAACCATGTTCCGTAGTGATGAAATTTTAAGGGCGGATTCGACAATGGAAATATCAGAAGTTTATCGAATTTCGCAACCCTTGGTATTCGGGTAATGGTGGCCACGTTTCTAATGATTGGACATTTAATGCCTTAATTCACGTGGGCGCGCCATTATTGCATTAAGTGCGCATGTCTTAGTAACTGTCACGCATAGTTTTGTTGGGCCTAATATTTGGTTTTAATAGGCCCATTTCGATGGCTCTGTGACAAAATGATGGCATTTTCGCGCCTTGATGTACTAAATGACAATTTTGGTCCACTAAACGGGGAGTCGTTTGGGGGTAAACGACAGGTTATGTTTAGTGGGTATTTGAAAAATTTTGGTGCCCTGATATAGGCATATTTGGCAATCTCAGTTACCATTTCTTCTTGCTTCCTTGACGAATCTCTACGAAAGTTCCAAGAAGTTCTTCGTATCCACCTCTGTGAATTTCAATTCACTATCTAAGGTAACCACTTTCCCTTCGTTCTCAGTTTCTCTTTTCAATATTTGAGAATGCCTAGGAAGGGTGTTAGCTTCAGTGGCGTTGGCCCTAGAGGAAGAGGAGGAAGGGCTTTGACTCAAAACCCTAGCGTTCATGGTGGGAGGATTCCAGTGATCCTTCAGTCGAGATCACGAAATACAGAGAGGAAGGGGTCGCAATATCAAAGGCGAAGGGTGATTATACCCTCTTCAGGGTCTTCCTCCTCTAGTGAGAGTGTCGAGAGCGGGGATTTATATGTCTCTGATGATGTGGAATTTTATCGCAGCATCAAGGCTTTCACAATGGTGACAAAGAAAGCTACTGGGAGGAAGTCGTCTGAAGGGGAATCCCCTTCCGAGAAGCATATCTTGAAGACCCAATCCGGCCTCTGCAATGTGGTTGCACACCGGATAGATTGGGTGAAATTCCAACAGAAACGCCCATTCAGCTGGGTGGCTGAGGAGTTTCGTGAAATAGCATCAGTTCATGCTCAAGAGGGGGGAGCGGAGTTGGAGCCGCGTTTCACGGTCTTCAAGAGGGATAAATACAAGAAGTGCTTCGTGGTGATAGCCCCGTTGCCATCCGATCGAATTTGTCATACCCCGGACGAAAGGTCCTTGTATATGTATGACTTTTTATTTTTGAACCTTGGTGTGCGGTTTCCCCTTTCGAAGTTTCAGATGGGGGTTCTGAGATTCCTGGACTGCGCTCCTTCACAGCTTCACCCCAACGGATGGGGATTAGTCCGCTCTCTTGAAGTGCTTGGGGAGCACTTCAACTTCAAGCCGACGGTGGCCATGCTCTTTTATTTTGCCCAAGTGGTCCGTCGTGCAAATAAAGAGAAGGGGGGAGTGAGCTTGATATCCCTCCGGACTCTCTCAAAGGTTATCAACTTTGAGGCGTACACTGACTCCGCCAAAGTTGATGGACATTCATTCAAGTCTTATTTCACGAAGATTAGCGTTCACCCTGACGAGTCAGTTTTTTGATTAACTGAAGATGGGCTTCCGAAGTTCCCAGTGGCTTGGACGCATGAACACTTTTTGCTGACCTCCCAGGCGTACTACACTGAGGAGGATGAACTAAGCCCGTCTTCAGTTTCCGTTCTTTCCGCCCTTCAATCTTACACCGCCTCGCATCAATTTTTCTCTTGCAGGCGTTTGTTAGGATCGTGGTCTACCCGCGAGGAATATCTGCGTAATTTTCCTGCTAATATTCATATTTTATCGCATCATGCCTTGAAGTATTTGATTTCTAATCGTGTTGCTTGGTTTTGCAGTTGAAATTGAAGCTGCGTCTCCAGAGATGGAAAAACTGAAGGGGCTCAAAGCTGGAGCGAATTCCGTGGCAGCTGAAAATGACATTCAGGCGAAACGGAATTCAAAGAAAGCCACAGCGGAGACCATCATTTTAACCTCATCTGCAGGTGACGATATTCCCTTACTGGAGGGCGGATCTGAGAAGGTTGTGGCTGAGAAGGTCGGAGAAAAGAAGAAAACTATAAAACGCGGTTCCTCAAGGACCTTGGATCATCAACCTTCTCCGAAAAAACAAAAAATTTCAAGTGAGAGTGCTGATCTGGAGCCTTCAAAGAGAAAGAAAGTGGAAAGATCCGCTTTGGATGCAGGGTCCACTCCGGATGCTCCTGGCGACGGGATCACTTATGGTGCAAAGCCAATAACGACTTACTTTGCACCAAAAGTTACTCGCCCTCTTCAAAGTAACTCCGGTCTTGCACAATATCTGGTATACGAGGGTTCTGTTCCTGAGGTCGTTCCTGAGTCTCCGTACAAGCTGAAGCCCTCATTGATGAGCGATGAAGTAGCCAAAGCTTGCGATGCCGGGCAGAAGCACCTGGCAGAATTATCCGGGCTCTTAAGATCGGTTCGCAAGCTTCCAGAAGAGAATGAGAGGCTGAGCTTGTTGGTTGGCAAGGTTAATGACCTTAGCGTTGCTGCTGCTAAGGACAAGGCAACCATCCTTCGTTTAGAAAGTAAATTAGAAGCTTCCAAAGAGGAAGGATATAAGAAGGATGAAGAAATTGTCAGGCTAAAACATCTTGCCAAGGAGTTGGAGGCCCAAGTAGCTGATCAAAAGAAAATCAATTCTGACCTCCACTCCGGTTTTTGTGCGGAGAAGGAACGCTCTTCAAAGCTGGAAGAGGAGCTTAAGGAAGTCAAAGTTGTTTATGCTCGAGGAACCGAAGATTGGTCGCGTAAGGAGAAGGAGCTGCTTTCAAAGTTGGCGGACACAAAAGCGGAATTTAACGAGGCTGTGGATATGTGCGATCAGGCAGTCAAGGAATCCTTTGGGTTGGCTGTTCGTCAAATTCAATACCGGAATCCCAAGGTGAAACTTAATCTGAATGGTATTGACCCGTTCTATGAGTTTCATCAAGGGAAACTGGTGGCCATAGTTGATAAGCGTCATGAAAGTCCGCCCAACACTCCTTATAAGTTCGCTCCTTTACCTGCAGGCCAATCAATGGGACCTTCATTCCTGAAGCCCATAAGTACAGGAACAAGCTCTCGCACTGAAGAAGGCAAGGCCGGAGGCAAAGGCAAAGGGAAAGAAGGAGATTCAAGCCATAGAAAGTAGCGTGCTTCCCTGTTTCCTTTTTCATTTTATTGATTCAAATTCGCTGTGTTCCGGGATAAGCTCCGGATTATTACACGAAGTGTAATTCTCATTTAATCAATAAAAGAGTTTTTTACCTCCATTCTTGCTTAGTGAAAAACAACTTTAATAGAGGGATTGCATGTGTATTGTATCATTCCGGTTTTAAGTAATGAAGATCGGTTTGTAAAACAAAATCTCCATACCGGACTTATACATGCGAGATGGATTTCTCAATAAGATCACCGCTTGTCAGGGAACACATCATTGTTACAAGAACGGCTTAAGGGGAATGATTGTGAGATCGTTTAGACGAGAGTTCATTCCTCAAGATATTCGTTAAACCGTTGATGTTGTCCCCCAGTATCATTGGGTGATTATCACTTTGAATAAACTCTGAGTAAAATTTTCTCGTGAGAGTTTTTAAGAGTGAGGATTTAAAATAGACATTCCTCCTCAAATATTTCCGACTGAGAGATTTCAGGTGGATATGCCTTAGATTGTGGCGTACCCGAGTGAATTGTTTGTGTCGGAGTTCATGAGTTAGTTATAAAACTTCCAAATAAAGAACTTCATAAGAAAGTATTAATCTGGAGTTCAGTATAACTTACTTGTTGTGTTTGGAGTTCGGTTTGATCCTACTGTCCATGTCATATTTGGTGTTCGGTTGAATCCTACTAGCCGTTCTTCAATTGGTCTTTGGTTTTACCCAATGACGATTCTTCACCGACGTTCGGTTAATCCTACTAGTCGTACTCAGAGTTCGGTTTAATCCTACAATCCGAGCCTTCAATACGGGGTTCAGATCAGGGCTAATCCTGAACCTACTGCGCCCGTCACTTGGGGTTCAGCGTGGTCTTGAAGAAAAACCAGCTTACTGCGCCCAAGCCTTCGCATGGGGTTCGGTTTGTGGCCTTGAATAAGGACCAGCCCTACAACCCATGTAGTCTTCGAATGGGGTTCGGTTTGTGGCCTTGAAGAAGGACCAGCCCTACAACCCATGCCCTGAGGTTCGGTTTAATCCTACAACTCAGGTCTTCATCGACGTTCGGTTTATCCTACTAGTCGTACTCAGAGTTCGGTTTAATCCTACAATCTGAGCCTTCACCGGTGTTCAGCCAAACTTACTAACCGTACCCAGAGTTCGGTTTAATCCTACAATCTGGGCCTTCAATATTTACACACTCGAGGAGTTACATCGTCAATTACAGAATGGGTAATTGAGATCATCCGTCCTGAGTATGTTCTTGTGCGTTGCGCATATTCGAAGAGTTACATTGTCAACTACAGAATAAGTAGCTGAGATCATCCGTCCTGAATATGCTTTTGTACACCGGATAAACTGAAAATCACAGCATAAGAAAAACTCGAAAGAGTTAAATTGTTATGAGAGATTCTTATTAAATCAAAAATAAGAATTACAAGGAGAGCGTAGCTGTGAAAATAAATTCTCCAGTATTTAATCCAAGATAAGGATAGGAGAGTGTAGAAACAGCTAGCTATAGTAGATGCGCAAGTTTTGGGTGTTCCATTTGTTTCGGATTGGAGTGCCATCAAGGTTTTCAAGGCGATAAGAGCCTTTGCCAGTGACCTCGGATACCCTGTATGGGCCTTCCCAGTTTGGGGCTAATTTGCCTTGATGGGCGAATTTGTTCCCTATACTTGCTTTCCTCAAAACCAAATCTCCAACGTTGAAAGTCCTTGATTGGACTCGTTTGTTGTACCGGAGAGCAACTTTGGCTTTGATGGCTTGATCTCTGATGAAAGCGTCTTCTCTGAGTTCTTGTATGACATCCATTTCAGATGCCAAGTTAGCATTGTTGGTTTCTTCAGAGAAGTACTTAACTCTTGTGGAAGCAATTTGCAGTTCCACAGGTATCATTGCCTCGACCCCGTATGTTAGGCGATATGGGGATTCGTTGGTGGATGAATGAGGCGTTGTCCGATATGCCCATAGGACATGACACAGCTGGTCTGTCCATCCGCCCTTGGCTTCACCAAGGCGCTTCTTTAGTCCCTTAAGCACCTCCCTGTTGGCCACTTCAGCTTGACCATTAGTTTGGGGATGTTCGACGGATAAGAATATTTGGGTTATTCCTAACCCTTCAAGCAAATCTGTGAATTTTCTATCCGTGAACTGGGTGCCATTGTCTGTGACAATCCGTGCTGGGACCCCGAACCGTGTTATGATGTTTTCATACATGAAACGGCGAGTTCGGGCTGAAGTAATATGCACCACCGGCTCTGCTTCTATCCACTTAGTGAAATAATCGACCCCTACAATGAGATATTTGATGCCCCCAGGAGCAGTTGGAAAGGGGCCCAAAATATCCAATCCCCATTGGTAGAAAGGCCATGGAACAGCGGATGTGAAGAGTTCTTCCGCCGGTGTGTGGTGTAGGTTAGAGAATTTTTGGCAAGCGTCGCATTTTTTGACGAAGTCAATGGAGTCTTGCTTCATTGTGGGCCACCAGTATCCAGCTCTGAGGATTTTTCGCATTAAGCTTCTTCCTCCGGCGTGGTGTCCACTTTGTCCTCCATGCACTTCCTCCATTACACCTTGCACCTCATCCTCTTTGAGACAAATTAAATAGGGCACAGAGAGTGCCCTTCTGTAGAGATTACCATCAATCATAGTGAAATACGGTAATTCTCTCCTTAACCTCGTCTTTTCCTTCTCATCTGTGGGTAGCTGTCCATCAGCCAAATAACGGATGTAAGGAGCCATTTATGTATCTCCGTAAAGGGAGTCAGTCATTATGGCGTTTAGAGAAGGGAAAAGAGGGATGCTGGGCGACGTTAGCGTGCTTTGAACCAGAGTAGTGGTGCTACCCGGTCGTTTAGTGCTTGCTAACCTGGAGAGTATATCTGCTCTCGTATTCTCTTCACGTGGAACATGCTTGAACTCCACCTTAGAGAATTTCTCAGTCAACTCCTTGACACAGTTCAAGTATAATTGGAGTTGAGGTTCGCGAGCTTGATATTCTCCTAAGATCTGCGAAATCACCAGCTGTGAATCGCTACAGAGTGTCGCCTCAGAAGCTCCGATGTCAATTGCAGCTCTTAGCCCGGCCAAGCAAGCTTCGTACTCAGCCTGGTTGTTGGATGTTTTGAAATTGAAACGAAGGGAGATCTCCAGGTGTACTCCGTCATCACTTTCGAGAACTACACCTGCTCCAGAGCCTCTTTGGTTTGATGAACCATCAACGTAAATGGTTCAATGGACTCGAGGGTAATCCGGATCAGTCCCTGTCATTTCCACAATAAAGTCAGCCAGGACTTGAGCTTTAATAGCGCTGCGGGGTTCGTAGGATATATCAAACTCAGAGAGTTCAATAGACCATTTGATCATCCTCCCAGCAAGATCGGGCTTGATTAAGACAGAACGGAGTGGCAAATCCGTTCTCACTATGATTGGATGGGCGTGAAAGTACGGACGCAACCGTCGTGAGGCCCAAACAACAGCGAGGGCGGCCTTTTCAATTTTTTGATACCGGATCTCAGCACCTTGCAAGGTCTTGCTAGTGAAATAGACCGGTCTTTGTCCATCAGGAGTTTCTTTTATCAAGGCAACGCCCAAAGCTTCATCTGAAATAGCCAAGTACAGAATGAGTGTGTCTTCGGGGTCAGGCTTTGTGAGAATGGGAGGTTTGGACAACACCTCCTTAAGCTCTTGGAAAGCTTTTTCTTGTTCCTGTCCCCACTCGAATTTCTTGGACTTTTTCAGTATTTTGTACAGGGGGAGCGACCTGTGAGCCATCTTCGGCATGAATCGTGCCAAAGCTGCTACCTTGCCATTCAGGGATTGGACTTCTTTGAGATTCTTAGGACTTTGCATGTCTAGAATCGTTTGGCACTTCCCTGGATTGGCTTCTATACCACGTTGAGTTAACATGAAACCCAAAAATTTCCCAGCAGGGACAGCAAATGTGCACTTCATTGGGTTCAGCCTCATGTTAAATTGTCTCAAACGGGTGAATACTTGGCGCAGGTCTTCAATATGATCGCCACCTACCGGTGTCTTTGCTATTATGTCGTCAATGTATACTTCAACAAGTTTGGTGTGCATACCTTCGAAAACCTTGTTGATCATGCGCTGATATGTCGCCCCAGCGTTTTTCAGGCCAAAGGGCATGACTGTATAGCAAAAGACACCACGATCATTTATGAAAGCTGTCTTCTCTTGATCCTCTTCGCACATCGGAATTTGGTTGTAACCAGAATAAGCGTCCATGAAGCTCAGGTATTGGTAACCAGAGGAATCATCTACCATCCGATCTATATTAGGAAGAGGATAAGGATCTTTTGGACAGCAGCGGTTGAGGTCCACGTAGTCAATGCACATTCTCCATTTACCATTGGATTTAGGGACCATCACCACATTCGAAAGTCAAGAGGAATATCGGATTTCCTTGATAAATCCGGCCTTCAGCAATTCCTCAGTTTGCTGACAAGCTGCTTTCTGTTTCTCTGGGCCCAATCATCTTTTCTTTTGGGCCACAGGTTTCGTCTCTGGATAGACAGAAAGTTTATGACAGCAGAATTCAGGGTCTATGCCTGGCATATCGGCTGCAGTCCATGCAAAGAGGTCTTTAAACTCTTGTAAGAGAGCCAGCAGTCGCTGCTCTATTTCAGTATCTAGCTTGTCATTGATATGGGTGATCTTTTCTGGAGAATCTCCCAAGACAATGTCCCTGGAATTCCCATCCGGTGTGGGCTTTGATGGGTTGAACGGATCAATGTTCAAATCCGCTCTAGGGTCCAGGTCGACAAAACTTACGGATTCAGCCGATGTTCCAGCATCATTAAGTTTCCTCTTTTTATTGGAGGCGTCCAGCTTTGTCATGTTGAGACTAAGGTTGTAGCAGTACCTAGCCATCTCTTGATCACCACGGATAGATGACACAGCATTATCCTTGTCAATGAACTTGATAAGGAGATGTGGGGTTGATACAACTGCCTCCATTGCATTCAGAGTAGGACGGCCTATGATGCCATTAAATGGTGATTTGACATCAATCACTAGCACCCGAGACCTAACCGTCCTGGCTCCTGGTTCGCCTTCAAACGAGATAAGGGTGTCAAGATACCCTTTAGTTAGTTGCTTTGCGCCATTGAAAGCTGTTAGTTCCTGCGTGTAAGGCTGTAAATCTGAGTCTTTAAAACCCATTCTTTCAAAGCAATTATAGAAAATAACATCGCAGGAACTTCCCTGGTCAACAAGGATTCTTCGGACGTCCTTGTTGGCGATCACAGCAGTGATGACTACAGCATCGTCACCACCAGGAACGGTTGGGCCAAAATCCTCGTCAGAGAAAGAGATTATGGGAGCCTCAATTCCTCCTCTGTAAGGGCGATTGTCTTTGACTTTCCCTTGCACAGATAGAATCATTCTGTGATGATTCTTACGGGCTGTAATTGAAGCTCCTCCTCCAGCGAACCCTCCAGCAATCATATCAATGATTTCACGTCGGCCCTGACGTTGTTGCTGGGGCATGCTGTCTTTCTGTGCTGCATTATCGGTCATTACACCTTTTTGCTTCTCTGCAGCAGAGAACTTTCGAACCGGACTGGGGTTGTTGTCATCCCCATCGTCGGGATCTCTTTCTCTTTTCTCATTCCGTTCTGCCCTGTCAAAGGATTTTTCTTTGAACAGGTATTGCTTCAATTTGCCTTCTCTAATTAGCGTCTCAACCGCGTTCTTTAGAGCTTGGCATTCATCAGTGGAATGACCATTTTGTTCATGAAAATCACAGTACTTTCGTGAATTTCCTGGTCTTTTCATAGGGGCTGGTCTCCTGATGCCATATGTGCTGAAAACTGGCCATCCGACCTCTCTCAAAATCTGAGATGGTCTGGTAGATAACTGTGCATAATGGCTGAAGGAATTGACATGCCTTTCTCGAGGTCGAGGAGGGTGGTTATCCACCTTAGGATTGGTGAATGGCCTCTCCATGCGTTCTGACCTCGTCTTTTCCTTACCCTTCTGGGTTTGGGGAGATGGTGTTGGTGGCTTTTTCTTTGCAGCCATTGCCTCCAAGTGCATCTCTATGCTCACATACTTTGAGGCTTTTTTCCTGAACTCCTCAAAAGTTGCTGGGGGGCTCTTTGCTAATGAAAGAGCGAAAGCTGATCCTGGCTGTAATGCCTCAATTACGATATGCAGCTTGATAGATTCTGTGAGGTTAGGAACCAGGGCTGCTTCCTTATAAAACCTCTTCAAAAAATCTTTTAAGCCCTCAGTTTCACTTTGCTTAATCTGAGCCAAGGTATGAGACGTCTTGGGTACGTCTCTGGAGATGACAAAGTGGGTTTCAAAGGCAGCTGCCATTTCCGTCCAAGAATCTATGGATCCAGAAGGCAGGCCTTTAAACCACCCGAGGGCTTCCTCAGACAATGTTCGAGGGAACATTCGGCACATCACGTCTTCATCAGCCCCCAAGTACATGGCTTCAAACACATAAGCATCAAGGTGCTTAGTTGGATCAGTTTCACCATTATACTTTCCGATGGAAAGTGGTTGAGTGGTTTGAAGGTGCTTGGGGATGCTGATGCCCATAAGTCTCCTTGAAAAAGGAACCTTCAGATTGTAAGACAATGGGGGTGCTGTTGTTGAATCTCTCTTCCTTCGGGAAGCTGCATCCTCAGAATCGCGAGTTTGTTCTCCCTCCTCAAACGTTGGGATCTTTGAGTACTGAAGAGTGGTGGACTTTTCACCATCAGTTGTGTGGGGAGTGTTTCGCGTGCGAGATGACTCTTTATCCTCGCTTTGCCTTTTTTCTCTTCGCAATTCAGCGAGTTCCCTCTGAAGTTGTTTGATCAACTCATCACGAGGATCAGGATCAGACACTGTTACTATCTTCTTTGAGCTGCCCCCATGAGAATCAAAGTTGAGTTTTCTGAAGGCGTTAGGATTGGTTCTGCCTTCAGCCTGATTTTCCATGAAGTCTTGTGCTTCGCCCTCCATTGTGGATTACCTGCTCTGTCAAAGGATATGGGAATAACTTTATCGGGTCCCACTGGGTGTGCCAATGATCTGTCCTGGACCGGGGTCAATAGATCCGATCTCAAGCCAGTCACGAATAGTATGTCAATACCGTCTAGTAGACCGGATGTATGTGTATCCGATGTATATATCCGTTGTCCTTGGGTGAAGAAAGCGGATTGGGCGTCCTGGAGATCCTTTACACCGACCTAACGCGTTGAAGTGGGCGAATGGTGGTGTCACCTGCAAAGATTCTCCGACGCTCAAGTCAGTGATTATATTCCAAGTAAGGAATATATTCAGAGAGGAATCAGTCGTAAAAGAGCTGAAGAAGAAGCCTCTCCCTTCAATCATGAAGTGAGTTCATATACCTGGTTGGCTCGATTAACGAGGACTTGTTGGTGGGGAACCACCAACTCCCATTAGCATTATTATATTACGCACTTACCTGCATGATTGGGTCAAGTGGCTATTTTATATTGAGCATAGAGAATGTAGACTAGGATTAGGGAACAAGTTGACCATTCCCGTGAGCAGAATTTGGCTCGTAGTGCAGGGAATTATTGATCGATCCCTGTAGCAACAATCCTTGTCTTTTGCACAGTGTCGTGTGTGTTGTCCGGTGTCATGGTGTTATCCTGAACAACCGGTATAGGGAGAACGCCTGATACGGAATTACAGTCCGGATGTATACCGATGACACCGGTTACACGTAGATGTCTTATCAAAGACGTTGAAATATGTATAGCAGATCGGATACCGGTATTGAGACCGGATCACATTCATTGAAATGAAATTACATACAATAGTTTAAAATCCGGAGTTGATCCCGGTACACAACTATACATGTAAATGAAAACAAAACTACTGAGGAGGAATCTGTTCTTCAGTCTTTTGTGCCTCTTCAGCACTGGGCTCTTGTGCTCCTTCCTTTAGAACCTCCGCAGGAGTCTCGCCTCCAGGAGCCTCAGCCCTTTCTTCAGAAGAGAGAACCTCGGACGCAGGAAAGACGTAGTCAGGTCCCATGGATTGACCCTCAGGAAGAGGAGCCAAACCATATAAGGACGTCGGTGGATCTTCGTGACGACTATCCACCACTGCGACTAACTTTCCTTCATGGAATTCATAGTACGGATCCATCCCATAAAGGTTAAGTTTCGCAGTGGGATTGCGGTAGAAGACTTGGCGTATGGCTAGGCCGAAGGACTCTTCAACAGCCCGGCTGCATATGTCAACAGCTTCTTCTCTCTCAGCTTTCGCTGTAGCCAATTCTCCCCGCAACTTAGACAGATCCTCACTGGATATCTCGGGCTCCACTTTCCTAGCCTTCAGTCCCTCTATCTCAAGAAGGAGCTTCTTCTCCTTTTGAGACCACTCCTCAGCATCAGCCTTATTTTTATCCTGGCTGCTGCGGAGTTCTTCCTCCTTCTCTGCCACTTTGCCTTCCAAGTTTTTAAGATCGCCTTTGAGCTTGAGATTCTCTTTAGTTATGAGATCCCCAAACTTCTTAGACTTGTTAAGACGATCTTTCATTAACTTCAATGCGGCTTTGTCCTTGTCTGAGGAAAGGTTGAGCTCTTCTAATTTGTCACTTAGCTCCTCAACCTTGTCGACGTTCTTAGCCAACTCACTGATGGAAGATAGCAATCCAGCAAGTTCGGCTAGCTGCCACCTTCCGGCCTCACACGCTTCTTCAATTTCTTTAACACTAAGCGTAGGCCAGAGTTTATACATCGGTGGTGGAAGAGTGGCAGGAGTAGAACCTTCGTAGGAGAGGAAGGGGGTGAGAAACGAGGTCGTTGGGAAGGAGGTCGGCCCTGATCCAGAAACCCCAGCAGCAGTGCCTTTATTGAGACCGGAGGAAGCACCAATCCCTTCCGAGGTTTCAACGGCTTTATCCTCCGAAGTCCTTTGCTTCTTGGACTGACGCTTCGAAGGATCATTCTGGATCTTTCTTCTCCTCTCAGTAACTGGAGGCTGACCCGAGGCTGCGCCAACATCGGACGTACCGCCCTCAACCAGTGGGATGTCCCCTTCAGCATCCGAGGTCAAGATGATTACCTCAGGACGATCCTTAGTTGAGGGCCTGGGCTTCACCTCATTTTCATGAGTAACAGATTTACCAGCCGCCTTGAATTTCTTTAATTTGTCCATTTCTGGGGTTTGCTGTTCTATTTCACCTACATGAACAAACACAAGATGTCAGCAACTACAAATATTCTATACATATTTGATAAAGGAGAAAAGATAGAATAAAACGAGAAGTACGCAAATATTCCTCCCGGACTCCGCTTGAGCTACTTAGCAGACGCCTACACGAAAAGACGTGACGACCTGTAGTGTGCGATTCAAGTGCGAACAACACTCTCGACGTCTCACGTGACAGATCAGATTGATCAGTGTAGTACGCGTGTGAGCTCAAGAGGAAATGTTTGTGTGTCCAACTCAGGGGAAATTTGTCAACGTCCTCTTCATCCTTCCAAAATTTTGGATTGCCCTTCTTAATGGAGATACGGGTGAAGTAAATCTTGAAGGACTTCCCGTCAACCTTGGCAGAATCTGTATAAGACTCAAAGTTCACAAAGGAACAGAGAGTCCGGAGAGTCACCAGACCAACTCCGCCCTGCTTGTTTGCTCTTCAAACTACCTGAGTGTAGTAGAACAGCATCGCTACAGTTGGCGTGAAATTGAAATGTTCACCAAGGACCTCCAGAGCCCGGATGAGGCCCCAACCATTGGGATGAAGTTGAGAGGGTGCACAGTTCAGGAACTTCAGGACGCCCATCTGGAGTTCGGTTAGAGGAAAACGAACTCCCAGATTATGGAAAATAAAGTCATACATGTATACAGAGCGGTCATTTGGGACGACGTGGCATATCCGTTCTGTCGGAAGTGGTGCATAAACCCTATACCACTTCTTTGTCTCTTCATCCGTACTCAAAGTAAACCTCGGCTGGATCCGGGATCCCTCCTCATCCGCATGTCGGGAGGCCAATTCCTTAAACTCACTAGACACCCAGCAGAAAGGCCATTTAGCCTGAACCTCCTCCCAATTTAGCCTCGAAGCAATTACGCTGTAGAGACCTTCTGCTGTTTTCGAAATGGCGCTGTCTCCAGAAGATCCTTCTCCAGTTGCCATTGGAAATATCTAGACCGAACTCCTTAATCTACGATAAGAAATAAAATGTCGTCAGAAAGTTGCAATCATTACTCACTGCATTTTGAAAGCAATTACAATCAGAGGGCGACTCTGAGAAGGGAAAGATCACTTCCCGCAGTGAGTAAGATCCCCTTTCTGAGCGACGCGGTTCAGTCTTAGGAAGAATCACAAGGATTCTTCCCCACGACTATTAGGGTTGAGGGAAACTGATTCCCCCCCTTTAGATGAAGCCTACTTTCTATAACTACGAGTAGCAAGTCAAAGCGAAACTAAAGCGACAAGGAAAAGATAGTTACCTCAGATGACAGTGATGAATTTGAGGAACGAAGAAACCCTCGCAATGTAGATGATAAACTTCCTTGCAAAATTTCTGCAGAGTTTCGTTGAGAAAGCAAAAGCAAGTGGAACCCAGAATCCACTAAGTATTCCTTTTATAGGAAACAAAGAAGACCGGTTACCTCCTCTTGAAGTTGTGTCATTCTCGATAAAACGTACCTGTTCACAAGCGAAACGACACAACCGTTCCAAATTCTTGGGCGCCAAAACGATAGCAACTCAGCAAAGGGCTATCCACTGGGCCCAAAAGTTTTGAAAACTTCAGGCCCATTAAGCCCAAAACGACGGTTAATGAGATTTTCATCTCAGACACAATAATTGTCTGCCCACGTGATTAAAAGCATTAATGTCTAATCATGCAACGCAATTTACGCTTTACAGCCGTTACACGAACTTCAAGAGCTTTCAATTCCAATAAACTCTTGAAATTCTCACACAACGAATCTTTGTCTGAATCCGTTGTGACAGTACCGAAAGGTCTTTTCTATTAAAATCAGAGCGGTTCTTTACGAATGACAACAGATGCTAAGGAACTGTTACACACGTAAGCTTACCGATATTAAGACCTCTCGCAGGTTGAGTAGCTTATGTGAACAACTATTCAGTCCCTCACACAAGCTAGGGGACATATGATCCGGTCTCAATACCGGTATCCGATCTGCTATACATATTTCAACGTCTTTGATAAGACATCTACGTGTAACCGGTGTCATCGGTATACATCCGGACTGTAATTCCGTATCAGGCGTTCTCCCTATACCGGTTGTTCAGGATAACACCATGACACCGGACAACACACACGACACTGTGCAAAAGACAAGGATTGTTGCTACAGGGATCGATCAATAATTCCCTGCACTACGAGCCAAATTCTGCTCACGGGAATGGTCAACTTGTTCCCTAATCCTAGTCTACATTCTCTATGCTCAATATAAAATAGCCACTTGACCCAATCATGCAGGTAAGTACGCAATATAATAATGCTAATGGGAGTTGGTGGTTCCCCACCAACAAGTCCTCGTTAATCGAGCCAACCAGGTATATGAACTCACTTCATGATTGAAGGGAGAGGCTTCTTCTTCAGCTCTTTTACGACTGATTCCTCTCTGAATACATTCCTTACTTGGAATATAATCACTAACTTGAGCGTCGGAGAATCTTTGCAGGTGACACCACCATTCGCCCACTTCAACGCGTTAGGTCGGTGTAAAGGATCTCCAGGACGCCCAATCCGCTTTCTTCACCCAAGGACAACGGATATATACATCGGATACACATACATCCGGTCTACTAGACGGTATTGACATACTATTCGTGACTGGCTTGAGATCGGATCTATTGACCCCGGTCCAGGACAGATCAAATGTGAAGAAACCACATCCTGAAAAGACGATTTCTAGGTCAATCCTATGTTGTCTAAGGCACTGAAACTGCATGATGGAGGTGCGATTTTGACCATGAACCGCATGATGGAGGTGTAATTTTGACCATGAACCGCGTGATGAAGATGTGGTTTTTGCTAAAATCCGTCCCGCCACCGTGTGAATTTTTTTGTATAAATTTCCCCCACTGAACTTTGTTTTCCATGTTCAGGTGGCATCGCATAAAACGTTTGTGTTTCTATTTTCCTTCGAACATGTGTCTACACCCTACTAGAATTGTATGTTGGGAGTGCGATTTGTAAGACCAAAATCGCAGGTCCATGGTGTGGTTTCAGAGAATTTTTCAGTGTCAATTTGACCTTAAATTTGTTTTTCCAAGCTGCATTTTTGCACACTAAAATCGTAACCCGCCACGTGGCACGCATGCAGAAGCTCGTCGTTTGGAGATGTAGTTTGTGAAAATCGTAACTTGCAAATGCGGTTTTGAAAAACTGATTTGACACAATCCACCCCAGATCAAAAAAAAATTCCCATCAACCTCATTCCTAAGAATATTTCTAAAAACTACATTATCCTTGCCAAAAATCTTAAATTACAAATTTCTTGTTAAATAAGTGAATAAAATTAAATAGGAAATATAAATGTAAGATAATATATATAATATAAATAAATGGATGAAAATAAAATAAAATAAAATATATGAATGCATAATTTAAAACAAAAATATTTTTAAATTATTTTTATATTTGTATAATATTATAAAATATAAGAAATTTAAATGAGAAATTTTTTATTTTAAATTAATATTAATTTAGTCTCTAGTAGTTGATTATTAAAAAACATATTATTTTTAAATAACAAAAGGCATAAATAAATAAATAGCAACTTATCTTTTTCATCCAAATTTGGAATTTAAATATACATCTTGTGATATTAAGAAAATATATCATTCCTAGTACTGTGTGAAAGTTTTTTAAATAATAATATTTTTATTATTATATTTATGAATCAATAAATATGCATCTTATGAGATTAACAAAACATATTATTCATATTATTGTGTGAAAGTTCCTTACATAACAATATATATACATCTTTAACGAAAAATGTCTTTGTATAAGAAGACGAAGACACACACCAATCAATTTTATTTGTCAAATGTTTTAGTCAGCACATCAGAAAATGATAAAAATGAAAATGTATTTTTACAAATATCAACGTCTAAATTAAGCGAACTTGTGTGTCTTTCTTAAAGAAGATCCTAAATTCATAAGTCATTGGTTTGTAGAATTGGTCATTAAGAGTAATAATAAAATTGGAAAATATGTATATCTTTTCCTCAAAAATGGCTCTTTCAAACATGTAAACATGTATATTCTTAATGGATACCTGGATTCTATCAAACTTTAAAAAATTATTAAAGAATATCTATAAAAAATAAATTAGAAGTGATATAAAAAGGAATAAAGTGATTGTTGGAACCAAGTCTGGTTTATAGAAGAAAATTATTATCATTCAATCAGACCTAAAGATTTGTTAATAACACACATCAAGGCATCTAAATTAAATAAAGTGATCCCATGTGTTATCTAACATGTTCAATTAAGTATTTCAGGATACAAATATTAAAAATACACAAGTTACAAATGAAAGTGGGAGTCCATCAAGACAAAAGTCTGATTGGAGTCATACAAGAAATTTCAAGAAAAGTCTAATTCTAGACTTTGCTCAAAAAGAATTTGATTTAAGTACCTTCAGACCTTTGTATTACCAATCAGACCTCAAACTTTTGAAGCAACAAGAACGTTACTACAAGCTCACAACAACCAATGATCAAAATCCATTTTGATGATGCTTTAAGCTATGTGCATATCAAGCAAAACTGCACTTATTATCAAAAGAAGAAATGAGATAAAATAATGCAAAGGCCAAAGCTCTCTTATGAAGAAACCAATGTAGCTACTTTGTGCAATTCAGAAAAGCTAATAATGATCAGCTCTTATGTTAGAATATTTACAGAAGGTCAACCATATATGCTCTGCGTGCTTTAGTTGAAAGAAGAAAGCCAATAAAAGGTCTTTACGCTATGAAGATCTTAAGGAACTCCATTTCAATGCAAACTCTAAGGTTCCTTTATACCAGACCTTTTGCCCACTCATCATATTCTCAAGGTCTGATACTTACAATAGCTAATTAAAGCCTTTCCAACGGATTTACAACGGTTATGTCTCTTCACCAGACTGTTAAACGGTCACTTTTGAGTAATCTATAAATATGAAGAGATTCAAAAATTTGAAGAAAAAACTCTTGAGTCATTTGAAGAAAATCTTGTAATCTGTTCACAAAGCTTTCTTCTTCACTCTTAGTTTTAAGCAAAGACCTTCTTTGTTGTTCTGCATCTAGCTGACCTTGGTCTTTGTCTTTCTTACTTAGTGTAGTTGTTCATAACTTATATCTTTTCATAACTAAGTTCTCAGAAACGCCAAACATAATCTACCTTTCAAATTTGTATTGTGTAAAAGTCTAGTGTGTTGCTAGTCTATTAGTTTTTGTTAGGAAATAGTTATGGCCTGAAGAGACTTTTGAAAGAATACTTGGGATTGAGTCAAGAGTAGCTTTTTGAAATAATACTTGGATTTTAATCTAGAAGTGGCTGAAGTCAAGAATACTTGTGGCACAGTCTGGTGCTGAAATTGTAAAAGAAGTTTTTACAATAGTGAAAATCCTTCAAGTTTGAAGGGGTTGTACGTACTGAGTTGGAAGTGAACCAGTATAAATTCTTTGTGTTCATTCTTTCTTTCCCTGCTTTTAACAAGTCTGGTAAAAAAGTCTGATTGCTTGTGCTTTAAAGTTTTAATTTCTACAAAAGAATTTAAGACTTATTCAACCCCTCTTCTAAGCAACCATCGGTGATTATCATTTCATCAATGACAACCATGTATGGTTGGGTCTTGAGATGGAAACATATTGTTAAGTACTTTCCATAGTTTAACAACCCTGACTTTAATTTTCCATATCTTGTTTTGAATTCTAATATTGACTGCATTAACAAAATCACATGTCATAGTGTGATAATTGTGATAATAAACAAAGAGAAGAAAATGATGTGATGTGTAATGCACTCCAATGCAAAGGAATTATCCATATTATATAGGAATGATGGATGACCCTTCTAAAATACTTAAACTTAAATTACTAAAATGAACTATGCCTAAATATTTTGGCAAAAACAAATCGTGGCCTAACAAATGTAATCGTAATTTATTATCAGTGGCTATCAATTGGTTCATGACCGTAATATATGAGATTTGATTTATCTGGATTAAGAGAATAATAATATGAAATTAAAAATGATTTTATAGAACGAATTGTGCCTAAATATTTTGACTAATACCAATAATGGCCCAACAAATGTAACTATAAATTATTATTGGTGACTATCAATTGCTTTATTAACATAATGTCTAATAGTTGAGATTTGATTTATCTAGGGATAAAAGAATCATAAATATGAATACGAAATAATAAAATTATTGTAACATCCTAATTTTAATTTAAGGGAAATTAATTAAATTTATGTTGAGAGTGTTTCTACTAGAACTTTAAGAAATCGGGGGTTTTAGAACCTTTAACATGTTGTCTTCTTTATTAAAAGACATGTGGAATATTTCTCCAGATAAGACTTTATATATTTAAATAATTGTAAATTTTTAAAATACAGATAAGGCCCTTTCTCTTTACCTTTTTGTCTTCTAAAATTTCCCCAAACTCTTAACCTTCTCAACCCCTTAGTACCCTCTCCGAGATCTCTCATCTCTCATCCCTGATTTACCAGGGTAAACTAATTAGGCAATGAACAAATCATACAGAAAGATGTGAGTGATGTAGATAGGATTTGTCTCTCCTATGTGACATGAGTGATATCCATGGGCCACTTGATGGAGTGAAACTTAAGAAAATGCATGGTCATGCTAGGAAAATAAATATTGGATATTTATTTAATAAAAGTTTATTCTGATATCAAGTAAAATGAATTGGGCAATACAAGGATGACGACGACCATGCCTTGGGCCCAATTAGATATCTTGACAAAGGGACCAAACATATAAATTTTATCACTTATAGGTTATTTGATAATTATATTTGGATAATGATGTATTGCTAGATGCCGCTCATTATATTATATTAAATATAAAATATTTATATTTAATATCAACCAAATATATTTCCTATAGGGTCACACGCATAGAGTAAGCCCACCAGAGGATAGTTTTATTTTAGTTTGACTAAAATTAAAACTATTAGGCCTAACTCATTTAAAATGAGTAAAAGAGCCCATGCACTAAAGAGTTCTCATTAGGTTAGACCTAAGCTTATATATAGAGTATGAGATGCTCATCAGCCACACTCTTGTGTTACATAAACATTTCGTAAATGTTGCGGGGGCCATGCTCTGAGGAACTAGCATTTGAATGTGTGAAATCTGGTGGGAGTGCTCGCGTGGACTCCTTAAGGGTGGCGCTACTACTGCTTCAAAGTCTTGATTCTGCGCATCAAGAGGTAATTAATTACTCATTTTAATTTTTTGTTATTGCTTTGAAACACGTGATTTATAAGACCAACGGGAATCCTTGTATTTCCGCTACCTATCTATTAAGGATTCCCTAACAACATAATGCATTATGGTTGATGGTTCAGATTAAATAAGTCAAACTCTTTTTGTGCGAAACTTAAGATTTTTCAAACGTGAAGCGTAGCAGACTTTTGAACCAGACTTTAAAAGATAAGGGCATGAGAGATAACACAACAAAATTTATACTGGTTCACTTACAACGCAGAAGCTACATCTAGTATCTTCAGACCTAAAGGATTTCCACTATTGTAAAAACATCTTCTTACAATCTCAACACAACCCGTACCACAAGTATTCTTAACTCCAGTCACTTCTAACTTTATTCCAAGTATTCTTTCAACAAGCCACCCCTGACTCAATACCCAAGTATTATTTTGAAAGCCTCTTCAGGCCAACAACTATTTCTCACAAAAACTAAAGTTGGCAACACACCAGACATTTACACAAGTAAAGATTTGAAAAAGTGTTTGTGTTTGAGTTTTTGAGAATTTAGTGTATAAAAAGATACAATATAAAGAGCAGATACACTAAGTATAGAAAACAAAGACTAAGGTCTGCTAGAAGCAGAACAACAAAGAAAGTCTTTGCTTTAGAGAAGAAAGCTTAGACAGAGAGCTTAAAAGTACAAAGCAAAGCTCTCTTGTTTCTGATTTTCAAAATTGTGAACTTCTTCAAGGTCTAGATTTTCTTTATATTTATAGGCCAAGCAAGGTGACCATTGTGAATCCGTTGAAGAGAGATACCCGTTGAAGCATGTTGACCTTGAAGCTGCGAACAGGACAAAAGGTCTGAATCGAGGTTCTTCATAATTTGCACTAAAATGGTGTTCCTCGAGTATTTCAAAAAAAAGACCTTTTGTATGCTTTTTTCTTTCAACTAAAATGTACATAACATACATGGTTGACCTTCTGAATGCTTTTTGACACAAGTATAGATTTTCATCAGCTTTTTTGAGATGCGCAGAGTAGATTCTTCGATCTTCTATCCATGCAACCGTTGGTTCTTGCACTAATTTGACTTCTTTTCTCTTTTGATGATAAGAGCAATTTCTCTTGATAAGAATTCAGTTCAAAGCATCTTCAAAATTATCCTTGATTTTTGTTTGATGCAAGCTTTGGAGTAACGTTCCTGTTGCTTTAAAAGTCTAGAGTCTCATTGATGAAGCAAGTATGCCTGCTAAGTTCAAAGCAAGGATGAGTATAACTTAGCAGTCCAATAGTCTGGACGAGCCCACTTGAATAAGACTCTTCTTGAGCATTATTCTAGAATCAGACTTTTCTTAGGACGAGCTTGTACGTAAACTATATTTGATTCCAGGCAGACTTGTTCATAAATAACTTGCATGACTCAAGGCAGACTTTTTATTGATGGACTCCCCATTTCATTTATAACTTGTGCATCTTACGTTTGTTACCTGAAACACTTAATTGAACATGTTAGATAACACATAGATAGACTTTAATTAATTAAATGCCTTGATGTGTGTTATTAACAAATCTTGAGGTTTGGTAAGTAATAACCAATGATTTCAAAAACCTTTACAAACCAGACTTGGTTACAACAATGGTTTTAAAATTGTAGAGATTGGATCAAGAACCATTTTCTGAGGATGAGGTTATAGACATTCAAAACCGATGGGCAACATATTTGTTTGAAGTGTTGTCAAAATCCATCTAGTTTAAATTTTTTGGTAGCTTAAATTGTCAATGTTTTTTCCTTAAACTATTAGCACTTCATTTATATGCATGTATGGATATATTTTTGTGTATTTCTTGATCTCTTTACTAATTTTAATTGATATATTATAAGTTTTAATTTATATATAGATATTGATTTTATCACGTTTAGTGATTAAATTCAAACATATGTCTATCAAATATAATTGAATTTAGATTGGTGCATGTTTATAATTTGATTGAAATTGAACAGGATTGAAGTACCAAAGGAAAAAAAGGGAAAGTAGAAAAAATAAAGAAAAAGGAAAATAATTAGTAGTTTTTACACCGGTCGTGGTAACTAACCGGTGTTAAATGTCTCTTTTTTATACCGGTCTTAACATATAGGACCAGTGTAAAACGTAATATTTACACTGGTTGTAACGAACAGGACTAGTATAAATGTTATATTTTACATCGGTCGTAATCCAAACGCCCAATATAAAAGTTATTTTTCTCATCAATTCCAAAACCAGTGTAAAAAAACTCATATTTTTCTCCTCCTACTAGATCTACATTGGTCATATAACCGATATAAAAAGTCAAAATAGACCATGTAAAAACTCTTTTCTTGGTGTTTCCAAAAAAATCCTAATAGTACAGGTGATCACAACGTTTTATGTTAAATCATTAATCGAGAGAGAGAGGCCCTGGCTAATTGTTTGATTAGGCGTGGTAGTGTTATTAGAACGAGAAAGCAAGGGCTGTTTCGGAAGATGATTTAGCTGAGAAGGATTCGGTTAGAGGCAAGAGATTAAAAAGCGGGATTGAGGAGAAGCATGAGAGGATAACAAACTCGCGTATGAGGGATTTCGTGTGGGGTACCAATTAGCTATATATATTCTGTTTTCTTCCTCTATTTTTGTTCTATGTAGTTGCTGTGTAATTAGGCATTACTGTGAATAATACTTACGGGTAGGACATAGTTCCATTTTTCTATTTTTGTCCAAGCTTAAGTTAGTACTTTCTTACTTTTCTCTTTGTCTTTCTCCTATTCTCTTCACTTGCTTAGGTGCCTATCTCTGTTTTTTAGGTAAAGAGAAATGCTAATAATATACTAAAATGACACTCTTTAATCAACATACGTATTTTATAATTCGGTAAAATTTATTTGAAATTTACATAACAATAAATGAGACCTATTAAATAATATACACAACACAATATTTAATTAATAAAACTTATATGATTTTCATTAAATAATAATAGAGAAAACGTTTAAGTGTTTCATATAAATAGAGTTGCCAAGGGCAAGTGTTTAACTTTAATTAGCCCTGACGATTGGAAATTTCTGATGTTCGCATGTCGTGAGGGTATATAGTTTTTTTTTTTCAAACGTAAGTGTATAAATTACCTTCATATTTCTTAATATAAAAAACTTAACTAGTTTTAGTTTTTAATAATGCTGATGAATATAGTTAAAATCATTTAATTTATTTATAAATTATACTAGTTTTTAAAAATATCTTTTTTTATTTATTGAAACTAATAAATCTTATTCTATTTTTATTTAATTAGTATTTATTTTATTAATAACTAATAAAATACTTAATAGAAAGTTAATTAATATTATATACTTTTTGATGAGATTATTACTTTAAAAACCAAAAAAAATCCACGTTATTGTAGTCGGTAGGTGGAGGTTGCTTTCTCTTAGCATTAGTGCAAAAAATGACTATGAGGATAGAATATGAGCACGGTCTTGAGAAAACCGTGTTTGAAAAGGGTCTCACACAAGTGACTTTGCTATAAGATGCCATCAAAGCTCGTGTTTGTGTCTTTTATGGTAACATGTGTTATCGTTTATGTTTTTGGTGAGTGTATCAAGTATTATATTTATTAAATGGGTTACTGCCGAATGTCGTTAATAATTATTGGAAAAATGTTATCTTTCTTAGGTCTCCATTTTCCCCTGACCTTCAGGTACCTTCATAAAGCTTTTGAAAAAAGGTTATAAATTCATTGCTAGGTAATAATTAAGTATAAATAGTGATAGGCACCCTTTTCCTATTCAATTAAACTAGCTACTGGAGTAAGTGAGGAACAACACTCAGTGGGAGAATTAAAGAAAACGAAGTAATAACTATTTCATTCATATCCCATTTCAACCTAAAAGAGACAATATATAAGATTTAGGTGTTGCCCTAATCTAGAAAGAAAGTGGGCTCAGAACCAAAGGTACAGTTTTTAAACAAAGTCCTTCAGCCAGTTGGGGTTTTTTATAGCTTTTTTGGGCCTTTTAGTGTATTCAAATGTTGGGCCATTTGGACTTGCAACACTGCCACCCAGGTGGAGACGGGACCTGTCCTCAGGGCCCAAAGGGGTGGAAACTCTGGAGTATATGAAGACATAGACCGAGCAGGAAAAAAGGTCCCAGGTGGGACTGCATCATTACAAGTCACCGGAGGAGGCAGAAAGTTAGGCGAAATTAATGGTGAGATAGGAATTCCTAGAGTTTCGTGCGAGATTAACAACTAACAAGGGGAGTGAATTTCAGGAACTGATATGTTAGGTTTAAGTGAAGGTGTAATGCCTTAGAGGGTGAGATGGAGAAGACGAAACAGCAGGGAGAGTTCTGATATTGGGAGAGGGGTTCTATCCATGGAAAGCTCTTAGCAAAGAAACATGGAAAATAGGATGCAGTTTCAAGTGAGGAGGAAGATCAAGTTTATAAGCAACTTGTCCTACTCGACAAAAGACTGAAAATGGGCCAAAGAATCGACGAGCCAGCTTGGGGAATGGGCAGTGAACGAGAGACTCCTGTTGATATCGCTTCAAACATAGCCAAATCAGATCACTAACATTAAAGGAAATATCATGACGATGCATGTTTGCTTACGACACCATTTGTTGCCTGGTGCGTTGTAAGGAGGCACAAGTTTGATGGAGGACGACGTGCTTCTCATGGAGGGTCGTGGTCAGAGAAGGAATTGTGACCAAGTCAGGCATGAAATCAGGGATGGTAAGTTTTGACTATAAAGTGCTCGAAAGGGGGCCATGCCATAGCTGAGTGGTGGTCTGTATTATACCAAAACTTTGCAAAGTGAAAGAACCAGAACCAAGTTTTGGGGTGGTCACCATAAAAACAGTGTAAGTATCCTTCTAATGTTCGATTTATAACTTCCGTTTGCCCGTCAGTTTCGGGGTGATACGCGGTACTGAACTTTAACTTTGTGCCCTGTGCTTTGAACATTTGTTGCCAGAAGGAGCTGGGAAATAAGGGGTCTCGATCTGAGACAATGGTAGAAGGTATTCCATGAAGAAAACATATGTCGATGGAGAATCATTTTCCCAAGTCAGATGCGGTAAAGTGGATGGTAGGGCTAAAAAGTGAGTGGATTTGGTGAATCTGTCACAGATTACCCAGATTAGAATATGGCCCATGGAGTTTGGGAGATGGGTGATGAAATCCATGCTGAGATCCTTCCAGACCTTATTTGGTAGAGGTAAGGGTTGTAACAATCCATTTTTCTTTGTGGGCTGATATTTGGATGATTAACAAATTGTGCATTTTTTTATGAAATTTCTTACGTCCTTTTGAATCCTTGGCCAAGTAAAAGATGCTGTCAAGCAAGTCAGTGTTGGCTTAGGACCTGAGTGGCCAACGGTAGGGTGGAGTGAAATTCCTGCAGGATGTTCTGCCGTAGATCCAGGTCCAACGGTACAAAAATCTTGCCTTTGGAGGTTAGTAAACCATTCTATAATTGAAATTTGGTATTGTCTATTTGGGCCTACTGAAAGAGTAATTTTCCCTTTGCATCTTCTGAGCAAAAATTCTGTAGAGATTTAACAAGAGAAAGAACAATGGAGGAGATAGACAATAGTAAGAGAGGGTCATCTAAATGTATCCGGGAGAACGCTTCAGCCACATGGTTGGCAGAACCAGGTCTATACTCAATATCAAAACTATAACCCTGTAATTTGGTAGCCCACTTCTATTGTTCTGGGGTTTGAAAGGTCTGGGATAAGAGAAATTTTAAACTTTGTTGGTCTGTAATAATCTGGAAGTGGTTACCTAGCAAATACTGACGCCATTTTTTTACAGCCTTCATGATCGCATACATTTCCTTGACGTAGGTGGAGGTGGTGGCCACGCGTGGCCCAAGTCTTTTGCTAAAGTAGGCAAGTGGGTGATTGTCTTGGGTGACGACTGCTCCAATGGCAATGGCAGAAGCATTCGTTTCCATAACAAAAGGCTTTACAAAATTAGAAAGAGCAAGAATAGGGGTAGTAGTGATTGTTGTTTTAACTTTGTAAATGCCACTGTCGCCATTGTAGTCCATGTAAACTCTAAATGACATAATAAATCTGTGAAAGGGCGACGAGAGTGGCGTAATTGAGAACAAAGCAACGATAGAATCCAATGAGGCCAAGGAACCCACGTAGGACCGTGAGAGACCGTGGCTGAGGCCAATTTATGATAGTTTTTGTTTTGTCAGGGTTAGGTTCAACTCCCGTGGATGAAATAATATGGCCTAGATAAGTCACCTTAGGAGTAGCAAAAATACATTTTGATAACTTAACAAAGAAACTATGATTAGATAACAAAGTTAAAACAGAATCTAAGTGATGAGCATGATCAACAAGAGAGGAACTATAATGAGGATGTCATCAAAGAAAACTAAAACAAACTGACATAAAAAAGGACAAAGAAGGTCATTCATAGCAACCTGAAAGGTTGAAGGGGTGTTAGCCAAACCAAATGGCATGACTAGGAATTCATAGTGTCCATCCCAGGTACGAAAAATAGTTTTGTGTATATTAGGTGGGTGAGCTCTCAATTAATGATAACCTGAATGTAGGTCTATTTTAGAAAATATTGTGGCTGATCCCAATTCATCCAGTAGTTTGTCAATTATAGGAATAGGGAACCTGTCTTTAATGGTTATAGCATTGAGTGTGTGGTAGTCCACACAGAAGTGCTAGGAACCATTATTTTTAACTAGGAAAACGGGTGAAGAGAAAAGACTCTTACTAGGTGTGATGATGCCATCTTGAAGAATTTCCTGGATTAGGGGAGACATGGCTGTTTTTTGAAAGTGGGGGTAGCGGGCTTAACATTTACTGGGCTAGTGTTTGGAAGAAGTGGAATGTGATGATCATGTTATCTATTGAGGTTTGGCAAAAATGGAGGAATGGCCTAAAATAATCTGAGAAATGGTAGGGGTAGTGTAAAAATGGAAGAGTGAGAAAGGTCAAGTGGTTCAGTAGGTTGGGGAAGTGTAGCTGTAGGGAGGAAAGTGAGGAGGTGGCATGAAGCAATGGAGTCAGTGTGTAGGAGATGGCATACTTGGGCGTAAGTGGGTTGAAGTAGGGAAGTGCTAGATTCACCAGATAGGGTGATGGGAAGGGTTTGGTGAGTAAAAGACATACTAGGAATAGAGAAATCAACAATTTTGGGGTGCAAGTTACACAACCATTCAATACCCAAAACAACATCTGCGCCTTAAATATGAAGTAAATAGAAGGATATTGAGAAGTCGTGACCTTGAATAGTGATGGAAACTTAAGGGCATAAGCTAGAACAGACAATGTGGGCACCATTTCTAACCATCACTGGGAAAACAGGAATAGGTTGGGTGAGTAGCTTAAGGTGGGTAGTAATGCGAGGTTGTAGAATATTATGGGAGCTTCCTGAATCAATAAGGACTCGAACAGGGAGCCCAGAGATAAAACCTTGAAATTTTAAGGTTTATGGAGAGGGTTGGCTAGTTAAGGTCTGAGGGGATAGCTGAAAGTTGATGGCCTCAGGTGTAGGGTCATTAGGGTCAGGTATAGGGGGTTAGCAAGGTCAGGGGAGGTTTCCATGAGGACAGGGTCTTCATCAGTTAGGAGCAAAAGAAAACGGCTAGTGGTACACTTGTGGCCAAGTATGAATTTTTCATCACAATTATAGCAGAGGCCTAAGGCAAGTCTTTCTTGCATTTGAGATAGGGTTAGACGCTTAATGGGAAAATGGTTAGGTTTGGAGGGGAAAGTTGGGGGTGGATTAGTGAAATATGGGATTGAAATAGGTGGCTGGGTAACACGGGGTTTGGAGTCTCTATGTTTGGATTCGACTGGTTTAGCTAAGCCAATGGCCTGGGTAATATGTGTAGGTTAAAGGATGGCTAATTCATGCCTAATATCTGGGTACAACTTTGATATAAAATAGTTAAGCAACATTTTAGGGGGTCATCCAATGACCCGATTAGAGAGTTTTTCAAACTGTGCCTGATAATCTGTGACAGACCCTTATTGACGAAGTTTGAATAACCCAGCTTGGTGATTTTCATAAGTAGATGGACCAAAACGAAGCTCTAAAGCCTGAACAAATGTATGTCAGTTCGTGAGTTAACGATTGTGATACATCCATTTAAAGCATCCAAGAGCATCACCTCTCATATAGAAAGCTACCATAGGTAAACATAAATCTGGGGGAACTTGGTAAAACATGAAAAATTAATCAGCCTGAAATAACCAATCCAGGGGGTCTGAACCATAAAAAAGAGCAAGGTCTAGTTTAGGGGGGCGTACTAGAGGGTTGTTGGTTGCTGGAGAAAAAGGAAAAGATGGGGTAAAAGGAAACTGGGGAAAATGGATTGAGGAATATTTGAGTGAATGGTATTAGTGGTGTAAGTGGGCCCAGAGTAAGGGGTGAATGAAAAAGAAGGGATTGGAGAGGTAGGGCCAAGGGTAGACACAGAGGTTGTGTTGGTTAAGGGAATAGAGTATGGTATAACGACAAGGCTATTTGTAAAGGCAAGAAAAGCTATGGTCATAAAAATTGGTCATGGTAGAAGGGGATCCGAGAGGTGGTGGTTGGATTTAAAGGGCAACTACTTCTTCTAAACCCCCCTCCCCCATAAAATTGGTCATGGCATCATGATGAGTATCCATAATCTGTTGCAATGATTGATGTTGAGCTTCCTAGGTATGGCGATGGGTGTCAAATTGGGTTTGAAGCATACCCAATTTTTTAGAAATACCATGGAGGACCTCCTCTAGATCCTTAGAAGTAATGAGTTTAGGAGGCATGAGAAAGGCAATGAAAGCATCAAAATGATAGGTACCCTTTTCCTATTTAATTAAACTAGCTACTAAAGTAAGTGAGGAACAAAACTCAACAGAAGAATTAAAGAAAACATAGTAATAACTATTTCATTCATATCTCATTTCAACATAAAAGAGACAATATTTAAGATTTAGGTGTTGCCCTAATCTAGAAAGAGAATGGGCTCAGAACTAAAGGTACAATTTTTAAACAAAGTCCTTTAGCCAGTTGGTTTTTTTATAACTCTTTTGGGCCTTTTAGTGTATTCAATTGTTAGGCCATTTGGACTTGTAACAAATAGTTTCTACTTAAAAATTATGTTTATATTAATATTATCAATTTCTAATATAATCTCTAAAAGATAAACTATGAAATAAAGTTAATGATTGGATGATGGGTATTAAAATTTTAAAATATTTCTTTCCAAATACTAAGATAGTTTATATTTTATGATAAATCTCTTTTGAGGAAGTGTATTCAGTAGAAATAGAGTAATAGAGTGACATATGAGAATAATTGATTATTGTGATTCATATCTAATTAAAGATAAGATTAATTTAAGTTTAAAATAGTAATATGTTATCTTATCAAAATTTTTATATTCCGTTCTTGTTTAAATTGATATCTTATATCTATTATTCAATTTAATATCCTTTATATAATTTAATATCTTTCTTGTCGCACAAAATCAAATTATGCATAATAAAAAACAAAAGCATGTGACAGTTCCTATTCAAAATTAAATCATGCTCATTGTTTTCTTTGAGATCACGATAGTTATGAAAGTATCATTTTCTCCCATGAAAGATAAGATGATAATAATTTATAAAATTAAAATATAAAACATATGAAATAAGAAGAAAAAAGTAAAACAAATAACTAGATTTTCTATCTTGATAAAAAATTATTTAACATGACTATACGGTATAATATAATCTATTAAAATAATCTTACAGTATCTGATTGAATCTAAATATCTAAAGGAATAGTTTGATTTCAAAAATATTTTCAGTTGTGAAGATAGGATAATTGTTTCTATAATCTATTAAGGATTAAATTATACCATATAATTATATTAAATAATTATTTTATCAAAAGAAAAATTCTCTTTATTTTTGTTATTTTTTTCTTATTATTTCATATATATTTTTTATGTAACACCCTCGATTAACTAGGACAATCCCTTCCACTAGATTATCCTACTTAACCGAAAGGTTACTAGTTTTAGAAAAAATGTGGAAGTTTTATTTTGTACAAGAAAATTTGGTGGAATAGATACATTATATACAACACAATTATGATACTCAACACACTATACATACTCTGAATCAGGAGCACACAGGCTCTCGTAAGATCCTATTCTCATTGTTTACTTCGCCGCACTTTCCTGATAACTCTCTGTGATGCATAGCTAGCTCCATCTGTTGTGAGTAACTTTTTTCTGGTAAGTCCTGTCTTCTACACGAGGTATGGAATAAAGTTATAAGGGTGAGTCAAATCTTCCATAACAATTAGAGGGATGTCATTTCTAACATTGTTCTCACACAGTACCAATCGATATTATTCTCTATTTCCTACCATTCACACAAGGGTTCCTAATCAATTCAGTCTACGTTGTTTACCATATCTCAACCTTTCTCGATTGTCCCTGGCTGTTTAACTTTCTACTCTTCCCCTTACCACTATCTATTACATAAAGTATTAAACCTTATTTCTTAATATATTCAATATCAGTAGCATAACAATCAACATACACAATTAATCACAGATTTATTCAGAGTATATAATGCAATGCAATATTAGATTAATCTTTTTCTTAGCCATCATGATACATGTAGGCCTAGATCTCATCATCATATCACATCAGAACTTGTCCTGCCTAGGCTTCCCCTAGACACAACATTTCTGCACTAAAGCGACTGGAGCCCACCAAGCCCTCTAGAGGTAATTAGGACACTCATGTTCGCACAATATATGGATCCATCTCACCATAATTTGTGGCCACTTAATGCTCGTGACTTGGTTCTCAACGGTCATAGATATCTATCTAGGGTCAAAGTACACCAGGATTGCATGGTTTTGCCCAGTCTTGGTGTGTTATTCCCAGTGTACTCCCAAGATCTAACTCGGGGGTTCTGGCACTCGTATCTCTAGCATACCCCTCATTGTGTGCTCTAGTGTTCATCACATTATATGCAAATGATGTATGTTTCATACATATCCTTTATATCATACTCATCATTGGTAGGGTCCCCTCAACAACCCACTTTCATTCTTAACATTGGGTTTATTGTATGTCGTCCTTATTGAATATCTTTCACTTATCTCTTAAAGAATGAAGTCTTGTCAAGGAATTGCTCTAAGTTACTTATGGTATTAGTCTTAATATTATTGGGTAGGGTTATTCTGGTGATGGAGGTTGCTCTAGCTATATAGGTGTATACTTGGTTCCTATTAGTTGTTAGTTGGTCGCCTAACTTATTTACTAATTCCTTCTTTAGTTAGTGTTATAATTATCCCTTAGCACTTACTCAAATCATACTGTATTCCACCTGATAATTAATAATGAAAGTGGTTTTGAGCATATATATCCATCATTTCTTGGGGTATTATTATTATTATTATTATTATTATTATTATTATTATTATTATTATTATTATTATCTCATTTATAAAATTATTTAGTCAATAAAATTGACTATTTTCATTTTTATCGATAATAGCTATAGCCATAACTATTATTATTATTATTATTATTATTATTATTATTATTATTTATTCATGAAGACCTCAAATTACCTATTTTCATTATTATCTTAATTTATCCATAGACGTTAATAAAACCAAAAACCTCTTATTTTTAGTATTGACAACAATCACGATGATGATAATGATGATAATGATGATGATGATGATAATGATGATGATGATGATTATTATTATTATTATTATCTCCCGATTCTTTTCAATCCTTTTTGTTTACTATCATTATCATATTTATTTTAAAATTACTAGGCATCGCACGGGTAAAGATTTTTTGGTCGTAGTTATGATAAAATAAAATAAAATACATTCTGGTGGCAATATCGGCAGGATACCCATAACGTGTAATTTTTTCGGCAGATTCCGGTAAAACCTCTGGGAATGGTGGCGGGACTTTCGAGACTTAGGTGAAACTTCCTAAAATCATCAGCGGGGTTTACAGAAAGTGGCAGGAACTCCCAACACCACCGGCAGAAATTACCAATTTTCACAGAACTTCATAGAAAGGATAACCAAAGCCATAAACACAATTTAAAGTTAACAGAAATGTGTTTGAGTTGGGGAATCCCCCTCTTTACCTCATGATTTTATGGTTGCCGAGAAGATAGAGGATGACTTAGGACTCCAAAAAGCTCAGATTGTTGATTTCTTCACTCTGATCACACATGTTCGCGATCCATGCTTAGCGGGGGTTGCATGCAAAGATTGAATGGAAGAGGAAAGGGCTGCCTTGTGGTGGCCATGAGGTGAGGGTGATGGTCTTGGGTGGTAAATGAAGGAAGCAAAGCAAAGAGAATGGTGGTGGAAGCCTTACGATGATGGTTGATGAGAAAATGGTAAGACTTGGAGTGAAGGAGAAAGATGGCCAAAAAGTGTATAAAGGGAGGCACAAGCCAAAAAAGAGATAAGAGTTGAATAGTAAAGAGTTGAATGGTAAAGAGTTGAATGATAGAGGTTGGAGGTGTTGAAGTGGCAAGAGAGTGGATGACCATAGGAGGAAGGGAAAAAGGTGAGGTGATAGATTGGTAGAGCAAACTGAGATAATGAAGGGGGATGGGAATGTCATGGTGGTAAGGATGATTTTAAGGAGATAGAGTCACATGAAAGAAGTGAAATTAAGGGGGGTAAGCTTCGCTGATGTGAAGAAGTGATGAATATATATAGACAATGAAGTGGGTTGTTGTTCAAGTTGTTAAAACTTGAAGAGTAAGGAGTTCATGTAGATTTTTACATGTTAGGTGGCTAGGTGGAAGTGCTAGGATGTCTTTTATGCAAGTAGAGGACAAGGGTGGCAGAATATGGCAAGGAAATGGCCAGAGTTGGTGAATTTATTGAGTATGGAGCTGTCAGATTTTTGTGCCTATTTTGACATAAACTTTTCAATGTGTTATAATGTGAATTGGGCAAAATAATCAACATCAAAGTTGTAGATCTCTCTTTTCCCTTTAAAACAAGCTAAAACATGTTAAAATCCAACATCAGAAGTAGGAGTTATGGCCAAAATACAAACACTGTGTGAATTTAAGCACGAATTAGGTGCAACATTTTAAAATAAAAACTGGGACCAAATGGCTTGGAATTAATTTTTGGTGTCTTCATAAGAGTTGTAGATAATGTAGTTAAGAAATTATCATGAAAATAATGGATCAATTTTGATCACGAACGAAGAAATTATGATCAAAACACTAACAGGTATGCAAGAAATCGGGCGTGTATTAAGTCATCAGTAACTAGAAATAATAACAGGTTTTAATAAATTCCTAGTTTATTTTGGGATAAGAATTTGGAGATACACTCAACACAAAAGTTGTAGGGTTTTTGTTTCTCTTTGAAACATTATAAATAATTGGGAGTTCTGATATCGGGAGCAAAAATTATGGCTAAACCAATGAAAGGTGCTCCTGGGCTCTCGGATTTTCAAAGGCTGAAAAGAGACAACTGGTGGGAAGATTCTATTTAGACTTGGCTTTCGGGCTCTGCATAATATTTACAGGGATTTTTGATATGAGTTCATAGAAACAAGAACAAACTGATTCCAACATCGGTAGAGAGAGTTATGCATGAAATACTAAAATCTGGTCTGGCTATGATGTTTTTAGTGAATCTAGGAAAAGATATATTTTTTTTACACTTGTGTGATGGGAACTGGCTCTCAGAGTCTGCATGAAAGTCAGAATGGATTTGTTATGAGAATTATGAGACTAGAATCGTGTGAATCAGACATCGTTAGAAGGAGTTATGAATTTTCTCATAAACTATGCCCAAATTAACAAGATAACAAATGGGTGTTTTTAGGGGTACAAATCCCCAAATCTCAAATTGGGAATTGTAACAGCCCTGATTTTCGAGAATAGGAAACCAGACCCTCAGGACTCTGAGGATACTCTGTTGAGCTTTCAGTAAGAAGCTCGGGGCTTCGGCCTGTTTCCCGAACAGTTTAAAATGAGAAAATAGAGAGAAGTAGAGTTTAATATGAAAAGTAAGAATACCGAGAGAATGTAACGAGTGAGAGAAGCAGAGATAAGAAATAAATAACGTTCAACAATACTATTTAATTAAAAATAATACGTTAACGATGATTATTTTGGGTACAAATTAATTTATCATTATATTTATTCGATAATTATTTTCTGTTGATAATATTTAATAGATAAATAATTGTAATAATTTATTTTGAAATTAGATATTTTAAATTATTTATTTGATAATTATATTTAATAATAAAATATTGTCAGGTTCCTCAGATTTGAATGGTGGGGCCCAGCCTAAGGTCAGACTCCGACCGTTCGAACTAAGACTAGTGATCCAGTAGGGATACTAGTCCTATTAGAATCCCTCTACGAAGAATCAAGGGTGTCTAACTTGGCCTGATGAGCTCAATCAGAACCTTTGACGTATCCTATGTTTGACCGTTCATATACCTTGGGATATCCGATGGTGGCACGGTCAGTCTCTGGTGACTCATTTTGAAGTTTTAGGAATTTTTCCTGAAGGGATCGAAGCTTAATTCGGACTCTATCATCCATGTTTTCAATAAGTTGATTCCTTAGAAATCGCTTTAAAACTTGACCTGAATACCTTTGGTGTTTTGGACCCAGATTTTTCATACAATCTTAGAATTGAATGATTTTAGTCTCAATCTCTTTGTTTTGAAAAGATCTTCAATCTCCGTTTCTAGCCCCGAACTTCGATTCTTACTCTGTCAATCCCAAAATCGAAGATTAAGTATATTCATTTCAAAATTCCAACGTTTGGACCTTTTTCTCTGCGCATAGTTCAAAAAAAATTCACAACTTTCTCATACGACCTTCTATTTGCACAAACTTGGTGTTAAAATTTCTGAAACAAAATTATCTATATTTTTCATACATACATTAAGGCTAAATCCCTCTAGATCAGTACAGTTAAATAAATCTTTGTGACCCCTTGGCTGTTCTATTTCAATGCTGGCGACCTTCGATAAAATTTGTGTATCTCCTTCATCTGGTACTTGAATCACTCTGTTCTTTTTGTTATGGATTTTTATCGCAAACCTTTACAATTTTCATGAAGGGTATGAAATCAAATTCCTAAGAGTATTTATGGTGAATTTATTTCTAAGACCCTAGCTGATCTAGAAAGCTTCTAGAGAACCCTGTCGTAAATTAGGTATATCTCGGGATACAGAACTTGGATCATCGTAAATGATATATCAAATTAAAGAGGAAATAAATATATACAAACTTTATGAAGGGCTCAAAAGCCAATTCACATCCCACAAATCCCAAAAATTAAAACACTACACCAATTCATGTTTTTCCAGCAACAGTTTGCACTAGGTGTAGCATTTTCCACATAACTCTCTCATATGACCATGAAATTGAATGAGGCCTTCACCAAAGTTTTCCTAACTAATTCTTCACAATTTTATGAAGGACACAAAGCCCAAATCACAACCCATTTGGCCCAAAAAATTAATCTATAACAGGGACAAAAATCCCGTCACAGCCCTGCACCCTTTTAGTATTTGGGCCATATCTCACTGAATTCTCGATGGATTTTTTTTCTTTATATGGATTTAAAGAGGACAAAACATTTTACAACTTTTATGTTCATCCCATTTTCAAATTCGGCCTGTATCATCCCTTAACAATTCGCACAAAGTGGCACCCCTGGTTGTGACACATCAGCCCCTTCATGCAACTTAAGCCAATGACTTTCTCCCACCCACTAGACACATGTATAGCTCTAAAAACTCCATCTCCATGCATCACCAGCTCTTGACACCTGCCATAAGTGGTGTCACCTCTTGCTTCATTCAACTACCACCCTTTTTTCCTCCAATCAAATTTCATGCAACAAGAGTTACCAACCCATCACCAAGAATTGTCATCATTTCTTTGTACCATTCCACTTCCATTCTCTCCTTCAACTCACGGCCAGAATTAACCAGCCCTCCAAGTCTCTTTACTTCATCTAACCATCACAAATTCCCTTCTCTTGAGTCACCACAAACAGCCACCACACTTCCCCTTCCTCATGGCCTCACGTCACTACACCACCACCAACCACCATGATCTCTTCTCCTCCTTCCTTCTCCTCTTGAACCCACGACACTTCCTCCACCAAACAACGATCTTCTCTTAAATTTTCCTGCAAGATTCAGACCCCCAAAGATCATCCCCATCTCCCTTGTTTCAAGCTCCCAAAACCGCTAGCCAATCCAAGGCCACCAAGGTAAGGATTTTCACATTTTGGTTCTTGATCTTGTCTCTTCTTTCTTTAGTGCCCAAAACAGTTTATGTTTTTGATTTTGTGGCATTTTCCTCACTGTTTTGGAAGCCAAAACCGTGACTTCATTATCCTCTCTTAGTTGCATGTGTAGTTTTCTCAAGATTGGGAACTTAGACGACGATTGGAGGCGACCGACGGAAGATTTCAAGCGATCAGTAAATTTTTGTAACCGATTCTCTAGACTCTCTTAAATTTGCATGGTTGTTTTCTTGATTTCCCTTGCTGCCCATGCTTGGTGTTGTGTGAAAAAAATCTACGCATGTTGATTTCCTAAGGTACCGGGGACGATCGGCGACGATCGACAGACGTTTCAGAATATCTGACAAATTTTCGACAAGCGGATCATTTTCCTTCCTCCGGGCAGCGAGGATTTTGTATGGTAAGGGGGGTCTTACCTCATCTAATGTTGTTTTTAATCGTTCCATAATATTGCCCTATACTCGATAACCTCCGTTTTAAATTTCGTCGCGATCCAACGGTGAGATTTCAAGTTACGTAATTCTTTGTCGGCGACATTTAACTTTAATAGAATATATCGCTAAAAAGTGTTTTAATAAATTTTATTAAGTGTATCTCGATAATGGCATACTCTAAAAGAAGTTTTATCGTGATCGGTATTAGAGCGAAAAACATAGAATTTGTTTTTTTGCGTTAGGCGGGCTTGGTTCCATTTGATGTGGTTGTATTATTATTTATATTTTGATAAGTAATTTGTAATTTGTTCCGGTAAGCCCCGCTATTAGGAGTTAATTTATCGTCACGTATCACCAGAAGTATTTTGACGACATTACATTTTTTAAGAAAATTTACCGACCAGACGGTTCCGACGTTTCATCTTACTAAGTTTTAAAAAGTGGAATTATTTTTAATATTATGAAGTTTTATGAAAGATGATTAGATAAATTGATTGTGGGAAGGGGAAAATTTTACATAAAAGGGGTTTTTATCGACAAATGACCAAGTTAGGCCCAATACGTTTGGTTGATTAAGAATAAGCAAAATTTTTGGAAGATAATATGCTAGGACTTGGAAAATATTTGTGACTAATTTTAGTGAACAAATTTAGTGACCAATTGAGGTGAATTATAAAGATGGGATTTTAATAAGTTTTATACGCTAAGAAAAAGAAAAATAGATAAAAGAAATTTTGATGCGTGATAAAGAAATGGATATTCAAATTTAGGAAAATTAGTGACCACTTTTGTGACCACTTGTAGTAGAATAAAAATGACTTTAGGAAATGAAATGAATTTGGCAAAAGAAATTTAAGTAAGGAATGAATATTTTGGGTTAAATATTTTAATAGCTTAAATAGGCTAGGATAAAAAGAAATGGATAACTAGAGTCTAACTCGAAGCAAGTTATAAGAAAGGATCTTAATAAATTAATTAGGGGAAAGGGTCATGCACCTAAATAAATAGATCTAAAATTTGGAATTCTAACAAAAGAAAATGATGTTAAGCGTTAGAAACCTAGGTAACCATTAAAAAGTAGGAGAAAGGAAATAAAGGAGTTTTTATACCTAGAAATATTAATTAGCTAAATAAGAAAAGAGTTTTGGACTTAGATTTATAATAATAATAATAATAATAATAATAATAATAATAATAATAATAATAATAATAATAATAATAATAATAATAATAATAATAAAGGAGACAAGACCTATTAATTAAATGGTGACTTTTAGTAATTAAGAATAATTGGTCAAGGAGACGTAATTTAGGACATGATATACATGAAATAAATATTTAAGCTATAGATAAAGAATCAAAATTTGGACTTGAACTAAGTAATAACAAGAAGTAGGATAAATTAGATAACAATTTTTAGTGACTAAGGAAGCAAATTAGTTAACTAGGGGGAATAAAGAAAAAGGTACACAAAGATAAATAGTCATGAACCTAGAAAGAACATCACTAAGTTAAAAGTTATATAAAGAATTAAATTAAGTGACAATATGCCTTAAATAACGAACTAAAGTAAAGGAATGCTAATGAGGTGAACTAGATCAACGGTAAAGGTGAACGTTTACGTCTAGTCGTATGTATAAGTAAGCTCCTACTGATGATTAAATATGTGATGATTTGTTAAGCCGTAGTAAATGGTCCATCACTGGATAAATAAAATTTGGTTAGTCAAAAGAATATAATTGTGAAAGTAATCTAGATGATGTAATAACAGATAATGAAAAAATAAAGAGGTTATATAATTTAACAACCGTAAGAAAACAAAATATGACTAAATCACTGTTAGGATATAATATAAACGCTTATGTCTAGTTGCCTATATAAGTGAACTTTTAGTGACATTAAGTGCGTGATTACTTGCTAAGCCATGGTAATGATGAAGATTGAATCGATATTATGTGTGTGTCTAATGACTTCTTAATGTTGCATAACACTTATTGGTTGACTGACTATGTGACATGATGAGATTTGTGATTGTGTAATAATTTCTTAGTACAATGTATATATGTGTGTTAGATATGCGATGTACATATATAATGAGATATGTGATGATGGTGATATGATGTTTGTATGAAATATGACGTGGTAGAATTGTTTAAAGAATGCTATGAATTGATGAAATGAATTGGGTGATGAATGGCACTTATATGATGCGTTGAATGAGTATGCTGAAATAAATAAGCAAAGAATGAAGGAGGACATGTCTCAGTAGGGACCTTAAGGTGGCTAATTTATGAAAAAAATAATATGATAAGTTGAATCGGATCCGATATGATAATGGGCGTTGTAGAGCCAATGTACCCCGTGGTTTTCTAGAAATATGAGATCTCATTTCATTTCTAAGTGTCGGGTAAGACCATTATGGACTGAGGAATTTTGAGGAAAAATAAAGAAAGAATTGATTGAAATAGACCTGACGTTAGAAATGAAATGGAGTCATTGAAAGGACCCTACCGACGACTAGTGAAAAGAAAATTTTGTGTTGTATGCATCATACATGGAAGTTGATGAGGGATGTTGGGATATTCCCTAGAGCTTATAGTGAAGGGTACACTGAAGAAACAGCAGGTGCCTCAAATTCTTGAGGGCAGTCTTGGGTGTATATCTGGGGCGGACCTCCAATGACTCAGATTCGCGCCCGACGCTGGATAGCCTATGGCAAACGCTGATTTACTTTGACAAGAGGTGGGGGTTTCTAGGACCGTGGAGAGCCAAGTCCCGTTATGATATGATGTGTGTTTGGGATCCATGATATTGGGACTATGAGTCCACGAGTACCCTGTGTTGTGATGTAGGGACTTGGTGTACTCCGGTCGCTCTAGTGGACAAGAGGTATAAGGTGGGATTGTGATCTGGGATATGTTGGGATTTTTGAGGAGGAGATGAGCCCATATGCATCATGATGACTAATAAAATATTTGAAATAACAAAATGAATTCATGCATTACATCATTGTATTGAGATTGGGATGGCTTGTTGTTTAAATATGATCGTATAGATATTAATAACCCTGAGAGGTGACTCAGAAAATGGGAATGGTCAGCTAAGATGAAAAATGGTGAGATAACTTAGAATGTATCCTAGGGACCCCAAAGAGAGGGGGAGAGACTCGATTCAGGATTGTTTGTGTTGTGTGTGGGATAAGTGTCGATGGGACACCTTTCTGATCGTTGTGGAGGTGAAGACTCACCATTACGCTACATTTTTTAGACCTCATGGTGATGGACATCGACTTTGCATTGAGAATCAATCAGGCTCTTCTTAGACCAAGGACGAATAGGATAAATTATTTTATTTTCTTTATGGGAGCCTGCGTGCCCCTTCACTTTCAGTTTGTACAGTTACTGTTACAGCCATGTATTATATATGATTATGTTGTATATAAGGTGTATCTGTTCCATCAAGTTTTATGTACAAAAAAAACTTCCACATTTTTCTAAAAATCATAACCTCTCAGTTGACCAGGATAATCTAGTGGAAGGGATTGTCCTAGTTAACCAAGGGTGTTACAGGAATAAATCATGGATAATTAGCTTTCAAGGCTAGAAATAAAGGTTGTAAGGTTTTTCATCAAGAGGAAACCAAGATAAGAATTTCTTGATTTTGATATCGTGGGTAAAAGTTATGCTTGAAACATCATTAGTGTTCGGGTTGAGTTTGGGGGTTTCGGCTCAACGAGGTGTTTTCTCAAAAATCGAGGTCAAAGGGATCCGAATTAGAGTTGGGTTCCTTCAGGAGAAGTGTTTAGAATTTCAACACGGATCCTTAGGGACCAACCTTGCTGAAATTAGACCCTCATGGCGCTTACACGACCAAACTGGGGAGGTACCTGAGGCATGGGCCATGCTATTTTGTGTTAAATTGACTTAACACATCGGTCCTAACTCACTCCTCACCATTATCTTGTAGTGAAGACAATCTACGGGGTAGGACGAAGCCTCACGCTTTCCACAGAAAGCTCGATAAGACACACTTAGGTGTTCCGGAGGGTCCGGGGCATCACTCAAAAACTTGGGTTGTTACAGTAACCATACATTTCAAATTGCGTTAAGTCCTAAAATTCCAACCAAGGGAGTAACGACACATTTCAAATTACGTTAAGTTCTAAATCTTGATCGAGGGAGTAATGCTACATTTCAAATTACATTAAGTTCTAAAATTCTGAGTGAGGGAGTAACGACAGATTTCAAATTACGTGAAGTCCTAAAATCCCTACCAATGGAGTAACGAAACCTTCAAATTATGTAAAGTCCTAAAATCCTGATCGAGGGAGTAATAACACATATGAAATTATGTTAAGTCCTAAAATCCTGAGTGAGATGATCAAATCAACATTCATAAACGGAAAAAAGCATAAAGATCGAGTAAACAAAAAGATAGATATATAGAAAAAAGTCACGTTTCATAAAAAATCAAATGCATACAAGGATAAAGTTTGTATAAAGTAGAAAAAATATAAATAAAAAAAACAAAATAGGCTAGCTGGACGAAGGAGGAAGCAGTTAATCGTCATCCTGAGAAGGCGGAAGAGGAACTCTAGCTTGGTCTGGCGAAGGATAGGAATTCCAGGTTCAACTTGAGAAAGAGTGTTGGTGTATGCACTATGAGCTATTAATGTATCAATTTTAACTTATTAATAAAATAAGTATTTTTAGTTTTAATATTGTTTTAAAACTATTTAACCTTGGAATTATAGGTCATATAAGAATTGTTCTTAAAATATCCCTAATCAAGTATTTACATGGGGACATGTAAATACATTAAGACTAGTGTGTGAATGTACTGATGATTTGATCTTACAGATGATGAATATAGATGATATTAAGTCTTCACACGGGTAAACATTAAGAGTAATGTTATGCTAGACAGACCCACCATGAGAACGTTGCTTGGATCGTTATATAAACGGTTCTCAATGTGATAATGGTATATGTAGTCCTTCGACCTGAAGTCACTACAATTCCTACATGAGGAGTTAGTTGTTTTAATATAATCAAATGTCATATGTAATAAGATGACCATAAAAATTATGATTAGGCAATGAACAAATTATGCAGAGGGATGTGGGTGATGTAGATGAGATTTTTCTCTCCTATGTGACTGGAGTGATATATATAGGCCACTTGATGGAGTGAGACTAAATAAATGCATGACCATACTAGAAAGAATAAATATTAGATATTTACTCAGTAAAGTCTACTCTGGTATCATGTAAAATGAATTGGGCCATATAAAGATGACAATGACCATGCCTTGGGCCCAATAAGATATCGTGATAAAAGGAATAAATATATAAAATAATTATCACTTATAGCTTATGTCGATGATAAATAATATTAAGACATAATGATGCATTGCTAGATGCCGTTCTTATTTTATATTAATAATAAAATATTTTATTATTAATATAACCGAATATTTTACCTATAGGGTCACACACATAGAGTAAGCCCACCAGAGGATAGTTTTATTTTAGTTGGACTAAAATAAAACTATTGGGCCTAACTCATTTAGAATGAGTCAGGAGCCTAATGCTTCTTGAGAGGTCACTGGGTTAAGACCTAAGCCTATATATAGAGCATGAGATGCTCATATATAGCTGCTCAGAAAATCAGGATTACTCTAAATTTTGTACTAGTATTCGAAATTCAGTTTCTAGTGGGAGTGCTCATGTGGACTCCTGAGGAAGAAGCTACAATTGCTTCAATTGAAGAACTTGCTTTGCGTCTACAAAAGGTAAACACTAAACGTAATATATTTATTTATTTTTATGTAATGTCTTGAAACATTTTGTTTTTAAATTTTTTTGGGAATCCTTTGTGTTTCTGCTGCCTGACCCTGAGGGATTCTCTAACAAGGAGGAGCCGAAGGGTCGGTAGAAGCATCCTCTCCCTTGGAATCCAAGGGATCCCCAACCTTTCTATCTACCACCACCTTGAAGGGGTCCATACCCTCCCAGGAAATGACAAGAAGAGGATTCTGACTTGAAACTTGCTTGTGGCAAAGATCGGACCCTAAAATAAACTTCTCTGCCACCTTCCCTTTTAAAATCTTTACTTGTTCCTCCCACTCCAATCGTTCCTGGCGAGCCCGATCCTCAACATTTTGGGCCCGGGACTCATCCTCATAGGTCCCTCGCCTAGTAACCTCAGAGTCATCCAACACTGTTTCCTTCGCCTTATGGAGGTCACGGCCAAAGGATTGGAACCTATGTACTTAGACCCATATTTCTTAAAGATTAACGCCTGATCAGTGAATCGAGGAATCCGAAACCGAGCGTCCTATAAAGATGTTGTAGGATTCCTGATAGAGTTTTCCTAGTGCATGAATTGCTCCCACTCTCAAGAGGCAGGGTCACTAAGCTTTAAGGGAGCTACCAAGTGCTTGGTCGTTATTCTCTCCTATGTGATCAAGGGAACCTTAAGGGACTCAGGAGATTCCCCTATCTGGATTACAAGAGATCCAGACAGCACTCCCTGCGAAGGGCCAGGCTGAGTCCTTTACTTCTTCATGGCTCAAGCAATGAACTCAGGACCAGAAGTAGTCATCGGTGGAGGAACGATAGCTATGGGGAACTATAACCGTAACTTGAACAAGGGCAGTAAAGGACTCGCCTCTAGCGGAGGACTCACCCTAGGTAAACATCTTGCAGGGAGCCATATCATCTGAAAAGACAAGCATAAACAAGGATCAGTATCTGAGAAATTAAATGATAAGACAAAATACCTATAGAAAGTTATATTTACACATTTAGGCATCCAAGGCACCCGGGTCGGTGGACAAGGAGATCAATGCTTACAAACTAAAATAATGTCTCAAATATTTCATAGAATTTTACGTCGCCGCGCTTAGTACGAGACAAGTCCTCCTAGTTCACCCAGTATTGAACAAGTGCTCGGGTCCAATACAACAAAAAAAGGATGTCCATCCGAGTAGTGAAGAAAGTCTTCCCCATCACATTTGGACTCACTTGAATTTTGAAAAATAAACCCTTGAAATTTTTGTGAGACTAATAGAACATCTCTATTATACGACGACCAGGAACACTACTTAGGGAGACCCACCCATGAGAAATCCACTTTGAAGATCATAGCTTGAAAAAAGTAAAAGAAAATAAGAACTAAAGGGACAAACCTAAAAAACTCATAAAAGACCTCAAAGGCCTTTGTAAATACCCACCCATTTGGGGGAAGCTGAGTCAGAGCAACGTTTAGGGTGTTCAAGACCCCTTTTCAAAATTCAAAAAAGGAAGAGATAAATAAAGGTAGGAAAAGAAAGTCTCATATACATATATATAATCCAACTACTTGGGTTTGTCCTAGCATGACAAACCATCTCATCCTTTGAGCAACCTAGACACTCTACATTAGGGGCTAACATTGACTCATTAAAACCCCCTCTTGCCATAATCTAGCAACATAACCCTCATCCCAAATAGAGGATGGGCAAGATAGAACCTATTCCCTAACCCAAGAAAGCACATTTGAAGAAGAAGCCATTTCTTTGCAAAAAAGAACAGGAAATAAGAAAGAAAAACACCACAAACAATACATCTTAACAACACAGAATACAAAAGGAAGAGCAAGGAGAAAGAACTGAGCTTTGAATAAGAACAACACTACCTAGAGATGGTGGAAGACGAAGAAAAAAGGAAACCTAAAAGCCAAACAAAAACCATAGCAGAAGCAAAGGTACGAAGAAAGAAGTTGAAAAATAGAAAAGTCCAAAGTAAGATTTCTAAGAACAAAAGTAGAAAATGAAGAAGGTTTAGGCTATAAATACACAAGAGGGAGGTAATGCCCAAACAAAAGATCCAACAGTTAGGAAAGACACCACCTATTTCATAGCCATGATGCCACGTGACCTCATAAAAGCAACTGAACTAGGCACATGGCAAAAAGCTCACCCACACATGAAACGTCACATATAACCCCAAAAGGCGGATTTAAAGACACTGGGATATAAAACTTCCCATCATTATAGAAACTCCCTTGTTTAGAAATCACCTTAAGAAATAGAGCGACAACTACCCACAATCAGACATGTGTCTCCTCTTAAACCTCCTTCGAGAAATGTTATGAATCCCCACAAATGCAGGCAAATAAACAAAAATGACTCCCTCCCAATTTCAGCACAGAATCACTCAAACCATTATAATTCAACACAAAATCATTTAGAACATTACCAGTCGGCATAAATATACTCGGTATATAACCTCAATCGCTTGGCGCACCTCATCCTAACATACATTCACCCGTTAGACAAACACTCAACACACAGTTACTCAACTTACCCTTTAGCCAAGAGCTCGTGACTAGGGGGCTCTTGTTCCCTCCCGGATTAAGAGGGGTCCCTTGTGACACCCTCGATTAACTAGGACTAATTCTAACACTGGAATGTCCTACTTAATTAAGGAGTCACAAGTTATTTTTTAAAAAATAGGAGTTTTTTTATTGGTGATCATCAACATATAGTTCAAATAAACATTATAACATAGATCAATCCTTCATGACAATAATGTACTTAAAAGGTACGCGGCTCGCGGGCTCCTAATAACAACTACTATAATAATAACATAACATAAACTAAACATCAGGACATACAACAGTCTCGACACAAGCGGCGAGTAAAATCAGCCTACGTCCATAGCTTAAGGTCCACTACTGCAGGTAGTCTAGGTCCTGCTTGCGCTCACCCTGACCTTTGGATGATGATCACAAAAAGGAAAGTAGACACATAATATAAAAAAGGGTGAGTATGAGTTCTCACCCACATGTTTCACATGAAAAGGTAGCCATAAATATGTAATTAAACATATACACAAAAATTTAGATAACACAGATTAATACACTCACCAAAGTTTAGAGCATACACGGAGATAACATACATTAATAAAGTTTGTCACACAATTGTAGATGCTATGCATGTGTTTGATTCATCATGATTTATCTTGATTAAATTCCAGTATGCAATGGGGTCCAACTCCCACTCATCAACCTCATATATCAATATCCATGTGCACAACAATCTCACCTTATCCTCCTACCCAACTAGAGCGATTGGAGCTCGCCTTGTTCTGTCTCCACAAAAGGGTAAGGACTCACAGTCCCATCAATAATGAATCCAACACATATCTCATTAGAACGGGAACTAGACTTTCATAGAAACCCTTGTCCAGAGTCGAAGTACATCAGAGTTTCCATGGGCTGTTTGGTCTCAGGCGTGAATCTGAGCCATTGGAGGTCTGCCCCCGATATACTCCTAAGACCGCCTTCAGGGGATCGAGACGTTGTTGTTTCTTCAATGTACCCATCACTATATGCTCTTGGGGATCACTCTATCATCCCTCCTCATACTCCATATGCAACATGCAATTTACTCGTCTTATCATAAGGGTGCCCGAGTACTAGGCGGAATCTCATTTATCCAATTTACTTGTCCTTAAAGCACTTTTAAAACCAATTATCATGAAATTTCTAATAAGTGTTCTTACATGCCAAAGCCTAGGTGCCACCTAAAAATCTTTCTTTAGGAGTATTTAGGCTAGGCCTAAAACATACATTTTGTATGAAAAGTTTTTCAAGACTTTTAGTCATCTAATTTTCTAAATTCTCTTTAAGGAAAACTTTGTAAAAATATTTATTTAATAATCCTTGAACCATTTTTATTTACACTTCTAAAATAAGTCATTACATTGAAAATATTAAACTTCTTTTAGATAAAAAGTGAACATAAAAATTGCTTGGCATTCCTTATGACATTTCAGGCCTTTTAACGATCTTGTCCTGTCATATTGATTTACAATGAAACTTAATATATTGGCCTTAAATTTTAGAGTTACTAAAATCTTTCAAAAATATTTTATTAGAACTAATAAAGTCCATTCCAAAATTTGTTAGAGAGAGGAAATTTTTTCTATAAGTCAATAAAAATCATAAATTTGCTATTTCTCATCGTTTTATCGACAACTTTGTTTTCATCGCATTTTATCTAGAAAACTCCAAATTGGATGATTCCAAAGCCAAAAGTGCTTAATTTTTAAAATACTAATTAAATATAAAAAAATTAAGTGTCAATTCTACCCAACAACAAGTCCCACATGAAAATGCACCAAGGGTCTAAATTTGTCGTTTTAGCTTTTGTAAATACGCGTCTAAGGACAAGTAACGTGTAAACTATTTCTAAATCAATTTTACTCACTTGGGTAATTTTCCACTACTCCAAAATTCACATCATATTTCATAAAATACATGTCCCAAACAGGTTGGCCATTTTTTCTTATTTGCTCACATAAATACGTTTTTAACCACTTTTAACTATCGTTCGCGCCTATACTTAGGTCCCTTTTTAATTCTTTTTTTCACCACAACATTTTAGACACATTTTCATCATCATTCTCATAATTAAAAACATACCAAATAACAATCATAACATGCCACTCGAAAATCATACTTTATCTATGTATCCATAAGTTAATTTCATTATTTTAAGCATATAAAATAATTATCATAATGTAAATATTTAATCACTTAATTCAAAAAAATCCAAAATTGAATAAAATCATATCTAACTTATTTTTATTCATAAAAAATTAAAGGTTTAACTAGGCACGCTACTCATAATTACTAAGTTACTAAGAATTAATTTTTCATGTGAAAATCTCTAAGTTAAAGTTATTAAATCTAAGGTAATTTTTTCAACAGCAACATACCCTTTGAATTGCAACTCCTAAAAGTTATTTTCAAGCATTTTGGTCCATTTAAATCCCAAGAAATAAAAGGTATAACATGTAGCTATTAATTTAAAAGAAAAACTCATTCATTTAACATTTTTAACAACATACAAGTCATTTTGGCAATTTATCAAAGCTGTCCAAATTTAAAGAAATGGTTATTATGCATCAAAATTCACATTTTAAGCATCTAAAATTTGTATCAAACCATGGGGAAGGGTCACGTTACTTTAAGCCTTAAGGAACTATGATTTGATGGCTTATCACTTAGTGGATTAAACATGCTTGCACCAAACAAATTTCTACATCAGTAAGATCATTTAAAAATTGTACAATTCATAATTTTAAGCTCACAAAATTTAAAGATTTAGCATGATTATGGTGCAACCATGGTACCACCCAATATGACATAATTTTTTACAAGTGATTTTCATGATCAAGACCACAAAATAAAGATTTTCAAGGGAGGTACCAACGTGTGAATATTAGGGATACTCACACTTCACCATGCATGTGAATCCAAGAGTTTAAAGATGAGCACATACTCCCCCTACGTTAGGTAGTGCTCACGGCCAAGAGAGGAAGAAACATGAGCTTCAAAATTTGCTTCAAGATCACCACCATGCAGCACCAAGAATTAAGAAGTGGAGTCATTTTGGTGAGTTGGTAATATGATTTTTGAAGAAATGAAAGTGAATAAAAGTTGTTCTTTTTGGAAGATATTAAAAGGTAGTGAAGTGTTTTAGGAATTGGCTATTTCTTTTGCATGAAGGTTAAGAAGGATGATGAGTGTTTGAGTCTAATATGGATGGGAGGAGGAGGAGGAGGAGGAGGAGGAGGAGGAGGAGGAGGAGGAGGAGGAGGAGGAGGAGGAGGAGGAGGAGGAGGAGGAGGAGGAGGAGGAGAAGAAGAAGAAGAAGAAGAAGAAGAAGAAGAAGAAGAAGAAGAAGAAGAAGAAGAAGAAGAAGAAGAAGAAGAAGAAGAAGAAGAAGAAGAAGAAGAAGAAGAAGAAGAAGAAGAAGAAGAAGAAGAAGAAGAAGAAGAAGAAGAAGAAGAAGAAGAAGAAGAAGAAGAAGAAGAAGAAGAAGAAGAAGAAGAAGAAGAAGAAGAAGAAGAAGAAGAAGAAGAAGAAGAAGAAGAAGAAGAAGAAGAAGAAGAAGAAGAAGAAGAAGAAGAAGAAGAAGAAGAAGAAGAAGAAGAAGAAGAAGAAGAAGAAGAAGAAGAAGAAGAAGAAGAAGAAGAAGAAGAAGAAGAAGAAGAAGAAGAAGAAGAAGAAGAAGAAGAAGAAGAAGAAGAAGAAGAAGAAGAAGAAGAAGAAGAAGAAGAAGAAGAAGAAGAAGAAGAAGAAGAAGAAGAAGAAGAAGAAGAAGAAGAAGAAGAAGAAGAAGAAGAAGAAGTGGCTGGTTGCTCAAGACTTAGAGAAAAGAATAAAAGTGTTCTTTGAGAATAATGATTTTACATGAGAAAAGAATAAAAGTGTTCTTTGAGAAGAATGATTTTACATGTGCCCTCCTTTGGGAGCCAAGGAGTTCACAATTTGAGGAGAGGGGGAAGAACGGATCAAGGCATCAAGCATGCACTCCAAGTGTCATGTGTAGCTACTAGAGTATGGAGGAAGGAGTTAACAAGGGTGAGACAAGTGTCCCATGGATGTTGCAACATGATTGTACCATTTGTTTGCATGGCTGAGGTGTCATCACCAAAGGCAGCAAATTATTTTAGTTTTTTGAGAATGTAACGTGTGAATTAGAAAAAATTCAAATCATGAAAATTATAGATCTATGTCTTTTCTTTAAAACGATACATGGCACAAGAAAATCCAATGTCGGACGAGGGAGATATGGCCTTAACCAATGTCGGACAGGGCTATTACGGGATTTAAGTTAGTTACAAAGAATAATTTTTAGGGACAAATGGGTAGGGAATTATCTTTCATGCCCTTCATTAAAGTTGTAGAGAAATGAGTCTATCAAATTTTGACGAAAGAATCGTTCAATTTTATAGTCATACGAATGAGAAATGTTGAAAATACTGAACGTAGTGCAAACTGTCATTAGGAAAACGTAAATCAGTGTGGTATTTTAAATTCTGAGATTGATTGAGCAAGAATAGGCTTTTGTGGTCAGCATCAAAATTGTAGATAATTTTCATACGGAAATTTTAGGATAAGAACGACTTAGTTCTAATAACGGGAGAAGAAATTATGCCAAAAATACATACAGGTACGCATATTTGCTTCTACGGTTAACTTGAATATAAGTCTTTGGAGGGTTAAGCACGAAAAATGAGCCTCGAGCCCTTCATGAAAATCATAAGACATGGTATGAAGAACATACTGAGATAGAAACAACATGACTCAGATACTCCAGATAACCTCTTGGCTAAAACCGGGGAATACACATAAAATTAATAATTTAAAGTAACATAGTTTAAACATTCTTATTAAATTAATAAGTTTTATTATTAATTCTTTTCACCTATTTAAATCATAATTAATTACTCTGGTTTCTCAAATCCTTCTAACAATATCAACTCAGTCATATAATCAAGTCGGCTTAGCCCAATCATAAAATTTAACACAAAATAGTGTACTTGGCCTTAGGGACTAATCACACAAAAATAAGGGTTGTTACATCCCTGATTCCCCTTTTTCTTTTAGGAATATATCTCCACCCCTTCCTCCTATAATCTTAGGAGATTATCATTATATAATGAATGTTGGGCTGAAATCAAGGCCCATTTCTTAATGTATAAATAAGGCCTTAGAGCTCTTTCTGTAATTGAAGTGATATTTTAAGAAATAAATCATACTTTACTAGAGTAATTCTTTAGGGTTTTGGTATTTTATATGCTTAGACTGAACAATTATCATCCTATCTTTCATGGGAGAAGACAATATTTGAGAAACTATAGTGGTCTTGAAGAAAAAAAGTCAAAAACAATAAGCACAATTTAATTCTAAATAAGTGTCATATGTGTCACATGTAACATCACATGCTTTTGTTTTTTATTGTGCATGACTTAATTTTGTGCAACTATAGAAAAATATTAAATTATATAAAGAATATTAAATTAAATAATAGATATTAAATAATATATAAGATAACATATTTTTTAAAAACAAGATATAAGATATAAATTTTGATAAGATGGGGATTAGTACACGTTAGTATTTTAAAGTTAAATTAATCTTATCCTTTAATAAGATCTAAATGGTCACAATTAATTAATCTTATTTTTCACCACATCATTCTTATTTTATTTTTTCTATAAAATTATTTTTAATTAAAATATAAATATTCTATATTTATTTAGGTTGAAATGTAAAATTAATGCCAATAAAAATTTGAAAACAAGAATTCCTTTGAAATAATTTTTTAGTATTAAATCCCTATAATATTTCTAAAGTTGGTATGTTAAGTTTCGTCAATTAAATGTTGAGATGACTATTGACAATAAGGCGAACAACACTAGGACAAGCAAAGAGAAAGGTCATGAGAGAAGGGTTCTTCTTTCATTGCTGCCATAGATCGTCGTACAAGTCCAAGAACCCATGGCCATCACTACCAAAAACTTCATCCCTTTATTACATTCAATTGTGGCAACCGCGAGCCCCTCTACAAGCACCATAACCCTTCAATCACAACTATCATCGCCACCTATGACCTACCACACCATGTTATGCTATGTTACAAGAGAGGGTGGTGACAAATAAGCAAGAAAGGAAGGGGGAGACAAGGATAAAAAGGATGGGTTGATTGAAACCTTAATTTCAATCAATTACATGCATAACTTTATTTAACAAATAATTAATTTAATATATTTAATCTATTGCACATCAACATTCACATGCCACATGTAATTGTATTAGGGAATTCATCAAATTTACATCATCAATTAATAGAGCCACTTAACGACAGGGGCCAAATACAAACTTGAAAATACTTTTAAGGCTTAATACAAAAAAAAATTATTTCTGGGTAAAGGGGTAATGATGTATATATGTTAGTTCTCATGATAATGGAAGTTGCACAGTAGTTGTGAGCCACTACCTTGAAAGAAAATTCTCCATAGACCTTCGGTGCAATTGAAATTGGTATTACTCTCCAAGGGTTTATAAAGTGTCAGACAAGAATTAATCTCCAAGTGTTTATAGAGTGACACACAAGAATCAATGCACTCTAATCCCTATATGTTGGAAACTCAATAACATTGGCTATAGCGAAAAAAGTAGGAAATGGAAGGAGGTAAGTGAAATGCTTACTTAGAAGTCTATGATACTATACTGGCTAAAGGTCTTCTTTTATAAGTGCCCATGGGATCAAAATAGGGAAGAAAACATCAATGGAATTAACTAGATTAAAGCAAAATGGCAAGGAGAATTATGTTCAAGCATAACCAAATGGTAAACATAATTGTCTTTAGTTCCCTCTCTCGATCGTAACTTAAAAAAGTGGGAAAACTCACAAAAAGAAAGATTCGATGACAAAATGTTTTCTTTCTTGTCATTTGATTTGACAACAAAATGTTCCGATTCACCTTTTATCCAAGATACCAAAAGGATCTGACAAAAATATGTAAAGCCATGATCAAAACGAAGAGCTTTTAACGTGTGACGGAGAAAGTCAAGAAAAATTAAGTGCCAAAGTCATTATTTTTTAAACTTTTGATGGAGTTAATATTATATTTCAGCCATTTAGTTATGATTAAATGTTTAAATAGAACAAAGTTATCATTGATTAAGTGATTATAAATGTTATTTACCTATTATATGTAATTTAATAAATATTTTATATATCAAATAGTTTCTAACATAAAATTTAAATAATTCTAATAAATTATGTTAAGAGAAATGCTCAAACCCACACGAAGAGGAAACATACCAAAAATGACATGGCGCCCCATGATTGAGTTTTACTCACTTTTTAATCAATTATATTATTATTACTGCTACCCATGATTTCTGCCAAAACAACGAAACCTTTAGGAGTTATATTCACAATTTGCGTGTGAAAAAAAAGTTTGTAACAAATGGCACTTCTCTTATATCAATTAGTTTAAACAGGCTTGATCATAATATTTTTATTGAATAAGGCCCCATTTTAAGTAAATACTTATGATTAATTTCTACTAGCTTTCTTTATCTTATCTGGGTAGATTATTGGTGAACCTAATCAAACTAAGTTTTTTTTAGAACGTCAAAATAAGCTTTTATTATACGCTTACTGTAATAAATTTCATTGTCAAACGCATGTCAAAAAAAAGTATTACTAAATAATTTTTGTGCTATGCAATAAATTTTCTTTTGCTAATAAAATTTTAAACATTTAATTTATTTGTTTGCCCAAATAAATCTTGTGTTCACGGATAAAAAATAAATAGTTATTTCTCCCACTGTTACCTGAACTCTTCAGCGTGATTGGTGTTCCGTTGTGGTTTTGTTATTAAATTAAGTGTATGTAAAAAAAATCTATTAGTTCAATAAAAATTTAATTTTCTTGAATGATATGTAAAGCTAATATTGACTATTAGATTTTTGTACTTTTACAACTGATTATCAAACAAACATTAAATGTTATACTGTGGTCTAGAATGAAGGGTAAGAATGGGAGCTATTTTTTGAAACAAGGACTGGTTATAACCACAGCTACAAAGTTTATCCATATCGTTGCTTGTGAACCTAACATTGCGGAAGCACTTGCGTTGAAGTGGAGTTTAGAGCTGGCAAAAGATTTGTGCATTGCTGAGATTCATGTTGACACAGACTGCCAAACAGTTTATAATTGATGGAGATCAAGACCTCTTGAGTTGTTCTATTTTAGTAACATTAGGTCACTTTGTGTTTCTATTTTCTCTTGGTTTCATGTTTTTAGTCTGTATTTTATATTGAGAGACAAATACAGTTGTTGATTACCTTCCAAAGTTTGCTTTTGATAATAGAGGAGATGGTGTGGATGGAGTCTAATTCTCCTGGTTGTGAACCAGTCTTGGCTAAAGATGTTTCTTTATTTCCTGTTTAATGATATTACCTTCTCTTTCAAAAAAAATAATATAAAGTTATTTGTGAGATTTTTCAATATTTCGATTCATTCATTCTAAAACAAGCCACAATATTATTAATAAGTGTGGCATAATAGAAGAGACATACTACGATCCAAGTAAAAAATCATACTTTTAAATCTAATTGAGGACTCAATTAAGTGCATCCTTTTTTGTGTGAACAAGGTATATGTTGATAAAAGAGGCTGAAGCCTATAAGTACACAAGGAAAGCAACACATTAGGCTTTACAATAGCCGATACAAGCTAGGCCCCCTTACTTTCAATAGGTTTAATAACATATGAAGACCTAACATGCAAGAGGACTATATGTAGCAAATACAACCACTTTGGAACCCTAGCCTCTACTTACATACTTAAAAGGAAGATAATGAAGACAAAGGATCATGTCTTGGAGTGCCTTGATCTTTAAGCTTCCATTGCAACCAAGTGAGGAACTGTTTCTTCAAGAAAAGCCTTGGCCGAATACATGAAGGATAGTGATGGTTTTAGGTTTTTAAAATACATAAAAACTAGACAGAAATGGAAAGGAATGGAAAAAGAGATATTGGAGAGGATAGGCACCACTCATACGGAGGGATAAGCCTAATGTAATGCACCACCTTGGAAGAATCCAAAGATAAGGACAATGAGAGAGAAGCTTTAAGATTCTAGAGAAATAAAATAATCTCACAATCTCTTGAAATTCAATAAATGAATTATGCTAAGTGAAAATGTGAAGAGAAGAAGCAATATATAGGTTTCCCTTTCTTGGAGCTAATTTTAGCCAATCATAGGCCTCTAAAAGCCCAAACTAAAAGAATGCAACATGGCCTAATAGTGACCTAAAAAGAATGAAACACATACAAGACCCAAAAGTGTCCTAATAAGAAAATATGGTCTTGCAAGACTCAAACCTAACTAAAGTCAATGGCTTTATGAAATGAAAATACAATGAATCCTAAACCTAATGGGCTAAGAACAATCCTATAACAAAATAATAGAGGCCCAAATAAGGCCTAAAGAATGAATATCTCTCCAAGATAATGCATGTAAAGTGTGAATAAGTCTTCAAGAGTTCCTCCATGGATTTGGGCTGACCTTACGACTTAGCAATAAGGCTTACAAGTTTTGAGAGGGCCTTTTTAATCTTCTTGGTCCTTCACCTAGTCATGGGATCATTAAGGCTATCCAAGGTGTATTTTCTTATCCTTTGAATGTCCTTCAAGCTAGTAAGGTCCTCATCAGAAGAGCTTGAGCAAAATGATGGTACCCATCTTTTGTCTTAGATCAGCACTTTACGAAGAGGTTAAAAGGGGTTAGGCAATAATTGTTATGTATGAGATTGGCTAATCTAGGTTTTGCAACTAAGTTAGCATAGGAAATTCCATATTTCTCAAAGTTAACTTGAATAAGAAGAATTAGCTTTTGAGAGAAGTAATATCATTGATTATTGGTTGAACTTCTTTGACAGTAATCACTTTTTGAATTTTTAACTTGTCCAATATTGCCATAAAGAAACACCTTAGAATGGTTATGTCACTTCAAGTTAAAAATGACTAGAGGCTATTTTGAGGTAGAATTAAAACTTCTTCTATCACTTTCTCTAACGATGATTTCAGTCCTACCATTCTTGATGGTGATGATGTTATTGAAATGAAAGGCGTTATCATTAACAAGCAAGTGAATAGGTTGTTGGTTGAGAAAGGAAGCAACCCACAATGGGTTATCTAGATACCAAAATCACCTTTGAGGGTGACCCCGATGCAAGAACAACAAAAATGAGAATTCTCGTGATAAATGTCACGTCACCTTTTAATGGGATCCTTGGTAGACCCATTTTGAATAGACTAAAAGACATTATTTCAACTCTTTACTTGTCGATAAAGTTTATTAACAAGTAAAATCAAGTCTTATAGCCATTCAAGGTGACCAGAAGATGGCCCAATATTGTTATAATTTGAGCCTACAAATGTAGAAATATGAAAGTATAATGAAGAATAAGTTAAACAATAAAGGAACATCCAAATGATCAATTGATATGATGAACTTGGATACCAGAGCTGAATTTACCATCAACCCTCTACACCATCAAAGCTTACACCAAATAGAGGATCCAAAGCCTTGGTGCTTGGAAGTTCAGAGGATAAAATCAAAATCATTCGAGACAAACTTGAATCCAATATAGAGAAGGTTGGTACAACTTCTTTAAGAATACAACTAACTTTTTGCTTGCATAATTACCAATATGTCAGGCATTAACCTAAATTTTTGCAAGTTTTGTGTTTCAAAGCATACGTATATAAAAGAATTTCATTTAAAATTTTTTGTATTTCTTGTAGACGTAACATGAATTATTTTACCAAAGCAATTATGGCATCATCCTTAAGGAGAATCATGCAAGCACTCCCGCCAGAAAATACACCTTCTAATGTTAGTCCGTCAGAGCACAACCCTTTCTGGATGATTAAGTTCTTGACTAATTCTAAATGAGTTAGGCCCAACAACTTTATTTTAGTCAAACTAAAATATATAACCTATGAGTAATAACTATTTTATATGTTTATTCCCTTTTACATGATATCCAATTAGGTCCAAGGCATGATCGTCATCATCCTGTATGATCCAATTCGTTTTACTTGATACCATAATAGACTTTACTCTAATAAATATCTAATATTTATTCTCTCTAGCATGACCATGTATTTCTTAGCGTGACCCATAGATATCACTCTCATCACTTAGGAGAGAGAAATCTCATCTACATCACTCACATCGATCTACATAATTTGTTCACTACCTAATTATAACCCTTTTGGTCACCTTGTTACAGATGATGTTTCATTATATTAAACCAACAAACTCCTCATGTAGAAATTGTAGTGACTTTAGGTCAAAGGATTACACATATCATTATCACATTGAGAACTATTTATGGCACTCATGTATCCACACAATATTTTCATGGTGGGTTTGTCTAGTACACTATTACCCTTAACCTATACCTGTGTGAAGGCTTGATATCGTCCATATCCATCATCTATGAGATTAAATCACCAGTACACTCACACTAATCTTAATGTATATATATGTCCCCTTATAAATAGTTAACTAGAACACTTTAGGAATAATTGTCATATGACTTACTATTCCCAGGATAAACAAGTTTAACATAATTTTAAAATTGAAAACTTATTTTATTGATAAGCATAAAATGATATAATTAAAAGCATCATAGCTTGTAATGCATACACTAACACTTGTTGCTCATAAAAAGATATGTTTAAGTCTGGAGAAATAAACAACTACATATGAATAAATTTGGGATCTCTTGAAGGTCGATTTCATCCTTGAAATCTGATATTCATCTTGGATCTCCAACGTCATCATGGTCAAAAAGGCTAATGGAAAGTGGAGGTTATGCATTGATTATGTCAATTTGAATATATGTTGCCATAAAGACCCTTATCATGTTTCTAGCATTGGTAGGAAGATTTATGACTCTTCTAGCTATTAATTTATCTCGTTTATGAATGCCTATTCTAATAGCACCAAATTCCAATGTGGGAGGAGAATAAGGAGAAAATTGCATTCATCAATCTAATAAAGGTGTTTTCTATTATACCGTCATGTCTTTTGGTTTAAAGAATGTAGAGGCTACATAACAATGCATGATCAACAAGGTTTTTAAAGGAATGCATGACAACTTGGTTGAGGTGTACATATATGATATCATCGTGAAACATTACTAGGTATTGAAGAAAACCCTGACAAGGGAAAAATAACCAACAGGGTTAAAGATGATTTACAGGAAGCTTAATCTTCTAAAATACACATTCGGGGTCCTAGTAGATAGGTTCTTGAGATTCATGCTAACTCAACAAGGTATTGAAGTAAACCCTGACAAGTAAGAAATCATCAAAGAGCTTCAAAGTCCTAAGAATTTTAAGGAGGTGCAATCATTAAATGCTAAGATAACAACCTTATCTCTATTTATGCACAAGATGGTACATCGGTTAATACCCCTGTATAAAATTCTTAAAATGAATAAGTATGAATGCGGAAAAATATAAGAAAAAGCCTTTTAAAGCTTGAAGGAGTTGTTGGATAAACCACCAATTTGGTGAAACCTAACCTCGAAGAAAAGTTGTTCTTATACTCATCAGTTTCAAATGAAGTGCTAGGAGTTGTGTTGGTGAAGGAAACTTTAGAAGGACTAGTGTACTTTACTGGAAAGACTCAAAAAGAGGTAGAGCTTCAATATTAAAAAAATTAAGAAGACATCCTTAGCAGTAATTTGGGCATCTTAGAGATTGAGGTGGTATTTTCATGTCTATCCAATATTTATCAAAACATACCTCTCTTTGAGGATGATACTGTATAAGCTAGACTTAGTAGGAAGAATGATGAAATAGACAATCAAATTTTCAGAATTCGATATCTTCTGTAAGCCCAAAACCACTATCAAATCTCAGGTTTTAGATGATTTCATTACAAAAATGACAAGAGAAAATTTAAAGGGTAAATATTCACACCAGATGGTGTTCATGGATGGATCTTTCAACAACAAATGATGTGTAACTGATATAGTGGTAGAAAGTGATGATTAAGCATACATTAAGATATCCCTGAGGTTCAACTTCAAAACTTCCAACAATCAAGTAGAATATGAAGCTTGCTCAGCTAGACTAAGAACCAACGTGGATGTCAGCGCGAAAGAAGTGATAATGTGTAATGACTCCCGACTTGTGAACTCACGTATTTTTAGGGAATACCACAATTACAACAGTATTTGAATAAAGTTAAAGACCTAGAAAGGATGTTTGAGAAAATCAAGTTCAAACATGTCCCTAGAAAAGAAAACACATGGGTCGTTATCCTTTCAAGATTAGCAAGTATAAATAAGGCAAGCTCCACAACGATGATAATTTAGAGTGCCTTTGTTGAACCTAGCGTAACAACTTTTCTTTAAGTCAACATGATTTATGCCATTGAAAAAGATTCTTAGTGTGCCCCTATCATCCAATATAGGGTGAATGGGCAGTTGCCCACTAACCTAGTAGAGAAGAAGAAACATAGAGAGAGCTCATAAATTTTGCTCTGGTTGATGAACTATTATTCCAAAGGGGCTTTTCCATTATATTTCTCAAGTGTTTGAATGAGAACAAGGTGGAAGAAGTCATGACTGGTACATGAGGGAACTTATAAGTACCAATACTAGTAGTAGAAGCCCCATAAGGAAAATCTTATGGTAAGGTATTGATGACCTATAACGAAGAAGGATACGACAGAGTATGTGAAAAAGTATAACTCCTATCAGAAATTTGCCAACATACATCATGTACCACCTGAGGAACTGTCCATATCAGCTACACCTTGGTCATTCCATAAGTGGGTTAGACATCCTAGGACCTTTCCCACAACTCCTAATAAGGTCAAGTATTTGATTATTAGAGTTGACTATTTTACTAAGTGGAACGAGGCTGAGAAGGTCACTAACATCACATCAGCCTAAACTAGGAGACTTGTATATAAAAATATCATTACAAGGTTTAATGTTTCAAGAAGAATCATTACTGACAATGACATGCAATTTACTAATAAAAAGTTTTGGGATTTGCTTGAAGGTTTACAAATAAAACAAGTTTCTCTTTAATGGAACACCCCTAAACTAATGGCCAAGCTAAGGTGACGAATAAGGAAATCTTCTAAGGTTGAAGAAAAGGCTTGGTGAAGCCAAATGAGAATGGACTAATCATCTTTTCCATGTACTTTAGGCATATTAGATATGAAGATCACCTATGACATGAGTAGCACGATATCACCGAAGTACGAAGAAGCCTTTTGAAGAGATCAAGCCATTAAGATCAAAGCTGCATACTGGTATAACAAGAAGGTTCAACTAGGATACTTTAACGTCTAAAGCCCAAGGATGGTTATCAACCCTATCAAGTGTCCTAGAGACATACAAAAGAAAAAAGTCTTACACTTGGTGGATCTTTATCACTTGGTGTTTAGTTGGATAGCGAATTGCATGCATAAGTTGCTAAGTCGCTCAACTAAAAGCAACTTTGGCAAATTGCTTATACATCCCCCTCCATTTCCTCCAACCTTTTTCCTTATCTTCTAAGGTGTTCTTTATGGCATTCACATCTAAAATAGCCTTGTCCTTTATATTGGACTTCTTTAGTTATAATTTATCAAATTTCTTATAAAGCATCATCAAAGCATAAAAAAATTTCTTTGGCCTTTATACCAGTCTTGACTTTCCCTAGCTCTTTTGTCAACCCCTCATTGGCTTATTTAAATTTTTCTTTTGTTGCTTGAGTGATAACCATAGCAACATAGGATTAATAATCTTCAATAGAGTTAAGGTAGGATTTGGCAAGGGATTGAATTACACTTGCACTCTTCATGATATTCCATATGGTCCAGAGGTCTAATAGATCTACTTTATCAACAAGTTATTTCGCAACATAAAATGAATGTTGTATACCACTTCTTTCTTGGTCTTTGACTCTAAAAAGTAAGAGATGTTGAAGGCAAATAGTTCAAGCTCAATATTCCCTTATGTTGGTGTGGCATTCAAATTTCACTCATCGAAATGTCCTTATGGAGAACATGCAAAGATAACTTGGCCTTTAGAACCTCCAACCCCATCTTCTTCCTACCTGGATATAGTTGAACTTCAAAGCCTTTCCCAACCCTTCAATAACCTTCTTCAATCTCTTAGTTAGATCAAAGTCTTCAGTGGCACAAACTCCGTTAATAAGCAAGACATTATCATGAGTCAACCCAGTGTTGAGCCTCCTGAAGTAATTGGTATTCTATAAGAACACCAGTTTCTCTTCCTTCACTACCACTTTGACGTATAAATGTTTAAAATTAACCATATTAGTCTTGGTCAAATTTACATAAGACTTAAAGTTGAGCACATGGCTTAAACACCAGAGGTTCATACAACTTAATCCACCATCCAGGGTTGCTTCTTAGCAACACCTTTGCATAAAAAAGAACATCGCCATTATAGGTGAAAACTTAAAATATTGTTCAAGTACTTCTAAGGTAAACATCAGACCTCAACCATTAGGATGCATTTAACTAAGAGTGACATTCAAAAGATTGAACACTCATATCTCAAACTTATTTAAAAGAAAATTTTCCCTAACTTTTTAAAGAACATCTTGTTCATAAATAAATAATAGGATCTTGACACATGAAAAATCCTATCACTTATTAACGACAACACAATGATTAAATTGTTCATATTTCTTCTTCTACATGGCTAGGGAAATCTAGAACCGCCATTATAAGGGTGCGCAAGTGTGACCCTTTGCATATCAAATGACAATTACATAAGAATTGAAACATTGTAACCAATCATAAAATGCCATATGTAATCCCTAAATCAACCACAGAAAGGGATCTCACCCAAAATAATAAAGCAAAATTTAACATATCAGTGTTCTCCAAAATTCTTTAGAGCTTACATAAATCAACCTATTGAAGCAACTCACAAGTCACTTCAACAGCGTAGAGGGAAAATAATCTGGGCCCGGTATTGGTATTGGTATCCTAAAGCTCATACTTGTAGACTGACTGACGCAACCGATATCATTATGACTCACAAGATGAGGAATCTGGAAAAACCATCCTACTAAAAAAAGACCTTTTAGCGACAGAAAAAATCTGTCGCTAACTAGAAGGTCTCCGTCGCTAATTCGTATTAGTGACAGACTAAGCTACGACATTTCTCCGTCCCTACGAGTATGGTTGCTAACACATCAGCGGTGACAAATTAAGCTCGTGGTAAAGTTTATGACGAAAATACCTCGTCGTTGAAGGGTGACACATTGGTGGTCCCCATTATGATAATATTCATCGCTAATTGAGTTAAAAGTAGAGACGGGTTCACCGTCATTGTTGTAGGATTAGAGTACTTCCGTTGCTGATTGTGTAACACCTTTGGTTAACTAGGACAATCCCTTCCATTAGATTATCCTAATTAACTGAGACGTTACAAGTTTTAGAAAAATATGGGAGATTTTTTTACAATAAAATTTGGATGAACTGATACATCGTACATACAATATAGTCATTTACAATACATAGTCGTAAACAATAACTATACATACTGAAAATTAGGGGCAAGCAGGCTCCCCATATAAACCATGAAAAAAAATTATTTATCCTAATCATCCTTGATCCAGGAGAGTCTGGTTGATCCTTGATGTGAAGTCGGCATTGATTCCTGTGGTGTCGAGTGTATGGTCCAATCAGAGGCCTGTAAAAAGTTGTAAGAGTGAGTTTCCACTTTCACAATAATTGGAGAGTTGTCATTACTGACATCCCTCCCACATAATCTCAATAGGTTATAAGACTATACTTTCTCTTTCTCTTTCTCTCTCTCTCGTCGGGGTACCTATTGATTCATTCTAAGTTATCTATCCCTACTCAGTCCCATTCAATCATATGCTAAATATATAACTCTCGACTCTCCCCCTCACCACTAACTATTACATATACCACTACTAATTCAATCACAAACAATAAGCAACCACAGACATAGTGTAAGTCAACCAAGTCATGAAATACAATGTTATGCATGGGTTCAATTTTGTTATGCTTCATCTTATCTTTAAGCCATTAGAATGTATATGGACCCAAAATCATCTCATTATCATCCTTATCATATTCACCAGAACTCATCCTGCATAAGCTACCCCTAGGCACAATGTTTCTATATTAGAGCGATCAGAGCCCACCAAGTCCTTCACATCACATCACTTGGTACCAAGGACTCACAGGTCCTACACAAATATGGATTCATCTCATTTCATCAATTATATCACATCACAATAGGACTTAGCTCTACACGATCCCAACTACATTCCGTCTTTAGTCAAAGTACATTAGGCTTGCCACGGACCGTCTGGCATCAGGCGCGAATTCGAGCCATTGAATGCTCGACCCAATTATACTCCCAAGATCCTACTTGGGGATCGAAGGCAAATGTTCTATAGCGTACCCCAATGTATGCTCTAGTTTTCCATAAAAGCCTCTTGTGCAAATGATGCATGTTTCATACACATTTTCCTTTCTTACTCATTGTACTTGTCACTGGTAAAGTCTTTTCAATGATCTATTTTCATTCTTAACACTGATTATTTCATTCTATTCTGTCTATTGGTAAGGGAGGGTGATTTACTGGGTTATTTGGGGGTATTGGTGTTTATTATAGGGTAAATTCTTTAGAGAGTTTAAGTGTCTGGTTCATAGGAATATCCCAATTTATATCTCTTTATCATCATTCGATAATTAAGGATGAAAATGGCCAAGCGTTAATCTTTCACCTTAACTAGGTACTTCCCATCATCTCATCATACTATCACATCCATTCGTATCATATTGTTTCTCATTGCATTGGGACTATTTACCATGACTAATACCTCTTTTCATCAAACGCTTTATCTCTTTGTGAATTAACAATGCATCAAACTAAAACTATTTATATACATCTCATCATACTTATAATTCACCCAGACATATATATCACAACCAACAAGTAATTCACATGAGTCAATCAAACACACTGAACTCAATCAAGTGATTCATTCATCACACATACACATATTCCTTTATCTATTCGATTCCACGTTATGTTCCAATTGCATTTATTTTGTTGAGACTGATCATAAGGTATTATTGTCCTCCATAAATAACAATTTCACACTTTAAGAATATTATTATGAATTTATTCTATATATAACAACCGTGAGTAACTGGAGATACAAGTATAATCAACTACGTAGTATAAATGTTTATAAATTATAGGTGTAAGTGTATTTACTAAACTTACATCTAATTATTATCACCTTCAATTAAGTTACCATCCTTGTTAACTATATGTTGGCCCCTTTTGATATACCAATTTTATATAGACTTTATTGACATATCTATTGTTACTAGTCTAAGCTTATCTAGCCCAACCTATTTATCTAATGCCTAGTTATTAATTATGTATATAAACTACTCTTTCTATTTCTTAACTTTATATGGTCTAGTTCCTATTTAAAGGACTGGTATGGATACCTAACTTCAACTACACTAGAACCTTGTCTTATCAAGTTTGTTTATTCCTAATTACCCCTATTCTTAATTTATTACTATTCTAAGTGGTTAATTATTTATAACCTAAGTCCAACTCCCTTTTTACTCAAACAATTCCTAGTTATTAACAATCTACATCTTTAGCTACTACTCTTAGACTATCCTCTTCATTTATTAACCAATTATTGTTACCCCTAATTTCTTTTTATAACCTTGTGTACTAATTCTATATTGTTTTTTATATAATCCAATTTTCCTTTTTCTGCATTATTGTCTAGTTACTACTTAAAGACTTACTTACTGACTAAATCGTGTACTTGACTTAAAATATACTAGAGACTCATTATTGATATTTTTTCCAGCCCCTCAATTCTTATTGGTTCCTTTTAGTCCTTTTATACTAAGTTTTACTCCTGGGTCTACTTAGCTTATTACTATATTCATTGGTTGAAATCCACTAAATCCTTAAAATGTTTATGTAGATTCTCAATTCTTAACTTATTATTATTATTATTATTATTATTATTATTATTATTATTATTATTATTATTATTATTATTATTATTATTATTACTTCTCAAACTCCTAAGTGTCTACGTGTTTGCTATCTCAAAATATTTATCCTCGAGTTGTTAGGCCCACTTATTTTTTGGGTGTTGTAGGTTATTTTTACATTTATTTAGAAAATGTATCGGCTATATTTTGGCTTAAGTAACATCTAATTTGAAAAGTGAATAATGTTTTTGGACTTTATAACTAATAACTGAAGTACTAGTAATTTTAAATGGTGTTGTTTTGATTTAAAGAAAGTACTTGAATTACACCGAGCCCGCCTAATTTTCTAAAATTCCTAATTTCTTTGAAATAATTTCGATCATGATAAAATCTTCACCGGACGCATGAATATCGAGGAACACTTTAAAAGATTTATAAAAATGCATACTAACATAAAAATATAGTAAAAATTACTATCGGTAACAGAAAATTACGTAGCCTAAGATCTAACCGTTGGATCACGATGAAACTTGAAGGGATTATCCCTAGGTACTAGAGAAATATTATAAGAAAATTTTAAACGCAACAAAATGAAGCGAGGCTCCCCTTACCTCATCCTATGCTCATGGTTTGGAGGAAGGAAGGAAGTGGACTTGCCGAAAATTCACTAAACTTCTCAAACTGCTTGCCGAGCGTCGTCGATCGCTCCCGTACCTAAGGAGATGCAACATGAAAATTAAAATGAGAGAAGGAAAAGCCAGGGTTTTTAGAGGAAACCAACAAGGGACAACCATGAAAATCCAGAATTTCAATAAAAGAAAAGAGTCATGAGACCAAGAATCATAAAAATTGAAAGCTTGCTTATCCTTGCCTAAGGAACCCACGGCCAAAATGGCGAGACAAGGAAGAGTCCAGTTGCCAAATCAAGGATTCTAGATGAAGAGAAATGAAGGGATTGGAGGCTGTTTTGGTGAAGATTCATTAAGTGAAATGTAAATTAAAAATTAGGTAAGTGATGGTGAAATCAAAAGATGTAGTGTGCAGTAGTAATGGAAATTGATACGATGATGAAGTTGATGAATTATGTATAGATATTGGTAATTGGTATTTAATGGTAAAGAGATGAATTTACTTAAATTGGATTTGTGTGCCAGATTGGAATTTAGGAGGCGTGATGGTTCTGGAGAAATAGAGTGGAATGGTTATGCATTTGCATGAAGGACAAGGGAATTAAAGGTAAAATGAAGTGATGTTGTCGGTGAACATAAGGTGAAATATATAGGGAATTAAATTTGGTGATGCAATTGAGAGTAATGTGCCATTATATAGAATTGAGAAGTGTGAATTTTTGGAATTTAAAGAGAGATGCAGTGTGAAGAATTTAGAGGAAATGGGCACTTCCTGATGAGAAGGCAGCATACAATATATATATACATGTTTTAATGATGTAGCATGTCATGACATAACATCATGTCATGGTTTCTCCTTGTGGAATAAGGAAATTAGGTGGTGGTGAACGTGTCCAGCAAGGAGTATGGTCGTGCAACTTAAGTGGAGGGGCAAGTATCGCTGTCTAGCGATGCCGGAAAAAGGTAGCCGAAAAAGTAATTTAGGGTTCCAGAAATAGGATATTCAATGGGTAACTAGTGATCTTTTCAAAAGCTATTTTATATAAATATACAATAATTTGTGGGATAGGAATCAGGAAAAACTCCCAATAGAAAAGTTGTAGATCTTGATTTCCTCTTCAATTTGATACATTATACGTGAAAATCCAAGGCAGTAGCCAAGTTATGCTCGAACCAAGGTAAAGTGCTCTTGGAGCTTTCGAATCAGTTAGGGTTGTAAAGATAAATTTGTAATTATTTTTTCTTTGAGAATTAGCTTTCGTGCCCTTCATTAAACCTCTAGGATTTTTTGATACGGAATCATAAAGAGAGAACAAAATGATTCCGGTATTGTATGAGGGAGATATACATTTTTTCTAAAAGCTGCTAGGGTTGTTACGAGAAAGAAGAGGGTCAGGGAAGATTTGTAAAACTGTACTGATCTAGAAAGATTTAGCCTTTGATATTTGTAAGAAAATAGAGAGAATTTGTTACAGAGATTTTGACACTGGGTTTGCGTGAACCAGAGGTCGTATAAAAAAGTTATGAATTTTTGAATGAACCACGCGCAGAATAAAAAGCTCAAACGATGGAGTTTTAAGGTGAAATTGCTTAACTCTTTGATTTAGGGAAAGACAGAGTGCAAACTAAGGTTTGAGACAAGAAATAGAGATTGGAGATCTCTTCGTAATAAATAAATCAAGATTGGAATTACTCGATTCCAGTGTTGTTTGAGAAAGTTAGGCTCGAAACACTAAAGGTGTTCAGGCCAGGTTCGGGGGTTCAATTTGAATTAATCGTTTTATTGAAAAACAAGGTTGATAGGGCTTGAATTAGGATTCGGTCCCTTTAGGAAAAGTTCCTAACATGTCGAAACGAGTCACCAAAGACTAACCGCGCTACCATCAAATGTCCCAAAGTATATGCACGATCAAACGTAAGGGCACATGAGGTTCTGGCCGTGCCGGTTGGACCGAGCCTATCACCCTCGATTCTTTACAAGAGAATCCTAATAGGACTAGTTTCCCTATAGGATTACTAGTCTTGGGCTGAATTATCAAAATCTAACCTCTGGCTATGTCCTACAGTTCAAATCTAAAGAATCTGACAATATTTTATTATTAAATATAAATATTAATAAATAATTAAATAAATACCAATAAAATATAATTATAATTAATTATACATATATATATATATAAAATAATTATTAATAATACCAATTATATATTAAAATATCCAATTAAATAATAGTCAATTATACTATATAAATTAATTAAAGATCATTAACTAATCAATACCAAATTAAAACAATATAATCATCATTAATCATTTATTAATACCAATTATCTCTAATTTATTGGTATTACTAAACACTCATCTTTTTGGTATTTTCTTATCTCGATTTCTTTCATTTATCACTATACATACCAATCTCTCTACTAACCTCTACATCTCTCTGTACTAAGTTCCCTTACATTTCCTCAGTAGTCCTGTATCTCCTATTTAATACCTTATTGACTTCCTTTCTTGCTATTTCCTCATACTTAGAATAATTTAGGGATTAGGCCAAAGCCTCAAACTTTCTATAGAAGGCTTAACGGAGCGCTCTCAGGTTTCCTAAGAGTCTGGGTTCCTATCCTAAAAACCAGGGCTGTTACAGATCACGTCACAAAAAGTAGGCCATTTTAGCGACTGGCACTTTGTCGTAGCTAATGGCATGACCACAACCCATCGCTAATGTTGTCGCTAAATGATCAAGTTCAGCGACGGCGTAACCTTCGTAGCTATTTCTATGACGAGGTTTTCATCGCTAAGGCAATCACTATTATATTGCAACGTTAACAACAAATACGGATCCTTCGTTAATATTTACCAAGTTAGTCACAACACCTGTCCGTCGCTAACATTAAAAAATGATTTTTAAAAAATATATTTTCATAAATAGGGTTTAGGGTTTATAAAGTTGGATTAAATAATTTTATATAAAAAGTTATATATGATTTTTTTAATACTTTTATTATTTAACCGATGCATATATAAACTCGTAATAAATAGAAAGAGACAAGTTATAAAAATAATCAGTAAAAAACAAAATCAAATAAAAAATGTAAATAATGCAAATATGATTGACAACTATAATAATAAAAAAATAAATACAAGAATGTGTAAGAATAAAAAAAAATACAAATATCAACTCGGGGGGATCCTAGGCTAGTGGGTCTGGCTTGGAAGTAGAGCCTGGGCTAGCTTAAGGCTCAAAAGACTCCATGAACTAGCGGATCATAGCCTACTTAGCTCGCTGCTCTACTAACAATACTCACTGGCAGCTTGCCTCAGCTTGCTCCTCCGCCAGCTGACTCTGTCTGTGCTCCTCTACGAGCTCACTGTTTAGATTTTGAATAACCTGAACAATATTTACTGGCAACATAGAGGAAGAGGCAGGGGTCTTCCCAGTCCTGGCTATCTGGGTCGTGATCCCATCGAGGCCAAACACCCCCTTTCTTGTTGACGACTCCGACAGCCTCTAAATAGATGGCGTTATCATCAGTAGAAGAAAGGGTAGGAGATACCTCCCCATCAGGTGTTTAAGATGCCAGCTCAACCTCTTTCTAGGCCCGTATGACCTGGTACGCCTCCTACATATGTTTTAAAAAAATCAAATAAGTTAGTAAATATAAATCTATAAAAAAATCTGAAAACATTTGTAAGTTTATATGAAGTACTGCCATCTCCATGGTCTTCTGATTAACCCAGTGACCAGCCTTATTCTTCTTGGTGATTTGCATCACCTCAAATAACAAAGGCTCACGGTGCTGTTTCTTCTCCTTTAATTCACAACATATTAAAATTGTTAATGAAAAAGCTTCGAATTCATTATATTAATAAACATATTTAACAAGTGTACTTACAAATTTTTTTTGTGCTCAATAACTAAAATGGAACCCCCAGTCTAGATGAAGGCTCCAACATCAGCCTATCTGTTTGCCTTGTTCCTAGCACTAGCTTGCTAGAACAAGACACTTCCCCATTTCTGCAGCATCCCTTCCCCATGGGGCTCGGGGATCTAGTGGGGGTGCTCCGTCTTCGCCCTTACCTTCCAGAGGGTACTCTTGATGATTTTAGAGGTCTTTATGGTAAAGATCCTCTGAATCGCATCAGTCATACCTTCCTCCTACCGATAGTCATGCTATAAATTAAAATGCAATTCCAAATTAAAAACAAGTGTATAAAATAATAAAAGTTAAGGGTTGTGCTAAACTTACCGAGAAAGTGTCAAACCATTTATCTTGGAGAGTCTTACAAGCATATATCTAAGAGATGTAAGGACCATCCCACTGGGTCTTCAGAACCTTAGTAATTGCTTTGGTAGTTTGAGTACTATCAATATAACTGTAGTTTTAATAATGAAATAATTAATCAACAAAATTGAACCTTAAAACTAACATAAACCAAGGAGTCCACTGAAATTTTAGCAGAGTCTCTCCTATAAACTAGACATTTCCAAATTTTCACAAGTACTCTGTTACACACAAAACTTTCCAATACAGTTCAACGTAAAGAAACATCAATAAACATGCAAAAGTTATGTTATCAACACACATACCAATACCTATTTAGCTTTGCTCTCCACTAATAAACAATAATCAAATCAATCTCAACATTACAGATAACATAAGTATACAACACACACAACAGTACCCAGTGGGACTAATGGAATATAATGATAGTGCTTTCAACAACATAGTGTAAAGAAGAGAAGAGTGATAGGACTTGAGAATTGAGATGTGTTATAAAGGAGTGTGCAATGTGCTAAGTGGGAAAATGAACTACCAAACTATGTCCATGACATTTGTTGCCAAAATTCACACTACACTACATTTTCACAGACCCAAAAAGCCTCTCACTTTCTTCTTATTAAATGAGTCCCTATAGCTATACCTCTATCTGTCGAATATTCATGTTACACGCTTTTAAATCATATCAAATCAACTAAAAACCATTACTATACTTATTATTATTGCACATTTCGTGTAATAGTATAGTATATCAATAGTATTTATTAATTTAATATAAAACATACACAAACACCTAAGTATTTTATTTTATTTTACCCTTAACATTTATGTTATGATCATGCCTTGAAGTTCACCAGCCTATAATATAAATTTGTTATATTAATTTATGTAGAGGCAGAGGCAAAGGAAGAGAACTCACCTGAGGCGACAGAGATGAGGGAACCTATGGAGACGAGAGAGGTCGGAGAATGGGCAACACAATGTTACTGAGGGAAATGGGAGGTCGTTGAGCGGTAGAGTGACGACACAATGTCGTCTATAGAGGTCATCGCCAGAACGGGTTGTGAGGCTTTGGAGAGGGAAGACAGAGGTCAGAGAAGGGACGACACAATGTTGTTGAGGGAAATAATAGGTTGTCGAGGGTAGAGTGACGAAATAATGTTATTGTTGGAAGTCTCACCGGAAAAAGGGATGACGGGCTGAGAGGGTTTGGAGAAGGAAATAGAAACTGATGAAGGGGAAGGGTCCAACTCGAATAACTTATTGGAATTAGCGACAGTGGGACCCGTCACTAATAGCATGGCTAGGTTAAGTGATTGGATACGTGTCCAAAATAGCGACCATGAAACCTCGTCGCTACACAGCGACGGCCCAGCGATCATTGCTCTTGATTTGAAGTAACGGCTTGAATATGGTCGTCGCTAACTGATACTATCATCAATATTTAACTGAGCGACTGACAAAGACCCGTCGTGAACATTTTATTAGTGATGACGTTGAGTCGTCGCTACATTTTCTACAGTTAACAACCGCCAAAGTCTGTCGCTACATGTAGCATCGACAACAAAATTAGAGGAAAACTAGAAAAATTGGAGGGAAGGAACAGTAGCGACAACGTGAGCGATGGAACGTTGCCCAATATAGCGATAGAGTCTATTTGTTGGTCGTTGACTTGGTAGCATATTCTTTTCAGAGTTTCTTTTCCTAGTATTTAGCGATGGATATACTCTGTCGCTATGTTGGGCGCCAATAAAACCCTTGGAGGGAAACCAAAAAATTAGAGGGAAGTAAAATGTAGCGACTGGGTCAACGATGGATGTGGTGTAGCGACAGGCTTTTGCAAGTTTTAGCGACAGTGTTCTGTTGGTCGCTGACTTGGTAACTAATTTTCTTTTCTAGGATCCTTTTTATGTTATGATCGCTAATTCGGTCGCGAATTAGCAACAACCACTCGCTGTTGCTAAATTAAAGTAACTACCAGGGGCTTTTTTTAGTAGTGCATGTTATATCGCTAATGAGCTGATATCTTAAAGGCCATATTGGGGGCATATCACTGAACACTTATAGATGTGTCAAGAATACTTGTGCCTGTGTTAGCTTTTCATATATTTTATGGAAAAGTACTAACCACTCATTTACTATAGTCAAAGTATGTCTAACCTAACCTAAATGCTTCAGCTCTAGTGTTGCATATCATACTAATTTGAGCATCAAAATGTCTTTGTAGGTGATACCTTATTTTTCTCTACAACGTGAAATACCAGTGTGTGTGTCTGAGATCCCATTGGACTTAGGGAGATATAACCGAATCCTTACTAGATTAATGTAAGATATTGGATACTTAAGTTTGATACCTATACCAGATGGATCAAGATCCATTCGACTTTGGATTAAGGGGTAAATGACTAGATTTATATTGCAGGTAAAAGCATTAATTAAAATCCCCTAAGATACACCACCCTGCCTAGGGGGATATTAAGATTGGTAAGGGTTTTCCTAAAGAATATAGATCATTAAAGAGAAGAGAAATAAACAAAAGAGCATAAGAATTTGTTATCAGTGGCTAGAATAGTTACAGTAGCGTGAGTGCAGTTAAAATTATCCTCCTAAATTTTAACTTTTACAATAGAGTCCTAGAAAAAAAGCTAGCCCACCTAAAAGACCATTAGAGTTAACACAAAAGCAAGAATTAAACTTTGATAACTTCCTAGTCTTTTCTATTCTAAAAGCTTAAGCCTTAGTCTCTATTAAAAACATGATTATCGGTTTCTTCCTTCTTCTCAAAGACATTAGTTCTTTAACTGTGACAAAAGCTACAATCGCATGAAAGTTCCAAACTAGGATAATCATGGTTGAGTTGATGGCATGTTAAGGCCTGCCTCCTCAGCCATAAATTTTGTGAGAGCAAAGTTGTATCCATACTTACTAATCTACAATATTTGGAACTCAGAGTCTATATTTGAAGTTGTTTTTCCTTAGATGTGGTTTTGTTTCATCGTGGTCTCTCCCTCTTTTAAAGTAAAGCATTCCTACATCCCTTTACTGAGTAAGTATTCACATATGGAGGTTAGGCTTTTTCCGTTGGTGGGAAGTCCTTTGGGAACTCAATTATATAGTTATTTCCTTCAAATGTTCCAATCGTAGGGAGGATAAGAGAAGGTGAGTTTTGAGGGGGAAAACTAGATTTTAAAGCAAGATAATTACAATAGGATCAAGGTTAATGATGGTGAAGGATAATTACCTGTGATGGGGTCAGGGCTAGGTCGGCTTTGTGACTTGGGCTTGGAAAGAGGTTTGTAGTGGTTAAGGGTTTATTGGGTTCGGGGTAGTTGGTTGAAAAGAAAGTTGAGGGTTTTGAGTGTCATGGTCAGAGGGATGAGTGCTTTTTCCCCTGTATTGTTGTTTCCAATGGCATGGGTACCTATCTTGATTTTGACAACTAAGCTAGTCTCTCTCTCTCTATAGCCACTGCTATAGGTTGCTGCTGAGTGGGAATATTTAAATACCATGGATTTCGGTTCATATATATAATACAAAGACTTTAGCCATGATCAATTGATCGTATGAAATTTTCCATGTTGTTTAAGGAGCCCAAAAGGTAGTTGAGCTAACAACTAATAAACTATCTCAAGCCAACTCCCTTCAGCTGCAGACCAAAATAAACCGTAAAGGCCTATTTTGTGGACAAGACAAGAATAAGATAAGCAAATCCAATAAGATAAGAGAATGATATATAAGAACATGATAACTCTTATTCTATTAATTAGTGTTTAGTGTACACCGAGATAAGTATAATGATATAGAAGAATAATACAACAACAATAATAACAATAACAACAATATAAAGACAAACTTCTTATCCTAACTTGTCCATTCTGAACCCAACAGTCACTTATGGTAGAAATTACAAAAGAAAAACATGATAAGATAAGCAACTTGATTCTCACTATCATATCCTATTTGACTTATCAAACATAAGATAATAGTTGGATACTAGCTTATCCTATCTTAACCCTCTTATCCTATCCATTAAATAAACCTTAAAAAGAGAATAAGTTAGATGGGATGCAAAGATATTCAAGAAAGAAAAAAAAAACTAAAACATTTGATAATTACTTATGGAAGTATATATAGGCTAAATAAAGTAAAAAATATTTCATCCAAATGAGGATTTTCATTCTTTGTTTTTTTTAAGAAAGTTGTTTTCCATTTTTATTAATTATTAAACAATATTCAAAATTGAAATTTAGACTTTTTAACTATTATAAGTTTTTATTAATTTACTATCATGTTGCCTAGCTCGTTGGATTTGAATATTTACATTCAAAGTAAACCTCACCTAATGTCTAAGTCTATCATTTTTTTTCCATCATTGTTAAAATAGTCAATATATTATTTTTATTATTGCCTGTCTTATTTATATGAAATTATAGTTCATTGGCTGATTTATCTTTCTTGCGGTGCCGTGGGTCTGTTATACACAAACTAGTGATTCTAGACTTTCGAAAACTTCATATGAATGAAATGGATGAGCTGTGCATGGTCAATAAATGGAGGCTGTGGAATCATAAAACATCCACGTATACAGCTTTGAAACAATAAAGGGCAGTTTGCCTCTTGGTGTTTTTAGGTTATATTTGGGTCAATCCAAGTAATAGTTATATAATATTTTCTTTTGCCGAGAAAAAAAAAAGACAGTTTGCCTTATTCTTACAAGTTACAAACTATTTTCGAAATTATGCAAGCTAATTTCAACTATTAGACATTAACTATTATAATTAGCAGGGCTTACCTAAATATATATATATATATATATATATATATGTATATATATATATATATATATATATATATATATATATATATATATATATCAGAGTTAGCAGCAACCAAATTAAGTGTGGAGGTTTACCAATTAACCAAGTTATATCAGGGGCCCCTAAAGAAAGGTAGAACATAACACACCAATTAAACGAAAAGCAATTGGTTTACAAAATGTTGATTAGATAAAAGCTATCGATTTCAAAATCCTTTTATACCCATATATATATATATATATATATATATATATAAATATAAAGCAGTATATAAAACAATGTATTTCTCCACACAAAAAAAATGTAAATGCATATTACATTTGCCGGCATGATTCAGTACGTCCAAAAAGTTAAAATAATTTTAAAAAATACGTATATTCATGAGAATAAAAACAATGTTATAAAAACTACTTTTGACTGGTCAGTCAAATTAGTAACCTATGACCCAACCAATTTAAATAGGTTATTGGATCGGTTACAAAATTAACCTAGTATAAAACTGGTTGAATCAGTTGGTTTTGTTTAAAACTGACAACCGATTGATTTGGTACTGGAAATTAATTAATTTTTTTAAAAAAATTTCCTCTTTCCAATTGATATTGTTTTATTAAGTTATTATTATGTGTTTGATTTTGAAATTTTAAAATATAAAATAATTAATTTATTTAATTTATTTTTTATTTTTAAAATAAATCAAATTAACTAATTCAACTAATAATCCAATCAGTTTAACTAATAATTCAACTAATTTAACTATTAACTTATTAATTCAATATCTTAACTAAGTTGATACCGATATTTAAGAAATCAAAGCAGCATTTGGTTTTAAGAGAAACCCCACTTGGGAATCCCATTACTAATTTCAATGCGATATATATAATGTCGCGTAATTCCATCATATTCTTCGACTGAGAAAAGCAACCATGTGTAGGTTAACATGAAAAGACATATGTTTGAATCGTAGGAAACCGTAGGTTGATTGATTTGCAACGTAATCAGGTGGTCAAACTTCGAATCCTAATGCATGTCAAACTTCGAATCCTAATGCATGCGTTTATGAGATGCGAGCGAAACAATAACATACACGATTACGCACACCAAAGCTACTCGTGCTTAACTTATCAGTATGAAAAGTAAACGTTAATATCCATGTTTTTGCAATTAATCATTAGCAGAAGCACTTGATTAACCCCTTATATATATTTGCACGGATACTTCAAAAATTATCTTGTATCTGTATCGGAATAATGTTCCGTATCAGAAATATGACTATGTTAAATGTTTCATTTGTGTGATTTAAATTAATATTTTTATCAAGTTAAAATTTGAATTTAATATCTCAATCAAAATGTATCTTTTTCATGATCTTCATTTATATTAATCTATTTTATTTGATAAATAATTTTAAAAATTATTGAAGATAAATGATAAATATATCAAACAACAAATTATAACCATCTTTTGAAATAAATCAATATTTTTAAGATTTTTTTATCTAAAATAATATGAATCTTTAGATTTTATATAATGATAAGGGTACATTTGAAAAAAGATAATATACACTACTAAAAAAAAATACCATTTTAGCAACAATTTAGTTATCCACAGACTTCCGTCGTTAATGGCAACACTTTGGTGACGACCACCTAATAGAGACCAGGGGTTATCCCGTGGTTTGCGACGTGAATTAGCGACATAATGCAAACTCGTCACTAATATTTATTAAAATTGCATCGATAAATCTATTGTTGTGATTGGGTTAGAAAAAGATAGACACTAAATGTCGCAATAGTCACCACTATTATATCCTCTAGTGACAGAAACAAATCGGTCATTATGTTCCTTACCACACATTGTTGCTAGAGACGTTGCTAAGTTTGGTGGGCTAAGAAAAAAAGAAAGAGATATCGCTAAGTTCTTGATCATATTCCATTACTGTGTCCGTTGCTAAAGCAAATAAGGCATCTAACAAGGTGCTCGCCGTTGGAGATGTCGCTAAGGTTAGCGGTGTAACATCCTGGATGTTTGATAAATTGGAAATAAGATAAAATATGTTTTGAGTGTAAAATGATAATAAATAAGGATTTTGGAAAGAAAATAATATTTAAAATGAATTTTTAAAGGATATGGCATCAGGGGCCTTGAGGCGTAGCGTGACACTGACGCGCAGCATCAGGTGCACATTATTGACCTGACACGTAGCGTCAGCTTCGCGAACAGGGTTAAATACACAAGTCTGAAACACAACCCGCGGCATGCAAAACTTTTCTTCTTCCTTCCCTTTTGTCTCTTAAGCTAGGGAGGTCCAATTAAAGCTGATTGATGGTGGATTCTTGAAGGGAATCACGTTTATGGCATCGGGGAAGTGAGGTAAGCGCGTAGGAACCTCTAATTTCATAATTTCTCTCTCCCCATTCTCACTTTCTTTCTCTACCCAAATCTAGCATGCATAATAGGGGATTTGGTTCTTGAGTTTGAGGGTTGTTGAGACTTGAATGAGGACCTTAGAGTATTAAGTATAGCAAGAAGTTAATGAATTTCATATTTGGCATTTGTAGTTTCAAAATTATGGATTGGAAGGCGGTTTGATATGATGGGTTTTGAAAACGAGGATCGAAATTAGAAACGAGATTGATGAACTTCGGAGGAACCCGACAGTCGATTGGAAGCTTTGGAAAGCTTGGAATCGAGGTAAGAGGGGTGTGTTGGGTTAAGGTTAATGTAGAATGCGCGTACGCCAGTGGCGTATAGGAAAAGCGTGTATTATAGCCATTTTTTGATGTTTAGATTAATTTGAATAATCTATGCTAGGCTGTATAAGTTATGAGGAATAGAAATAAATGAAATTATTAAAGTAAGGAAAATAAAGGGAATAAATAGGTAGATAAATGATTAAATACTAGTGTGATGATATTAAGAGAATAAGAATGTATATTTGGTAATGTATAACATAGGAAGTTAATTGAAGTAGGCTCGGTAAATACATATATATATATGTATGTGTGTATGGATAAAAGTGAGATAGGTAAATAAGAGAAGAGGATTGATAGGAAGAATAATTGGTAATTGATAATGCATAAATCAATGATAGAGAGAAAAATAAATTTAGGTGGGGAGGTGTATAATTATCACTCATAATGAAGAAGGTTGATAAGAAATTTGTGCGGGTAGGATTTGAAGATGAATGAAAATGATTAGCTATGGATAAGATGATAATGTTAATATGTATGTGTAAGGTATGACTACATAAATGATAGTTACAATCTGTATAATTGTATGATAAAGTCATGTAAATGCTAAGAGTAATGAACAGTAAAATTGGTGTTGATAGTTCAGATCAGAGTAACGATTAAATGGGAATGAAATTAGATGAAGATGAATTTTAAGTTAATAAGTAAAGATAAGGTAAAAAGGAATGTTGTCAATAGTGATAGAATGATATGTGCATATATATATATGTGTGTGTGTGTAAGTCTATCAGTATAATGATTCAATTTACTATGTATAAGGGTGTAAATTAAGTGAGCTGATGTGATTAGAAGTATGCAAGTAGTAATGGTAATGAACAATATGATTGATGATTACATTGATATAATATGCTGAATGAAATTGAAATTTCATGATGCCTATGAGTTAAGATGTCTGTTGTGAGTTTGCATAACATTAATATTGATTGTGGTGTTGTTGTATTTGCTGATTGAGAATTATGATTATTTATGATGAATTATGGGTAAGATGATTATAGAAGTATTAAACATGACCTGTAAGGGTTGGATTGTGTGACCATCCTGCGAGGTGAGTATATATCAGCTTCTGATATTTATACATGAGACTGGTGATGTTTAGTTGTGTTAAGATAATTTGTAATAGTATGTTGATGGGTTAGCAAGTCGGCTACCCTATGTGATAAACACATGTCAGCTTCTGACAATTGTGTGTATGATGGATGATGTTTTAATTATATTAAGTTGTATATTATGAATGAGATACCCTGGACACTGTTGAGGGCGGGGAATGGTCACCGGTGCATTGCACAAGCAAGGAGCGGCTCCTGACAGGCTTCCAGTAAGGGGATTGTATGGCTATACCTATGTTTATATAACTGATTATGTGGTAGAGGATGACCGATGGTATATGTTACCCTTGTTTCTGGCTCCTGTGGCTTTTGTGCCCAGTTGAGCTACCCAGTGGTCAAGTAGGACCCAATGGTTGAGGGGGAGTCAAGTAGGACTCGGTGAACTAAGCAGGGTTCACGGGGTGTCAAGTAGGATCCCTAGCTGAAGGTCGATCCTTTTTGTATCTGGATACTAGGAGTCTGCTATCTATGAGAGTCAGTTGTGTTTACACTCGTTGACTGATATGTATGTCGTTGATGATGTTTTGGTATGTGATGTATATTGATGAGTTGACATGATAGTGATAGAAATGGAATAATGCATTACAAAATAAGAGGATAGGTACGTATGTTTGGATTTAAATTGACCATGATATGGTGAGGATGATGTTAGTTTAGATAACTAACATAATTGAGCAAGTATCTCAATGGAATTGGTAAAATAAGAAAGGATGTGGAAGTTAATAACTAATACTGGATAATTATACTAAAAGCGTAGCTATGTTATACCTTTTCTAGTTTTTACATTTATTTCTGCATTAATTCTTAATTTCAGTCACTCACCCCCTGTATTGTGGTTTAGTGACTATTGGCAGGCTATGAATGTGCATCGCGGAGGCGAGAGCTAGATGAGGCCAGGGCAACAGGGGAAGAAATATATTTATATGGTTATGCATTTGTGTGTGGATTTATAAGATGTTGAATTATAGTACTTTATTGATGAGGATGTGTAATGATGTAGTGTGGTATTAGTTTATGTTGTGCATCGTGTGGCACTGAGCCATTGTGTGATATGGGCAGGTTTGTGATATATATATATATATATGTGTGTGTGTGTGTGTGTGTGTGTGTGCTAGAATGAGAATGGAATGTGTGATATGATAACGATCTGGGTGAGTTAGGGATGTTGTTGGTTAGTGCGTAGATTACTGTGAAATTGTGGCACGGAGCCATTGTATGACTGAGAGTGTTGGGCAGGTACTGTGTTATGCATGATTGTGGTGTGTATGACTAGTTTATGATGTATGTATGAGGTATTGGAATGATACAATGGTGAAATGATGGATTTTAGCAATTACACATATAGTTAGCTTTTGTGAATATAAGGAACTGGATAGGTGATTTGGAGATCCGGTGGGTTTCTGAACCTCCAGAGGATACCTAAAGGTCCTCTAGGATATTTAGGAATTGCATGTATTGACCTTGGGCCATTTGAGACCCATTTAGGGTGTTTGGTGCAAGGGTTTTGCACAAAAGGGTTAAACTGCATTTTGTGCATAACTTGTGCATATGTTAGAATTTTGGCAAACGGACAGCACCAACAGTTCCGAAATGGGGAAATCATGTGGCCCAAAAAGTTTTGTGGCAATCGGACCTAAAGCGGGCTAATTGGGTAGGTTAAAAGGTGGCTGATTGGCCTAAAATGTGCAGCGGCAGGTGCTACTACTGATGTCCTGACGCGTAGCGTCAGCCTGGCACGTAGTGCCAAGGCTGCGATTGGAAGCTCACGCGTAGCGTGGGGCTGACGCGTAGGATCAGACCCCTGTTCCAGTTTTTGTGTTCCCTTGGGTTTTAAAGGTCCTTTAGGGTTTTAATTTATAATATATTTCATAATTTCAACCTTTATACTAAAAATGACTATTTCAATGATTGTGGAATAATTAAATATTTTAATTGTGAAAAAGTCATTCTGAAAATTAATAAAACGGGTAGAATTAAATATAAATGACGAAGGATGTCCCAGACGGGATAAGAAAAATAGAGGGAAATGAAATTAGTAGCAATAAAGGTTGTCTCTATCACTACATTTTTTGTCATATTCTATTGTCACCTTTATGGCTAAAGCAGACAAGGCATCTAAAAAGGTTCTCGTCACTAAGGTAGGCGGGCTAAGAAAGAAAAGGAAAATGAAATAAGTACAGATAGAGGTGTGTCTTGTCACTACTTTCTTAATCATATCACATTGTTTCCTTCATCACTAAAGCTAACCAACCATTTGTAAAGGTGATCCTCGCTTGAGGTGTCGTTGAGGTTAACGAGCTAAGAAAAAAGGGAAATGAAATCAATATTAGTGTATGCATGATGAGTTATTATGTTTCTCATTGTATTATTTTATTATTATAAATAAAATAAGTCTTTTTAGTTTTAAAAGTTGTTTAAAACCTTTTGGAATAATAGCTCATATGAGAACTATTCCTAACCGTCTCTAGTCAAGTATTTTTATAGGGCATATAAATACATTAAGAGTAGTGTGTGAATATAGTAATGATCTAATCTCACACATGAAATATGTGGATGTTATAAAGTATTCGCACACCCATAGTCACTAACTCATACATAATCTTTACCCACTTGTTGCACAAACACACTACTAACATGTCCTGTGAGCTAATTTATATCTAGTTTTGCATCATCATCACTCTCTCACCCTCACTTTCTCTCCCTCACTTGCATTATTATCATCATCATTTGATTGTTTATGTATGTGTATATATATGGTGTGTCATACTAATATCTCATTTCTTTTATAGGTTCACATCTTTGCCTGATTCTTTTGTTAACTATAGTTTAAGACTCATTTATAGGTTCACACCTCTACCTCACTTGATTGAACTAATTATGTTTTGTTTGACTAGCTGGCTAGGAACTTAGGAAGGATAAAGAGGTTTAGTAACGACCCAAAGGAGGTTTCGTGATGACCCAATGTTTTCGCTAAAATGTTTTTTTACCTATTCCAAACAAACCTTTTGCGACGACGTTAGTGACAAGCTAGGCACCAAAATATTAGCAATGGGTACAATGTCATCACAAACATAATTTGTATTTTAAATTAGTAACGACATTGTTACAGGCTTCTTTGTTACCTAGCATATCATCTTTGAAAAAATATAACATGTGGAAGAGGTTAACAATGAATATTTCGGTGTTGGTTACGTAATTTATTCATCGCTATCTGTCATGAAATTTGAAATGACGTGCCTAAACATATTAGCGACACCTGGTTTAGTGACGTGATGTGTTCGTAACTAATTCTGTATAACCTGGTTTTTTTTGTAGTGATAGATGATGTTGAAAAATAGATGATAATTAGATAAACAAATCAATATATTTTCTTAATGATGTTATTTTTGATAAATTTTTAATCTCGTTATCAATTTATATTTTTATATTACAATTTCATAGATTTTTTTAGGGATATTTTTAATTCATTCTTTTACAATTTTTAGTAATGGAATTACTCTTATATATATACATGTGCGAATATCATGTGTTACAAAAATCCACTAAAATATTGATAGTTCATTAAAAGATCTTGTAATTGTGAAAATACGGTCCTACAATTGATATAATTTTTTATGGTTTCATACTTGTTGCTTTAATAAGTGGAGTAAAAAACATATTTTGGTAACCCTTTATTAAAACAACCGGTGTAAAATATTGATTTTTACAAATTTTTATACCGGATGTTTTAATAATCAATGTGAAAAAAATATCTTTTACCGTGTTAAATAAAATAACTGATATGAAAATATCCAAACAAGTTATGAATGGTTGAAGTATTTCCACAAACCACTTCTAGAAATTGGATTTCCTCATTAGTGTAAAGGTATTCTTCATAGAAACATTTAATCGTCTCATCATTAACTAGGCAAATTTTCTAGGCAAATCATAAATAATCCGCTACATGCTTGGAAAAAGGAATAACTATGAATAAATGACTAAAATTCAAAGGGATGGAACAAAGATATTAAAGAAATTAAGATTTACCATGCCATCACCCTTTGCTAACTTACGACTTATCTACATCTAATAAGACATCGAGACAGATTAGCACCTATGCACTGCTTAACCTTTAGCCCTATCATCATCATGACATGCTTGAGCAATAATATCATTAAGCATCACAACTGATTTACTTTACCACCATAACAACACAACTATATTCACCTTATAAACTTAGTCAGTTTAAAAAAGTATTTAAAATCTAGATTGAGAGAAAATCTCAATCATACAATACACAAAAATAAACAAGATCAAAGAACTCAACACTATCACATGAGGATAGCATAAGTCAATTCTTACCTAGTTTATACAAAAAAGACTACTATACTACATAATCGAGTATAGATAAATAATTGAACTTTATAAAGACAAACCTATAATGGCATCATATTGAATTTCCATGGTGAACTGGTCTGGACCGGGGTCTAGGATCCGGTGTGGGACCAGCCACAAAGGTGCAGGTGTTTTTAGGGTTTGCACACCGGAACTGTGTATATCCGATGTATTAATCCGGTCTCTCAGTGGGAGAGGCCGGTCTTGTTGTCCTGGAGATCCTTCACACCAACGATTCGCGTTGTAGGAGGGCGAAAGGTGGTGTCACCTGCGAAGATTCTCCGACGCTCAAGTCAGAAGAGTGTATGAACTGAATGAATACTCAAGCGTAGTAACAGTAAAATGTGAGATAGGATAACGATACCATGCATGTGTATTGATATGGCCTCTTATAGTTGAACGTAAGAGAAAAAATGAGACGTTGGATACAGATGGGTCCCTTATCTCTGATTGCGTGTATATTGTGTCAATCAAGGTAGCTTGACTTTCCGAATGTGTCAGGAGGGTAGGTCAATTATCAGAGTACAATCCTCTAGAGAGAAGAGAGGATAATCACCTTTTCCGCATAATCTGCTGACACGCCCCCTTACTTTCTGAAGCCATTGATGTGACGTATTTTGCTACAAACAGTGTCTTCGTTGATAAGTTATCAAAAGGCTCTTCTCTTGCTATGAGGGAAAAGCTAACAATTATATAAACATCCTGTATCAATGAACATAGAACCGTTATAGCGAAAATGAATGATTATGTCACGGAGTAAGGGCGGATGACCAGACAACGGATATCCGGTGTGGTAACGTTGAACCAGGACACCGGTTTTCCTTATATGAGATCAGACTGACGTCATAAGTATGGGGACCGGTATCTAGACCGGATCATCTGTCCCCTAGCTTGTATGAGGGACTGTTAGGTTGCTCATATGAGCTACACAATTCTCGAGAGAAGTCTAGATGCCGGTAGTACATTCTTGTAAGTCTTTGGAAACTCAATGGCGTCCGCTCTAGCAAACGAGTGACCGTCCTCTTCGCATTGTGTACAACGGATTCAGACAATATAAAATAAGTAATGGAAATCCTAAGAGTCTTCGAAAATCAAAACCCTTGGCATTCAAAAAAGTGGCTGGGAAGCATTAAATGCGCATGGCATGATTGGACATTAAATGCATTTTTTACGCACGAGACATTATTACCCAAGAGTGTAACCGTCGATTGGGCTTATTGGGCCTGGATTCAAACTGAAAGGGGGGCCCATTTTGCCAAAACGTTTACTGAAACGTTACCATTTTCGCGCTTATTCGTGACGAAACGACGGAGTCGTTTTGATTTGAAAGGTTGCGTTTTGTGGCAAGCATTGTGACCTTCGACGGAACACTTTGCCTCTTCGTTACCTATAAAAGGAACTCTTAGCAGATTTAGGAATCCATTCTTGCTCTCAAACTTAGTGAAACTCTGCTCAAATTTCCTTGGAATTTCCTTGCCGTCTTCAACTCCTCAAAGATCCTCTTCCTTTAGGTAACCTTCCTTCCCTTCAACTCCTTGCAATTTTAATCATTCTATTTCCATCATGCGCCCTAGAGCTGGACACGCTGGTCCTTCAAATAGAGGGAGGTTTGGCTCTCGTGCCCCCCTTAGCCACCGTGGTGGGAGGATTCCGGCGAATCCTCCTGTGGCTGGGCGCCATCGCTCAGAGAGAGCCGAAGCCTCTTCCTCACGAGCGTCTTCTTCATCTCGTCGCTCTGAGGTTCCCCTTGGTTCGAGGGCTACCAGCCGCTCTGATGAGGGGTCAAGTGCTGAGGGTTATCTCTCTGACGATGTTGCTTTTTATCACAGCACCTACGCATTCCACCGCGCCTGCACAACCATGGATCTTCCAGGACGTGGTAAAACGCCGTTTCTCCGCTCTGCTGAAGGGTGTGTCAATGTTGTGGCACACCGGCTTGACTGGGAGAAACTCAACCGGGAGAAACCTTATTGCTGGGTGGAAGAGGAGTTCCTAGAGATCCCTTCGCACCATGCAAGTGAGGAGGAGCGGACGGTTTCTTTCCGCTGTAAAATATATTCGGATAAGAAGTATAAAGCGCGATACGCTGCGATGGCACCGCATCCCTCTGAAAGAATATGCCACAGCGTCCCTGATGCGAGGTCGGTCTACATGTACGACTACGTTTTCTTAAAGCTGGGAGTGCGCTTTCCACTGACGGATTTCCAGATGGCCGTCCTGCGTTTCTTGGACTGTGCTCCCTCACAATTACATCCCAATGGTTGGAGTCTTGTCCGGGCTCTGGAAGTCTTGGGGGAGCATTTTGGCTTCTCCGCCACTGTGGCCAAGTTATTCTACTATTGCCAAGTGGTCCGCCGAGCTAATAAGAAGGGCGGCCTTGGGTTCATTACACTCCGTAGTGACTCAAGGGTTATAAATTTCAAGTCTTATACGGAGTCCGCGAAGGTAGATGGGCGTTCCTTCAAGCACTACTACACGCGGGTCCGGATTCAACCGAATAAGCCGGTCTTCTGGCGAAATAAAGAGGGGTTTACCAAGTTTCCCCTTAGCTGGACGCACGAGCATTTTCTCCTCATGAGCCGTGCTTATTATACAGATGAGAGTGAACTTTCCCCTCATTCTGTTGAAGTCTTGAGCGCCCTACAGACGGCCTCAAAGACCCTTAAAGGGTTCTCCAGCCGCCTTCTCTTAGCCGAGGAAGACATCAAAAACGCCTACCTCCGTAATATTCGCTCTTATTCTCCTTGTGTTGTATGGTTATACCGTTCTAGTTATTTTCCTTCTTGTATGCTTACTCAACTCTTTTTGTTTTTGCAGAACAAATCGAAAAGGCCTGCCCAGAAATGTTGTCGTTAAGGTCTATGCTGGCTGACGATGACTCCTCTTCTGAGGAAAATGAAATCCAGGCGAAGAGGAACGCCACCAAAACTCCCCTCATTCCTCTGACTTCTGCAGTAGGAGATGAGGTTCCTCTCTTCGATGAGGAGGAAGCCGAAGAAGCAACTGAGGCTGCTGGAGCGGGTGGCGAGGAGGCCGTCCCAGAGAGAAAGAAAAAGAAGAGGCATCTTGTGAAGAAGGCCGATCAAGAGAAGCCCTCCTCTGATGACCCTGTGAAGAAGCGTCAGAGGACGGCCGAAGAAGCCGAATTAAAGAAGAACAAGGGAAAGGAACCCGCTCCTGAGTTCTCTGCACCTTCTTCTCAAAATGCTTCAGAGCCGGATTCTGGGAACGGTCCCCCTCCGGCGTTTGATCCTCCGCATGACTCCTTCCTTTCTCATTATTTGTGGTTTCAAGGATCTATGCCTCCCACTCTCCCAAAGGCACGGTATTGCCTCCGCCCTTCCCTCGACGCAGCTGGAGTCCGAGGTGCTTGCAAAGCTGGGCGTTGGCAACTTGACGAACTGTCTGGCCTGCTTGAGTCCCTGAGCGAGAAAGCTGATTATATGGATCAGGTTGAAAAACTTGAGACCGAACTCGCAGTGAAGGAGGCATGGGCAGCCAAACAAGCTGACGCTCGCAGGGGAGTGGAATCAGAACTGGAAAGAACTAAAGAAACACTCCAGAGGAAAACGGAAGAGGCGAGCAAAGTTCATTTTGCAAATAAGGCCCTAGAACGGGAAGTTGCCGACCTCCAAAACAAGAACAAATCCATACCCCTCCTTGAAGAAGAACTACAACTGGAGAAGAAGAGATCGGCTAAGCTTGCTGACGATCTCAAAGTTATGGAGGATGGTCGCAACAAGGACCTTGGGGAGTGGGAGGCTATTCGGAAGGAGATGCAAGCCCAAATTGATGAACTCAAAAAGGGTAGTGCGAGTGCTGGGCCCTCAGAAGAGGATTACGCCAAGGTTCAAAGAAGGCTGGCTGCTGCCAAGGCCAAGGCTGCCAAAGCCTTGGATATATGCAAAAATGTGGCGTATGAATCTTTCGGTCTGGCCCTTCGTCAAGTCTACTATCGGAACCCTGGAATAAAGCTGAATTTGTACGGATTAGATCCGTTCTTTGAGTTCCATGGGGGAAGACTTGTAGAAGTTCACAAGGACGGATCGCACCACGAGCCCCGTGCATCTCTGTACGAATTGCCTCCCCTTCCAGAAGGTCAAAGTATGGAGCCTACAACGTCCACTGCTGCCTCTGGAGCTGAAGCACAAGAAGGTGCCCCAACTGGAATGGAGGATAAAGCGGAGAAGGGAGGAGTGCACACTGCGGAGGATCAAGAACCGGCCCCTTAAATTTATGCTTTTTTCATAGCTGTGTGCTGGGATCAGCTCCAGTTTTAACTACCTTATAACTTGAATAATTTCTTTATTCTTGGAAATAAGATTCACTGTTGTTTTTTCTTCAACTGCTTGCGTCGACTGTATAATTGTTGGATAACTTAGTGTTGTACCAAACACTTTATTGTTTTTAATGCTTTACGAATCCGTTCTGTGTAGCTACCTAGCTGCTTAACGCGTACTTATCTCACCGGATTAAGACAACAAATAGTAATGAATAAATAACAATTAAGTTAAAACACGCCCTGTCCCCAAGTGTAAGTTCATTGGTAAGGGAGAGTTTATCTCAAAGATTACCTTTTAAATTCTTCAAAAGATAGAAATGCTTATCTGTCCTCGAAGATGTAGAGCGGGTATGTCAGCGTTCAAACGCTCCGGGGTGGATGTTCCACAACTGAGGACGGACATTGCCTTTGAATTTTGTATAACTTTGGCAAGGGTAAGCTTTATGCCTTTCTCTTGAGGTTCGGTTTGGTCCTACACCTCAAGTCTTCACACGGTGTTCGGTTCGATCCTACTAACCGTACTTGGAGTTCGGTGCAATCCTACAATCCAAGCCTTCAACACGGGGTTCGGATCAGGGCTAATCCTGAACCTACTGCGCCCGTTACTCGGGGTTCAGCGCGGTTTTTCTCTGTGAACCGGCCTACTGCGCCCAAGCCTTCGCATGGGGTTCGGTTTGTGGCCTTGAAAAAGGACCAGCCCTACAACCCATGTAGTCTTCGAATGGGGTTCGGTTTGTGGCCTTGAGAAAGGACCAGCCCTACAACCCATGTAGTCTTCGAATGGGGTTCGGTTTGTGGCCTTGAGAAAGGACCAGCCCTACAACCCATGTAGTCTTCGAATGGGGTTCGGTTTGTGGCCTTGAGAAAGGACCAGCCCTACAACCCATGTAGTCTTCGAATGGGGTTCGGTTTGTGGCCTTGAGAAAGGACCAGCCCTACAACCCATGTAGTCTTCGAATGGGGTTCGGTTTGTGGCCTTGAGAAAGGACCAGCCCTACAACCCATGTAGTCTTCGAATGGGGTTCGGTTTGTGGCCTTGAGAAAGGACCAGCCCTACAACCCATGCCACCTCAAGGAATTACATCGTCTGACTTGAGGGGTTTCCCTCCGTTCTTCGAGGAATTATATCATCAACTACAGAATTGGTAGTTGAGTTCATCCGTCCTGACGTGTATGCGTATTGAACTACGGCTATAAATCACAACACATAAGAAACGTGAAAACGATAGGGCGGTTAAAATGTATTCTCATTAAAATTGAAAGTACATTACATGAAAAGCGTAGTTGGGGTCATGCCTCGTTAAAACCTTCTTGAGAAAACCCAATGGGAAAAAACTCAAGTAAGGAAAAAGAGTACACGCCGTCTTACCAACTAGTTGTAATACACTCGTAAATTCTGAGTGTTCCATTTGTTGCGGATTGGGGTTCCATCAAGTTCTTCCAATCGGTATGATCCCTTTCCAGTCACCTCCGAAACTCTATAAGGTCCTTCCCACGTTGGTGCTAGCTTTCCTTGGTGAGCGAACTTATTCCCCACACTGGCCTTTCTCAGAACAAGGTCTCCGGTGTTAAAAGCTCTGTACTGAACACGTTTATTGTACCGGAGTGCAGCCTTTGCTTTTATTGCCTGATCTCTGACGAAAGCCCTTTCCCTTAACTCTTGGAGGACGTCCAGCTCTGATGCTAAGTTGGCGTTGTTATCTTCCGCTGAAAAATACTCAACACGAGCCGATCTTGTTTGCAACTCAACTGGGATCATCGCCTCAACCCCGTACACCATCCGGTATGGAGATTCGTTAGTCGAAGAATGAGGCGTAGTGCGGTATGCCCATAGAACATGACATAACTGGTCAGTCCATCCTCCCTTCGCTTCTCCCAGACGCTTCTTTAACCCCTTCAGCACCTCTCGATTAGCTACCTCTGCTTGCCCATTGGTCTGAGGGTGTTCAACAGATGAAAATATCTGGACTATCCCCAGTCCTTCAAGTAAGTCCGTGAACTTTTTGTCTGTAAATTGGGTGCCGTTGTCAGTCACAATCCGCCTTGGCACCCCGAACCGAGCAATGATATTTTCGTACATGAAACGTCTTGTACGCGCAGAAGTGATATGCACTACTGGTTCTGCCTCGATCCATTTGGTGAAGTAGTCTACCCCCACAATCAAGTATTTGATACCTCCTGGCGCAGTGGGAAACGGTCCCAGAATATCAAGGCCCCATTGGTAGAACGGCCAAGGCACAGCAGATGAAGATAACTCTTGGGCCGGTGTATGGTGGAGATTGGAGAATTTTTGGCAAGCGTCGCACTTCCTCACGAAATCTGCGGAATCCTGCTTCATAGTGGGCCACCAGTATCCAGCCCTGAGGACTTTTCTCATTAGGCTTCGGCCTCCAGCATGGTGCCCACATTGCCCTTCGTGTACCTCGGTCAAGACCGCTTGAACTTCGTCTTCTCTTAAACATGAAAGATATGGGACAGAGAATCCCCTTCTATAGAGAACACCATCGACCATAGTAAAATATGGCAACTCCCTTTTTACTCGTCTTCTTTCCTTCTCGTCAGTAGGAAGTTGACCATCAGCCAGATAACGAATATAGGGGATGACCCAAGAATCCTCATATGGATAATTCACCATGACGGCATTCAGAGAAGGATACATAGGTATACTGGGTGATGTCAAAGTGCTCTGAACCACCGTTGTTGTGCTACCAGGCTGCTTTGTACTTGCCAATCTTGACAAGATATCTGCTCTGGTATTTTCTTCCCTGGGCACATGCTTGAACTCTAAAACTTCAAATCTTCCCTTCAGCTCATTAACACAATTCAAGTACAATTGAAGTTGTGGTTCCTTCGCCTGGTACTCTCCCTGGATTTGCGAAATCACCAGCTGAGAATCACTGCAGAGGGTAACTGCTGATGCTCCGATATCAATTGCCGCACGGAGACCGGCCAAGCATGCTTCGTATTCAGCTTGATTGTTGGAGGTCTTGAAATTGAATCGGAGGGAAATTTCTAAGTGCACGCCGTCATCACTTTCTACCACCACACCTGCTCCACATCCTTTGCTGTTTGACGAACCGTCAACGTAGATGGTCCAATGCGTTCGAGGGGTAGCCGGGTCTGCCCCAGTCATTTCCACTACAAAATCAGCCAATACTTGTGCCTTGATGGCTCCTCGAGGCTCATATGAAATCTCAAATTCAGATAGCTCAATGGACCATTTTATCATCCTTCCAGCGAGGTCTGGTTTGCTGAGCACTGAACGGAGTGGCAAATCCGTTCTCACCAATACTGGGTGCGCATGGAAATAAGGCCTCAGCCGTCGTGACGCCCACACAACTGCCAGGGCGGCTTTCTCAATCTTCTGATACCTTCCTTCAGCCCCCTGAAACGTTTTACTAGTAAAGTACACCGGTCTCTGTCCTTCAGGGGTTTCTTTCACCAAGGCCACGCCAAGAGCTTCATCGGATATTGCCAAGTATAAGATTAACGTTTCGCCTGGGTCAGGCTTAACAAGAATTGGCGGGCTCGAGAGAACGGCTTTGAGCTGCTGGAAGGCTTGCTCTTGTTCCTCTCCCCATTCAAAACTCTTATGTTTCTTCAACGCCTTATATAAGGGGAGGGACCTGTGCGCCATCTTAGGCATGAAACGAGCTAAAGCGGCCACTTTCCCATTCAATGACTGGACCTCCCTCAAACATTTAGGACTCTGCATGTCCAGGATTGCTTGACATTTCCCGGGGTTAGCTTCAATGCCTCATTGAGTCAACATGAATCCCAAGAATTTTCCTGCTGGAACGGCGAAAGTGCACTTTAAAGGATTTAACCTCATGTTGTACTGCCGAAGCCTAGTGAAAACTTGGCGTAGATCTTCAATGTGGTCTCCTCCAGCGGGCGTTTTGGCTATGATATCATCGATATAAACCTCGACCAGCTTGGTATGCATCCCTTCAAAGACTTTGTTAATCATGCGCTGATAGGTAGCGCCTGCGTTCTTCAGTCCAAAAGGCATGACGGTGTAGCAGAAAACACCGCGGTCGTTGATAAAGGCAGTCTTCTCCTGGTCTCCCTCCCACATCGGAATCTGGTTGTACCCCGAATAAGCATCCATGAAACTGAGATATTGGTAACCAGATGAATTATCCACCATGCGATCGATGTTGGGTAGGGGATATGGATCTTTAGGGCAGCAACGGTTAAGATCCACATAATCAGTACACATCCTCCATTTGCCGTTAGCCTTCTGCACCATGACCACATTAGAAAGCCAAGATGAATAACGTATCTCCCTGATAAAACCTGCTTTCAGCAACTCCTCTGTTTGCTCACAAGCCACCCTCTGCTTCTCCGGTCCCAACCTCCTCTTCTTCTGAGCCACCGGCCTGGTTTCAGGATACACTGCAAGTTTGTGACAACAGAACTCAGGATCCATCCCCGGCATATCTGCTGCTGTCCATGCGAAAAGGTCTTTGAATTCCTGCAAAAGGGCTAACAAGCGTTGCTCCGTAGCAGACTCCAGCTTATCGTTGATGTGCGTGACCTTCTCTGAGGAATCTCCCAATATGACATCCCTGGAGCCACCATCTGGTGTGGGCTTAGATGGATTGAGTGGATCAATCTTCAATTCCGCTCTGGGGTCTAGGTCAATAAGACTGACAGATCCTGCCGCTGTTCCTCCGTCGTTCAACTTCCTCTTCTTGTTAAATGCATCCAACTTAACCATGTTGAGGCTCAGATTATAACAATATCGAGCCATCTCCTGATCTCCGCGGAGTGAGGACACACCATTGTCCTTGTCGATAAATTTGATCAGGAGATGAGGGGTGGATACAATTGCTTCCATAGCATTCAATGTTGGACGGCCTATGATGCCGTTGTACGGGGATTCCACATCAATCACCAGAATTCTTGACTTGACTGTTCTCGCACCGGGCTCCCCTTCAAAAGAAATCAAAGTGTCGAGGTACCCCTTAGTGGGTTGCTTGGCTCCGTTAAACGCTGTGAGTTCTTGTGTGTATGGTTGTAAATCTGCATCACTGAAACCCATTCGTTTGAAACAATTATAAAAGATAACATCACAAGAACTTCCCTGATCGACGAGGATCCTCTTGACGTCCTTATTGGCTATGACGGCCACGATCACTACTGCATCATCACCTCCTGGAATTGTTGGGCCGAAGTCATCATCTGTAAACGACACCGTCGGGGCTGTCACTCCGTCCCTGAAAGGGCGGTTATTCCTCGGTTTACCCTGGACTGACAGAATCATCCTATGGTGGTTCTTTCGTGCTGTGATTGATGTTCCTCCTCCCGCAAATCCTCCAGCTATCATCTCAATCACTTCTCTTCTGCCCTGTCTCTGCTGCTGTGGCATATTACTTTGTTGGGCACCTTCAGCAATCACTACCCCTTTCTGCTTCTCAGCCGCAGTGAACTTCCTTGCTGGGTTACGCGTATTATCATCTTCATCATCAGGATCTCTATTCCTTTTCTCCATCCTATGAGGCTCATCCATAGATTTCTCCTTAAACAAATACTGCTTCAACTTTCCTTCCCAAATGAGAGTTTCCACTGTATTCTTTAACGCCTTACACTCATCAGTGTTGTGCCCTGTCTGCTCGTGGAAAGTGCAGTATTTACGTGGGTTACCACCCCTCTTGGCTGGGGCTGGCTTCCTTATACCAAAGACGTTCAGATTTGGCCAACCAACCTCCCTCATGATTTGTGAGTGCCGGGTGTTCAACGGAGCATAGTGATCGAACGATGATACGCGTCTATCTCGTGAATGCTGACGAGCATTCACAAAATCTTCTCTAAAGGCATGCTTCTCAGGCCTCGCTCTCTCCTTTTCTCTCCGTGGCTGCTGAGCGGGTGCAGAAGGCTTTACTCTTGCTGCAGTTGCCTCTAAATGCATCTCTATGCCCACATATTTGGAAGCTTTCCTTCGAAACTCCTCGAAGGTTGTAGGTGGGCTCTTTGCCAAAGATAGGGCAAAGGCTGAACCTGGCTGAAGAGCTTCCACTACAATATGGAGTTGTATGGCCTCCGTGAGGTTAGGAACCAACGCAGCCTCCTTGTAAAACCTTTTCAGGAACTCTTTAAGAGTCTCAGTTTCTCCTTGTCTTATCTGAGCCAGGGTGTGAGAAGTTCTTGGGATATCCCTGGAGATAACGAAATGGCTTTCGAATGCAGCAGCCATTTCTTCCCAAGAGTCTATAGATCCTGAAGGCAAACTTTTAAACCAGCTAAGAGCTTCCTCCGTCAATGTCCTCGGGAACATTCTGCACATGACATCTTCGTCTGCTCCCAGATATATAGCCTCATAAACATAAGCATCCAAATGCTTAGTGGGGTCGGACTCTCCATTATATTTCCCAATCGACAATGGCTGAGTTGTTTGCAAGTGTTTTGGAATGACAATATTCATCAACCTCCTTGAGAAAGGGACATTAAGCTTGTATGTCCCTGGAGTTAACACCGCCTGCTCCCTTCTCCTGATACTAACTCTATCACCAGAGTCCTGCGTCTGCTCCCTCTCTTCATAAATGGGGATCTTCGAATACTGGAGGGTGGTGGATCTATCCCTCGCTGATACATGGTGAGCATCCTCTGCATGGGATACTACTCTGTCCCCAGCTCCTCCTCTCTCTCGCCTCAGCTCCATTAGCTCCTCCTTCAGTTGCCTAATAACCTCATCGCGAGGGTCAGGCGTCTGGACTTGCACCATCCTCCGGGTTTGAGTTGCAGGAGATTCGAAGACGAGTCTCCTCCCACCCTGTTGAGGGGTTACGTCCTCCACGTGACCTTCCACGAAATCTCTCTCGTCACCTTCCATTGTGCCAACCTAACTTCTGCGAAAATGGGAATAACTCTATCGTGTCCCACCGGGCGTGCCAATGAACTGGTCTGGACCGGGGTCTAGGATCCGGTGTGGGACCAGCCACAAAGGTGCAGGTGTTTTTAGGGTTTGCACACCGGAACTGTGTATATCCGATGTATTAATCCGGTCTCTCAGTGGGAGAGGCCGGTCTTGTTGTCCTGGAGATCCTTCACACCAACAATTCGCGTTGTAGGAGGGCGAAAGGTGGTGTCACCTGCGAAGATTCTCCGACGCTCAAGTCAGAAGAGTGTATGAACTGAATGAATACTCAAGCGTAGTAACAGTAAAATGTGAGATAGGATAACGATACCATGCATGTGTATTGATATGGCCTCTTATAGTTGAACGTAAGAGAAAAAATAAGACGTTGGATACAGATGGGTCCCTTATCTCTGATTGCGTGTATATTGTGTCAATCAAGGTAGCTTGACTTTCCGAATGTGTCAGGAGGGTAGGTCAATTATCAGAGTACAATCCTCTAGAGAGAAGAGAGGATAATCACCTTTTCCGCATAATCTGCTGACACGCCCCCTTACTTTCTGAAGCCATTGATGTGACGTATTTTGCTACAAACAGTGTCTTCGTTGATAAGTTATCAAAAGGCTCTTCTCTTGCTATGAGGGAAAAGCTAACAATTATATAAACATCCTGTATCAATGAACATAGAACCGTTATAGCGAAAATGAATGATTATGTCACGGAGTAAGGGCGGATGACCAGACAACGGATATCCGGTGTGGTAACGTTGAACCAGGACACCGGTTTTCCTTATATGAGATCAGACTGACGTCATAAGTATGGGGACCGGTATCTAGACCGGATCACATGGGTTACTAAAAAATGAACAAACGGAGAAATTCATTCAAAAATCACAAATAAATGTGAAGGTATTGCATTGAAATTCAAAGATGAAGAACGAAGTCAACAAACTTGGAATTGAGGTGTAGAGAGAAGTATTTCTAGTTTCAATCAAATAATAAGCCATTGATGAATGCTTTAGAATGCATCATCTAGGATTTACTTTACTAGGACTTTTGGTTATTTTGCATTACATTCCTCCAATATTCTATAGCATTTGCCTTGTTTTTGCTTTTGTCACATGGGTATTCCCATTTTAAGGGTTTATTAGTGTTTAAGATCACTAGAGAAGCAAATAGGATACTTATGAAGCATCATAAGAATTGAGGAAATCATGGAAGAAAGATTGAAGCCTAGAATGTTGCTTAAAGAATGAGAAAACATGAAAAATGGACCTTAAGCTGCCACGGCAGTGGTGGCTACCACTGCCTAGTAGGGGAGCTTACTGCTAGGAATAGAATAAAAAGTAAAGGATGTCCAAAGAAAACCACAACTATGGTTCAGGGCTATATAGCAAAATAAAGTTGCAGCCTTAATCCTTATTTTCGTTCCTTTTGACACTTGGGAGGCTGCACTATAGACTTAGAGAAAGAGACGGTTCTAAAGAGAGAAATGTAAGCATAACATGAAGGATTCATAAGAATTCACAAGATCACTTCATCATTGATCCTAGTAATCTCTTTTTTGTAGTTTTTCTTAATGATTTCTCTTCTTTTAAACATTTATCTTAAGGTTTCTTCTTTTATGAAGAAACTAAATCTTTGTTCTTAGGATTTAAGAGGTGTGATTAAACATATTATAATTTATGTTTTAATTTTCCTATCAATGAATTTTCATTTTCTATTCAATTCATTATACTCTAAATGTGCCTTATGATCTAGAGATAGACCTAGGTGTTCTTAAACAATTGTGGAAAAACTGAGAAGCCAACCCTTTATTTGAAAAACATGAATTGAACCTAAGGTTGGAGTTACGATAGTAATTAGAACCTTTTTAGGATTATTGAGAATTCCAAAGAACGATAGAGGGCCTATTCTAGAATTGAACGTGATTTTTCTAAGTTTAGGTACATTAGTAGAGTTCTGAGAGGAAAACGTTATTATCTTAAGGAAATCTATCTTTAAAAACTTAATTTGATTCTCTTTGATATGAAAGTTCTTGTTTAATTATACTATTCTTGAACACCCATTTTATTCCTGAGATATCTCCTTATTTGATTTCCATTAGCAAACCCCTTGTTTGTTTTGATATTTTTACTTTGTTTAAATTTAATTCCCAACCTTAAACTCATTAGTCTAGATAATTGAATCATAATTAAATGGTACTTGGAACATAATCCTTATGGATTTGATATTTTATTACGCAATAAAACTTGTACTCTTGCAGGAGCTATCAAGTTTTTAGCGTTGTTGTCAAGGATTGTGTCTCCCCAAATATTGGTTGCATTGTGATTTGGTTAGACTAGACATTTTCATTTTCTTTTCTTAATTATTTTTTATTTTTTATTTTCTTTTTTAGAATTATGCTTGGTCTCTTGTTTATTGACTTTTGTAGGTTTCTTGTATAAAAATGACCATAAGTGGGAATCTTGATATTAAGTTTCACCCTAAGATAAAACGCACTATCCGCGCTCTAAGGAAACAACAAAGACAATAGAAGACTATACCTACTGAACCAAAAGCCATGGTAGCTCTAGATAACAGAGCATTGAGAGACTTTGTTGCTTCCAACACCAACGAAAGAGGGTCTAGCATTCTAGGAACCACTATTGAGGTGAACAACTTTGATTTAAAGCCTTTCTTGTTGTCTATTGTTCAATAGAACCAATATAGAGGACTACTAACTGAAAACTTAAATCGACACCTCTATATTTTCCTTGAATATTGTGACACTCTGAAGATGAACAGGGTAACTAATTACGCCATCTGTTTAAGGCTTTTCCCATTCTCACTAAGGGACAAAGCCCGAGCATGGTTGTATGTTCTTCCCAAAGGCTCCATCACTACACCAGAGCAATTTCCCGCTGCCTTTATCAACAAGTGCTACCAAAGGAACAAGACAGATAAGTTAAGGAAGCAGATCATGAACCCCACTCAATAAAAAGATGAGTCCCTATATGATGCTTAAGAATACTTCAAGGAATTATTTAGGGACTACCTATAGCATAGGATGGAAAGGTGATTGACAGTCTATCTTTTTTACCATGAACTAACTCTCACCTAGAAGATACCATGGGATGCAGTAACTAGTAGCACTTTCATGAGTAAAAACATGGATGAAGGCTATAATTTGATTGAAAAGATAGCCCTGAACACTTACAAATGAAATTTTAAGAGGAGTCAAATTGCTAAGACTCCAAGTAAGTACATTGTTGATGCCCTCTCCTTAATTACTGCTAAGGTAGAAGCTTTTTGCATAAAACTTGACAAATTAGGAACAACAAGTACTACTAACATTATTTGTGAGGTTTGTGGTGTTTTAGGTCATGATGACGTAAATTAACAACTAGTAATGAACACAAACCAAGAGGCAAAAGTACACAAGATGGATGCCATTAGGAACTATGGTGTCAATTTTAGAAATAACTACAGGGCTCCACCTAGGTTGCAGAATAAAACTTAACTCAATCAGGGGATATAGGGTAGTTATAGGCTCACTCAGGGGTCCTATCCTCCACAAAAATCTAAGCTCAAATATCTCATGGAAACCTTTGTGACTACCCAGATGAAGCAGAATGGAGAGTTCATTGATGCTATCAAGAACTTGACTACTAAGATGGATACACTAGCGATTCACAACAAGATGTTGGAAAATCAGATAGCTCAGCTGGTGTGAATGTCCTTTTCCATTTGTGAAAAACTAGGATTATGTGAATTGAAACCTACTTAGATGTCCTTACATCTAACTAATAAATCTATGAAATACAAGATGAGTATTCTTAAGGATGACCCTATTAAAGTAGGTAAATTATTTATTCCTGATGATTTTATTATGCCTGAAATAAAGGAGAGATCCATGATTCATATCATTCTAGGTAGCTCATTTTTAACAACTATGGGTGTAGTAATTAATGTTAAAAATAGGAAGTTGTCTTTTACTATAAAAGACCATAGGGTAAAATTTAAATTGCTTGATTCCTTGAAAAAACCCTTACTGATGATGTTTGTTATAAGTAGAGTCTATTGGCTAAGTGGTGAAGGATGAGGCTATAAAAAGCCCTACTACTGATCCACTTGAATATATTTTATCTATTGGATTTTCAGGTACCTTGAAGACAAAGTAGTACCTAAGAAAGAAGAGAAAAGGTGCTTCAAATAGAACAAACCACAGCCTAGCCATGGTTACCACCATTGGTCATGGAATCACACCCACACTCTCACTCAAGTGATGTTCCCAACTCAAAGCAATCCATGGCCTAGCCGTGGTTCCCATTATTGGCCATGGATCTTGCCATGGCCTTGGATCCAACGAGGTCACTCCCCTCTTTCTTCTTCTCCACAATGACTATATCTAGGTAAGTTTCTTTTACCTTTTTATCATCCATTATACCATTAAGGACAATATTCATCTCTAGCTTGGGGTGGTAGGAAAAGAAACTGACTAGTTAGTAACTTAGGATTTCTTTTGTTTGTTTTTGTGCTTTGTTTGCATGTATGTTTTTATGTCAATTGCTTGTTTGCTTGTGATGGTTGTGCTCATATGATGGATTAATTGTGAACTTAGGGCTATAAAGCATCTTAGGAATCCCTATAAGAAACAAATTCAGATATTTTGAAATGTTACATTGAGTAACTGTTTGAATGCTAGATAAAAGATGAAAAAGAAATTATGTTTCCAAACTCTCTTTGAAATAGGACTTAGCCATTGTGAGCTTTTGGACTATATAGGGTACATATTGAAAATTTAAAATCATTACTTTCTTGATTGATGATTCACGCCTTATAGGCACTCTAGTACTTGGCATTTAACCAATTCAAAATGGTCTATGATTGCATGTCATAGGATGAAAAAGGAAAATTAGGTATTGTTCTTTAGCCATATATTTTTGAATGATATTGACCATTAGTTGCCCCTTTTGAACCAAAATAATTACTTTTCTTCAACCTTTTTTTAAATTAAAAATTTAAAGATTGAAGATAAGGAAAACAAGGAGAGAAATTAAGTAAAAGGCTTAAGGAAATCATGTGTGAAGAAAAATGAAAAAGAGAAAAAAAGGATGGAAATGAAAAATTAAAAAATGAAAAGTAAAAGAAAAGAAACCTAATGAGGACATAGCTAGAGGGACTTCTTTTAGCTAAAATAATTTTGTTTTTTTATACATATTTTTTTTCATTATTTTAGATTAGGGTTAGAAAGCCTTTTTTGGCTATAAGTTTAGATCTTACATGGTTATCTTTGCTTTATATGTCTTTTTAGGCCTTGTATTTGGCCATCTTCCTTAGATTAGATGAATTGGTCCTAAGAGTAACTAAAACTTAATGCCTTTACCTTGCTTTTCCTTTGCCTATACAAGGCACTCATCCATTTGTATTTCATACACTTGAATTTTGAATGAGATAGAAATCTTTTATTAGAAAGTGGGTGATTCATTTTTTATCCTTTAGGCTAGATCCTTTTAGTATAAGGCAAGCTCTTATCGAATGGCTCTATCCTCCATTGGTGGTGAGTTTTAGAGGATTATCCTCTTTAGGTGGTGCCTCACCAAACCCTTTTCCCTTCCATAACTCATCCTTCCAACTTCCCTTATAACTTTCCACCCTTATATCTTTCATTTTCCCTTTTAATGTGTAGTTCATCTCTTTTCTTTCATTTTGGTCTTTTCAGTTTCCATTGCATCTTCTAGCTTCCGTGTGTAACTCAATTGAAAGGAGAAAGAACATTGAAGAGAAGAAGGAGAAAAGACTAGATCTAACCCCTTCCTTTATAGGTAAGTCTACATCAAGTGGTATAAAGAGTTTTGAGGTTCTTTTCCTTCTTCTTCTCTTTGTAAATTTCATCTTCTTGGGCTGCTGTGTTGCTTTAATTTTTGAAATTCATTTGATCTTTATATGCCATAATTGTTCCCTTGTTGAAAATTGGAAAAAGATTACAAAAGATACATGTTTTCTACACCCTTTCTTTTTTCTTGAGTTTTTCTTGCATATTGAATGAGTCTTTGTCAAATTTGAGTTTCATGAATGTGTTTCTTGAGTTTAGAATTTTGAGTTTGCACATTTTGTTTTGGAATTCAGTTTCTTAAATTTGAATTGTGAATCCATAATCTTGTAGAGCTTGGTATAGGTCAAATAGGTGCATTTTGGAGCTTTTTCCATTGTCTCTAAGCTTTGTGGAATTCAGTATGTAGTTTTTTGCTGCATCTCAAGTCATTAAAAATCACCATTTTTAATAGACTTAAAGGCTCCAAATCTTGTGAGAAGTTCATCTTAATTTTAGATGAACAATTGTGCTTGTTTTTAGGAATTGTGTTAGTTTCTTTTCATAGATCTTTTTCTAGGTTTATTTTTCTTTTTGTGCAGCAGCTAGGACCTTTAAAATTTTGTATATCTATGCTGTTCTTGGTCATATTTTGATGTCATTCAAGTTTTCCTTCCATGCCTTACATAAAATGGGAGAAGATGCGTGTATTGTTGTAAGAAAATTGTGCTAAAATTGAATTTTTAAGTCTAGTTTCTTGGGTAATTTTGTGTTGGCTACCTTGTTAGGTTTTGCAAAAATAATGTTTAAGGGGAGGGGGGAAAGAAAGATAAAAAAGTAAAGAAAAGTCCTAAAAAAAAAAGCTTGAGTAAATCATAAAATTTAGAGGGTATCTTGGCAAAAATTTTTAAAAAAAGTATGGACCCCTTAAAAAGAAAAATATGAGCACCTTGTTTGCAATTCCTTGAATGCCCTAATTCAACCCTAATAATTGTCTAAGAAACATTAAAATTCAATTTTTCAAGTTAGTCGTTTTTCTTACATATAGCATTCTAGGTCATCTAGGGTTTGTTTTGAAGTGCTTGTTTCTTTTATGCATTTGTTTATTTGATTGTCTAGTTTGTCATTGTAGTGTCATGACATTAACTCCTTTTCTTAACTATAATCTCCTTTCGTTTTATCTTTTTTTGCTTTGGTATAAGTCTTTTGTCATATTACACTTCTAAACTTGAGTTACCTTTCTTCAATTTTAAGCTTTTTCTTGCTTGACTTTATGGAATCTTAAGTTTTGTCTTTGATTTTCTACCTTTGAGATCCTTGATAAGCCTTAGTCTTGTATCAATTGGAGTTAGCATATTTGGGGCATTAAAGTATAAGAGTGACAATTGCTTTGGCCTAAAGAGATTGAACCCTAATTGGAGAAGGACTTTAAGAGTAAACACTAGTAAGGGAGAGTATTCAGGTTTTGCATTGTCTAACACCATAATTGAGTTTGTTTTTTGTATAAGTTTTGAGACATTAGTGGTGGAGACTTGAAGGCCTTGAAGACAATTGTATTGGAAGCAAAGCCTTGTAAAGAAAAAACAAAAAAAAATAAAATTCAATTTCATTTATATTTTCCCTTTAGTCCTTGTATTTTGGACATCTAAATTTTGCACAGGACATTAGACTTTTTGGAAATTTTATTAGTTAATGTAATTTCAGCTACTACATACTTATTTGTATCATTGTAGTTGCATTTACCTAATTGTAGTTAAATTTGTTAGGGTTAGTTGCTAGTTTTAACAAATTTTATTAGTAGTTAGGAAGTTATAACCTCTAAACCAATTTTAGTTAAATTTGTTAGGTTGTTTAAACTAATTTGGTTAGTTGTTAGGCTTTTAAAAATTGAAATTAGTTGTTTGTTAGGGTTTGTTCATAACTAATTAGGTTAGTTTTAACTAAATAACCTTTATAACTATATTTAGTTTATAAGTTGTTAGTTAGTTTTCACCTAACTTTGTAACTTCCCTACACATAACTAATTTTAGTTAAGAACCTAGGACTAGAGTAGTTTGTCTCTCATTACATAATAAACATAGGAAAACATCTTAGGAAGACAACCTAGTATAGCATCCTAGTATAAAATATCTTAGGACAACATCATTGCATCCTAGGACTAGTTTTTCTTAAAATTTTTGTTTTATTCTTTGTTTCATATCCCTAACAAATTTGTGTTTGCCTTGTTGTTTGTTGAATCTTAACTATCTTTCCATCTAGTCAAGGTAAGAAAGATAGAACACCTACACAATTTAAGATCTTAATAGAACAAATAGGTGTCCTTCATGCAAAGATAGATTCTTATGAATCCAAGGATAATTCTACCATAGAAAAAATAAAAAGATAAAAAAGGTTCTTGAGAAAATCCATAGGAAATTAAAAGAAATTTGGGGTCATATTTTAGAATGCAATACCATTGGAAATTTGAAAATTGGTTTGTGTAACAATGAAAAAATAGAGAAATTAAGGCACAAACATAACAAAGCCATGGATGAAAAACCTAAAACTTTATTGGATAGAATAAGATAGGTATAAGAACAAGAAAAAAACATGCAATGGTAAAAATCAAAATAGAGGTCATAAGGAAGAAAATAGTAACTTGTCTTTAAAAAACCTCCCTATGTCAATAGAGAATCACCTTAATAATGGCTTGCCTACTCCTACGTCTAATAATAGTTTGTCCATCCTAATTATGATTGATAGTTTGCCTCTCCCCATTATAGTTGATAGTGATACACCTCAGGAAGATAATACAATGGTAGAAGACTGCTTGCCAATTTCTTTTATTCCTAGTGAAAATCATTGGTCACTAATAGTGTGTAGTTTCCTTAGGATTAGTCATAGGATGTGCATAATCACCATAGGATCTTATCGAGTTAAAATTTGTTTATTTCCTTTTAAGTTAACTTTTTCAAGAGTTATTTCATCTTATGTTTTACTTATTTCTAGAATATATAGGTTTATCTTTTTCTTCTTATAATAGCATAATCCTTAGAATTTTTATAGGACCATATATTCATTTTGATCATGTTCACATCATTCATGTGCATAAAGGTTTACATTAGGAGTTGGTTACATCATATAATGTTGTGCCTATCATAAGCCCTAGTTTATGTTCAATCACCAAATATGATCCTCTTAGGGCATCTAATTCTATGATTTTGCATGATATGAACTTTTCTTATACCACACCTCATATCTTTACATTCCCTTCATACACCATCTCATTTGCACATACATCATATTGGTTCTTCCATAAAGTTCTTAGGTTGTCACATAGTTTTATATGTGCATTCCTCTAAACTTATCTCATTGCATTATATTTCTTTTCACCATTTTCCTATTTCTAGACTCATGGTGTTGCCTTTTTCCTTGTAGAATTACTACTAAGTTTGTATCTAAAAGATTTGAGGTCAAATCCTTTTGAGGAAAGGAGCATGATGAGGACACAGCCAGAGAGACTTCTTTTGGCTAAAATAATTTTGTTTCTTTTATACATATTTTTTTCATTATTTAATATTAGGGCCAGAAAGCTTTTTTTAACTATAAGTTTAGGTCTTACATGGTCATCTTTGCTTTGTATATCTTTTTAGGCCTTGTATTTGGCCACCTTCCTTAGATTAGATGAATTTGGCCTAAAAGTAGCTAAAGCCCAATGCCTTTACATTGCTTTTCCTTTGCCTATACAAGGCACTCATCCATTTGTATTTCACACACTTGAATTTTGAATGAGATAGAAATCTTTTATGAGAAAATGAAGATCATCCCAAACATATTGTTGTGCTTCTTTTAAAAACTTTTTCCTTTGTTGCTAGGTCAAGTCGTAGAAATTACCCTAGTTGCTTTAAGATTAGCAATGTTTGCAAACCAAAATCTATCCTAGATCAGCAATAACTTCTCATTAGGAAAATTTTCATCAACTTCTGGTTTGGAATTTGTAACTTCATTGTTGATGAGCCTTGAAAGATGATTAGCAATGTAATTTTCACTTCATTTCTTGTCCTTGATTATCAAATCAAATTCTTGCAACAATAAAATCCAACGAATCAATCGTGGTTTAGAATTTGATTTATTCAATAAATACTTAAGGGCAACATGATTAGTGTAAACAATCACAGTAGAACCAATCAGGTAATATCTAAACTTTTCCAATTGATACACTACTACTAGAAGCTTTTTCTCACTAGTAGCATAATTAACTTGAGCTTCATTTAAAACCTTGCTAGCATAGTGCATTGCATAGAAAATTTTAGATTTTCTTTGTCCAAGAACTACACCTATTGCATAATCACTCGCAATACACATTAATTCAAAATCAAGTTTCCAATCTGGAGTTACTATCACAGGAGCATGAATCAATTTTTGTTTCAATAATTCAAATGTAGATAAAAAAGCATTTTTAAAATTAAAAGGAGTGTCCTTATTCAAAAGATTGCTCAAAGGCTTGGCAATCTTAGAAAAATCCTTGATAAAACACCTGTAGAATCTGGTATGTCCTAAAAAGCTTCGGATTCCTTTGACATTCATGGGTGGTGGAAGTTTTTCAATGATCTCAACCTTTGCTCTATCCACTTCAATGCCTTTTCCTGAAATCTTATGTCCAAGCACCACTTCTTCTGTAACCATAAAGTGGCACTTTTCCTAATTCAGAACTTTATTGGTTTCCATACACTACTTCAGTACAATGTTCAAATTATCCAAAAAATGATCAAATGATAAGCCAAAGACTGACAAATCGTCCATAAAGACTTCAATGCATTTTTCTACCAAATCAAAGAGAATAGCCAACAAATACCTCCAAAACGTGGCTAGAGCATTACAAAGTCCGAATGACATCTTCCTATAAGCAAAAACTCCAAAAAGGCATGTAAAAGCAGTTTTTCCTGGTCCTCTAGAGCTACTACTATCTGATTATAGCCACAGTAACCATCAAGAAAATAATACTAAGCTTGCCTTTCCAGTTTCTCAAGCATCTAGTCCATGAAAGGTAAGGAAAATGATCTTTCCTGGTGACCTAATTAAGCTTCTTGTAGTCAATACACATGCACCATTCAGTGACTATTCTATTAGGTATTAATTCATTCTTCTCAATTCTGATTACAGTCATTCCTCCTTTCTTTAGAACCACGTAGACAAGACTTACCTAGGCACTATCAGAGATAGGGTAAATTATGCACGCTTCTAGAAGCTTCATGACCTCTTTCTTGACAACTTCTTTCATTGTTGGATTCAGACACCTATGAGGTTGTGCAATTATCTTTAATTCTTGCTCCATAAAAATCTGGTGCATACAGTGGGATGGATTGGTTCCTTTCAGGTCTTCCAATCTCTATCTAATTGCCCCTAAATTTCTCTGAAGCACATCAATTAACTTTTCTTCCTTTGATTTAGTAAGGCTGCTACTGATCACTACAGGCTTTTGACCTTCTAAATCAAGAAAAGCATACTTCATATAAGAAGGTAAAGCCTTTAGTTCTAGCTTATGAACTACAATTTTAACCTTTTTAGGGAAATCTTCAATAGACTCGGTATTTGGTTGAATGGATTTATTAGCATAAAAATCTTGCAACAATTCCTCTACCTCTTCAACTTCATCATCACTTAATTCTTCAAAGGCACAAATAAGAGCTTTCTCCAATGTACTAGGAGTACTCAGCTTGCTTGTCTCCCTCGGGACTACCTCATTTTCTACATCTATTTTAAAGCAATGTTGTTTATCTGAAAGATGCTTCATGGCTTCAAATGCATTAAAGTTCACTTCATCGTCCTGCACCCTAACCATCAACTTATGATAAGTCTTGAAAAGACTTAATTATTTCACCTTTTATTTAACTTAATTCATTAAATATTGTTTAGTTTGGCTTTATTATTTAATAAATTGTTAATCATTCATATTTTATTTATTTATTTCAAAAGTGTTTAATTTATGTAAGAAAATGATTAAAAACATTAATTAGTTAAGAAATTATGTTTATTTATAATTTCACTAACCCAGCGTACAAACGCTGGACAGCCAGCGTACAAACGCTAGGCAATTATTTGTTTATTGGTGCAGGAATTAGTGTTATTCACCTAAGGAATTAGGGTTTAACGCATTAGATAAGGGTTTAATGCTTAGTCTGAAGATTAATTGAACCTTAATTGCATGTTTCTTGATGAAATTGTAAACTGAAGCAATTCTAACCTATCTTCCATTAATCACATTTCATCTTTCATATCTGAAAATACAAAAACATTAAAAATATAAAACAACAAAAAAAAACAGAATGAACTTTATCTGCATTGTGTTGGTTTAGCTTGTATCAGTCTAAGATTGAGGTAATTACCACAATCCCTGTGGGAACGATCAAATATATTACAAATTTAACGATTGGTGCGCTTGCCAAAAGAATAAATCCTCCGAGAATTTAGCATCAAGTTAATGGCTCAGGATTTACACACCAACTTACGATCATCAACATCAATAATTACTTTGACCATCTTCATGAAAGGTCTTCCTAGGATCAATGGCACCTCTGAGTTTTCCTCAATATCCATTACCACAAAATCCATAGGAAACATAAAGTTATCAACCTTCACCAAAACATCTTCAGCAGCTCCATAAGAAAATTTCATTGACTTGTCAGCCAACTGACATAGCCATCACCCATGTAGAAGCCATAGAGCCCACACAGAGTTTGGAGCTTGCCTTGGAGAGGTTCAAGGGTCCTTTGACTAGGTCAAGGATTAAGAGAGATAGGGAGACACTCCAGACACACTTGGCTTCCCATATGACATCTATGGTTGGGCCTAAGCCCAAGGAGGAACTCTTGAGGACCTTTACACTTTACACTTGCACTATTTTAGAGTAAAGGGCCTTCTTACACTTTTTGGACCTCCTTTGGGCCTCTTTATTGGGCTTGATTTTCATTTGTACATATTTTATTTTTCATGTTTTTAGTATTAGGAATATTTAGGATTTAAAATTAGGAAACGGTTTGGGCTTTGCATAGCCTTTGTTGTTGGGTCACTTTTGGGCTTGTATTAAGCCATTTCACTTAGGGATTTAGGATTGGGCCTTGGAGAAGTCCCAAGGCCCATAGAGGAGCTAGAGTGGCTGAAATTTTAGAGGTTTATATACCTCTCTTGCTTGTATTTCTCTTATAGTTTGAGTTTTGAAAAGTTTCAGTGAGATAAACTCCCACTTCTCTCTAGAAAAAGTAGAACATAACTCTTCCTCTTAGTTCTTATCCTTTGGACTCCTCCCAAAGGTGGTGAACCACATCTAACCTCATCTCTCTAGCCTTAGGAAGTGGTGGATCCACTCTCCTCCTTGCCTAACCATTCTCCTCTATTTCTCTCTTAATCCTAGAATCTAGATATAGGACTTCTCTTGTTCCAACTCTTCGTTTCTATAACTCTAAGCTTACGGCCTACACCATAACATGTGCATTATTAAATTTGCTTCAAGGATTTGGAATCTCTTGCCTTGGATTTGAAGAAGAAGGAAGAGGAATATCCACCTCTCCTTAGGATTTTCAAACAAAATCCTATAACATTTGGTATCAAGAGTCTAACTCCTCTTCCTTTCATTTCTTTAGATCTGAAATTGTGTTGAGATTCTAAATTTCTACTTCTAGATATTGCGTTCTTGTCTCTAGCTTCATTTTCATATATCATATGTCAAATTCCTTAAAAAATTTAAAAAGTTATGTCTTCTTAAATTTTTAGATCTACTTAGTTTGGCTTGGAATTATGCAAAGCGCTTTCACAAATATTTTTACTACACATAACCAAAACATAACCCAAAAATTTGAAAAGAAATTGAGCAAAAATGTTAGTCAACTCTTGTTGACCTTTGGTGCCTTATACTACAAGTTACCTCTCCTTTCTTGCTTTTTCTTGTATTTTCTTTACATATTATGCTTTTGTAGTGTCATTTACATGTTTTAAAGTGTTATGTTGTTGTTGTGCTATTGCAAAACCGTGTGGTATAAGTGTGCTTGTTAGGTGTTTGCTGATTTATTTTTAATGTATTAGCTTTCCTAGTTAATGTCTTAAGCCATGAAGCTTGTTTCTTATGGTTTCTAGGCATTTTACTTGACTTTTGCTACATATTTGTCTTTCTAAATTCAAAATAATTTTAAACACATCATTTAAAGTTCTTAACAAGCTCCTTGTCTTCGTTGTATCCATTTTACTTTAAGGTGGATTTTGTCATTCAATTGTAGGTTGTTAGAATTTCTTTAGGTGTGTTAGTTCTAGTTTAATTTTAATTTTCTAGCAATTTTGTGTCACTCTTTGAATATTGTATTTGTCTTTATTTTGATGTCATTCGTGTCCTAAATCATTGCCTTCCATTGCCTTACAGTTGTGGAAGATTATGCATGTATATACCTAGTTGTAGTTTCCTAGCTTTGTACCTTTAGTGCACTCTTTTGGAACATTTTGCAATTCTATATTTGCTATAATAATTTGAGTAAAAAAATAGGGGAAATACAAAAAACAAGTGAAAAAAATGTGAAAAGAAAAGAACTTGAAAGGTCTATAGATTTATGCAATTGTTTGGTCCTTTTCTTAGCAAAAAGTGTGAAAAATAAGCATACAAACCCCTTGCATATAAAAAAATTATAGCAACTACATTTTAGTTTGTATAGTAGTTTAAGTGTTCCATTTGTGTTGTTTTATGAACTTGTGTTGCAGGAAAAAGACTTTGGAAACTAGACAAAAAGGTTGTGGACTTATAAGCCTTCTAGAGTTTCTACTTTTCCCTTTGTGTGCCTTCTTTATTTGTTGCATTTAATTGTTTGCTTGTCTTGTTTGTTAGTTAGTACGTCACATTATTATTCCACTATTGTGAACCTCTTCTCTTTTAGCTTTTGTTGCTTATTAAGTTCTTGTTTGTCACGTTCAATTCCTTTAGTTTAGCTTTATAATTTTCCTTCTCTTGCTTGTCTCTTTGTCTCTAAGTTTTGTCATTAGAGTATTTCACTTTTTGGCATTCTTTGAGATTAAGGTTAGTGAGGATATCATTTTTTGGTTAGCATATTAGATGATTGAGATTTGACATAGAGGTTAATCTAAGCACTTACAAAGTATAGAGAGATTGGTGGGTGAGAGTAAACACCTTTGAGAGACTAAGAGTGCAAAAACCTTTCATTTTCTTTTTTATTTTAATATTACTTGTGCTAACCCTTGCTTTGAGTTTCCAAGTGTTTCCTTTGTATCTTGGTGGTCACTTGCTTGGACTTGGTGGATACTTAGAAGATCATTGTATTAGAGAGCAAATTTTATAATAGTTTAGGGAATTTTTATGTGAATTGTATTTTCTTTTCCCTTGTATTTTGGGACTTTTATTTTTAAAGTACTTTCTTAAGTCTTGTATTTGGATATAAAGAGTTTTTGACTTTGGACATTGGTTTTTAATTAGTTGATTAGAAGTAAGTGCCCTTAGGACTTAGTTTATTTTTGTGTACCTGACTAGTTTTGTTATTTGTGTTAGCTTGGTATAGTGCGCTTGTTTGCATGCTACGTCTAGTTTAAATTTTTGCACCATCGACTAGTTTGCTTTACTTGCTTTCTAGTTAGTATAGTGCATTTTTGTATGCTAGGCTTAGTTTAAATTTTGCACCTCTGACTAGTTTATTTTACTTACTTTATTTGTTATGATTTCTTGTTTGCTTGTGTGTTCTTTTTTTTAGGTCTTAGACAACTTGAGTGACCCGACTAGTATTTTATCTCTTGTATCTTTGCATTATAACATGTCTTCATTTAATGTGAGAGAGGGAGGGAGGGAGGGAGGGAGGGATATCCTACCCCTTTAACATGTGTCTAATCTTAGAAAAGTTAAATTCCATGAACACTAGGTTAGATAACCTAGAAAATGAGGAGGATAAAGAAAGACACACTAGACATCGTAGGCAATATAGACATGGACATAATGATGAAACTAGTGAAGTTAAGGATAGACATAATTGGAGGCACCATAGGCCTTATGAGAAGGGTAGCTTGAGAAAGGTCAAGCTAAATGTTCCACCCTTCAATGGCAAAAGTGATGTAGAAGCCTACCTTGATTGGGAGTTAAAAGTTGAGATACTCTTCAACTCCCACCAAACAAAAAATGAAAAAAAAAGTGAGGATTGGCATCTTAGGTTTTCAAAACTATGCTTTATATAGTGGACCTAAATTTGTAAAAATAAGAAGAAAGACCATTCCCTACCCATTGATAAATGGGATGACTTAAGGCTTTGCTTAAGAAATGTTATGTACCCTCCTATTATAGGGGTGAGTTATTGGCCAAGCTCAACAGACTCACCCAAGGGTCCAAGAGTGTGGAGGATTACTATGAAGCCTTGGAAATGGTTATGATAAGGGACAATGTTGAGGAGTATGAAGAAATCCTCATGCATATATTTTTACATGGCTTTAATCATAATATAAGATAAAGAGTGAAACTTCTACCTCACATAGACATTGAAGAGCTTCTCCATCAATGCACAAGAGTAGAAGCTCAACTCAATAAGGGAACTTCTTACTACAAAGGGGATTCCAAACCCTTTAGGCCTAAGTGGAAAGGAAAAGAAGATTCCCCCGCCAAAAAAGGGTAGTTGGAGAAAAGGTAAGGAGCATGAAGTGGGCACTTCATCTACTAGGCTTAAGAGTGAGGTTCATAGGGATCATCCCCCTACACAACCTTCCAAATATACCCTTTCAAAGAATGTCAACTCTTTATCCCAACCTACTTCTTCAAGGACAAGTTCCATAAAATGTTTTAAGTGTTTAGGAAGGGGTCACATTGCCTCTTAATTCCCAACAAAGAAAACAATGATTATAAAGGTATTGATCACTATTCAAGCTGTGAGGAATCTTCCTCTTTATAGTCTAGTGATAGCTCAAATAGTGATTCTTATGATAGCGAACATGTCTTAGGAGATGAAGGTAAGTTGTTTATTATTAGAAGGCTTCTTAGAAGCCATATAAAGGATGATGACATTACACAACGGGATAACATCTTTTATACAAGATGTTTCATTAAAGAAAAACTTTGTTCTCTCTTTGTGGATAGTGGTAGTTATACAAATATGACTAGCCAAAGGCTACTTCACAAACTTGGTTGTGCTCTAATTGATAACCTAGACCTTATAAATTACAATGGCTTAATGAAAGGGGTGAGATGTTAGTGAACAAACAAGTTCTTCTTTCTTTATCCATTGGCACATACCATGATCAAGTTTGGTGTAATGTTGTGCCTATGGAAGCTACACATGTCTTGTTGGGTAGACCTTGGTAATATGACAAAAAGGTTACCCATGAGGGTTTCACCAACACCCTCACCTTTGTACATAACAATAAAAAGTTTGTCTTGTATCCCTTGTCTCCCAAACAAGTTTTGGAAGATTAACTTCAAATGAAGTTAAAGAGGGATAGGGAGGTTGGACCTTCCACCACTCCTCCAAAACCTTAAAAACAAAAAAGAAATATAAAACACATAAGCCAAAAAGATAAGGGTAAAGGGACTTGATAAGTGCTTTATAACACAATAAAATAGATCTAGTTTGCTTAGGATTTTAATCATTATGCACTGTATTTCCTTTATTTATTGTATTTTTTCTTTCTTTCCACTCTATTCTACTTGGGTATGTTATTTTGCAGAAATTAGGGTCAATAACAAGAGAAAAAAGACCATAAAATGATAAAAAATCAAGAAGAACAAGCCCAAGTAGAAAGAATTCCCCTTTTTACACTGAAATCCAACTCAAAATGACCAAATCCGAGTAGGATGACTCAGAAAGGACCAAATCCGAGTGGAATGACTCAGAATGGAGCTTTGCCGAGTAGAATACTTCATTGTTGGAGCAAAATCCGAGTGGAAAGTTCCCTGTCAAAGCCATTCCGAGTGATAAATAGCTAACCCTGTTGGAGGTTCAATGTTGACAAGGAATAAGTCTCGGTTGGAGGAGAATCCGAGTGGAAGATCCCCTACTGCAACCAATCCGAGTGAAAAAAGGGACTGACTTTGAATAAATGCTGCCCAAAGCTATTGTCCGAGTGAAAGGATTGCTGATTGAAGTGAATCCGAGTGGGAGCTTTCTAATTGCAACTAATACGAGTGAAAAACTCCCGAGTGGTCAAAACTGTTGTCCGAGCAGAAGAAGCCACTGAAAGAGCACCTGTTGAAAAAAAAGATCTCTGAGTGGTGTCATTCGGAGAAGAGGACAAGAGTCCGACCAGGAGTGAGTCTCTTCCGGGCAGATTCTCACAGTTTCACACTAAGCCCGAGTGAGATGTCTCCAAGGAAGACTACCGAGTGAGTTGGGGCAGAAACCTATATTTCCGAGCAAAGCAAGGCTCAGACATGAGAAGAAATTCAATCAGCCAGATTCCAGACTCTCTCAAAGTTTCTGAGTGAAAGTGAAGGCCATTCCGAGTGAGAAGCAAGAAGGCACTTCCGAGTGAATGTGTCCGAATGAATTTGTCCGAATGGATTCCAAAGCAAAATCCGAGCAAAGTTTTCTCCGAGTGGTTCAAATTCAGAGACAGCCGAGTGAAACAGTTTGGGAACCGATTGAATAAATTCCGATCCTGAGTGAGTCTTCAATCAGTTCCGAATGAACTCCTCGATTAGTGCCGAGTGAATCATCTTTCAATCGGTTCCGAGTCACTCTTCAAGTCAGTTCTGAGTGATTCACTTTGCTTGTCCAGCTCTTTTCACAGGCTCCAACACCAGATCACTCCAACACCAGATCAAATGCACACCAGATCAACTCCAACTCCTCAGCAACTCTACACCATCCCCTCAAACAACAACACCGACCACATGCAATTCAATACCGACTCCATCCATACACATCGGATCAACCTTCCATCCATTCAATCCAACACCGGATCAAACCATAACACCGTCCCAAAACAACACCGTCCCCTCTCTTTTGTACACCGGCTCCATCCATTAACACCGTCCTCTCTGAACAACGTCTAGCAACTCAACCATTCAACCACTCAGCAAGCAACCAACACCGTCCAGCAACCAACAACTCCTCAGCAAGCCACAACACCAGCCACATGCAACAACCGACCAACTCCTCTCCACACCGTCCAGCTTAGCACCACACCGTCCAATTCTCCATCCAACAAACCGTCCAACTCCTCACCAACCCAACACCATCCAGTACCAACTCCACACCGCCCAGCAACCAACACCAAACAGCAAGCTTTCACTCGGTCTTGTGGAAAAACAACACCTTTCCACTCGGAATTTGTCCACCTGAATAAATCCAAGCACCGAATTATTGGAAATATTAAAAAATAAGCAATTTAGGACAGCTGGAAGTCACATGCACCGAAAGTTTCCTCCCACTTGCAATTGCAACGCGTTTCTTAGCTGGATTCCCCCTTTCCATCGCCTATAAAAGGAGAAAAAGTTGCAAGCATCCATCATCCCATCCATCAGCGAATTCCCATCCTTTCTCTTCGTTCCTTTCTCTCTTTTTCTCTTTAGTTTTCTTCCTTTTTCCCTTTTTCTTTCTCTGTTCGTTTTTCTTCTCCTTCTTTTTATTTTCTTTTCTTTCTTTTATTTTGTAAGAGTGGTGAGGGCTGTAAAAGTGAGAATTCCAATTTGTAATTGGTGGAGAAAATATTGCAACAAGGAAATACAGTGGTAAAATTATTCTGAGCTTTTGGAGAAACCCGTAAGTCTTTATTTTTACCATGACTTGTATGTTTTGTTTTTCCATCATTTATATGAATTTAAATTATTTCATGAGTAACTAAATTAATTATCTTGGGATGAAAGGGGGTGTGATAATATTTTATTGTTAATATTATTATGACTTAGAATTAAATAAATTTCTGTTTTCCATTTAGTTCAATTATACTCAATGCTTTTAGTGATTCCTAACAAGAACCTAAATGATAAAACTATGTACTTGCGGGTATATTAGTAAGTTTAGGTAATAAATAGAATCGAGAGATTTATTTTTACCGGAAAGCTTTGAACTAAACCTAAGATTTTTGAGATGCTTTTTGTGACCTCGGTAAAAACCGTGAAAGTAATCAAAATTCTTTTGAGGAAATTAAAAAGGGATTTTCACAAAACGATAATGGGCCTTTCTGAGGATTAAGCAGCGCTTTCCGTAGGTTAGGTACATTAATAGGATTCCGAGAGGAACATATTAATTAGCTTCTGGAAAATTCGCCTTGGAAAACTTAATTTGATTTTTGTTTATGAAAAGTTAAATTTTATTAACATAAAATAGAGTCTTGATCCCCTGAAATCCCAAGATACTCTCAACTCTGATTTTTTAAGTGTCAAGTAAATTTTGTTTCTAAATTTAGATTTTTAAATTGTGTTTTATTTTACAAAAACATTAAAAATCAATTGTGTGGATAATTAAATTTTAATATGTCTGTACTTTGAACACAGTCCCTGTAGAGAACGATAATCTTTTATATTACGCGACATAACCCGTGCGCTTACGGGCCCTGTCAGGATTCTCACACTTGAAGATTCCAAGAGGCATTCTTCTATCTTTGCCTCTAAGAATAATATGAAATAAGCCTTGCTTCTTCACAAACCTTTATTTATGATTTACCCTTTCCTCATCTAGTGATTCTTCATCTTTGAGTTGTCCTAACTCATTTAGCTCTTCCACTCCTTGTATTTCTTTCTCTTTAGTGGGTTCTTCTTCAACTTCTATGCCCAAGAGAGTGCAACGTCTTCTTCTAGAGTTTGAGGATGTTTCTCCAAAAGACCTTCTTCAAGGGCTTCCATATATTAGGGGTATAGAGCATCAAATTGACCTTATCCCTGGAGCTAGCTTACCTAATAGACCCGCATATAGGTGTAACCCTAAGGAGAGCCTAGAAATAAAGAAAAAAAATTAAAGACCTACTTTCCAAAGGTTAGAATAGGTAGAATCTTAGTCCATGTGTTGTACTTATACTTTTAGTATCTAAGAAAGATAGATCGTGGAGTAGAGCAATTAACAACATCACCATCAAGTATAGGCATCTTATTCCTAAGCTTGATGATATGTTGGATGAACTTTGTGGCTCTACCATATTTTCTAAGATTGACCTTAAGAGTGACTACCACCAAATAAGGATTAAGGAAGGTGATGAATGGAAAATTGCTTTTAAGACTAAACTTGGATTATATAAATGGTTGGTTATGCCTTTTGGTTTGACCACTGCACCTTGTACCTTTACATGCCTCATGAACCATTTTTTAAGGGACTTTATTAGGCATGTTATGGTTGTTTACTTTGATGACATTTTGATTTATTCTAAAAATCATAGACTCCCACTTTATTCACCTTAAACATATGTTACTTGCTTTAAGAACAAATAAACTTTTTGCTAACTATTAAAATTATGTAAATATAGTTACAATATATTTTAAGATTAAATATATTGATCCTATCTTTAATGTAAAATAGGAAACTGTATATTCTATATTTGTGTACAAATCCCTATAAATACGATAGCTCCGGGTGATCACAATACACATGGAATTCATATGTTCTCTCGTTTTCTCTCTTTGAACATGGTATCCAGAGCCTAATGAGAGTTCCCTCCTTGTTGTGATTCTCCGATGATCCACTACTCACTGTGTAAAAAAAATTTCCCCTTCCATCTCGTTTTTTATGCCTGCCCATCATTACAGCCACCTCTGACGGCCCTTTCTCATAGGAGACCCCATGACCGGATTCCTCTCTTCAAGATCGACCTATCTTCGGCGACACACCTTTATTGGAGCCTTCACGCCACCACTGTCTCTACGCATGAAACCCACGTGCTGCCTCTCTCTGTCACGCGTGATAGCGTGTCTGACCTCTAGCGAGGTCACACCCATTTAGGCTTTGCTCACCTCAGCCTCCTCTCTCCCTATCTGGTGTTTGTTTTTAGTTTTACTATTTTTTCCCCTCTGTTTGGCACGTTTTTTGTTGTTGTCACTATTTTTCTCTCTCCTCCAATATACCCATGGCTGCCCCAGTGATACTAAGTTTGATACATTGATTTCAGGAACCTCTTTCACTGCCCTTCTCTCTTTTGAGTTATTGGATGACAATAACAAGTCTTAATTGGCTTCTAATATTCAAATTTCGCTTATTGGGCTAAGCCATGAGAACCACCTCACACAGTTAGAATCTAAAATCCTAGAACCCGAACACTCACGGTGGAAGAAAGTTGATGCTTAACTATTTTCCATTATGAGGAACACCATTGCCCCATCCTATTGTGATTGTTTCCGTGGTTAAAGATCCTGCAAGGGGGTTTGGGACCATGTCAAGCAACTCTTCACCAACAATATTCGATGACTTTACCAGATTGATGAGGACCTCATGACCACTTTTGGCTCTTGTCAATTTAAGGGCTCTATAACTGCTTATATGGGTAAGGTGACTAGTCTCTTGTGTGAACTTAATGAGATGCTTCCTCTCAGTGCTACTCTTAAGGCTGAAATTAAGAACCGTAAGAAATTACTTTTGTCCCTTGCATTATATTACCTGCCTTCTGAGTATTTCTCTAATCATGACAAGATCTTAGGTTGTCCCATAGATGTTACTCTGGATAATGTCTTGGCCACTATCCTTCAAGTTAACATTCATGGACCTATCTCTCCCTATATGCTTTCTTCTACTACTCCGTCTATTCATTTTCTTGATTCTTCCATTTTGCTTTCACGTAACAGCGACATTACACCTCAAAAAGGGAGGCAAGCCACGTCCTCATTGTGACCATCGTCACAAACTAGGCTACACCATTAATAAGTGCTGGAAACTTCATAGTCACCTTCTTTGCACTGCTCAGGTTGCTCACACATTTGTACCTCCTCCTGCACCATTTTCTACTCCTTCGTTGCTGCTAGATCCACTCCATCGCCCTCATACAATGACTTCTTGAAGTGGTGTGAAAAACATCAAGCCTCCAATTCTACTATTGATGTTGCACACACTGGTAATTCTTTCATTGGTATCTCCCATTCTTTGGGTCTTTGGGTCCTTGATTCAGGGGCCACCGATCATATTACTGATAATAAATCTTTTTTTTCTTCTATCTCTACCACTAGTTACTTACCTTTTGTTACTATGGCCAATGGTTCCCAAACACAGTCCCTGGGTATTGGTATTGTCCATCCCTCCCTTCTCTTTTAGTTGATAATGTGTTATTTGTTCCTGGTGCCCCCTTTAATTTATTATCCATTAGTCAACTTACTTGTACTCTTGATTGTGTCATCTCTTTTGCTAAAGATTTTGTTTCTCTGCAGGATTAGAAAATGAGAAAGATGATTGGCTTCGAATGTGAGTCTCACGGCTTCTATCAACTTAAAAGGCCATCCCTTGTCAGTTGGGCATCTGCGTCCCCTCTTCTCATTCATGCTCAGTTAGGACATCCAGGTCTAGATGCATTCAAGAAATTAGTTTCTAGTTTCTCTAATTTAGAGTCTTTGTTGTGTAAGTCTTGTCAGTTAGGTAAGCATACTCGTACCCTTTTTCCTAATCGCGTTAATAATCGGGTCTCATCCCCTTTTTCTTTGGTTCATTTGGATGTTTGGGGTCCAGTCGTATTGTGTCTTCTTTAGGTTCTAGGTACTTTGTTACCTTTATCGATGATTTTTCTCGTTGTACTTGGATATATTTAATGAAAGATCGTTTTGAGTTATTTTCTATTTTTTAGTCCTTTTTTAAAGAAATAAAAACTTAATTTGGGATTTCCATTCACACCTTATAAAGTGATAATACACGTGAATATTTGTCTAACCAATTTCAAATTTTTATGGCATCTCACAGTCTATTGCATCAAACCTTTTGCCCTCATACCCCCAACAGAATAGGGTTGTTGGGCGTAAAAATAGACATCTTCTAGATACCACTTAGACTATTTTTCTTCATTCTAATGTTTCATTATAATTTTGGGGTGATACAGTCCTTACTGCGTGCTATCTTATCAACCGTATGCCTTCCTCTGTTCTTAAAGGTAAAATTCCTCATCAAGTTTTATATCCATATCATCCTCTTCATTCTTTACCTCCTCGAGTCTTTGGTTCTACTTTTTTCTCTCATGTCCTTGGTCCTAGGATCGATAAATTATCTGCTAGATCTCATAAATGTGTTTTTGTTGAGTATCCCCGCACCCAGAAAGGATACAAGTGCTACTATGCTACTCTTCACAAGTATTTTATCTCTATAAATGTCATATTCTTTGAAGATGTTCCTTTCTTTAAGTCTAAAGTACCTCTATCCGAGCCTCCTCTTCTTGTGACTACACCTATTGTCTTTTTTTTCTCCTCCTGAGGAGTCTCCTTCCTCTCCAGATCCCCTCCCTCATCCTCTTTTATAGGTCTATCAGCGTCATCCTTATCCTTTACAACCACAACCTACAACCAACCCGATTGTAGACTCACATCCCGGGCTCACTCATCCGACCTCTTCTTTGGTCACGCCTCCTATGTTAGATCTTCTCGTTGTCCTTTGCAAAGGTATCTGTTCTACTCGTAATCCTTCTCCTCACTATACTGCTTTGAGTTATCACCGCATATCTCCATCATATTAGTCTTGTGTTTCTTCTTTGTCCTCTGTTTCTATTCCTAAGAATGAACAAGATGCCTTTCTCATCCAAGATGGAAACAAGCTATGATGGATGAAATATGTGCTTTACAAAGCAATGGAACTTGGGATCTCGTTCCTCTACCACCAGGAAAGTTCGCTATTGGTTATCGATGGGTGTACACGGTGAAGGTTGGCCCAGACAGAACAGTTTACCGCCTCAAAGTATGACTAATCGTCAAAGGTTATACTTAGATGTACAGCTTGGATTATGGACATACCTTCTCCCCTGTTTCCAAAATGATTTCGATGCGCCTCTTTCTCTCCATTTTTGGCATTTTCCATTGACCTCTATACCAGTTAGACATCAAAAATGTTTTCCTTCATGGTGACCTACTTAAAGAGGTTTACATGGAGCGACCTCCTTCTTTTGTTGCTTAGGGGGAGTCTTCTAGACTTGTTTGTCACTGCAGAAATCTCTATATGGCCTTAAGCAGTCTCTTAAGGCATAGTTTGGCAAGTATAGTACTATAATTTAGGAGTTGGTATGATCCGGATGTTAGGGAATTCCTTAGGGGCAGGCAGCAAAAACACAAAGGATTCCAAGAAAAAGATTGCAAAAACAAATGTCTCAAGGCATTATACAAAATTTAAAATTTCAATTTAGGATTACCTCTTGTAGACACAAAACGAGTTCCTCAATCAAAGCAATTGTAGCTTCGCCCTTAAGAGTCCACACGAGCACTCCCACCAGAAAATAAAATTTCGAATGCTAGTACAAAATTTACAGAGTAATCTAATTTCTAAGCAACAGCCTATGAGCATCTCATGCATTATATATAGGTTTAGGTCTTAACTTGATGAGCTCTCATTAAACATTGGGCTCCGAACTCATTCTAAATGAGTTAGGCCCAATAATTTTATTTTTAGTCCAACTAAAATAAAACTATCCTCTGGTGGGCTTACTGTATGTGTATGACCCTATAGGTAAAATATTTGGTTATATTAATAATAAACTATTTTATTATTAATATAAAATAAGAGCAACATCTAGAAATACATCATTATGTCCGAATATTATTTATCATCGTCATGACCTATAAGTGATAATTATTTTATATATTTATTCCTTTTGTCATGATATCTAATTGGGCCCAAGTCATGGTCGTCGTCATCCTTGTATGGCCCAATTCATTTTACTTGATACTAGAGTAGACTTTACAGAATAAATATCTAATATTTATTCATCCTAGCATGGTCATGCATTTCGTTAATCTCACTCTATCAAGTGGCCTATAGATATCACTCCTGTCACATAGGAGAGATAAATCTCATCTACATCACTCACATCCTTCTGCATAATTTGTCCATTGCCTAATTACAATCTTTATAGTCATCTTATTACAGATGACGTTTGATTGTATTAAAACAACAAACTTCTTATGTAGGAATCATAGTGACTTCAGGTCAAAAGACTGTATACCATTATCACATTGAGAACCATTTATGACACTCATGTAACGATCCATACAACATTCTCATGGTAGGTCTATCCAATACAATATTACTCTTAATGTGTACCCGTGTGAAGACTTGATATCATATATCCATGATTTGTGAGATCAAATCATCAGTACATTCACACACTAGTCTTAATGTATTTATATGTCCCCATGTACATACTTGATTAGGGACATTTTATGAATAATTCTCATATGACCTATTATTCCAGGATAAATAGTTTTAAAACAATCTTAAAACTAAAAATACTAATTTTATTGATAAGTTAAAATTGATACATTAATAGCTCGTACTGCATACACCAACACCGGAATGAGGCCAATCACTCTGTCTTCTATCGTTATTCAGTTGCTGGTTGTATTTACTTGGTGATTTATGTGGATGACATTGTTATTACTAGTAGTGATCATCTTGGCATTACACACGTAAAGCAACATCTCTTCAAGCACTTTCAGACGAAGAACCTTGACAAACTCAAATATTTCTTTGGGATAGAGGTAGCACAATCCAAAAATGGAATCGTCATATCCCAAAGGAAGTATGCAATGGATATTTTGGAAGAAACAACAATATTAAACTCCAAGTTAGTCGACACTACCTTGGATCCCAATGTTAAGCTCCTACCAAATCAGGGGGAGCCTTTTTCGGATCCTGAGAGATACAGACGTTTAGTTAGAAAGTTAAACTATCTAACTGCCACTCAGCCAGATATCTCATTTATAGTTAGTGTAGTAAGTCAGTTTCTTCTCCTTGTAAAGAACATTGGGATGTAGTAACTCGTATTGTTTGATATATCAAGAAAGATCTTGGAAAGGGTCTGTTATATGAAGATAGAGGACATACTCGAGTTGTGGGATACTCTGATGCTGATTGGGAAGGCTCTCTCATTGATAGAAGGTCTATTTCCGGATATTGTATTTTTATCAGAGGTAATCTTGTCTCTTGGAAAAGCAAGAAGCAGAATGTTGTAGCCAGGTCCAATACGGAGGCAAAGTACCGTGTTATGGCTATAGCCAGTCAGGAGCCCATATGATTCAAACAATTGCTTCGAGAACTTCAATTTGGAGAGGTTATACATATGACACTTATTTGTGATAATCAGGCCGCTACGCATATTGCCTCAAATCCCGTTTTCCATGAGAAGATGAAGCATATTGAAATTGATTGTCATTTTGTTGAGAGAAAGTCTTGTCTAGTGAAATATCCACTAGCTTTGTTAATTCTAATGATCAGTTGGCGGATGTTTTCATAAAGTCTCTAAAGGGTCCTCAGATTTATTATATATGTAACAAGCTTGGTACATATGATTTATATGCTCCAACTTAAGGGAGAGGTGTTAGAACTATGTAAATATAGTAACAATATATTTTAGGATTAAATATATTGATCATATCTTTAATGTAAAATAAGAAAATGTATATTCTGTATTTATCTACAAATCTTTCTGTATTTATCTACAAATCTTTATAAATACAATAGCTCCGGGTGATCATAATACACACATAATTCATATGTGCTCTCGTTTTCCTTGATAAATGTTCTTTTGGCTTGGATCATGTTTTTTTTTTTGGATTTGTAGTTAGCTACAAGGGGTCCAAGTTGACCAAGAAAAAGTCAAAGCATTTAGTGCTTGGCCTACTCCCAAAAATATGCATGATATTACAAGTTTCCATGGATTGGCTAGCTTCTATAAAAGTTTTGTAAAATACTTTTCTAATTTAGCTTCTCCCCTTAATGATTTACTTAAGAAAAATTTTCCTTTTAATTGAGGGCTAAAGCAAGAAAATACTTTTAATGACCTTAAGCATAGACTCACACATGCTCTCATTCTTGCTCTTCTAAACTTTTCTAAAACTTTTGAGCTTGAATATGATGCATCTAATATTGGCATAGGTGTGGTGTTGCTTCAAGAGGGGCACACAATTGCTTTCTTTAGTGAAAAGCTAAATGAGGCATAATACCTTAATTATCCTACCTATGACAAAGAGTTCTTCACTTTAATAAGAGCCTTATTAACTTAGGAGCATTACTTGATTCCCAAAGAGTTTGTCATTCATAGTGACCATGAGTCACTTAAGTACATTAAGGGCCAACATAAATTAAATAAGAGGCATGCTAAATGGGTTGAGTATTTAGAACAATTTTCTTATGTTATCAAGCACCAAAGTGGTAAAGCTAATGTGGTAGCTAATGCCTTATCTAGAAGGCACACCCTTCTTTTTTCTTTGGGTGCCACTCTCCATAGTCTTGATGAGATAAAGGAATTATACCCAAATGACCTTGAATTCTCTGTCATATGCCATTCTTATAGTCCTTCTGTCTCTTTTAATAGGCTCCATAAGTTAGATGGCTTCTTATTTAGAGCCAATAAGCTTTGTATTCCTAGGGGATCCATTAGATACCTTCTTCTTAAGAGTCATGAGGGAGGACTCATAGGGCACTTTAGGAGGGATAAGACCTTGTCCACCCTTAGTGAGCATTTTTATTAGCCCCGTATGAAGCGTGACATGCAAAGGCTTTGTTTTAGGTGCCTTGCATGTAAACGGCCAAGTCTAGGGTTTCTTATCATAGCCTTTATTCCCTCTTACTTATCCTTACTTCCCCTTGGGTTGATATTAGCATGGATTTTATACTTGGTTTACCTAGAACCCAAAGGGGTATGGACTCTATTTTTATGGTAATGGATAAATTTAGCAAGATGGCTCACTTTATCCCTTGTCAAAAGGTAGATGATGCAAGTCATATTGCAAGACTGACGAGATTGTTAGATTACATGGGATCCCTAAAACTATTATTAGTGATAGGGATACCTAGTTCCTTAGCCATTTCTAAAGGACCCTTTGGGCCAGGCTAGAGACAAAGCTTCTCTTTTCCACCACTTGCCATTCTCAAACAAATGGCCAAACTAAGGTTGTCATCAGGGCTCTTTCTACTCTTCTTTGAGTCCTTGTTAAGAAAAATGTTAAGTCTTGGGATGAGTGTCTACCACACATGGAATTTTCTTATAATAGGGTTGTATACTCCATCATCAAGCATAGTCCTTTTAAGATTGTGTATGGTTTTAACCCCCCCACTCCTTTAGATCTTTTGCCTCTAGAGATTTTTGATGATATCATTCACATGGATGGTAAGGCTAAAGCTTCTTTTGTTCGTACTCTTCATGAGGAGGTTAAACATCATATACAAAAGAAAAATAATCACTATGCTAGATATGTGAATATAAAGAGAAAAGAAGTTGTTTTGGATGTGATTAGGTTTTGCTTCACCTAAGGAAGGAACATTTTCCTAACCTTAGGAAGTCCAAGCTCAATTCTAAAGGTGACGGTCCTTTTCATATTATTAGGAAACTTAGTAATAATGCTTATGTATTTGACCTCCCTGGTGAGTATAGGGTCAGTGATACTTTTAATGTTTCTAATCTTACCCTTGTGCTGCAAATGAGTTAGATGAGGTCGCCTCAGATTTAAGGACAAATCCTTCTGAAGAGAGGGAGCATTACATAGCCATCACCCATGTAGAAGCCACAGAGCCCACAGAGTTTGAGAGTTGTCTTGGAGAGCTTCAAGGGTCTTTTGACTAGGTCAAGGGCCAAGAAAGCTAGGGAGACACTCTAGACACGCTTGGCTTCCCATATGACATCCATGGTTGGGCCTAAGCCCAAGGAGGAGCTCTTGAGGACCTTTACACTTTGCACTTGTATTATCTTAGAGTAAAAAGCCTCCTTACACTTTTTAGATCTCATTTGGGCCTTTTTATTAGGCTTGGTTTTCATTTGTACATATTTTATTTTTCATGATTTTAGTCTTAGGAATGTTTTAGGATTTAAAATTAGGAAACAGTTTGGGCTTTGCATAGCCTTTGTTGTTGGGCTACTTCTAGGCCTTGTACATTGTCGACTTTTGTATTTGGGCTTGTATTGGCCATTTCACTTAGGGATTTAAGATTGGGCCTTGGAGAAGTCCCAAGGCCTATAGAGAAGCTAGAGTGGCTGAAATTTTAGAGAAGGTTTAAATACCCCTCTTGCTTGTATTTCTCTCATATTTTGAGTTTTGAAAAGTTTTAGTGAGATAAGCTCCCAAATCTCTCTAGAAAAAGTAGAGCATTCCTCTTAGTTCTTATCCTTTGGACTCCTCCCAAAGATGGTGAACCACATCTAACCTCATCTTCCTAGCCTTAGGAAGTGGCGGATTCACTCTCCCTCTTGCCTAATCATTCTCTTTCATTTCTCTCTTAATCCTAGAATCTAGATCTAGGATTTCTCTTTTTCCAACTTCCCATTTCCTTAGGATTTTCAAACAAAATCCTACAACACCAACTGTAAGGTCATTCTAGTTGGCCTGACCTCTAGGTCTCTAATCCTCCTCAACATAGATAATGACATCAAATTAACACTAGCACCAAGATCCAATAAAGCTTTTCCCACTGGTAAGGCACCAATGGTAACTAGAATAGTGAAACTCCCTAGATCTTTTATCTTCTGTGGTAATGCCTTCTGAATAATGGCACTACATCCAGCTTCTAACTTAACTATTTCCTCAAAAAATCTCTTTTTCTTGGAGAGTAATTCCTTCATGAATTTTGCATAGGTAGGAATTTTTTCCATGGCTTCCACAAAAGGAATATTAATCTGCAACCATTTAAAGATGTCCATAAAATAAGCAAATTGTCTCTCCTTGTCTTTCTTGGAATGATTCTTGGGATAAGGAAGATTTTTCAATTGAGGGACAGGTGTTTCAACATTCTTTTTCCCCTTTTCACCTACTTTCTCCTTATTCTTTTCACTCTCACTCTTATTATTTACATTCTCACTCTTTTTATTTATATCTTCTCTCACACTTTCTTTATTAACTTCATTTCTCTATTTTTAACTTTTCACCCATATCCTTTTTTCACACAATATCTCCCCCTCTATCCCCTCATTTTCACCTACACTATTCCCCACAGTCTTACCACTTCTAGTAGTAATGGCCTCTTTAGGATTAGGTTGGGTGTTTGCTAAGAACTAATTCCCTTGTTGTTCTGTTATTTAGCAGGCAAGCTGACCCGCTTGAGTCTTTAGATTTCTGATTGAAGCCTCAGTATTTTTCTGATTTGTTAATGAGGCCTGTATAAACTTCTCCAGGGTATCCTCCAATTTAGAAGTTTTCTCCAACAATGAAGGAACATTTAGTTGATAAAGAGGTCTGTTGGAAGGGCCTGCATCTTACTTCTATCTTTAGCTTGATTTTGATTATTCCTCCTCCCTGAAAAAAAGGTTTAGAATAATTAGGATTATAATTACATGAACGTCCCTGATTGCGCATGTAATGGACTAATTCCTCTTGAGAATCATAATGTCCATTGGGATGGTCACCACCACAGAAATCATATCTAAATGGTGGTTGCTAATGCTGTACTGCAACAGAAGAAGAATTCATATGTAATTATTATGGAAGCTTTGCCATTTGCTGGGTCAAAGCTTCAATCTGCTGAGTAAGAATCTTATTCTACGCCAAAATAACATCTATAGTGTTCAAGTCTAGTATTCCTTTTCTCTGGACCTGATGTCTATCATGTCGGGCTTGATAATCAGTGGAAGATAAAGCTTCAATAATTCTCGTATCTTGATCAGCATCAACAGTCACCATGGTACCACCTGCTGCAACATCCAGAATCATTTTAGTGTCTGACCTTAATACATTATAAAAGATATTTAATTGTGCTATATCTTCAAAATTGTGGTTGGGACATTTTCTAATAAGGGATTTGAATATGTCCCAAGGCTCACAAAATGGTTCCTTAAGTCCCTGTCTAAAAGTAGATGTATCTGATTTAGCTTTGATAAATCTCAAAGATGGAAATAATCTGTGCAGAAGTTTTTCCTACATGTTAGTCCAATTACTCAAACTCTGATTCGAAAGTGACTATAGCCATTTTTTTGCCTTGCCTGCTACAGAAAAGGGAAACAGGCGTAAATAGGATGATTCCAAATCTCCTTGCTTAAATCCCATTGTTCCGACCAGTTCATAGAATATGGACAAATACGTGTAAGGATCTTAATTTGACATTCCAGTAAACACATGGGCACTGATCAAGCTTAAAAAGGCTGGTTTCAGTGCTCTTGTGGTGTTTGGAATGACTATACTGGAGAAATATCTGGGACCTTTTTAAGTTCTATAATCACCAAGTGTTCTCCTTGGTGGATTGTTCTATTGACCTGCCATCTCTGGTTGAGGTTGTTGAGAAGTTGGTGGTGGTGGTGTTTCAAAAGAAGGTATGATAAAAGATTGTCCTAGTTCTAAACCCTGTTTTTTATTTTTAGACTTACTCTTGTTTTTCTTTATTATTTTCTCATTCTCAGAATCGAAATGCAGTTGATCTTCAGGAACTTGTCCTCTTAAAAGCATAGATCACACTATATGCAAGGGTTAGACAAAGATAAGAATAACAAATGATAAGAAAAAGAAATAAAATATGAACAATATTCACAATGCCAAACGATTAGAAACTAAATTTCAAATTAACACCGCCCCTGGAAGTGGTGCCAAAACTTGATAGGGACCGTGACAAGTTATCCACTATTCGTTGTAGTATTAAAATAGATGTCGTTCCACCAGGGGTTGTTGTAATTTAAAATACTCAGTTTCAAATAGTTTAGGCGAGAATGTGATTTAAAAACATGGATTTAGTGCAAAAGTAAAATTTAAACTTGGAAACTAACATAAACAACAATGTATATAAAAAGAAAGATTCAAATGATGAGAAACTAAGATTAGTTTTCATCTATCTCCCTTAACTATATTCTAGATATACATAAATAAATGGCATTCGAAACTTTTAATTATGATGCAACAATCAAAAGTCATTCGTATTGATTCCTCGATTACGAAATCCATAAGAAAACTCCTAAAATGTTGATCCCTTAATCATTTTTAGGATTTTTGTAGCATTATAATCAGGTGTTTAAAGCGTTAGATATGTTAGAAGCTATTCCTAACAACAGTATCGAGTATTTCATTCAAATTGGCTTTCGAGAATTATTTTCCAATAAGTTAAGAAAAACTAGATCAAGAAACTATTTATCTAATAGAATCAAGCATTAACCACAGAATAAAGTACCAAGATCAATATAATGAAATACCACATATATATACAGTGTCAAAATACGTAAAGCTCGGCTCAACTACATCCAATCCTAACAAGAGTTTTAGCTACGCATGGTAGCCACTACAAACCAAGAAAATGAGGAAAATGAGAAGAAAAACAACTTCTGTGGCCTTCTACGTCAAATCCTAAATAGATGGATATCGTCATTCTTTTAGTTCTAAAAGTCGTTCCCCATTTCTTTGTGAAAATTCCTTATATTAATAATCTCGCTTGAGCAAGATGGGCCTTGCTCAAGCGAAACTGTTTTCTTCATCTTGAAAGTTCCTTTTTCAGCCGCTTTGTTGGTAATTCTCGCTCAAACAAGATTTTCTCGCTTAAGCGAGACTAATCCTGATGCCTTTGTTCTGTTTTGTTCTCGATTGAGCTCTAGTTTGTCTCTTTTTCACTTGAGCGAGTTGAATCTCGCTCAAGCGAGTAAGCATTCTTTACTCTTTGGACTTTTTTTTCACTTGAGCATTAACCCCTAGCTCAAGCGAGTTAGCTTCTTTTTTATTCTGACTTCTTCTCGCTTGAGCAAATAAAGCCACGCTCAAGCGGGTACCACTCGCTAAAGGGGGTTGCTCCTAACTTATTCAAATTTTTGGCCACTTCATTCTTCTTTTTTCATTTCTTCCTCTTTTCCTACAAAATAGATAAAAATAAAAATGATTAAATACTATCAAGCTCACAAAACCTAAGTCGGCTTATTCAGATTCAAATTTTTATTGTTTTATCAAATAATTTCCATCCAAATGAACAAATTCTTATAAAAATTAACTTGTAAAATTTATGCATAATGGACACTTATCACCCAGCTATATGAAGACCTAAGGCAATTCAAAAAATAGGACCTTTTAAGTTAAGTAAATCATTTTATTTAAATTTTATATTTTTGAGCTTTAATATTATTTAAAATTTAATTTTTGATCTTTTTAAGAAGTAAAATTATTTACTGATTTATGATAACTAATTTCATTTAATGTATCATAAAATCTATTTCTCAATTCACAATAAAACTAATCCATTCAATTTTTGTTGAGACATTAATAATCTTTGTTGGGAATTAAGGACTAAAATATAGAAGCTTTAGTAAAAAAAATATAAATGATTATTTTATATCGGACTCTCTCAAGTAAACGAAAATACAATGGGCTTAGTGAAGAATTTTCACCGATAAAAGATCAAATATTTTATAAAATAAAATAAACAGTGTTGTTGTATCGAATGTGATAGTAAAAGTTTTAGGATTTCAAAAATTATAGAGTAAAGAAACCATTACAGTAAAATAGCGAGGGGCAAATTTCCACAAAAAAAAATAGTGCAGAAACTCGTCGTGAATAGTAAATTCAAAACATTACATGAAATAATATTTAAGAAAATTATAGCCTTAACTTTATTTTGTCAAATCAATTTTTAAATTAGTATATATACTAAACTAAAAGTTAACTTAAGGCATACCAAACAGACTCATACAGCTGTAAACCTACCGGGGATATTTGAAAAGTTCAAACCACACACAACTCTCATTTTTATGAAAATACCAAGACCCCAAACTTGTGTTTGTGGAACCAGGTTAATTAATGGATCTTGCAGATTCTACCTCTTGAAATGTGTTGCTTATGCATTCTTATGGTTTGGCAAGTTGGGTATCTAGCAGAAAGTTATTAGCAACAAAGCACATAGTAAGAATTAGTAATTGCGTTAAAATAGAGGAAGAGATAAAAATAGGAAAACAACTGAAATTGCACGAGCCACGAACACATAACAGATGCATAATGTCTAGGCTATTGATTTGTTTGGTAGTTATTATTTGCTTCTAGTATATTTATTATAATATTAATCACTTTTTTTTTCTAAGATAAAAAGTTTTTTTTTTCCGCCAAACTAAGGCTTCGTTAATGTCAACTTTTGAGGTTAATTATTAAAGTATTTTAAAAAATAACTTTTGACTACAATAGTAAATATTTAATCAATAGAAAGTTAAAAATTCTTATTAAAAAGGAGGATATGAATATGAAATGAATGATAATTTGAAATGTGATGAACCGGTGCGGACGGGTCTCCTCTTTTGATCAGTTCAGACTTCAGAGCAGTACTTGGGTTCTTCCCCCAAAAACAGAGACAACCCTCCCAATCAGCCCAACGTACGGGATGACCAAATTCAATTCTTCGTATGTATCCATCCATACATACATATATACACTCTTGAGACACGTGCTGTCTCTCTCTCTCTCCCCCCTTTCCTATCAGGGACACAATTAAACAAAACCAAAACCATAAATGCGCTGGAGAGAGAGAGGGAGAGAGAAATTCCGTGTGAGGAAATTTAGCTGTTGTTGAAAACCTCCTTCCTTCCCACCCTTTTCCTGCTTCCTATCATTACACCCTATAAATACCCAAAATGTTCCTACTTTTTTTGTTACAAACATTCTACCCTATTCATCTTTCTTCATTCATTTTTCACCCATAACTACTCGCTAAACCAATCGATTACACATGGAACTTGCCACTATCTTGTGCTTCTTTGCTCCTTTTCTCTTCCTTGTCATCTTCAAATCCTTCTTCTCTCCCTCCAAAGGCAGAGAATTGCCACTCCCCCCTGGTACCATGGGTTGGCCTTATATAGGAGAAACCTTCCAAATGTACTCTCAAGACCCAAACGTGTTCTTTTCCACAAAAATCAAGAGGTTCAAAACAAATCTTTTGTCACTTTCATCACCCTTTTAAAACTAGTTCATCGAAAGAGAAAAGTGGTCACTTAAACTAAGATACCTAAATGTATATATGCACTACTTGGTACTTGGACTAATTGTTCATTATTTATTTCTTTATTTTAAATATAGGTATGGGTCTATCTTCAAGTCACACATTCTGGGATGTCCTTGTGTGATGATTTCTAGCCCAGAAGCAGCAAAGTTTGTGTTAAACAAACCTCAACTCTTCAAGCCAACATTTCCTGCTAGCAAAGAAAGGATGTTAGGGAAGCAAGCAATTTTCTTTCACCAAGGAGCATATCATGCTAACCTGAGGAGGCTTGTTCTTCGCACCTTCATGCCTGATGCCATCAAAGACAAAATCTCCAACATTGAATCCGTTGTCCAAAGTTGCCTCAATTCATGGGAAGGAAAGTCGATCACCACTTTCCTCGAAATGAAAACAGTAAGTTCTCAAACAGAACAAAAATAGAAAAACAGAGCAAAATTCTCTGTCTCTCTGTCTCTTGAAATGAGAATTTGAAAGAAACCATTTGCAATTTATTGCGCGTACCTGTTATCTATTTAGCATATAAATAATGGATTTTCTTCCTCTTGCAGTTCACCTTCAAAGTTGCCTTGCTTTCAATATTTGGAAAAGATGAAATTCTATACAGAGAGGATCTGAAGAGATGCTACTACACACTTGAGAGAGGGTACAACTCAATGCCCATTAACGTTCCAGGGACACTGTTCCACAAGGCCATGAAGGCAAGGAAAGAGCTTGCACAGATCTTGGCACAAATAATCTCAACAAGGAGGAACAAGAAGCCAGAAGAGTACAATGACTTGTTGAGTTCCTTTATGGATGAGAAAGCAGGACTCAGCGATGAGCAGATAGCAGATAACATCATCGGTGTCATTTTTGCTGCACGTGATACTACTGCTAGTGTACTTACGTGGATTGTCAAGTACCTTGGTGAAAACCCCTCTGTTCTAGAAGCAGTAACTGTAAGCACTTGGGTCCTACTTTGCTTTAGTAGAGTATGGTTAATTTAGAGTTTTAAGATAAATAAATGCAATTAAATTAGAAAATCTGGCATGTGGGTTGGTTTGGTACCTTAACCTTAAAAAATTGTTGTTTGTGACTTTGCAGGAAGAGCAAGAGGCTATAATAAGGGACAAGGAAGAAAGTTGTGAGGAAATGGGTCTGAATTGGTCAGACACAAAAAAAATGCTTGTAACATCCAGGGTCATACAAGAAACTCTAAGAGTTGCCTCAATTTTGTCTTTTACTTTCCGAGAAGCAATGGAGGATGTTGAATATCAAGGTCAATAACCAAATCTGATATGATACTTTTTTCTTTTAATATACCAAAGAATTTCCTCTATTTTCCTGATAATCTCACAGATAGTGTTTTGGTCAACTTTTCCTCAGGGTATCTTATACCAAAAGGGTGGAAAGTATTGCCACTTTTTAGAAACATACACCACAGTGCTGATAACTTCAAAGAGCCACAGAAATTTGATCCTTCAAGATTTGAGGTAATTCCTGTGCAGAACTTATGCATTCCTTTAACTTCCCTTTTACCACTTTTGGTATTCATTCCATGTGATTCTAAGCTCAGACTTTGAAAGATTCTGTTAAATAATTTTGCTAGGTTGCTCCAAAACCTAATACCTTTATGCCATTTGGCAATGGGACCCATGCATGTCCTGGCAATGAACTAGCCAAGTTGGAGATTTTGGTGCTTCTACATCATCTAACCACAAAGTACAGGTTGGTATATTTGATTTTTACTAATCAAAGTCTCATTGGAAGCCTTTTCAGTCTTATGCACTGAGGGGCAATTTTATTATGCATAAAGTATCTATTTGTGTATTTATACACAAAGATTTTACATTGGACATATTACACCGGTTTCGTAAAAACCAGATGTAAAAAAAGTAGCGGTGACAATTTTGTAATTATCTAGGTAGGAACGCAAGCAAGAAAGGAAAGCTAGAGAGAAATAACCCTTTTCTAAAGTATATATAACCATTTTCCTTTTTTACACCGGTTGTTCAAGAGAATCGGTGTAAAAATACTATTTTATATCAAGTGTAGAAAAAGCCATCTCAAAGAGAGCGCGGTGACAATTTTGTAAATATTTACACATTTTTTACATCAATTTTGTAATCGAACCGGTGTAAAAAATAATTTTACACCGCTGGTGTAAAAAAATACTTTTTACACCTACTAAATCTACACCGCATGAAAAACCAGTGTAAAATGTAAAAAAAAAATTCACCGTAAAAAACATATTTCAAAAGATGTTTTTTGTTTGAATAGACCAATAGATTCTTTGTGCACCATAACATGACCCTGCACTGAGTTGTTACCAAAAAAACTTAAGTTACCAAAAAAGTCTTATGCACTGAGTGAAGGCATATTCTAGAATCAGATTGTTTTGAATGATTCTTAATTTCTAATTGTAGCTGCTATTACTTTTGTGCAGGTGGTCTGTGATAGGTGCCAAAAATGGGATTCAATATGGCCCTTTTGCCCTCCCACAAAATGGATTGCCCATCACATTATATTCCAAGAAATAAAATCAAATATCTTTCAAGCAAAAATTGGAAGTACACTAACCATGGCATGGAAGCAAGTTCGTAACTAAATAATGGTTTCAAAGACATTATAATTTATTGAAATTTGATTAAGTGATGAAGGAAGAGACCAAACAACATTGATAAATAAAGAGAGACAAAAAAAAAAGAGAGGGAGGGAGAGAGGAAGTCTTGAGAACACCACACAAACAGGGAAATCAATTGTATAGAGGAGGTCTCATAGTCAGGGCAAACAGTATAAAGTTTCTTTTCTTTTCTTCATTAGTCAGATTTAACTGTTCTGTTTTTCACTTTATTTTCAAATATTTCTAGGAATAATCCTCAAAAGATTGGATGTAAACTTTGTATCCATGCAAATCAAAAGGAAGTGATATGAGATAGTTTATAGTTGAATCTCCAAAATCAGCACTCTTTTATCTTTCTGTCAACTAGTAATAATATAGAAGAAACTTATTGAAACATTATAATTTACAAAGCAATTCATTACTCAAAAATCCCAAGATACGTTTTAATTGATTTTATTTTCAGGGAACTTCTGATTTTTATTTTTTAATTACTCTATTTTTAATTCTTTTACACAAAAATCTTTATTCTCATTTGTTTAAATAAATATGATTATTATTCTGAATACTTAAAAAGATGGTCCCTCTCTTGAGACAATATTTTTAGATTACGTGCGGTGTGCCAAATAATAATGACAATAATAATAACTATAACTATTATTATTAATAATAACAAATCACATCGAATTTTTTACCTTCGTTATCTCCACTCTGTTGGTAAAATCAAGCTCTTTAGGATTGATTTCATATTCTGGGACTTCACGTGTGTGATTAACATGCATTGGAGCCATCTGAAACAGAATAATCACATAGATTGGCAACCACCAACAGAATACAAAAGCTGAATCAGATATGCCAATACAAATAAATGTAACAACTTGAAAATTTTACAATCCTAAATTCACATGCACCAAAGGCTTTGCTCCATGCTTCTCTAATAGTTTGATCATATGATTGTTTCTTAAGAAACTAGCATTTGCAAGTGGTTATTTGAGAGACATGATCAGTCCAGTAATTACATATCTAATAGGAGCAATTTATTTTCAAATGTAGTCCACTCCATATAGAAGACCAAGAGACAGTCAAAGTAGAATATAGAGGAGATGAAAAGGAAGAGCACAAAGCTATGACTATAAAAAATATAATCCAGTCTGAATCTATTTATAACCTAAATGGGAATTAAACCAAGGAAAGCACAATCATAACTAGCTGTTTAACATTTAAAGCAGAAAGAAACACAACATAATTTACAGCATAAGATCAAACACACTTTCACAATTTCATAGTACACATATCCCCTTGATGTTGACTCGCATCATACAAAAAGCATGTAAGAAGTAAGCCAACATGCAAACTGTGGCACTCCGATTCCGAGATCCAAATCCTGATGTAAACACGATCAATCAATAAAAATACAGACAAATTTTCACGTTTTAAAACCCCATAACAAGCAACTTACATCGAGATCCAAACCATAGAAAATCGGATACCACAATTTAAAGAAATAACGAGAAGTGGATCGAAAAAAAGCCCTTAAATATATACGCGGAAAATAATTATACAACGAAAGAAAAGAATGTGTATACAAGGCGTCATCTCTTTTTATATATAATGATATGAGAAAAGACCCAAAACAATGGATAAAAATTAAGAATCACAATCCTGATGGTCTTGCTTGATCAGAATCAGACCCTATCCAGAATTAGACCCCCTACATTCTTGCTTAAGTGAGACACCCCTCACTGGAACGAGAATCACACAAAATCAAAACCTTACATTCTCACTTGAGCGAGACTCCCATCGCTTGAGCGAGAAACACATAGAGACTCACCAATGGCTTTCGCTTAAGCCTCGCTTAGGCGAACAACGCGCGAAGCCATTCCTTGGGCTTTCACTTGAGCGAGAACACTCTTGCTTGAGCTAGAACGGTCCAGAGATCACAACACTAATGCATCAACACTTTTGCTTAAGCGATATTTTTCTCGCTTGAGCGAGATTCTTTGATATCAAAAATTGAACTCCATTCACATAATACACATGAGTCTAATACGCAATGTCATACAAATTAATACATGCCCGAATCAAATAATAATCTAACACCATCCAAATCACATACTTAAACATAAATAGGCATGAAATTAATCATTCATCATTCATTCCATAATCATGTTCGTCAAGGTTCTTGCTGACAAATTGACAATCAAATCAACATTTACACCACATACATCATTAGATAGAAACACATGGCTATATATCTATCTTCAAAAGAAAGGGTAATGTTTACAAAATGATGTATGTGGTGTAAATGCGGATTTGATTGTCAATTTAGTCTCATCATTCTATCACCATAGGCTTACATAGCCAACTTATACACAATTCATATAACACCACTCATGCACCAAGAATCAAATTCTCAAGTCTTCTAACCTAGGGTTCAATCACCTACATGCATATTTCATCATAACAATGTTCAAACCACTATTTCCAAGCCTTAAGAACACTAAAATAAGGAATAAGAATAATAATGGTTCATGGGCCATACCTTAAACCTAAAGCCCTAGAGAAAAATGAAAATTAAGGAGAAAAAGAGGGGACGATGGTCCAAGACATGCTCACAATTGCTTCCAATGCTTCATAAATCAAATAGAACCAAAAGATTTAAGTGGGAATGAGCTTAAGAGAGGGTGGACGGTTTCATGTGCAAGGAGAGGAAGAAAAAAGAGCAAAATGTAAAGAGAGTGGTGGAGAAGAAAGAACCACCAAAAATCTTGAGAGAAAGGGAAAAAGGTTACATAAATTGGGTATTACCCAATGGTTAAGGCACACACCTTTTGCTTTTGCCCAATGGTTCACAAAGTCCCTTTATCCATTGAATAAAAGTGAGTAAAGAGAGTGAGAGACAAAACGACAATGAGAGGAGAGAAAAAAGGGAATTTATAATTTTTTTAATTTTATTTCGTTCATATTTTCGTTGTTTATAAGTATATGATGTCCATATAAATATCTCCTCAACTCTAAAAATTATTTTAATCATACCACCATAACCACAAATAAATCCTCATTATTCTAAAGCCATCAAATATCAAAAAAGATTTAATGGGTCTCACACCTTCCATTAAGCCATCTGATTTCAATAAATTTTAATTTACCGATAATTCAATATTGATGTCTAATTAATTTTTCTATGCGTTCTAGGTGTCAAAAATTAACCATCATTACTTAAAAAATTTTATTTTCTAAAATTTGGGATGTTACATCAACATGCAACACAAGTATCTACTCTTGAAAATCAAATGAAACCACTTTGACAAATAAAAAATAGTGCACACTATAAGATTGACTCACAATTCTAAACAATTAGTCAACCGCCCCGTGCAAAGTTCAATAACAAAAGATGTACAAAAATGCCTCTAACTCAATCTACAAATTACAACTCCACATGAAATCATTCATTTAGGAATTACAATATACACAATTGATGCATTCTCATCATCGGATGATGAAATTTCTGACAAGTGCACCAATCGTTAAAAAGTAGTATATTGATCATTCTCATGGGAATTGTGTTAAGTACCACAATCCAAGGAAAGAACCATTTGAACCCTTTAGGTTGAGAGGGGATAACAAAAATTACACCATACACATGTGTGGTTAGGTGGTGGAGTTAGTTAGATGGGTTTTGATTCTATATTCTTGTTGTATTTTAGTTCTTTGCTATAACTATTTTCTTCTATAAATATGTTGTATTTTTTAGTTAATTAGTAATGAAATATTTGTTTCATTCATTCATACTCTTTATTCTTTAATTGGTAAAATTTATATAGAAATGTAATTAATGTATTTAAATTTTATAAAACAATCAATTATTTTTTTATTTTAGTTTTATCTCTCTTATTTATTACTCTTAAAATTCTCTCTAATTTTGATTTCAATAAAGGTATTATTTGAAGAACAATTAGTGTTTCCTTAAAATTTTAAATGGATAGATAAAAATAAATAATTTTTTTCTAAGTAGAAAGTTAAATATAAATAGAGGAAGTAGTATTCAAAATGCCAAAATATCCCTTCATCAGTATAGTGACATGAATAAGTCTATGCAAGTAAAGAAGAATGATGATTCAAGGACAAATCATTCCAAAGAGGAGGCAATGATATGAATTGAAAAAAGCAACTTAAATATTAAAAAATGAATTTTATATTTTCATATTTACTTACAAATATAATTTTTTAGATTTTTTTTTGTTTTTTTAGATGAGTTTTTAATGTTTTTATAAGCTTTTAAGCCATTATAATAGTTAATGAGAGTTTATTTCAAGTTTTACTGTAGAGAAGTTTAATAGTTAAAGAAATATAATATGAGTATTAATTAGTCTTTAGGATTTCAATAGTTTACTTAAGCCTATAAATATGACTCAATGTAATGCAACAAAAATCAAATTGAGTTTCGAGTAAATTTTATATTTTCTCTGTGTGAAGTTTCTTGGTTCTTAAATAAAAAATTAAGTTTAATATCATTAAGATAACTCATCCTATGGTGATCTAAATTGAGCTTATAAAGTTTATTTGTGGCAATCAAATTATATTTTATCACTCACTTTCTTATCTATGTATGTGTGGTGTCAATGTCCTTCTTTAAATCTTATTACCAAAAAAATATATCCTTCTTTCAAATTGAAATTCAAGGTGATTCTTTCCATTCATGTCGTTTTGTATCAAAGTTTCGGCTCCTTGATTTTCAACCATGGAAAAGATTGTGGTACCATTTATGGAGAGAGTGATACCAAGGTTTAATTAGAATGGAGAATAAAGAATGGAGGGAAATAGGAAAAGAGAAAAAGAGAACAAGAAAAGAGGTGGAAAAAATGCTTCAAGTGGTTAAAAAGTGAGATAGAGGAAATTTTTAAAGAGGTGTTAAAAATTGATAGAGAATTAAAAAGATAAAAAGTTTGAGAAATTGGAAAAAGTTAAGAGAAAAGATAGAGTGTAGAATAATAAAAATGAAGAAGAAAATGAGACAAGGGAAAAAAGTGATGAAAAAAATTAAAGAATTACAAAATGTTGTCAGAACCAGACCGATCATTGAACTGGTGAAGGCATTGGTTCAAGGGTCGTTAGTCGAATTAGCAGTCAAATCAACATTAATAAATTATTATTATTATTTTATATATTAAATAATAATTGATTAGACCAAAATAACATAATATTCGTAAAAGAAATCCAACCAGTGTATTAGAATTTAAACATCACATAGTAAGGTTCAAAGTAGTACACATCTTATCATAACATGCTTAAAAGGTATAAAACACACTAGTTCAAACCAAATAAAATAAAAAAGATGCCAAATTTGTTTGTAGTGTGTAGGTGTACAAGTTTTATGAGTGCGGGTTTATAAAAAACTGCACTAAAAATGTTTTTAAAATATAAAAAAAACTCTATCGCAAATTGGGAAAACCAATTTTTCTAGTTTTTGATTGGTTTTACCATTTTTCGATCAGTTTAATAGGCAATCGATTTGGTTGTAGTTCCAGACCGGTAGAGGTCCCGGTTTTCGGTCTCACTAGCAGGTACACTTTGGTTCAGACAACGATGAACTACAACTATTAAGTATTGTTATTAGAGAATATGAAGAGCAAATTGAAGAAAGAGAGAATGAGAGAAATGAAAAACTAAATAAAAAATAAGATGAGGGAGAACTAAAAATTTTGAGTGAAAAAGTAAGATGAGATCAAAAGTAATTTCTTTTTCCGTGATTTAAATGTTATACATCTTAACAATTTTTGTTCTGGTATGAAATATCTTTTAAGTAGGAACTTTACCAAAACTCTCAAACGTTTACAAGAGAGTTTAACAATGATTATGATCTCTTCCCTAGATATAAAGTATTTCATAATTTGGTTGATTGTGCCATAGGAAGTTAAGTGAAAAATATTTTCTAAAGGTTGACTATTACCCGAGAGGATACATATGTTGCAACCAAAGAATAATAATGCTTCAAGGACAAATCATTCCAAAGAGAAAACAATGATATGAATCGAAAAGACAACTTAGATATTAAAAAAATAAATCTTCTATTTTTAAAATTTTCATATTTAATTTAAAATGTACTTTTCAATTGTTTTTTAGTTTTCTATAGGTAGGTTTTTTTAATGTTTTTATGATTTTTTAAGTTATTATAATAGTTAATGGTAGTTCTTTCAAAGTTTATAACAAGGGAAGTTAAATAGTTAAAGGAATATAGTATGAACATTAGTTAGCCTTTAGGATTATAATAGTTTACTGAACCCTGTAAATATGATTTAATGTAATGCAAAGAAATCAACTTGAGTTTTGAGTAAATTTCTTGGTTCTTGAATAAAAAATTAAGTTTGATCTTCTCAAGCCAACTTATCTTATAGTGTCTAAATTGATCTGATTAAGTTTTCCTATAGCCATCAATTTATGACTTATCATTCACTTTTTCACTGTTTTGAGTGCGACGTCAACGTCATTTCTAAATCTCTTTACCAAAGAAATATATCCTCTTCTTGTAAATTGACATTTAATGAGATCCTTTTTCATTCCCCATCCAATTTTCTTGTTGGTGAATCCTTGAGTTTCGTAAGTTGAGCACAAAGGACATTTCCTAGTGTGAACTATAGATGCATGACTTTCAACATGAAATTTAGACAGCTTTCTTGACCATTAAAGGTGCTTTTAACCTCAATGTTCACAACGAGAGCCAAGATTATATGAGTAGCACCATGATATAAGATAACTTCCAGGAAGTCTTCATAAGAGAGGAACTTATCTAAGGGAAACTTAATTTTGTTTGTTATCAGTTGTTCTAGGCAAGACCTTGGGTTTCTTGGTATTTTGGGAGTTCCTTAATTAAATATGAATCACCTTTTTAGATTTTGTTAATTTAGGGAAAGTTTCATTCTTAGTCTTTTTTATAAGTATTTGTCACTAGTGAAAAAAAGATATTTCTCACTAATACTTTTATATCGGTCATTGTTAAGACCGGTATAAAAAATAGCATGGTGATAATTTTATAAATATTTAATATGTTTACATCGGATATTTTATTAGAAAGGTGCAAAAAAGTAGTATTTATACCGGTTCTGAATGAGAACTGATACAAATTAAAAATAAAAATTCACGAAATGCTTTCAAAGCCCCTCAAAACCTTCTTCTCTCTTTCTCCTTTTAATCCTCAAACCCTCCCGTCTTCCCTTCTCCTTCTGCTGCCATGGAGCAATCTCCTTCTGAATCCAATCTCCATCGACCTTTATTTTTCTTTGTCCTCATTGCAACCATTTCCTTCCCTTGATGGCTTCCTTAAACTTCAACCCCTTCCGGGGAAACTAGTTCTCTAAACCCCCAGACCCTCTTACTCCAACTTTCTTTAACAGCCTCAACTCCTCTGACCTCTCCTCTCCCCACCCAACTTCGCTTCGATAAGCCTCCCCAACCCCTCCCGTCGAAAGCCCAAAAGGCCCGACAACGAGTCCGACCCATATGAGGAGCTGGCCCATCAATTCTTCTAGGAATGTGACCACCGGCCCGACTTCAGGCATACCCCAGAGGTGGAGCGAATCCTTAACGACGACCTCGTTTGGGAGAAACACGTGAATGCAACGGAGGAAAAGATAAGAGAGAACCAAGAGTGGTTTGAGAAGCTTTGAAACAGCCCCGTGGTGTAGTTTTTAGTTAGGACAGAGGAGATAATTACGAACAAGATGAACAAGATGGAGCTGAAGGATAACGAGGGGTCGAACCACAAGGAGGATTGGAAGGTGTGGAAGGAGTTGCCGCATGTTACTGGGCTCGATGGGAGGCCCATGCCTAGGAAGGCGCTGAAGACGAGGAAGGAGGCTGATGATAAGTTCTGGGATTTCATCTTGTGTGTAAATTTGATTTGTCACTTTGCATCTATAGATGTAAGAACCAAGTCAAAGCATCTAGTAATGGCAGTAGTTGGGAAACTGAGGTGGATAGTCAGCCATCTGGTTCTACTGCAGACACGATTGATATTAACAATGAGTCTGCTAGTGGTAAGCCAGGTGAATCTGAACCTGAGGGTGCTGCTGCTGATGAAAGATAAAAGATCCTGGAGGCAGGATGATGATGATGTTGGAAGCTAGTCATGAGAACCTCATATTATCAGAGAAGATAGGAGATCATGTTGGCACACTGATGATGAATGCCTCGGAGAGAAATGTGTATCAGAGTAAGTAGAACAACACTTGAAAACATGAAATGTGATTTGGCGCTTCTAATATTTCCAATATCATTTTGCTTGTCATATGTTTACTCATACTGTTATGTGAGCAGTGATAATTTTCCTTCTTGTATGGTAGTTTGATAAATATTGTTTGGTTCAACGATCTCCAATTACCAATGCTAATGCACCTTTAATTCAATATATTTGATCTATAAGTCCATTTCTTGCTTTTTCATAGTAGCAAAAAGTGAAAGCGTTATCATATCGGAGCTTGTAATGTTTACGGTTATGATCTACAATATTCTTATTGATTGTTATGATTTCTTTTATTTTATATTTTTTGTAATATAACGTTCCTCTTGAAAGAAAATTGACTTAGTCTCTATTTAGTAAGTGAAAGCGTTATCATATAGGAGCTTGTAATGTTTACGGTTATGATCTACAATATTCTTATTGATTGTTATGATTTCTTTTATTTTATATTTTTTGTAATATAACATTCCTCTTGAAAGAAAATTGACTTAGTCTCTATTATTAGTAAATTTGCTACCAAGGAAAAAAAAGAAAAAAAAAGGGGAAAGTAGAAAAATAAAGAAAAAATAATAGTTTTTACATCGGTTGTGGTAATCAACTGGTGTTAAATATTTATTTTTTTACCTGATGTAACGTATAAGACCAATGTCAAATGTAACATTTACACTGGTTATAACGAATAGGACCGATGTAAATATTACATTTTATACCGGTCGCAGTGTAAATGTCCGGTGTAAATGAATGCCATTTTTCTCACCAGTCTTAAACCAGTGTAAAAAAACCCATATTTTTCTTACATGATAAATTTATATTGATCGTACAACTAAAAGGTCAAAATGAACTGGTGTAGAAACCCTTTTCTACACTAGTGTGTGGCGTATAAAGGACCTTTTATGTGCTCTTCATCTCCACTAAAACTTCGTTGAATTTTTTGCAGTTAGTGATCTTTATATACTGCTATTTTTACTAACATACGTATAGGATAATTTATATTATTGGACCAAATGTTTTATCATGTTCTTTAGGTAAACAGAAGTCACCAGTATTGTGTTCATAAATGTCGTGAAATGCAAAACATTTACGCTTGTTGCTTTATCATTCTTAGTGGGTAGGTGACATTACACACCTTTGCATTCATTGTCTGATCTCTGATGATTGATATATGGTGTTGCTTTTTGGGGTGCATGCGTTGTACCTTCCTTAAGGCCACACTGACGCAAGTAAGAGTTTGTATTCATGAGTGGGGTTAGTTTTCTTTGCTTGAGGGTGTCTCCGTGTTTGAGAAATTTCCAGCTTAATTTGCTCAACCTCATTTTGGTTTCTGTACTTATGTCCTACGTACGTAATGTTCCCATTAATTGAAGGAACATATAAAAGATCTTGGTTTCGCGCGATCTACAAGTTATTAGAGAATTACAATTCAAAGTTCAGTGAGGGCATTAAAAGTTTTGCAGGAATTCATTGGATTTTGTTAGTTTTTCTTTTTGCCAAAATACTAGTTAATGAATGAGTCTTTCGATCAAGTTCGTCTTCGTTTGAAGAGGAATAATTTCATGCACTACATAGATTCTTACAACTAAGTTTTTTATTTTCTAATCTGTACTTACACATTTTTTAAAATACAAAAGAGAAATTAAAAATTGTGTTGAATATATTAAAATTAATGTAAAACTATATCATGCACAACTTCAATTTTGTGTCACATTGCATATTGAATGGCTAAAAGTAGAATTTCTATTAAATGCTATAAAAAACATAAGTTACCAATGTTTTTAGATTAGGAATTATTGCCTTCATTTATTTTTAGTAGTTCATTAAGGGAGAAAAAGGTTTGTGTCTATCTTTACATGCACTTAAAATTTTTGAAAGAGCGTTAATTCTTATTCATACAATAATACCCTTAAAATGATATTAAAAAAAGAAAATAATAAGAGTAATAAATAAGAAAAAGATAGAAACAAAAGATAAAAATAAATAATTATTTTATGAAAATTGGCAATATTGTATTATGTATTTTTCTCTTTGAGACATTTAAAATAAATGGAAGAAGTATGTAATAAGGTCTACTAAATTTCACTATAAGAATCAACAGAGTTAGCTAAAAGCGGATTATATATGCAAAAGAGAATGCCAATGCAACTTTCCTTGAAAACGCATTTCACTACTATCATTTAGTGACTGACACAATCAATCACTAAAAATTGGATTTTGGTCACTAAATGACTTAGTGACTAACTTCGTGCCTGAAACTCGACAGCTGTGAAAACCTTGGTTGCTAACTGTTTAGCGACCAACTTCATAAAGAAGTTTCTAACTTAGTGACCGAATATTTTAGTTGCTAAAATTTCATTAAAGAGGGTATTTAAAAAGGCTACTCTTTTTGAATGGGAACCAAATTTTACAACTATGTTTGCAACCAAAAGATTTTGGTGGCTACATTTTATTAACTTTTGATTGCTAAAGTGGTTGTAATTTGTATGTGTTTAGCAACTAACACACACTTGTCATTAAAAGATGTTGGTCGCTATATTAGTCACTATTTAGTGATTGTTTTAACATGATTTCAACGATTGAATTTACCAGTCATTAGTGTTTGAAAATTTATGGTTACTAATTTAGTCTCTAAAAGTTCTTTATTTTATCTATTTTTTATTTTTTGTAGGAAACAGTTTATATACCTAATAAACAATTTTAATATTTCATATTTAATCCAAATTCTATAACCATAGTAATTCCCAAAAAAAAAATTAAATGAAACAAAAAAAATCCATGGTACCTTGTATAAAAAGACATTAATATGCATCAACAGTGAATATATAATTAACTACCAGAGAAATATAAAGTCATCCAAATGTACGTTAAAAGTGAGTATATAGCCAATTACTAATAAGATATAAAGTTATCCGAGAGTACATCAACTAAAAATATATATAATATCTAATATTAGGCTACATCATCCCCTACTGGGTAAGAATAGGAGTAAGAGAAGTGGGGCAGTATCCTATATCTTCCATGAAGCAATGTAGTAGTGACTTGGTGTCACGAAACTCTATGGTCAAAGTCTTAATGTGCTCAAACTTGTTTGCTGCAGTGGTCTCTAGTTGCTCAATCTTGTTTCCCTTCTCATGAAGTTATTGAGTCCAATTTGCAATAACCTGCTCATGTAACTTGCTAATATACTCAGCAATGGGTGTAAAAGTAGCAGTGGGGCAAGATTTAACTAAGGAAAACTCTTTGCTAAGTTGACCAAGATCATAAACATTGCCTTTCTTGTTCATAACTCCAACAACCTCTACATAAAAGACATTTTCATTGATAAAAGATCCCTCGGGAACCTCATCATTTACCTCACATTCAACCTGTAAGGTTCCCTCTCCTCTTGCTACCAAAACAACTTCCTACAAGATGAAACAAATATCAAATATATGGAACTACAAGTCAATCCTAAAAGATAAAAGCACCATGATACTTACAGTAACTTTCTAAGTTTTCTGATTAACCTAATGACAACCTTTGGTTCTCTTGGTCTTTTTCATGATGTCAAAAGCATTGGGTTCCTTGTCAAGCTCTATAGCCTATATATTTTGACAAAGTACGAATTAAATTGGTAACTCAAAATAATTAAAATAGAAACACAATATAGGTTTAATCTTGTAGTTACCAATCTCTTTCTATCAACAATAATTGATATAGAACCTTTAGTGTAGATAGAGGCACCAATATCCATAACTCAATGTTTCTTGCCTATCACACTTTTCTTCTAGAACTCATCCTCAAACAAATAGGCTTCCAACTGTTCCTTGACTTCTTGAGTTAAACACTTGCCTTTACTCTTTTTTTAAATGTACCTTTTTCAATGTACTCTTCAGTAACTTTAATCCCTTTATTGTAATGGGAAGTTTCCTTTATTTGTTCCTCTTACTTAGGCAACCATGCACATTTACCCTGTAGGAAAGAAATAGTTAGCTTCCAATAATTTGTAATTGAAAATTAAGAAAGATAAAAATAACATATGGTATTTACCCTAAATAGCTCAAACCACATGTCTCTAACACCGTCGGAGGCCTTGTATTATGAACTTCAAGGCCCATCAAACTTTCCCTTTATGATTTTAGTGATCATCCATGTAGTTTTTGTATCAATATGGTAAAATCTATTTTTTAAATAAGTTAAATTAAAGCATAATCATAGAAAAGTTGTTTGCAAACAAAAAAAGTCATACAATAATTTAAGACATACTCTTATCAATTAAGGGGTGCGGTTGAATCTATATGTATGTGTCAGGAATTAGGATCTGATCCATACATGGTATGGAAGTCAGTGATAGAAATAGAAGACTCTCTAAGTTGCATTTAAGAGGATGTCATGGGTATCTTCTCTAAGTCCTGAGATGATGAAGTAGGAGTAAGAGTAAGAGTAGTAGTATGACTATAGGACTAGAAGTATCCATAAGTGGAGGAACAAAAATGAATGACTATGTACTAGGAGTACTAGTCCTCTGGCAAATGATAGGCCTAGGAAAACATGGGCCCTTACCATGTTGACTACTAACCCGCATCCCCTAAAAATATATGCTTCATCATATGCCATCTGTTGAAAACAAGTCTCGTAAAGAAACTATTTCAATTATTAATAACATAAAATATAATAAAATATTTCTAAAGTGTACGTATTCCAACTCATAATCATTATTGTTTCCTCCGGAGTTGGAGGCGGGCTCATGGAACCCCCTAACCCCTTTATTTTATAGCATATAATTAATTCTCTATTAGTTATAATTCAACGGGCTTTGGCCAAATTTTCCTTGTTTAACCCTCGTATAAATATGACTTGCACACGTACATGTAACCTAAGTGACACATGTTACAATGAAATAGTAACCCTAATTTCCTAGAACAATTCTTTAGGATTTTGGTGTATTACGCTCTTTGTGTGAACAATTATCAAATTCACTCTCACTCTCATTACCACTCTTAAAAAAACTCATCATTATATGCATCTTTGTTTATTCCTTAGCTTTAACCTTCAAGTATGACTACTCGATCAACTTTTCCACCCCCAGCATTTATATGGCTATCATTAAAAGAGTTGCCATTAATTTGCAGTAGCAAATGAAAGTTTTTGAGTACTTGTGGGAAATCATGGTAAGCATCATCTGCTTGCCCAATTGTATTATCTATCACCGTACTTTGTGCCTTAGCCCTAACGATAGCTAACTGGTGTAACATCCCATTTTCAACACAAATAGAAAATAGATATTAATATATCTTTCTTGAGAAATGCTTACTATAAGTTAGTTTATTATTATCATTTTTTTAAAATTTTGGTATTTATATTTAATTATTTGTTTTTTTAAATAATAATAAAAATAAAAATAAAAATATTTCTGAATGAGAATTTTAAAATGACTTAATTAGTATTCACTAATTAAGAAAATTATATTAAGAATTTTTAATATCTTTATTATTCACCATTTTTATTTTATGTTCTTATATTTATGTTTTTACATATTTAAAATTTAAATCTTATTATAATTTTAAAATAAAATTTTGAAGGAATTAGACTATGGTTCTTTAGAACTTTTTGATCTACATAATATTTATGATTTTCTGGAATTTTTTGAAAATTTTGAATTATTTTAATAAAATAATATATTTTAAATAATTTTAAATTCATATAAAGTTCCTTAAAATTAAAAATATTTAGAAGAATGTAAATTTAAATTATAAGAAAATTTTCTATTCTAAATAAACTTATCTAAAAATTATCGGTTTGAGTAAAATCTTGATTTTTACCAATCGTAAAAAAATTGAAAACGTACTAATAAATTTTTATTAACAGAAAATTTTAGATTTTTTAAAATTTAAACTTTATATTACTTATCATAAAATTAGTGAGAACTGATATAATATCGCTAAATTTCAAAAAGGATTAATTTTAAATATTTAAAATATACCTAGTGAAAGGTTACTATTTGGCTTAATAATTCTGCCGACATTTACTATACAAAACACCGTACATGTACGAAATTTTCAAAAGGTGCACAGTAACTAGGTTTTAAATTTCAAAAAACGTACAGTACTTTTATATTAAAATAATGGAATGCATAGTAATTTTTTTCCTATAAATACCGAACGAATTCTTCTTTAGAATTCACAATTTCAAATTAAGTTTTCTTAATATAGTAGTGCTAGTGAGATAGTGGTAGAAGTAAGAGAGAGAAATAAATTTTTTTGGAAGAAGGTTCTGCTAAAATTCTAAGGTACGAATACATCTCTTTTATATTTTTTAGGGTTATTTTTATATCGTTTTTAGAAATCTATTATTATACTGGAAATAATATTATTTTAAGTTACTATTCTGCATAGTAAAACACTATTTCAATAGTAAATTACTATTTCAATAGTAAATTACTATTTCAATAGTAAATTACTATTCAAATAGTAAATTACTATTTACTGTTACTATTTACCTTTACTATTCACGATTTACTATTTACTGTTACTATTAACATTTTACTATTTACTGTTACTATTCACTATTCACTATTCAAAATTTACCATTTCTGCTTTAAGTAGTGATCTTAATTTTCATCTTGTAACTATATTAAAATGAAATTGGTATGTTTTAGAACTCGGAGACGAGACGTGCACGAATTTACAATAACGAATCAGTATACAAGAGGTAAGGGGGAGTGAGATAAGAGCATAATATGAAAAGACATAAGAATAATAGGAGGAATCCCCTACTCCTTTTAAATTTGAAATATTATTATTTTAAATATTAACTTTTAACTTAAAATTTTTAATAAATTTTAAATTAAATATCTGGTTTAACTAACTCTAACATACCTATGCAAGGACTTGGATTTTTATAACCTATACAAACTGGACTATACCTATGCAAGGACTTGGACCACTATGACCCGTATGGACTAAACTATACCTATGCAAGGACTGGATTATATGGACTTACATAGACCTATGCAAGGAATGGACTATAAGGACTCAAAATCAATTTTAATAATTTAAATAACCATTAAATTTTGAATTATATTTAATTGATTTGTTTATAATTATTATTGATATTTAATTGTGATCGATATTATTTGATCGTGATTGACATTATTTGATTATGATTGATGATATTGTGATTGATAATATTTTATTATGATTGATGACCTTGTGATATGGAGTTTGAGCATATAGTAAGCATGACAAAAAGTTAAAACTCAGTAAGAATTTTCTTACCTTACTCTTTAAATTTTTATTCTAAAAGAAACTATTTTATCATTATTCTAGTCTTTTATTTCTTCTTAGAAATAATTTTCATTAACTTTATTTTTAATCTCTAGAATAAAATCTAGTATTAGAAAGAAGCTATTTTATGAAAATCAGAGGTTGAGATAATTAATTCTTGAATTAAAGAAAATTTTTAAAGTTTTAAGTATTCTTAATTAGTGATTTAATATATATATATATATATATTCTTCTAGAAATCAGAAATTTAAATTGGTTTTCCCTTATGAAATAACTAAAGGATATTTTGTTATGGTCGAGATTTCTAAACTCAATCTAGTTAAGATTCAAATTTGGAAAAATTATGTAAATATGTGAAATTTTTTTTAAGAGAAAGTTTTGAGATATTTAAGGCTTGGAAACTCAATTTTGGTAAGATCTAAATTTGAAGACTGTACTAAATTTGTTTTTGTATAACAGAAGTTTAAAGAAGAACTTATGGGAATGTACAGTTCATTGAGATGATTTTGTGAATCTTTATGGTATTTAATAATTGAGTTTCTAAAAGTCTTAACCAACTAAATATGTGAGTAGTTCATGCATCATGAATCATTAAAGAGAAATGAGATGTGATATTGTCTGGGGACGGATTATAGAAACCGAGGATACATTAGAGGAGGCTTAATTACGAGCCTTGGGATGAGAGGGTGTGAAAGGGTGCTTCAGGTGACTTGGGGTCGCTCCCTAGTGTCGGGTACTTTCACAATAAAAACTTTCTCAGTCTGACTAGTCTCTAAGTGTTTCCACGCCAGTTGAGCTGTTCATATGCCATAAAGACATTTATGTTATTATTATTCGGAATTTATGGAACAGTGTAAATTCCTGGTTGGCCTAGTGAAAACTAAAACTTTAAGGGCCCACTTGCATAGAATGAATGAGATGATAGTATTAAAAACATTGCATGACATTCATGTGATTGTGACATTCTATGTGGGTGGTTGTGAATGAAAATATAATTGTTATGTTATGAAAACTCTACATTCATAATTGATTATATATATAATTGTGATTGAAATTATTATATTAGATTGTGAAAACCCTTATGCTTATGTTTTATCTGTAAAGTATTATATTCTGTTTCTTACTCCTTCTTGTTTGAATTTTGTGTCCAAAATATATGTTATATGATATATAGCTAGCAGTTCAAGATGAAAGGATGAAATTACAAGAGGGTAAATTGGTCTCATCCTCAATCGGATAGGAGAAGAGATGTGACAAGAATAGGATTCAAAATCACATGGTTTGAAGATAAGGAAATAATTGGTTACAGTCAAAGTAGAGGTATTCAATTTTTAGTTTTAGTTTACCTTAATACAAAATTAAGTTAGATGATTGTAAATCAATGTAAAGGTTAAACTTTAATAAACCTTATTCTTTGGATATGATACTGTAATCTTTGATCACTTATGATTTTCTGAAAGTTCATTTTATCATTATGAATAATTTGAAACTTTTTATTTTCAAAGTTCAAAGAAAATCAGATGTATATACGTCCTTGTATACACGAGATAAGAAGTGATAAATATGTATATCTTTCTATAAAAAAAAAAGAAGTATGAAGAATAGATATATGTCTCGTGTATATAAGGGGGTGTTACAAAGTGGTATCAGAGCAGTTTAATCCAAATCAGCTTGGGGTATGGTCTTACTAGCGTGTTAGTGCACTCTGATGGTTAAGTTTATCAAGAGATTTTATGGTTGACAAAGGAGGAAATTTTATTGGAGTAGATGGTGAGAAGTAAGTGAAGAAAGATTAGGAATATAGAAAGAAGGAACTAATTTTAAGTTCATAAGAAGTATAAGTTAGAACTCTATAGCTTGTTACTTGAAAAATGTTATTGCAGGGATTATCAGAAACTAGCCATTCTGAAGTCTTTCTTGACATTGTTTAAGTACGGGCGTTAATGTATGGTGGAATGCTAAGGTAAATTAACTAATGCAGTTATTTCTTTTTATTCCAAATGTATTGTATGGTGTTTGATTCTCTGATTAATATGTGATAATGAAATATTCTAACATTTGCCTTTTTTACAATATGGTATGAGACAACAAGGGAGATAAGACAATAGAAAATTCTTAGAAATATTCTAGACTGGAGCTGTCATGGCTTTGACTACTTAGTTATAAACAACCGGGATTGATCACCCCGAATGATTTACACTAAGTAGTGAAAGACATGTCAAATGAAGGATGTTAAGATCAATGAATTTAACCCTGGGTTAATGTGGTATATGGAGAAATAGAGATAAACTCAATAAATTCTATTAGGATATTCCTTACCATGTCCTTGAAGTTGTAGAGATACTTATGTGAATTAGAATTCCAATGGGTAGATAACTGTTGTAATTCCAAACTAGTATAACAAATTGTTTGAGATAGAATCATAGTTTTTCCTTTGGTGATATATTTTGAAAAGAAAAATGTGTGGATGTATGCTTCATGAAAGAAATATGATAATATGTTCACTAACTTGTTTGGTATAACAAATAATCATATTAGGAATTGTATCTCTGGCTATTTGTATTGATTCTTCTTTTGTATGACATATAAGATATGTTAATTATTGTTTGATTTGATGAAGTTTTCATTTATGATGTCTACGATTGAATAATATATATGATGGTTATGTGTATAAATATATGAATTAATGAAACTTTTATAGTTGTGACATCGGATGTAATTAACCAAATATTTTTGAATTTTTAAAGTGATTTATTGTGATAAATATGTCAATGAATGACCTAAAATAAGTATTATAGATCTTTGGGAGATATCAATATTGGTTTAATATTTAGAAATTGTGACATAAAATATTTTTGTGATTCCTAACAATATGATACATGTTTATCAAGTTATTTTCTTTTAGTCATCGATTTTGTTCGATGAATATACATACCTAATATAAATCATTGTTATGTAATGACCATTGTAGATTTAAAGTAAAGAAATGTGTTAATAAACCATGAGGAAGTAGATATGAACCTTTACTTATTGATTTTCCTATGAAGAAAATTACATAAATCTTAGTTATATAAATTCAAGTGAGTATTTCTAAGTCAACGTAGTGATTTATGATCATTTAAGATTGGAGAATTTATCCAATCTATGTAATGGTTGTAGTCAATTATGATGGAATGTGTAATCACTTAGTTAAGGAATATTTAATTCATTATAGAAGACAATAAGAAATGATTACATACCCTGGATTGTCATGAAGCAAAGAACACAAGGATTTAACTAGATAAACAAGTACAACATAGACTAAGACATATTTATCCTTTCGCACTAGGATAATTTATTATACACGATTACATTAAGGAAAATAAAGTAGAACATCTAGTACATCATAGATAGAGGTCTAAGAGTCTTAGCAATACAAAAATTATCCAAACTAGAGAAATCACCATAATGATTATAAGAAGTGAGGCACTTGTTACCACGAACTGTAGTCCATTTCGCCTTCGTTCTTCGTCGCTTCTAGGGAGGTTGGCCATCGAGTAGTACAATATTACTTGAGGGAAAAAGATTGAAGAAATTGGATAGAAAAGAGAAACTAAGAAACCTTGAAGTTGTGATAGGAAGTGAGAATGGAATGAGAATTTATAAGCAAGCAAGGGAGGGAGAGTTGCAACGGTCATAAACGGCTAGTCCAACGGCTAGTTGTCCAGTAATTAATTCTTAGCAGTCCATTTTACTATGTTACCAGTAGGAATTTTAATTAATGGATGTTATGGATTATATTAAGTAAGGTTTTAATAGATTGAGAAACGTAATTATTGAGGTGTTTAGAGTTAACCATCAATTTATGATGAGCATGGTTGACAAAATTAAGACGGGTAATATTTTTGAGTTAAGAAAAAAAATACTGATAAGATTAAAAGAAGATAAATGACAATATTAAGGAAAATGTACACAATTGTCAAGGAAACTAGAAATATATTTTAGAACAGTTTAGTTAGTTTAGCTGGGGTAAGATTTATTAATAATATTAAATTTCGAGGACGAAATTTCTTTTAGGGGAGTAGAGTTGTAACATCCCATTTTCAACACAAATAGAAAATAGATATTAATATATCTTTCTTGATAAATACTTACTATAAGTTAGTTTATTATTATCATTTTTTTTGAAAATTTGGTATTTATATTTAATTATTTGTTTTTTAAATAATAATAATAAAAAAATGAAAATATTTTTGAATGAGAATTTTAAAATGACTTAATTAGTATTCACTAACTAAGAAAATTATATTAAGAATTTTTAATATCTTTATTATTCACCATTTTTATTTTATGTTCTTATATTTATGTTTTTACATATTCAAAATTTAACTCTTATTAGAATTTTAAAATAAAATTTTGAAAGAATTAGACTATGGTTCTTTAGAACTTTTTGATCTACATAATATTTATGATTTTCTAAAATTTTTTGAAAATTTTGAATTATTTTAATAAAATAATATATTTTAAATAATTTTAAATTCATATAAAGTTACTTAAAATTAAAAATATTTACAAGAATGTAAAGTTAAATTATAAAAAAATTTTTTAAAATCCATTTCAAGTAGACTTATCTAAAAATTATCGGTTTGAGTAAAATCTTAATTTTTACCAATCCTAAAAAAATTGAAAACGTACTAATAAATTTTTATTAACAGAAAATTTTAGATTTTTTAAAATTTAAACTTTATATTACTTATCATAAAATTAGTGAGAAATGATATAATATCACTAAATTTCAAAAAGGATTAATTTTGAATATTTAAAATATACCGAATGAAAGGTTACTATTTGGCTTAATAATTCTGCCGACATTTACTATGCAAAACACTGTGCATGTACGAAATTTTCAAAAGGTGCACAGTAACCAGGTTTTAAATTTCAAAAAACACACAGTACTTTTATATTAAAATGATGAAATGCATAATAATTTTTTTCCTATAAATACCGAAGGAATTCTTCTTTAGAATTTACAATTTCAGATTAAGTTTTCTTAATATAGTAGTGCTAGTGAGATAGTGGTGGAAGTAAGAGAGAGAAATAAATTTTTTTGGAAGAAGGTTCTGCTAAAATTCTAAGGTACGAATACATCTCTTTTATATTTTTTAGGATTATTTTTATATCATTTTTAGAAATCTATTATTATACTAGAAATAATATTATTTTAAGTTACTATGCTGCATAGTAAAATACTATTCAATAGTAAATTAATATTTCAATAGTAAATTACTATTCAAATAGTAAATTACTATTTACTGTTACTATTTATCTTTACTATTCACGATTTACTAATTACCATTACCTATTCACGATTTACTATTTACCGTTACTATTCATATTTTACTATGTATTGTTACTATTTACTATTCACTATTCAAAATTTACCATTTCTGCTTTAAGTAGTGATCTTAATTTTCATCTTGTAACTATATTAAAATAAAATTGGTATGTTTTAGAACTCAGAGACGAGGCGTGTACGGATTTACAATAACGAATCAGTATACAAGAGGTAAGGGGGAGTGAGATAAGAGTATAATATGAAAAAATATAAGAATAATGGGAGGAGTCCCCTACTCCTTTTAAATTTGAAAATATTATTATTTTAAATATTAACTTTTAACTTAAAATTTTTAATAAATTTTAAATTAAATATCTGGTTTAACTAACTTTAACATACCTATGCAAGGACTTGGATTTTTATAACCTATACAAACTGGACTATACCTATGCAAGGACTTGGACCACTATGACCCATATGGACTGAACTATACCTATGCAAGGACTGGATTATATGGACTTACATAGACCTATGCAAGGAATGGACTATAAGGACTCAAAATCAATTTTAGTAATTTAAATAACCATTAAAATTTGAATTATATTTAATTGATTTGTTTATAATTATTATTGATATTTAATTGTGATTGATATTATTTGATCGTGATTGACATTATTTGATTATGATTGATGATATTGTGATTGATAATATTTTATTATGATTGATGACCTTGTGATATGGAGTTTGAGCATATAGTAAGCATGACGGAAAGTTAAAACTCAGTAAGAATTTTCTTACCTTACTCTTTAAATTTTTATTCTAAAAGAAACTATTTTATCATTATTCTAGTCTTTTATTTCTTCTTAGAAATAATTTTCATTAACTTTATTTTTAATCTCTAGAATAAAATCTAATATTAGAAAGAAGTTATTTTATGAAAATCAGAGGTTGAGATAATTAATTCTTGAATTAAAGAAAATTTTTATAGTTTTAAGTATTCTTAATTAATAATTTTAAAAAATATATATATTCTTTTAGAAATCAGAAATTTAAATTGGTTTTCCCTAATGAAATAACTAAATGATATTTTGTTATGGTCGAGATTTCTAAACTCATTCTAGTTAAGATTCAAATTTGGAAAGATTATGTAAATATGTGAAGTTTTTTTTAAGAGAAAGTTTTGAGATATTTAAGGCTTGGAAACTCAATTTTGGTAAGATCTGAATTTGAAGACTGTACTAAATTTGTTTCTGTATAACAAAAGTTCAAAGAAGACACTAATGGATTTTGGGCTTTTTACCACGGTTAAAATTGATTTTTAACCACGGTTCTACAACCGTGGTTGTTCCCATCGTGGTTATAGATGTGGACTTTTAACCACGGTTGTGACCCATGATAAAAAACATTATATAACCACGGTTCCAAAGACCTGTGATTAAAGAGGGGAGATTTTTAACGACGGTTATTGAAGAACCGTGGTCATAAGTTGGAGTTTTAACCACGGTTACTAAAGAACCGTGGTCATAAGTTGAATTTTCAACCACGGTTGTTGTAGAACCGTGGTCATAAGTGTCACTTTTAACAACGGTTATGGTCACAACCGTGGTTAAAAGTTTAATTTTTTTAAATTACAGGATTTCTTTTATTCATGACCCAAACCTACAAGCAGAGAACCAGACAGCCCAATATTCATAAGAGATGAAAAATAATAAATTTCAATAAAATATAAACAACATGGTACACAATATGATAATCCTAAAGCTACACTAATAGAAATAAATCCTATAAACTAAAACAACAAAGACACTAATAAACAACAAAGACACTACTTGAGTCTATCCTTTACTTGAAGAAAGCTGGTGGCCCAATGGTTTCTGATTTCGTTAACATATTTTTCTGGGAATTTTGAGGAGTCTTGAAAGTGCTGCAAAGAAGAGACATTGATAAGTAGTGACCAACAAATTGTTAAGTAGTATGTGAAAACCAAATTAGAATTGTAGGCACTGAAAACTTACAGTTGTCCATTCATCTACTATACCGGATTGGACAATGGTCAACATAGTCTTCATGATGAAATACCCGCACTCAAATGTGCCATCCTGCCTATAAGACTACAAGGTAGCATACATTTAATTCACAATTGGTTACTTTGTTGTTACTAATTGAGGTAACTTTAATGTACTTACTTTAGGGAAAACCCACTGTAGTTTTTTCCTCATTACCCTGCTGCCTTGTAGTCGACAATATCCAGTTACAGCCCTGCGAGAGAATAAAACACCTTTTTCAGTTAATAGAATAACTCAATAAAATGTGTAAAATTGTATAATTTTTTTAAGCAACTTACGCATCGATTATTTTCTGGTAGTCAACACCAGGACTCCCATGCAAGGAACAGAAGCATGCTGCAATGCCATCCTTCGGGCAAATGACCAACAATTGCCAGTGAAGGCTACAAGGAACGTTGATTAGTACGCAATCCATGATTAAATTAACAACAGTAACTAAATATTTACTAGACTTTTACTCTCTATGATATGGCGCAAGGTACACAGTCTTGTTCGAGGCATGCATCCAATTTTGGATGTATGCCTGAATCTCCTCCTTGGTGTTCCCACGAATTTGTATTAGAGAGGGCTCTAGGAAACCATAAGTGTCATGGACACCCCTCTCTACACAAAGTCTATTAGAAACCTAAGAAAATTTACACACTTTTAGTTAGTGACTAACATTTTAATTGACACAATTATTGAACGAAAAACATTATACTTACAGCTCCCAACATTGAATCACAGATATGTTCAACATCGTCTTCCCCATCAGGATCTCACATAAGTCAGGCCGCATAACGTACACTGGCAACGGACTTTGGTGGCCAAAAATAGATTCTTCCCATGGCACCGGGACTGTATCCTCGCGTAGCTGAGCCGATACATCCCATAACTGTTCGATGGGATCAGGGGGGACTGTGGTATCTTTGATGGGCCACCATCCTGGTAAACACATTTAAAAATTTAGAAGAAATTGTTGATTATTCAAAATATAACTTAATATGTACGTGGGGATAGTGTAAGGAGCATACCTGGGGACCAGCATATGACAAAAGTTTGGTCGGCCACATAAGGAAGTGACCTACAGCCTGGCCGACCAGTCGTACCTTAGAAGTAGGAATAGGCACAACTGCGTCCGCCTCGAGGATCTGTACAACCGAGACCCTTGACACGCCATCAGGCATTGGCTGATGGTGAACCTCCTGGCCCAGGTTATACACTGAACCAATAGCAACTGGCTCCTCCACTCCATCAACAAAGAGGTCACACTGACGGCAGTCTCTAAGATGTACATCATCGTCATCACCGTCAGGTGCAGCACATGACCCCTTTGTACTGACTCGCCTAACCTGCATATTTACACAACATTTTGAAGTTAGTCAAGAAATAACTTTAACCACAAATTGCATGTAATGTAATTAAATCATGGGCAATCCAACCTGTGGGGAGACCACCGGTGGTGTAGGCTGATGTTGTTGACTGAATGAGGCCATCATCTCACTCCGAAACCGTCTCATCTCCTCTTGTAGCAGCCGCTGCATCTCCTCCCTGGCCTCTGCCTTCACTGCAGCTACCTTCTCCTCAAAGCTCTTCTCCAAATCAGAGATGGATTGGGAGGCGGCGGCGGGGCGACCGAAATAGGTTCGGAGACCTGGAGAGAAAGAATGATTACAAACAAAAATGTTTTGATAAACAACTAAACTAGGTGGAAGTGTAATGTTACCATGTCCATGACCAGCTGCACGGACTCGTCCAGGGTGCTCCGGTTGGCCGATGGCGGTGGTCAGGATATCATCCCTTCCATGAGCCACGAAAGACCCTTGGGTCGACTGCTCCACCAAGGAATCCTGCAATCAAAACCCAATGATCAATGGAGTTTGTTTAGTAATAGACAGAAATGTCATAAATAATTTTAAAAAGCATTGCACTTACAATTCGTTGGGCAACCTCCTCAGCGTGTGATGACGTGTAGTCACCACTCTTCCTCGTCCTGGCCCGCTTCCATTTTTCATGGCGTGCGGGTGGGGAGGGGGGATCCACTACACTGGTGTCAGGGTGGCTACTCTGGCGCTGACTGGCCTTCTCCTGGACCATTTTATCCTCCAGCAATCGGTAACCCCCACGTGACAACCTGTGAGGGTAGTCATTCTTCCCATGGATTTCCTGTGCTTTTAGACGTCGGGCCTGCAACACAAACAATTCAGTTAATAACTTTAACCTGATATATGTTTGTATAAAAACATTCAATGTCAATTTCAACAACATCATAAGTAGAAGGTACTTACAATAAACTCGTCCGTCTGTCTAGATGCAACAAATGTGTCCCAAGTCTGCTGATCTATAAATGTGTAAGTCTCTCCAGGAAACTTGCCCTGCTTTTTCCCGAAGACATACCTAACTTTCAAAATACTTAAAGTAAGGAATTGACATGCATAAGACAGGACAAGTTTAAACACTTATTTTATAACATGCATACGTACATGGAAGTCAGTGTGGTCTTGAATGACCTCCACTTCTCAGCCACCTTAGACATGATCTTCCTACGCAGTGTATCGACTGCAGGAATATCCCATGCATCCTACAATTAGCAAATTAAACATGGTTCATTGTATTATGCAGAACATATGGAAATACAAGTAAAATGACAAATGTGCAGTTCAAGTACTTACAAGAACATCAGACCAAATTGCATTCTTAACGACCTCCTCAACACTATCCCAATCAGGGATAATGATGGACACCTTCGACCGTGCCAACACACCCAAGTAACTCTGAAACTTCACGGCGTTAGGTCCCGAAGTCTGCCCTGTGTAAATATCAATGTCCACATGGCTCCTGTGACCCTGATGGCGCCGAAGAGCTACATTGGTCATCCGAGTAACACCTCGTTTCCTCCTACCCAAGGAATCTGTGCCCTTGGAGTCAGATCTCGCATGTGGATCCTGGTCAGCCATAAGTATCTGTTTAAACAACCAAAAACATAATTAGTGAGTATAATAAACACATTTAGCAAACACGTTCAATTAATAGATGTACCATGTTTACTTATTATTAATCAACAATAAACATAATGAATGATATATAACCACAAACATACCCTATGTTTCCCACAGACCCTCCTGATGGTCATAACGAGTCGCAACTATATCATCTATGAGATCTTCCACAACGCCGGTTGGTGTACGTGTTGTTAGACAAGGTATATCTAGGACATCAAGAGTTGGATCCCCAATGTTATGTCTACCTTGGACAACAACTGACCATCATTGACCTGAAGGGTCAACAACGTAAAAAACTTGTTTTACTTGAGCTGCCATGATGAAAGGCTCCTCTTTATGACCGACCTTGTTTAAATCCACTAACGTAAATCCAAAATCATCTATTTTTACACCACTTTTACTATCAAACCATTTACATTTAAACACAGAAACTGTGAAATGACCATAATCAACTTCCCATATATCTTCAATGACACCAAAATAACATAACTCAGCCATGATAGGGTTTCTGTCCTTTGAAGTGGAAAAATGCATTGATTCGGCCACAACCATAACTCCACTGTTCTACACCGTACTCTTGTCATCTTGGGCCCATGTATAGAATGAATAATTATTTATGTCATAGCCATAATAAGTGATTACATCAAAGTTGGGTCCTAGAGCTAGTCGATGCAATGTCTCAGAAGCAGATGTATCTTGGAGAAAGGTCATTTTGAACCACTGCATGAATGTTTTGTTGTGTTCATTCAATACCCACTTTTCAGCCATTCTAGGGTTCTTTCTTTTGACTATGTCTTTGTGTGCAGCTAAATACGGGAGCACAACGTCTGTGTTATTCAAAATATAAAGGTGTGCTTGGAGGACTTCATCACGTGACATGCTTTTAATTCTCTTCCCAAGGGTACCTTTTCCATCCAATCGATTTTCATGACGAGTCTTTGGAATCCCAATGCTCTCAACCTGTGACATATAATCTGTACAGAACTCAATTGCTTCCTCTGCAATGTACCTTTCTACAATTGATGCTTCAGGGCGACGTTGGTTCTTCATATAGCCTTTCAATATCTTCATGTATCGCTCAACGGGATACATCCACCTTAAGAACATTGGCCCACATAAACGGACCTCCCTTACCAAATGGATGATTAAATATACCATTATATCAAAGAATGAAGGTGGAAAATACATTTCCAACTGACACAGTATAAGAAACCCTTCCTGTTCCAATGCTTCTAACTCCTCGTGGGCAATTACTTTGCCACATATGGCATTAAAAAACAAACACACCCTTGTTATCACATCTTTGACATTTTGAGGGAGAATGTCACGAATGGCAATGGGTAGAAATTGTTGCATCAGCATATGACAATCATGCGACTTCAAACCAACTAACTTCAGATCCTTCAAGGAAACACAAGTGTTGATGTTAGAACCGTATCCAGATGGAACTTTCACACCACGCAATGATTCACACAAACTTTGCTTCTCTTTTCTAGACAAGGTATGACATGCTGGAGGCAAATATGTTCGTTTGCCCTTTACTTGTGGGTGCAACTCCTCACGTATACCCAACAACTCCAAGTCTAGACACGAATTCAGGCCATCCTTCATTTTTCCAGGTATGTTTAACAGGGTTCCAACCAGACTATCACACACATTTTTCTCTACATGCATCACATCAATACAGTGTCTCACGTCAAGATCTTTCCAATATGGCAAATCAAAAAATATTGACCTTTTCTTCCAGCTGTTTTTTGTAGTTGACTGCTTCTCTAACTTACCAAGAACCACATTAACGTTATTGACCTTTTCTAATACTTCACGACCAGACAGTGGTGGGGGAGGCCCTTCAAACTCTTGCATACCATTGAATGACTTCTTTAACCTACGAAGTGGATGATTAGATGGAAGAAACCTACGATGTCGAAGATAAACATTTTTCCTTCCATGATGCAATCGATCAGAACTAGTTCCCTTCTCGCATATAGGACATGCTTTATGACCTTTGACGCTGTAGCCCGAGAGGTTACCGTAAGCAGGAAAATCATTTATCGTGCAGAATAACATGGCTCTCAATTTGAATGAATGTCTTGTAAACCCGTCAAACACATCAACCCCCTCTTCCCATAACATTTTTAGGTCTTCAACTAACGGAGTTAGGTATACATCAATGTCATTCCCTGGTTGTCGTGGATCAGAAATCATCATTGATAACATAATATATTTCCGCTTCATGAACAGCCATGGCGGCAAGTTGTAAACAAATAACAAAACAGGCCATGAACTGTGGTTTGTGCTCAGGTTCCCAAATGGGTTCATTCCGTCAGTGGCCAGTGCAAGCCTAACATTTCTTGGGTCATGAGCAAAATCTGGAAATATCGTATCCACTTTCTTCCATTGCAATCCATCTCCCGGATGCCTAAGTTATCCATCAACAACCCTTTCATCAGCATGCCATCTCATAAGCTTCGCATCATCTACATTGGCAAACAGACACTTTAGTCTCGGCACTATAGGGAGATACCACAACACCTTGACATGAGACCCTTTAGTGCAGACTTCATCAGAATCAACCTTTTTTTCTTATATCGTGACACCCCACATCTAGGACATCGATGCAACATTTCATACTGACCATGGTATAATACACAATCATTTGGGCATGCATGTATTTTGTTATACTCCAATCCCATAGGACACAACACCTTCTTAGCCTCATAGTCACGATTTGGCAAGGTGTTACCAACTGGGAGCATTTCTTTCAACAACTTAAGCAAGTCAGTGAAGCTTTTGTCTGTCCACCCATTTATTGCCTTCAAATTAAACAATCGTAAAACTACTGACAACCTCATGAAATTGGTGTAATTTGGATACAACGGCTTCTCAGAATCCTCACACAGACTCGCATATACATGAGCTTTCTTAAAACTTTCTACCCCCACGTCACGTATCATATCCTTAAGTCGGTCATGCATGTCGTCATCAACCTCATGCGCAAAGCTTTGGTCATTTGTTTGAAAACTGGTACTTGGCACCTCAACATGTTCACCATACCATATCCATCGCGTATAAGTCTGAAGAAAACCATCACACAACAGATGTTCTCGTACCTCTTCCAATTCTAATCGACGCATGTTCAAGCATTTAACACAAGGGCAAAAATACTTTCCATTCACCTCCTCAGCATTTCTTATCATGAATTCTATGAATGTTTCGACTCCACACTCGTATTATGGACTCATACGTGATGCAGCTATCCAACTTCGATCCATACCCACTGTTCACAATATCAGTAAATTTAACGGTGCTATGAATCTCCCTTTCTTGACAAAGGTGGTGGTCCTACCCATTCAGGATGAACAATTTTCTATACTTCATAACTATATACAACTTAGGAGTTATTTTAAAATTTGATAAAATTTCGGCAACATTTCGCATTGGTCTCTAAGTACACGAAATGAAAGTGGTGCATCAAATTCAACCACAATCAAATATGCACCCAGAGAATAATACAAAATTTAACTAACCAAAACTTAATCAAACTTTAAAATTACTCCTAACTTGTACATAGCAATGAGGCATACAAAATTATTCATCCCAAACTGTCCAAACGGACAATTCAAGATTCAACACAAACGATGGAATCAATTAATTTAATTACCATTTGTGTCAAATCTCAAACGGGAAAACTATGGTTCACTCATATACAATTTAAAAAATCATAAACTCATGTAAAAAGGGACTAAAATTACCATTAGTGCCATCAAATTCAAATTCACATTATAAAGACAATAAACAAAGGAATTTATTACTTAACTATTAGTAATTATAATTTTGAATTACCCAATCAACAATTTAACAACATACTACCTCTAAATTATAAATTTAATCATCCTTTGTAGGGATTGTGTAATTTATAGCTAACAACATTCTAATTTCCTAATATATAACTAACATTCTTATTTTTCTAAAACTATAATCTAATCTATAATCTATAGTTAACAACTAATTTAATAATTTCATCTATAGTTAACAACTAATTTTACTAACATATAATTAATCTATAGTTACCAACTAATCTATAATCTATCGTTAACAACTAATTTAACAATTTAATCTATAGTTAACAACTAATTTTACTAACATATAACAAATCTATAGTTACCAACTAATCTATAATCTATACTTAACAACTAATTTAACAATTTAATCTATAGTTAACAACTAATTTTACTAACATATAACTAATGACATTCTAACTATCTCAATACTAATCCTAACATTAATATTGCATAGTTTAAAGAGGAAAAAGGGATTTGGAAAAAACCTCTCTCGGGATATAGGAAGAAGACATTGCTTGTGACAATGGAGTGAGGCAAGGGAATGGAAAGCCAAGGGGAGGAACGGAACACGAACCATCACCGTGCGCAGAATGGAGAAGAGGATAAAAGATTTCGTCTTTGCCATGAGCTCGTGCACGCACAATGTAGAGAGAGAGGAAAATAGCCCACAATGTAGAGAGAGAGAGAGGAAGACAACCCACAATGTAGAGAGAGGAAGAGAGCCTTCGTATTTTAAAATGAAGGACAAGAGGAAGACGAAAACCTTCATCTTTTGAATGGAGAATAGAGAGATGAAAGACAGAAATAAAAAGTCGAAGGGGGAAGGGAAATAAGAAAAGACAGAATGAAAAGTCGAAGAGGGGAGGGAAATAAAAAGTTGAAGGGCCCTTTAACCACGGTTCTACTACAACCGTGGTGATAGAGGACACTTTTGTCCACGGTTAACCATACACCCGTGGTAATAGGGCATCTATGACCACGGTTATGCTCTAACCATGGTTGTATATCATTTTAAAAAAAATAAATTATAAAAACCTTTTACCTATAACCACGGTTAGTAGTCACCCGTGGTTAAAACTCTCACATATAATTTCAAAAATGCCACCGCGTCATTTTCTACCACGGTTACCCAATAACCGTGATCATATCCTGTGCTCGTTTCTACTTTTTGTACTAGTGAGAACTTATGGGAATGTATAATTTATTGAGATGATTTTATGAACCTTTATGGTATTTAATAATTGAGTTTCTAAAAGTCTTAACCAACTAAATATGCGAGTAGTTCATGCATCATGAATCATTAAAGAGAAATGAGATGTGATATTGCCTGAGGACGGATTATAGAAACCGAGGATACATTAGAGGAGGCTTAATTGCGAGCCTTGGGCTGAGAGGGTGTGAAAGGGTGCTTCAGGTGACCTGGGGTCGCTCCCTAGTGTCAGGTACTTTCACAATAAAAACTTTCTCAGTCTGACTAGTCTCTAAGTGTTTCCACGCCAGTTGAGCTTTTCATATGCCATGAAGGTATTTATGTTATTATTATTCGGAATTTACGGAACAGTGTAAACTCCTGGTTGGCCCAGTGCAAACTAAAACTTTAAGGGCCCACATGTATAGAATAAATGAGATGATAGTATTAAAAACATTGTATGACATGCATGTGATTGTGACATTCTATGTGGGTGGTTGTGAATGAAAATATAATTGTTATGTTATGAAAACTCTACATTCATAATTGATTATGTATATGATTGTGATTGAAATTATTATATTAGATTGTGAAAACCCTTATGCTTATGTCTTATCTGTAAAGTATTATATTCTGTTTCTCACTCCTTCTTGTTTGAAGTTTGTGTCCAAAATATATGTTATATGATATATAGCTAGCAGTTCAAGATGAAAGGATGAAATTACAATAGGGTAAATTGGTCTCATCCTCAATCGTATAGGAGAAGAGATGTGACAAGAATAGAATTCAAAATCACATGGTTTGAAGATAAGGAAATATTTGGTTACAGTCGAAGTAGAGGTATTAAATTTTTAGCTTTAGTTTACCTTAATACAAAATTAAGTTGGATGATTGTAAATCATGTAAAGGTTAAACTTTAATAAACCTTATTCTTTGGATATGATACTGTAATTTTTGATCACTTATGATTTTCTGAAAGTTCATTTTATCATTATGAATAATTTGAAACTTTTTATTTTCAAAATTCAAAGAAAATCAGATGTATATACGTCCTTGTATACACGAGATAAGAAGTGATAAATATGTATATCTTTCTATATAAAAAAAAGCAAGAAGAATAGATATATGTCTCGTGTATATAAGGGGGTGTTACAACTGGTGTCGATGGCCTTTTGGGAAAGTGTGTAGTAAACTTGCTCATACTATTATACAAAGATAAATGGATCATATACCTTGTATTGACGATTTTTCTTAACTCTACTATACCATATTGAATATAAACTGCCATCCCTTGATCTATAGTATTACCAAGCCAGTTATACTTGAAGAGAACCAACTTCAATATTGGATTCCCTAGGTATTAAAGTTTGATTATGTTAGTTAGGATGCCATAAAAGTCATCCTTTAATGTACCATTTATCCCTTGGACAGACACACCATAATTAGTATTTTTCATTCCTTCATTCCACCCTACCGTGTTAAATTTGTAACTGTTAACAATGTAAATAGGCCATATTATGACTACTCACATCGATCTCCATGCCAAAGATTTTAACAAAGGATCTTCAATACCATTAATTGGTAGTTGAATATGTGTAGTAAACTAATTAGAAAAATGTGAAGATATTTTGTGATTAATTTCATTATTCAATATATTTGGTTATAATTCTTTAAGAAAATTCACATACAAGCTACACAATATCATACACATTATATGTAACTAAATGTAATTCAAATTTACATATGTTATATTGAAAGATGGAAATTTTAGGGAACCTACTCTAAATACATCTCAACTTCCTTATAATTTTGAAGAAGATACAAATGAGCCATTTTGATATCATCTTCGTCCATGTAACTATGTGTTTACTTCCTGCTTGGGTGACCTAGATAAGTAAAGATTGAAATCTAAGGACTTGATAAAGAACTTTCACCAAATGCATACAGTAGTATTCATTGCATGAAGACATGACAGTAATGACTCTTCATGCCTTTCTTGGTTAGTTTTAAAAGACTATCAAATTAAGGTCTTTTATGAAATCAAAAACTTTATGTAATGGATATACCTATAAAAGATAAAACCTACATAAGCAATTCAAAACCTTTCTGATAATGGAATATAGAAAAAGATATAGTCAAAGATAAAAATTTGTTTCAAACAACGTAGCTAAGTATAATAGTGAAAAGAACAAACCTTTATAAACAAATCAAAACCTTTTGACAAGGGAGTATAAAGGTTGAAAAAGAATAAAAATGTTTATTTCGAAACAAACATGAATTTTATATAGAAAACACTATGAGTTTAGGGAAAGGAGATACAAGCATCGTGATTTATCTTGGTTTGATCACCACCATTGTCATATATTTTGTTTAGCTCAAAAATAACGCATAAACAATAAAATTTTAAACTAATGTCGACAGTAGAGACAAACTCAAGTAGTCAAGAAAGCCTCATTAGCATCCAAAATCTTCTTCTACCCAAAGCAGTTCCTTTCCTTCTTCGGTAGATGAGACTTCGAGGCCGATTTCAAAGCTTCCAAAATCATGAAGGATTTATATCTTAAGTGATCTTCTTCTAAGTTGTACAAACTTAATTCAAAACCAAAGTGTTCGGGAGTGTAGTGTAGATAAAATCATTCTAAAGCATCCCCATACATCAAAAGTTGATGTTCAAGATTCATGTCCTAGATGAAAAAATAAAAGGGCTTGAAGCTCTTCCCTACTAATTTATGGATTAAACATAAGGTTTAAAAATTAAATATCGGATCTTTAAGATGACATGACCCATGCCACCATTAGGCTTTGAGCTTTGCAAGACATGAAAAATATTAAAAAATAAAGCCAATGTTAGCCTAAACTTATAAATGTAGGCCAAAGATTCAGAACTCTTCCTAAAAGCCCAAGCATTTAGATGCAACTAGGATGAGGCAACAAGAAGGTAGTTCAGCACCTTTACCTTAAATTTCATGAAGGGAAGACACACTCTAGCCTTAGTAAAGGAGATGGTGTACATGCACAACCAATCCTTACCTCGTCCCATGTATATATGTTCCCCGTCAAGTGGAAATAAGATCTCGAAATGAGATTGTCATATCCAATCAATACCAATGGGTGCTCGTGCTAGATATTCCTTTTTATCTCAAATACGTAATGGGATACATAATCCTAAAGTTCTTTGGTAACCCATAACCTTCATCTTTAGAAAGCCATCTATCTCAATCTATATCTCCAAAAATTTAGAACAACTTATTACTGGTATTTTGTGAATCCAATAGTAATGGATCAGGTCCATCCTGAGATAAAGTTGTATTTAAAGAACATTCACCCGAGGACAATGTAGATGTTCTACCATCAGAGGACTCTGATACCGATATGTTAACAGAAGAAGATATAGAGGAAATCCTCCTTATTTCATAAAGACTGAAAAAGGGTTAGGATGATATGACTGTTGATAGGTTTTTAAAGATCATTTGGAAATGATAAACTAGAACTATCAGATACAAGTTCTATGTTGAGATGCTTAAGCATTGCGTTCATGCAGTCAACCAAGATCTCACCTTTAAGGTAAGATATTTTTTGAAACTTGTAATTTAAAAATGACAAAATGAAAGAAGATTGGTAACATCATCCACCATTTGGTTGAATTTGGTCTTACACTAAGATCCCTCGAATAGCCATGACGACAATGGCGCAAAGAACATCTCTATAGAACAATTACCGATGTCACCATCCTTAAGCTCATGAATAATAACCATAATGAAATCTAGGTAAAAGAAGAATACCTTAGGAGCTGCAGAAAGTTAATCTAGGTAAAAGTAGTATGAAACCTTGGATGTTGGAGCACTTTCAACCAATATCTTCTGAAAACACACGTGCAATAATGATGAAAATGTCTATTTATATGGAGGAGATTTCAAGGGGAAAAGTATAAAATACAAAGGGCAATCATTGTTCCACCATATTTATTCAAGTCGACAGAGTCAAGAAACCACATAATTACAAAATTTCAAACTCCCTTATAAGAGAATGACACTTAGCGGAAGTAACCCCATTTTTTTTATTGATGAGAACTTAAGAAGAACGCACAACTAGAATGAAGTGGAAGCTTAAAAGACTAGATACATGTCATCCTAAGCAATGTATTATCAAACTAGCAATTCAAGTTAATGCCCAAGCAACGACTTAAACTATGGGCATATGATCCAAACATACTGTCCAGGACCATATTATATATGGATGACATACCAGGATCATAAACCTAGAAGGAGCTCATCCCACATATGGATGGCCCATATATGATCATAAAGGACATCATCCATAAGCCCAGACAAGCCAACAGCCATATCATCAAGAAAAACTACAAAAGCATCTAACACTTTATTATTACATCCTTATAGTTACCTCACCATAAATACCTTCCTCATAAATGTCTGAGGTGCACATTAATTATACATTTATAGCATAATTTTATGATACCATCCAATTTAACTCTGATGTCCATGGCTAACTTGGGCATCGAATGTGCCCTATGGGACACACCCTGTAACACCTCTTATTGTTTGTAATTGGTTTGAGGACCAAAAAGTAATGCTTTCCTATATGAAATCTATGACATGAGCTTGGGATTCGACCCATTAATTTCTTTGTCTAATATATGTGCTAATAGGGAATTTATTCAGTTGAGAGACATTAATTTAAACGAATTAATTTGAGCAAGAAATAATCAAATATTGCCTTAGGTAAAATAAAAAAATAATTAGTTAAGATATGTTATAATATCTTGGCCGATGCCGTAAAATAAGTTACCGATCGGGTATATTTTGGGGATTAGACTCTAGAAAACTCAGGAACTGGAAGTTAGTGTTCAACTCATGATGGTTGGTGGGAAGTGGACAATAGTGAAACACAGTCAAAGCAAGTGGAAATTCTATCTTCTTAAATAAAAGAGAAAACCTGGTCCCCGCACGATAACTTTATGCGTATGCTTTGCCATTTCTGGCCGAGCAATTGGCACAAGTGTCTGATTCAAGTCATTCTAATACCAAAGTATCCATATCGAGACACACTACAATTCTCATGAAGGACCCGAAGTCTAATTCCGAACCCAGAAGTCCTTAATTTTATTTTTAAGAGCTTGAGCCCAATAATTCATGTCACTTTTATGCACCCTTCAGTATTTTTTGCATATCTCTCTCTATAGTTATCAGAACCAAGCGATTCTTATCTTTAATTGTATCAAAATCCTCTACAACTTTTGTGTTGATCAAAAAGCCCATTAAGCCCAGTTTTCAAAATACTGCACTAATTTATAATTTATTTAATTTGACTAAACACCTGTTAGTATTTTGAGCATATCTCCCTCATCCATTATCGAAATCGAACAATTATTTTTTGTTATTTTCTTAACAAAATTATCTATAACTTTTATGAAGATACCAAAAATTAATTCCTAGTCAATTTTCCTAGTTTTTATTTTAAAGTGCTAACCCATAAATTTGTGTACCCCTGAACAACTTTCAATGTTTTGGGCGTACCTCTTGCTCCTGTTATCGGAATTTTACATTCTAAAACTTGTTAAAAATAGGAGAAAACGATATATAACTTTGATGTTGAACATTTTTCCAAATTCTTAATGAAACAAAATGATATTCTAAACCAAGTATGAGCTTCCTTTTCCCCACCACCTCAACATTCCACTCAAATTTCAGCCAATAGAAATCTATGACCTTTGTCACCTTGTCCAATTCCTATTGGATGAAAATTCCACTTTACTCTCTATAAACCCCTTTGCATGTTCAGAATTCTCTTCTCCTTCTCCTACATTTTTTTCACTGAACCATGCCCATTTTTCCCTCTCTAAAGCTTTTGTTAAAAATCTCACTAAGTTACTCACTTTATACACCATTTCCCTTTATCATCTCACCACCATCCACCACCACTTTGGTCCAAACACCACCACACCCTAGAAATCTTTCATTCTACTCTTTCTAAGGAGCCAAAAGCAAGAAGAAGGCAAGGCACATTGGAGGCACCAAGACCACTCAAAGATGTGAGCTATAAAGAGGTACATGGAGTTTTCTCTCTTATGCTCTTGAACATCTTCATGCATGGCATGTGGTAACTTCCCTAGGGTTCCTACCTTATGTGGCACTACAAAGATGAGATTTTCTTAAGGTCTTGGTGGTTATTTTTGTTGTGAAAAAATTGCTAAAAATGAGTTTTTGAAAGTGCAAGAAAACTTTGCCTTTGGAACCTCCTTAGTCATGAATATAGACTTGAAAAAGTTGGGTTTTTGGTATGGCCAAATGATGCATATGGTGAGTGCCTTGCGTTGCTAAATTTTTGCTTTAAATTAGCTTGCATGCGATTTCTCTTAGCTTTAAAATGTGGATCTTCATTTTCATGGTGAATCTTAATTTTTGATGATGTTGTGAAGTTAAAATTATGGCTTTATGTTTTGTCTTGGTAAAGTTTTAATTTTTCTAGATTGCATCTGACTATGCTTGAATTGGTGAGTTAGAAAATCTTGACTTGTTGCATGCCTTAAATCCTTAGTTTTTGAGCTTGTGATCAAATATACTTGGTTGTTGTTTGGATGTGTATGATGATTGTTTTGATGAGGTAAGTGGCTGTTTGGAAAAAGGTTACAAGGAACCCCGAGTTTTGGTGCAAATCCTTAACTAAAAATGTACGAAAATGCATTTTTATGGAGGTACATGGAAGGACGGGAATGTTGTCTTTACTTTTTAATTTTATTGCGCTATTAGATATGTAATTTTAATGTGTAGGTACTTCCCAAATGGGAAAGAGATGGATGGTGGCGGCGTTATGTTGTGCTTGTTATTAATCGCGCGATACGGTATTTTAAAATGAGAGAAATATCACAATTTTGATAATTTTGTAAAATCTGAATTCTGGACAGAATTAAAGTAAGATTTTATTTTATAATTCAAGTACTAAAAAATTAAATACTTTTGCCTTTGGAATCAATCAATTTGGAGTTTTCTAGTGAAAATATAGTAAAAATGAAATTTTCGATTAAAACCGATACTAGTTAAAGTCCTAATATTTATATCAAGACTATCTTAAATAATATATGTTTGTCGATGTAATCATGCTACCTTAAATTTATTTATTATTTATTATTACTAATACCATATTTATTTTCCATCATACTTCTCATTGCAGGATATTTCTAAAATTCACAATTGCTTTCTTCAGAGCTTTACACATAGAACCAAGGCATAGAAATCAGCCGAAGCCCAAACATTACTACTATCATCCACTATAGAAAAATCATATCGTTGGCCAAAGCCTCACATTTTTCACAGAAACATAAAATGGAACACATATACAAGCTAGTTTAGAGTCCAGGGGTCTACCCCAAAATTTGGGATGTTATAGCATCCACTGTTAAGGAATCCCTAGTGGAAAGGCAACGAAAATACAAGGATTCTTATTGGTGTTGCAAGCTTTGTGTATCAAAGCAATAACAAATAATGAAAATTGTGTTAAAGAAATACCTCCTGTATAGTAGAATAAGATCTCAAAGTAGTAGTAGTCTCACCTTTAAAGAGTCTACGTGAGCACCCCTACTAGATTCCACGTGTTAGAATGCTAGTTTGTCATAGCGTGGCTTCCACAACAACTATAGAATTTCATGTATCACAAAAGTACGGTCGATAAGCATCTCATGCTCTATTTATAAACTTATGTTTGACCTAATAAATACTCTTTAATGAATGGACTCTTTACTCATTTTCAATGAGTTGGACAATAATTTTAATTTTAGTCAAGCTAAAATAAAATCTATCTTCTGGTAGACTTACTCTATGTATGTAACCCTATAGGAAATATATTTAGTTTATATTGAATATAAACATTTTATATTTAATGTAATATAATGAGTGACAACTAGTAATATGTCATTATCCAAATATAGATATCAAAATAACCCAAAAGTGAGGTAAAAGAATCACTATGGTCAGGCAACAAAATACAAGAATTCTTGTAAAGATCTTGTAAATCACATGTTTTAAAGCAATAACAAACAATTTGAATGCAATTAATTGATTATCTTTTGATAAGCAGAATCAAGACTTCAAAACAATAATAGTTTTACCTTAAGGAGTACATGTGAGCACTCCCACCAAATTCCATACATTCAAATGTTAGTTCGTCAAAATATAACCCTCGCAACAATTATGAAATTTTTATGTATCAAAAGAAAATAGCCAATCAACACTTGCACTTTTCGTATCAAATCATTTTGGTGGTAGTGACAGAGATGCTATTGTAAAACAGACACAAATCCATGTCTGGTTCAAACCATGATAAGCCTTTTGTTTGTACGTGCTCAGCTAGAAGCAACACTAATATCAGTGCTTCCACTCAACCCTGTAAACACCATAGAAGATATCACCCTTATTAAGATATCGAAATACTCTTGATTCTATCAAAAGAAGGAAAAATTCAATCATGGTTCCAATTGGCTCCTTGTAGTACGGTGTATGTAGACATAGAGCTCTGCTTAAGATGATCATCATTGAAAGTTCGTAAAACATAATTTAAACTAAGTTATGCTTTGAGCACAATATAAAGTTAAAAAAATAATGAATAAATAATAAGTAATCTATTGATCAACATCAAAAATTTTAAGGGTTTATTTAACCTGTGTAAAATTGTATAAGTTTTATAGATGTTAAGAGATCAAAATATAAAAAATTTCATTTAAAAACATATTAATAGTTACTTACACTGATTTATAAACAATTCTCCCACAAATTTCAATCAAAAAATTTTATTTTTTATCTTTTATTTTGTAGAAAATTGCACAAGTTTGACAAACTCTAATTTTAAAACCGAGTAATATATCTAGACAACTAATGCTATGCGATGTTTGGTTCTATAATACCCAGATGTGTCTAATGCGATTTTGCCCCCAAAAATTGTCATATTGGTTAAAATCAAAATTACTCTGAAACTAGTCTTTCATAAAATAAGGGGGAAAAACTACAACTCTTGTAATAATAAGAAAACTTCGGCCTAAGAGACTGAAGAAAAATAATGTCTCAAATTTGAGTCTGCATTCATTTCTTGAAATAAGGTAACTTATAAGCCTATTTAGTTTTTTTAACCCAAAAACATTTCCTAGTTGAAATGGAACATCATTCTCTACCCTAAATTTTGTGTGATAAATTAATTAAATTACTTTTCACCACAAACCTTTGAGAAAATAAAATATATTATATCTTTTCAAACTTACTTTTAGTTAATTAATTGTACAAAATTAAGATAGTTCAAAATTAGATCCAAAAATACTTTCCAAATCATTTAGAGTGTCACTTTAATTCCGTCACTAAAATAATTTAGTTGAAAATGAGATATTGTTTATATCAAATGTCACCATAAGTAAATTATTAGTTTTTTTAAAAGTAAAGTTAATTAGTTAACATTAGGTTTTAGCATAAATTTTCTGAATAAAATAATTTAGTCGAGAATGAGATGGAGAAACCATAGAGAATGTTATATATGAAGTTGTCAAGTTCAGGTAAGTTTTTGTGACTCAAAAATATCACAATTATGAAATAACAATGACAAATGATCGATCTGCACAAATAATTGAAGTATGATATATCACACAATGAATACACCGAGTGTGTTGAACATCTTGTATCTATGCAACACTCTGTTGACTGAGGTAAGGCAAGACAAGACCCTTTGGCTTCAACCAATATTTTGAGTTTGACGGACCATATTCATAAAGTTGTGTGCATCCTCCACCTGCTGATCTAGATCTTGCCTTCCTTGATTTCTGACACCCAAGTAATCAAAGTTTGCTTCAGTTTTCCATAGAGGTGTCAGTGCATCAAAAACTGGTGACAGCCTTTGGGAAGGATCTCTGGCTGGTGTCCTAGGTACTGGAGAATCAAAATGGTCCACTCTTAGTTTTTGAAGCATTGCGAATGACTCTCTTGTGGCAGACATGGCTTCAATAAACTAGGTGCAAGATGCCAAAGCTACTGGAATGTGTCGAAGCATTTCCTGGAGAAAAAAAGAGAAAGTAATAGTACCAAATAATACTGCACAAGGTGCACTCAAGGTATGTCTGTGCACTCTAATGCCTTTGGAAAAACACTTTATAATGCCACTAAAATTAATTCCTTGTACTCAAATTAAGAATTTAAGATCTTACAAAATTGTACTCGGACATAGCAGTTTAGTGTGTCAAAATGGAGTTTAATAGACGTATAATTATTCACATGGTCATAATTTTGATGTCTTCCAAGCGACAGTTACCATATTAAAGGTAGGCAATAGAAGATAGAAGGTGATAAGTAGGGTCTATAGAAGCAAATTGGTTTAAGTGTTAGGACTACTGGAACTCGAAAGTCCTAATATTTATATCAAGACTATCTTAAAAAAGCATAGGAATATGCATATATACCCCCCAAACTAAAGGAGGATCCTTGAAATTTTGACTCCACTGAAATTCTGCCACTGATGCTGTCAAGGCACCAAAATCACTAGTTGCTTTCATCAGTAGTTCAGAGAATTGTTTCAACACAATTCAGAGAAATAAGACTGAAGCATTACAGTGCTTGCCATAAATTGATCGAAAATTTACACCCAATAACAGTTCATCATTCACATCAATTTCAAGTTTTTAACTATAATATAGCATGCAAGGATATAGTGTAATGCAACTGATACAACCAAAAGAACCATACAAACACATGCATAGCTGCATGTGCATGCTCTGGACAGCCAACTGTTGAACAGTTCAACAACTTGCACAGATTTCCAGTGTATATAGCTCAATAACCTGATATTCTGCTTCGACAGGAATGCAACTAAGGTGAGCTATATTGTGATCCTACCAAATTTTAGCAATAAAATAAAGGTTAGAAACCACGCAATAAATTGTCTAGTATATATGTACCACTTAAACCCTAACAATACGTTAGAAACTCTTATACAGAAAAGGAAACAAGAAAAAAGGTTCACAAAATGAGGTCATATAGATGAATTCCTCTTCTTTTCATCTAGATTTTCATGGATTATGTGGTCTTTTGAAGCATTTTAAGGAATTGAGTCATTAACACCACTTTCCCCCTCAAATGAAGAGATATATAAGAATAGTTAAATTAACCTGTGAAATTAATAAACAACAATTGATAAATGTAAAAAATAATAAACTAAACCTAAGAAATCTGATTTAGTGAAGCAGTGGTAGCTAAAGTGGATATTTTTTGGTCCGTTTGTTAATCAATTATGAAATGAAGTTATAAAAACAAAAAAAAATCAAAAGGTTGATCATATACGTCGTTGAAGGTAGTCAAATTTTCGTTAAGCCAACCTCAGTAATTATGATCCATATAACCGAAATTGGTATTGCTAATCTTTTGAGCTTGAAGTTCGACATGTAAATCTGCAACGTTTCTTTGGACAATAGTTAAGTCTCTCAAAACCCCTGATCATGTCCTCAGTTTTTTCTTCGATTGTAAGGGTTGAATTCTGAAGTCCTCTTATGAAAAAGAATGTGTATTTTCATTGAACAGTCAAAAGAGGAATTACATGGGTATATATATTGTGACTGAGTACTGGATAGAATAAAAAATAATAAGTGTGGACAACCATACCATTAGCCAATATTATAAAACAGAAAAGGATAGAAAATAATGGGTGTGCACAACCACACCACCAACTAGCTTAGCAAAATAGAAAAAGCTATATATTTGAATAACTTACTATTAAATATTAGTGTGTGATACCCCTACAAGTGAGACTATGGATATCTAATAGTCCTAACCTGTTGATGCATTATTGAAAAAGCTTGAATAGAAAAAGTCTTAGTAGAGACATTAGCCAACTAATCATGAGAGGGAACAGGAAAGAGATGAAGAAGACCATGTTGTATTCTTTCTCGTATAAGATGGCAATCAATCTTAATATGTTTGTTGTGTTCATGGAATGTTGGATTGTGACCCAGATAAATAGTGGATTGATTGTCACAATAGACAGAATTTGGAGCATGAAGGTGAACATGTAAATCTGTTAGGAGGAATTGTAACCACCAGACTTCATAATTCAGTGCTGCGAGGGTGTAATATTCTACTTTAGAGGAGGAACGAGACACTGTGTTTTGTTTCTTAGTCTTACAAGAAACCAAATATGAACGAATGAAGACAAAGAACCCTATATTAGATTTGCAAGAATCCAAATAACATGCCCAATATGAGTTTGCATATGTAGTAGAAGTCAAGGATGAAGTGGCAAAAAAACACAATCCTTTGGTAGGAGAACCTTTAAGGTATTTTAGCACCCTCAAAGCAGCCTAATGATGAGAGGTCGAAGGATTTGAAACAAATTGACTTAATTGTTGTGTAGCAAAAGTGATATCAGGCCTAGTGGTTATAAGTTGCATATGTTTCCCAATTAATCTCTTGTAACTCATAGGGTTTGTGTAAGGCTTTCCTTGAGAGCTAACAAGTTTAATGGAAGTATCCATGAGGGTAAAGACAGGTTTAGGAGCAAGAACACCACATTCTTCTAGTAATTCAATGGCATACTTTCTTTGATTAATGAACAGACCAGCCTTGGATCTACAGATTTCAAGACCAAGAAAGTATCTTAACGGTCTTAAATCCTTAATGTTGAACTGATCATTCAAATAAGCTTTGACAAATGCTATTTCAGTTTGATCATTTCCATCCAAAACTTTGTCATCAACATATACTAAAAGAACAGTTAAACTAGTCCTAGAATGTTTGGTGAATAATGAGTGATCAACATTTGAATGGTTATAATCGAGAGCTAATATGGAAGTGGTCAATTTGGAATACCATTGTCGACTAACCTATTTTAAACCATATAGCGATTTTTGCAGCTTGGAAACTTAGTTAGGAAGGTTGGAATGCATCCCTAGTGGAAAGGTCATGTAAACCTCCTCATTTAATTCTCTATGTAGAAAAGCATTATTCACATCAAGTTGTTTTAAAAACTAGTTTTACATAGTAGCTATGGCAAGAACAACCCTTACTGTAGTCAATTTAGCCACAAAAGAAAAGGTATTAAAGTAGTTAACTCCTTCAAGTTGAGTGTAACCCTTGGCCACTAATCGGGCTTTATACCTCTCAATGTTACCACTTGCCCGAAACTTAATTTTATGTACCTATATAGACAGCCAATTAGAGTTTTTTCAGGTGGAAGATCAACTAATGTCCATGTTAAAGTCAAGTCTTAACTCATGACTGAGTAGTCTGAATCCCTTTATGATTTGTTAAGAATACATATCAAGACTCTCATAAAAAATAAAGTCTGTACTATTTGGTTATCTAATAAGTGTGACAGGAGTCCGTAAAACTCTATTTACAAAGAATAGGGGGAGCCGTAAAATTCAATTTACTTCTAAAATAAAGAAGTTTGTACTCACTCAAAGCTTCATTGAATCAAGCTAGTTTGAATCTACAGACTACGAGAAGATCTCCTACTCTTTGAATATTTGAAAAAGGATCTTTCCCTACCAAATATGAAGCTGCATGTGCTTTCTTATGTCATCTCTGAAGCTATCATAAAAAAGGAAACCAATAGAAAATTTAAAGACTTTCTCACATATATCAAGAAAACTGCCTCACATATCTCAAGGTGTTAGAAAAGATAAACCTGTTCAGAATGGATAGCCTAAAGTCAACTACTATAGAGTGTATGTGTTTTCTAAAAATACATAAGAAAAAAAGATCTTTTGTTGAAGATTTTTGAAGTAATCTAGTTAAGGAAGCTTCTCTGAAACATGTGTCTGTACTCACTAACAATACCTTCCTTGAAGAGACCAATATCCTTCAAGATGAACCAACGAATATCTTTCAGAAGGACTATAAATACTAGAAATTTTTGAATTCCAGACAGTGACGCTGCTCAATTTCATTCTTGAACACTCTTGTTTTCTCTCAAGAAACCAAAGTCTGAAAGATTTTTTTTTAAGTTTCTGAATTCTTGTATTCACTACTTAAGTCTTCTTTTTAGTTATGCTTCATGCAGACCTTGACTTATAGTAGTCTATAGCTCAATGTACCTGTGTAAACATTCCATTGTCTTGTACACTGAGTTATTTGTTTGTAACTTCAAACACTTTATTACTTCACCTTGTATATTCTGGTGTGTTTCCAGAATCTGTTAGTGTTGGAAAACACTTGTGGCCTGAAGAGACTTTTAAAAAAATACTTGGGTCTGTAGCCGATAGCAGCTAGTGTCAAGAATACTTGGGTTTAAGCCAAAAGTGGCTGGAGTCAAGAATACTATTGCAATGAGCTAGTGCAGTATTGTAAAAGTGTTTTACAATAATGAAAAATCATTCAGTCTCAAGGAACTGGACATAGCTTATGTTGGAAGTAAACCAGGATAAATTTTGCTGTGTGATTTTCTGTTCCTTTCTCTGGTCTGTTAAATTGCTTTCTATTTAAGCGGCCTATACTATTTCAAAAAAGAGTTTAAGACTTATTCAACCTCCCTTCTAAGTCCTTTCGGGTTGATTACTCTCACGAGTAAAAAAGGTTAAGATCCATGGCCTCATATTCTCATGATCAGCTCACTGCAGAAGGTTCTTCTCTGAATAGATCACCTACCTTCTTTGGTGAAGATTACTCTTACTAGAAAGACAGGATGGAAAATGTTCATCAAATCCATTTAGTACGAAATTTGGGGAATAATCATAAGAGGTGATAATCCAGAACCTACAGACAAAGAAGGAAAGCCAATTCCTGAAGATAAATGGTCCACTGCTGACACCAAGAAGATGGAGTCAAATTCTAAAGATAGATTTCTTTTAATATGTGCCCTAAGTAAATCTGAATATAATAAGGTTTACAGTTACAAAACTGCAAAGGAAATCAGGGATGGCCCTTCAACGCAACTACGAAGGAACCTCCAATGTTAAGCGTTTAAAGAAGATTCTTATGACCAAGAAGTATGATAACTTGAAAGTGGGGGATCATGAGTTTGTTGACCAGATGTTTAGAAGATTTCAGACTGGGATCCACACTTTCCACTGAAGACATGAATGTGAAAGTTCTGGGCTGTCTACCAGAAAAGTTTGATACCAAATGCTGAAAGAAGCTAAACACCTCAACACTCTTACTCTTGATGAACTTCTTAAGAGTTTTAAGAGTTCATGAGCTGAAGCTTAGCCAGAAAGAAGTGTCTAAGCCTTCATCTTCCAAGAACATTGCCTTGAAGTCTGAAGAGACTTCTAGGAGATGCAAGGAGCCCAGAGTTGAAAAATTAACCAGCTCAGATCTTGCGTCTAATGAAGGAGATGAGGACACTGTTGAAGAACTAGGCCTCTTCATAAAAAGGTTCCACAGACTTCTGGAAAAGAAGAAAAATGGAGGAGGAAAGTTCAACAGGAAAGAACCTAAAGGTAAAAGTTCATATAAGTTTAAAACTAACAAGTCTGTTATGAAATGTTTCAATTACAAGAAACCAGGACATATGAAAGCTAAATATCCTCTCCTAAATAAGGATAAAAAAGACAAAAAAGAAAAGAAAAAGTTCTTTAAGAAGCAAAAAGGACTTATCACTTGGTATGATGGAGATTCAACTAGCTCTAGTGAGTTTGAAAAGGAAACTGAAACTGCTCAAATTTGCCTCATGGCCAAGACTGATTCAGAATTTGAATCATGTTCAGACGAGTCTGAATCAGAGGATGTAAACTAGTTTGAACTTAGAGAACACTATGAAGCTCTTTTCCAAGATTTTTCAATTCTTTTGAAAAGCTATAAACTATTAAAAAAGAAACAGTCTGAAATCATTTCTTCATATGAAGATGTAATATCTGAACTGAAGAAAAAGGATTCAGATCAAGAATTCCTTAAGGAACTTGATGAGAAAGAAAAGATGCATCTTGAGGAGATATACAAACTCAAAAAGGAAAATGACTTTCTAAAAACTGAACTCAATAGTTCAGACACTCGTTGTATCTCAGAAGATAAGGAAATCAAGTCTCTTCAGCAAGAAGTAAGCACACTTACTACAGACCAGGCTAAATTTGTAAATGGAATAGATAACTTGTATAAATCTATGGGAAGATCAAAAGGAAGTTCCAAAAGGCCTGGTCCAGGATATGTTGAAGAAATTGATTCCAAAGAAAAGAGTTCTCCCTCTATATCTTTTGAATCTAAGCATAAACATGCTAAGTGCCACTATTGTAAAAAGTATAGTAATGTGATTCAAGACTGCTTAAAAAGAAAAAGGAAAAATGCTAAGAATACTAACCCCATAGAACCTAAAAAGTTATGGGTACCAAAGGCAATGATTATTCCTGTTTCAGATGTTCTAGAGGATAAAGGCAAAACAAAACTTCTGGTATCTGGACAGTGGGTGCTCGCATCACATGACAAGAAAAAAGTCTATGTTCCTAAACCTAGAATAGTTTGAAGGATGAATAATTACTTTAGGGGGAAACCAGTCTAGACATATAACTAGGATTGATAAAGTTGGTAACATTCCTTCCCCTGTAATTGAAAATGTTTATTTTGTTGAAGGTCTAAACCATAACTTGCTGAGCATAAGTTAATTTTGCGACAATGGTTATAAAGTTTCTTTTGATAAAGGAAAGTGTACAATCATCAATCTTGATGGTGTAACAGCCCTCATTTTTGTATGATAGGTCCTTGAGACCAGTTGTCTGTAGTCTGTGATAATTTTATGTGTACTGATGTTTGGGCTACGGCCGACCCGATTATATGTCTATTTTAAAGAGATTTTGAGAATGTAAAGTAGAGGTTCTAACTTTAATCATGTGATTAATAGAAATAATTAGGATAACATAATAATGTGTTTAATAACACTCTAATAACACAGATTTATAAAATAAAACATTAAGTGATTTAAAATAAATAATTAAGTAATTATTTTAAGTTAATAAAATTGAGTAACTCCCCGGTTTGAGCCCAGAAATTATTTGTGGGACTTGATTCAAATATTTTCATCCCAAAACGTCCCTCATGTTATTCCCAGCAACTTTTATGAAGAGCCCAATACCCAATTTTAAACAACCAAGCTTAAAAACGTTAATTTTAAGTTACTCGGGTGAGCCAAAATGCGCATCTATATGTATTTTGGGTGTAATATTCTCTACCAATATTGGATTTGAGTCCTTCTTGTCCCAAAATCTCCGTATCAAATTTATATACAACTCTTATGTTGACCACTAAGACCAGTTCTCATCCCATAAATCCCAGAAATTAAAACACTACACCAATTCATGTTTTTCCAGCATGAGTTTGCACTAGGTGAAGTATTTTCCACTTAACTCTCTCATATGGCCATGAAATTGAATTAGGCCTTCACCAAAAGTTTCCTAACACATTTGTCCATAACTTTGATGAAGAAACCAAAGCCCAATTCACAACCCATTTGACCCAAAAAACTTATTTGTGCAAGGGACAAAAATCCCATCACAGCCCTACACCCTTTTAGTAAATAAGCCATATCTAACTCAATTCTCAATGGATATTTTTGTATTTTATATGGATTTAAATATAACAAAAAGTTCCACAACTTTGGTGTTCATCCGAATTGCTAATTCGACCCATAAGACACTCTAAACCTACAAGCAAGCTGTTGCTCCTGCATGTGACACCTAAGCTTGCATGCATAAGGAACCAATAAGAGCATTCCATCACTTGGACACTTGTCCCTGCCATGCATAACTCTTTACCACTTCACTATCAGCCCTTGTGACACCTTTCTCTTGCATGAATCAAGCTTGACACTTGTTCCACCCAAGTGCATGGCTATGTGACTCCTTGGAGGCCAAGGGAACTCATGCAAAATTTGTCACTTTGCCTTGCTCTCCTTGTTGTTTCTTTCTCTTATCCTAGAAAAAAAAAATCCAGCCAACTTCTTCTTCTTTCCTTCATGTTTGCTTCATTCAAAACACCATCACACATCCATTTTCATTCATCCTAAAACATCATACTACTTTACATAATCCAAGATACTACCTTTGATCATCAAAATTTCTTCTTCTCCCCCACCAAACAACAACATCTTCCTTCTCTTTTAACCCTCAAAATCACGTTAATCTCCACCATCCATACATCCATTTTTCTCTTCTCTTTATGAAGCAAATCATGGTGGCCTAGAAGCAAACTTTGAAGTCCTTGGCTTTTCTTCTGTAGCACGAAAATCTTGTTGGTAAGGGGGAGTACCTTGCTTAATTAAATCCATAAATTTGTACATGCATGGTGAAGTATAAGTGCCCCTTAACACTTATACTTTGATGTCTACTTAAAGATCTTAGTTTATATGGTTTAGATCTTGAATTTTTTTGTGAGAAATGTGGATCTTTAAAGAGACATCATGACCACACTATAAGTTTTAATTAATCTTTTAAAGTTTGAAATTTTTGATGATAAGTTACTAACTTGGATTTTATTTGTTGTAGAATTTTTTTTGGTTGTAACTATGTGCATGTGATGATCTTGTTTAAATTATGTGTTCTTGGCTTAATTGGTGACTTGGAGTGTTAATTATTTTTTTAGACAATATAAAATATTTCAAATCCAGTTTTATAACTCATAATAAACTAATATTGCTGCTGGAAAATGTTTTAGTGGTTAGTAAACAACTTAAAAATTTAGATCCTAACGTATAAACTTGAAAAAAGAATAATTTTGTGGTTGGAATTTGGTAACATGGCAAGATCTTGAGATTTATGTGATAAAAAATAATTTTTAATATAAAACTTTAATTCTGGAAATTTTCATTAGAAATAAGAACAAGTGATTTTTTTTGTTATAGTAATTAAATAATACGTTTATGACATTAAGAAAATAAATTATACAAGAGTTTTAGAAAATATTTCTTGGTAAATATTTGTGAATACTTGGTGCTGTTGTATTTTGATGTATTTGAATATTATTTGTGATTATAAGAATGTTATGAATATGGTAAATGACAAAAGAATTAAAAGGGACCCAAGTTTAGGCGCGAACAAAACGTTGGAAACGGTATAAAACACATCTTTGTGGGCAAACGGAGGAAATTGGTAAAACTATTTTGGAGGAATATTTTATGATATTAGAAGTTAATTTCAAGCATAAGAAAAATACCTAATAAAGAAAATTGGTTGGGAGAAATTTTGACACGCGATTTGTCCTTAAAACGTCTTTTTAAGAACGTTAGAACGACAAATTTTGGCAATTAGTAACTTTTCATATAAGGACTGTTTTCTGGAAAGATTTCATTTTTAAATTTACTGTATTTAATTGGTATTTTTAAAGTTAAACACTTTTGGCTTTGGAATCACTCAAATCGGAAATTTCTTGGCAAAATACGACGAAAATAATGTTTTGACAAAGAAATGGGATTTTACTACTTTGTATCTTTACCTTAGAAAAGAAAGGATTCTTTTATCTTCAATATAAATCTAGGAGAATTACCTTATCATAATAATATATTTTATCTAAGGGTTTACAAAAAATTTTAGAAAGTAAAATCAATCTAATTCGTTTGTACGACAAGAACGAAGTTTTGATAAACGGTAAAAACTAACTACTTTATATCCTTAATTTAGAAAAAATAGAATTTATTTTATTTCCAATATAGGACTAGGGGAAATATTTTGTAATGATAAAATGTTTTACCCAAGGCTTTATAAAAATTTTTAGAAAGTCGAAACCAATTTAAATCGTTCACCGTAAGTCAATACGGTGAAACGACATTGGTAAAAAATTGAAAAATCATTAGAAAAATATTTTTGTCCTTATTTTTCTCTTAAATGTATATCTTACCTTCAAATTATACCTTTGAGTAAAAGAACAAAATAACTAGAGAGTCTTACTCTCTAAGAAATTTAATCAATGAATTATACTTAAAATATCTTTTAGAATTGAAAAATATGTTTTGTCCTTACTTTTATCTTAAATGTGATATTAAATTTTAAGTTCACATTTTTGAACAAAGAAACCAAATGATTTAAAGAAATTGTGTTCTTTGAAAAGTTTATTAAATATATTATATTTAAATATCTTCAGAGATTTATAAATAAATTGTGTTCTATAGAAAGTTTTCTTATAAATCTTGTTTAGAGAATGTTCTTGATATTTTTAGTAAAATGGTTTGAGAAATAATTAGACTTTGGTTCCTTGTATCCACTATGTGAAAAGAACTTTACTATTAGATTCTCTAAACGCTTTAAGGACAAATACGTCTAACAAACAAGGTTCCGTCTAAACTTCGGGCACCCTAGTAATAAAACATGTACATGGCATTTTACATTTGGAGTTGGGGAGGGATGTTAGAAAAATCCCCTAAAGCATAAACTGATGGGTACACTGAAGAATCTGTCACGTCTCGATACCTGAGGGCAGTCTATGGAGTATAACCAGAGGCGGGAATTCTAAGTGGCATCGGATTCACGCCTATCGCCGGACAGCCCATAGCAAACTCTGGTGTACTTTGACTAGAGGCGGAATTTTCTATGACCGTGGATTGCCCATTCTGTGGTGATGTGTGTGATTGGACATTTTGGTGTTGGGACTGAGAGTCCTTACCCTTTTGTGAAAACCAGAATGAGGAGAGCATCGGTCGCTCTAGTTGGGCAGGAGAGATAAGGGTAGATGGCTATACATATGATTATTGGGATAGGAGATTGATGAGTAGAAGTTGGGCCTCATTACATATTGGTATTGAATTATATTTATAATAATTGAATCTAACACATGCATAGCATGCCATCATTATATGACTAACCTTTCGATTGTTATTGATATTTGTGTATGTGCAGTTTTATATGTCTATTATAAGGTATAATGTGTGTAATCATTTCTATGGTTTTAAATCCTTGAGCCACCCTTGTATGTATTTGTTATGGGTTGAGAGCTTTGTACTCACCCATTTGTTGTTGTGTGTTGTTTTTCCTTTCCCGTGATCATCAGCTGAAGGTCAAGGCGAACGCGAGCAACATATGGACTACTCTTAGTAGAGGGCGTGGATCGTGGACGTTGGTTGTTTATATTCGCTGTTAGTGTCGAGACCGTTGTAGGTCACGATGTTTATTTAATGTTATGTTATTTTGTAGTAACTGTTGTTGGGAGCCTGCGAGCCCCGTACCTTTTGAGTACACTGTTATGATAAAGAATCGATCTATACTATGACTTCTATTTGAACTGCATGTGATGATCACCAATAAAAAAAACTCCTATTTTTCTTAAACAATTAGTGACTCCTTAATTAAGTAGGACATTCTAGTGTGGGAATTTGTCCTAGTTAATCGAGGGTGTCACAGATGGAACTACTCTTTTCTCAGCCAACAGAAAAAACGACCTTTATAAGGTTGATTTGAGTGAACTGCATAGTCAAAATCTAACGTGTCTCTTTTCTTCACCTGAAGAGAAGTGAATTTGGCACAAAAAGCTTGCACATGTTAGCATGAAACATATTTCAAAAATAAACAGAAAACGGTTAGTCAAGGGACTTCCTAGAATTTCATTTAGTGGAACCCAACCCTATAAAGCATGTCAAAAAGGGAAACAACACAAAACTTCTTTTAAAAATAAAGATGTTGTTTCAACGTCCAGATTACTTGAGTTGTTGCATTTAGACTTGTTTGGACCATCTCAAATCTAGAGTCTTACTGGAAAAAAGATATGGTTTCGTAATTGTTAATGATTTCACCAGAATCACATGGGTTTATTTCTTGGGCTACAAGGATGAGTCTGCAAAAGTATTCAAGATTTTCTGTAAGAAAATCTAGTCTGAAAAAAAGTCTCTATATTGGTACAATAAGAAGTGACCATGGTAATGAATTTGAAAATGAGATTTTAGAAAAATTTGTAACAAAACTGACATCTCTCACATATTTTCTTCTCCAAGAACACCTCAATAGAATGGTGTTATGGAAAGGGAAAATAGAAGTCTATTAGAGATGACTAGAACCATGCTTTGTGAAAATGACTTACCAAAATATTTTTAGGTTGAAGCTGTACGCACTTCTTGTTATATTCAGAACAGAGTCTTTATTAGACCAATACTGAATTAGACTTCCTATGAATTGTCGAAAGGAAGAAAACCCAACATATCATATTTTTATCCATTTGGATGCATAAGCTATATCCTAAACACAAGAGATCAACTTGGAAAGTTTGAGTCAAAGTGTGATAAAGGTATCTTCATAGGCTATTTAAATACATCAAAGTCTTACAAAGTCTTTAATACAAGAACCCAAACCATTAAGGAATCAATGCACGTAAGATTTTATGATCTAACAAAGATTGATAAGAAATTGGCAGATTTAGATGGTGATGACGCATATATTATGTAAACTGAAGGAGAACCTGAACCTTCAGACTCTGTTGCCCCTCAACAACAAGAATTAGATCAACAAACAGTATCCTAACCAAAGAAACCAAGAGATTAGAAGTTCAAGACTTATCATCCTTCAGATCTCTTCATTGGAGATCAAACTAAAGGAGTCTGAACCAGATCAAGGTTCCAGAACCAATCATCAATGACACTTGTGTTAGAACTTGAACCTAAGACCATTGAGGAAGGTTCGGAGGATCCTGACTGGATCAATGTTATGCAAGAAGAACTCAATCAGTTTCAAAGAAGCAAAGTCTGGATCCTGGTTCCAAGACCAAAGAACAAGAGTATCATTGGAACAAGATGGGTGTTTAGAAACAAACTGGATGAAGAAGGCAAAGTTGTAAGGAACAAAGCAAGACTTGTAGTATAAGGTTACAACCAACAAGAAGGTATATATTTCACTGGAACCTTTGCCCCTATAGCTAGACTTGAAGCTATAAGGATTTTACTTGCCTTTGCTGCTTTTAAGGGAATTAAATTATATCAGATCAAGATACCTTAGAATCCTCTTCACTGCAGGCAGGTGTACTTAATATCTTATGAGCACACATACACACACAACATTATATCTGGTCTGTTAGATGTTAAATACAATAGTGATCCAATCATTCCTCTATACAGAGTCTGATCAACTGATGTACCAGATTCATCTTTATTTATAGTGCAATTAGGATGTATTGGAGTACTCATGGGTTTGACATCAGCCATTTTAAATTTTATGAGTAACTCTTTGGTGTACTTCTGTTGATGAATAAAAATTCCATCAACAGTCTATTTAATCTGTAGACCAAGAAAGAATTTGAGTTCACCTATCATGCTCACCTCAAATTTTGACTGTATGGTTTTCACAAATTCTTTACACAGACTTTCTTTTGTAGCACCAAAAATAATGTCGTCTACAGAGATTTGAACTTAAAGTGTTTATCTGAACCTTTTCTAAAAAAATGTTGTATCAACCTTTCCTCTAGTAAATCCTTTTGATTTAAGAAAAGAACTGAGTCGATCATACAAGCTCAAGGTGCTTATTTCAGACCATGCAGTGCTTTACTAAGTTTAAAGACATGATATTTCTAAGGATTTGTCTTTAAACCCTGGAGATTGTTTTACAAAAACTTCTTCTTCAATAAAACTGTTTAGAAAAGCGCTCTTAATATCCATCTGATATAATTTAATTCCCTTAAAAGCAACAAAGGCAAGTAAAATCCTTATAGCTTCAAGTCTAGCTATAGGGGCAAAGGTTTCAGTGAAATCTATACCTTCTTATTGGTTGTAACCTTATACTACAAGTCTTGCTTTGTTCTTTACAACTTTGCCTTCTTCATCTAGTTTGTTTTTGAACACCCATCTTGTTCCAATGATGCTCTTGTTCTTTGGTCTTGGAACCAGGGTCCAGACTTTGCTTCTTTTAAACTGGCTTAGTTATTCTTGCATAACAATGATCTAGTCTAAATCCCTAAAGGCTTCCTCAATGGTCTTAGGTTTAAAGTTTGAAACTAATGACATTGATGATTGGTTCTAGAACCTTGATCTGGTTTGGACTCCTTTAGCTTGATCTCCAATGATGAGGTCTGAAGGATGATATGCCTTGAACTTATAATATTTTGGTTTCTGTGGTTCAGACACTGTCTGTTGATCTGGTTCTTGTTGTTGAGGAGTAATAGAGTCTGAAGGTTTAGGTCTTTCTTCAAACTGTATGATACCTACATCATCACCATCTAGATCTGCCAATTTCTTGTCAGTCTTTGTTAGATCATCAAATTTTACGTGTATTGATTCCTCAATGGTTTGAGTTCTTGTATTAAAGACTCTATAAGATTTTGATGTATTTGATTAGGCCATGAAAATACCTTTATCACACTTTGAGTCAAACTTTCCAAGTTGAATGTTTAGGATATAGCATGTGCATCCAAATAGTTGAGAATATGATATGTTTGGTTTTCTTCCTTTCCACATTTCATAAGGAGTCTGATTCAGTATTGGTCTGATAAAGACTCTGTTCTGGATATAACAAGAAGTGCTTACGGCTTCAGCCCAAACATATTTGGGTAAATCATTGTCACAAACTATGGTTCTAGTCATCTCCAACATACTTCTATTTTTCCTTTCCATAACACCATTCTGTTGGGGTGTTCTTGGAGAAGAAAATGTGTGAGAGATGTCAATTTTGTTACAAAAATTTCATTTTCAAATTATCTGTCATGGTTAGTTCTTATTGTACCAATACAAATTCCTTTTTCAAATTGGATTTTCTCATAGAAAATCTTGAATAATTGTGCAGACTCATCCTTGTGGGCTAGGAAATATACCATGTCATTCTGGTGAAATCATCAACAATAACAAAGCCATATCTTTTTCCAGTAAGACTCTATATTTAAGATGGTCTGAACAAGTCTAAATGCAATAGCTCAAGTGGTCTAGACGTTGAAACAACATCTTTATTTTTAAAAGAAGTTTTGTGTTGTTTCCTTTTTTGACATGCTTTGCAGGGTTAGGTTCCATTGAATGAAATTCTAGGAAGTCCTTTGACTAACCCTTTTCTATTGATTTTGGAAATATGTTTCATGCTAACATGTTCAAGCTTTTTGTGCCAGATCCACTTTTCTTCAGATGAAGAGAAAAGACACGTTACATTTTGACTGTCCAGCTCACCCATATCAACCTTGTAAAGGTTGTTGTGTCTGTTGGCTAAGAAAAGAATGGTTCCATCACCATTGATGATTGTACACTTTTCTTTATCAAAAGAAACTCTATAACCATTGTCGCAAAATTGACTTATGCTTAGTAAGTTATGTTTCAGACCTTCAACAAAGTAAATATACTTAATTATAGGGGAAGAAATTTTACCAACTTTACCAATCCCAGTGATTTATCTGGACTGGTTTCCTCCAAGTAACTTTCCCTCCTTCAAACTGTTCCAAGTTTAGGAACATAGACCTTTTGCCCGTCATGTGATGCAAGCATCCACTGTCTAGATATCAGAAGTATTGCCTTGCTTTTGTCCTTAAGCACATCTGAAATGGGAACAATCATTGTCTTTGGTACCCAGAACTTTTTGGGTCCTGTATGGCTAGTTGTCTCAATGTTTTTCCCTTTTCTTTTTGAGCAGTCTTGAATCACATGACCGTGTCTTTTGAAATAATTGTACTTAGCATGTTTATGTTCAGTAACAAATTGCGTTTTTAAACACTCTTTAGTCACATGACCATGGTTCTTGCAACATCTGCATTTAACATGCTTATGTTTTGATTGGAAAGACATAGAATGAGTACTTTGCTTTGCAATCAGTTTCTTCAACATATCTCAGACCAGGCCTCTTGGAACTTCTTTTTGATTTTCCCATAAGTTTATACAAATTTTCAGTTCCATTAACAAATTTGGCCAGGTCTGTAGTAAGCGAGCTTACTTCCCGTTGAAGAGACTTGATTTCCTTATCTTGTGAGATAAATAAGAGTCTGAACCATTGAGTTTAGTTTTTAGAAAATCATTTTTCTTTTTAAGTTTATGTATCTCCTCAAGATGCATCCTTTCTATATCATTAGGCTCTTTAAGAAGTTCTTTGTCTAAATCATTTTTCTTCAGTTTAGATATTTTATATCCATATGAAGAAATTGTTTTAAATTGCTTCTTTTTCAACAGCTTATAATTTTTCAAAAGAATTAAAAAGTCTTTAAAGAGAGCTTCATAGTTTTCTTATAGTTTAGACTTATTTACCTCTTCAGTTTTAGAATTGTCTGAACATGATTCAAATTCTGAATCAGTGTTGGCCATGAGATAAATTTGAGCAGTCTCTGCTTCTTCAGACTCACTTGTGCTAGTTGGGTCTTCATCATCCCAAGTGATGAGCCTTTTTTATTTCTTGAAAAGTTTTTTCTTCTCTTTTTTGCCTTTTCTATCCTTATTCAGGAAAGGACACTCAGCTTTCATGTGTCCTGGTTTCCTGCAATTGAAACATCCTATAGCAGATTTGTAAGTTTTAAACTCAAATGAACTTTTACCTTTAGGTTCTCTTCTATCGAACCTTCCTCCTCCATTCTTCTTCTTCTTCTTCTTCTTCTTCTTCTTCTTTTTCTTCTTTTTTTTCTTCTTCTTCTTCTTCAGAAGTCTGGGGAATCTTTTAGTTACGAGGGCCAATTCTTTATCAGTGTCCTCCTCCTCTTCATCAGCTGCAAGGTCTGAGCTAGTATATTCTTTAACTCTTGGCTCCTTGCTTCTCCTGGTAGTCTCTTCATACTTCAGGGCAATGTTCTTAGAGGATGAGGGCTTGGGAACTTCCTTCTGACTAAGCTTCAGCTCTTGAACTCTTAGAACACTAAGAAGTTCATCCAAAGTAAGAATATTGAGATCCTTAGCTTCCTCTAACGCAGCATATTTTGCATCAAACTTTTCTAGCAAACAGCCTAAAATTTTTAGTTGATGTCTTCAATTGAAGGCGTGGATCCCAGTATTTTAAGCTCATTGAGGAGAGTCTAAAACCTTCCAAACATCTGGTCTACGGACTCATGATCTTCCATTTTGAAGTTATCGTACTTCTTGGTCACAAGAATCTTCTTTGACCTCTTAACATTGGAAATTCCTTCATAGTTGCGTTGAAGAGCATCCCATATTTCTTTAGTTGTTCTGTAGCTATACACCTTATTGTACTCTAATTTACTCAATGCATAGATTAAAAGAAATCTAGCTTTAACATTCGCTTCCATCTTCCTTGTGTCAACAGTATTTATCTTTCGGAATTAGCTTTTCTTCTTTGTTTATAGGTTATGGATTATCACCTCTTGTGATTATTCCCCATAGTTCATACTGAGTGGACTTGATGAACATTTTCATCCCGTCTTTCTAGTAAGGATAATCTTCACCAAAGAAAGCAGGTGGTCTGTTCGAAGATACCCCTTCTTGAATTAGCTGATCGTGAGAAGATGAGGCCATGGATCTTGTTCCCTTTTACTCATGAGAGTAATCAACCCAAAAGGACAAGCTCTTATACCAATTGATAGTACCGAGTTACACTTAGAAAGAGGGGTTGAATAAGTCTAAAACTCTTTTTGGAAAATTGTACAGACTACTCAAATAGAATAATCAATTTAATAGACTAGCGTAAGGAGCAGAAAATCACACATCATAATTTATCCTGGTTCACTTTAAACTTAGAAGTCCAGTCTCTTTAGACCGAAGGATTTTTCACTATTGTAAAATACCTTTACAATCTACACTAGCTCAGTGTAACAGTATTCTTGACTCCAGCCACTTTTGGCTTAAACCCAAGTATTCTTAACACTAGCCACTCCTGGCTACAAACCCAAGTATTCTTTTAAAAGCCTCTTCAGGCCACAGTGTTTCCCAACACTTACAAATTCTGACAACACACCAGAATATACAAAGTGTAGTAGTAAAATGTTTGAAGTTAAAATCAAATAACTTAACTTACAAAGATATGAAATAATTACAAGGTACACTGAGCTATAGACTACTATAAGTCAAGGTCTACACTAAGTAGAACTACAAAGAAGACTTAAGAAGTAAATGCAAGAACTTAGAAACTTTAAAAGAAAAATCCTTTAGATTTCGGTTTCTAGAGAGAAAATAAGAGAATGTTCAAGTATGAAATTGAGCAGTGTGTCTTGTATTTATAGTCATTCTGAAAAATATTCATTGGTTTAGCTTCAAAGCATGTTGGTCTTTTCAGGATTGTATTGTTAGTGAGTACAAACACATGCTTCAGACAAATTTCCTTAACTGGGTTGCTTTGAAAATCTTCAATAAAAGATCCCTTTTGCTTATGTAATTTTGGAAAGCTCATACACTCTATAGCAGTTGACCTTAGGCTATCCGTTCTGAACAGGTTCAACTTTTCTAACACCTTGAGACATGTGAGGTAGTTTTCTTGATAAGCGTGAGAAAGTTTTCAACTTTTTTGTTGATTGCCTTTTTGATGATAGCTTTAGAGATAATATGAGAAAGTTCATGCAGCTTCATATTTGGAAAGGAAATGTCCTTTTTTCAATACTCGAAGAGTTAGAAATCCTTTCGTAGTCTGTTGAGAAATACTCTCGTGGTCTGTAGATTCAAATTGGCTTGATTTAGATAAGCTTCAAGTGAGTACAGACTTCTTCATTTTAGAAGCAAATTGATTTCTACGGACTCCCCCTATCTTTTGCAAATGGAGTTTTTCAAACTCTTATCATACTTCAACAAAATTGTTAGACAAACAAACAGTACAGACTTCATTTTAGCTGAGAGTCTTGATATGCATTATTAACAAATCACAAAGGGTTCAAACTACTCAATCATAAGTTCAGACTAGTCTCTAACAAGGGAGTTGGATGACACATAAGGAGAAGGAAAAAGGGATTTACATTTTCTTTTAATTTTAATTGGCTCGTAATTTCACTGTTTCAAATCATACGCTGTATCCGATTAATTATCCCCCTCGTCGAAAAATTATTTTGAATATACCCTTGGAACCACAATAATATTCTCATCACTATGTGACCTTAATCTCTCAAAAATAATTTATTGGTTTCTACAACATCTATATAATCATCCGGTTTCAGTTAATCTTAAGTTGCCACTAAGCCATAATTAATTCATAATTAATTCTCCTAACTATTTTGGGCCTTAAATAATTATTCATCCTTATAAAATAAATTATTTCTTAAAATTTGGGATGTTACAATCCACCCCACCTAAAAAGAAATTTTGTCCTTCAAATTTAATCTCGGCATATATCAGAAAGCCACACTTCTGGTCATACCCCAACAAGGTTTAATAACATTTTAAAATAGTATCGGACTTCCCAAAGTCCAACAAAATATCACTATCATCATTCCTTTTTCCCAAACATAAAATTGTCTATATCCAAAGTGGGTCACACATTATTAATCACAACCCATCTAGTACAACTCACATATTTTATCCAGAACAACCAGATAGACTCAGAACATTCACCATAAAGAGTCATAGCCCCACCTGCCCAGCCTATGAGTTACTGCATCTGACATACAAGATGACGTTCCTTCCTGTAGTGGTTACAACAAACATATGAGGTTGGTGCAAAAGTGTACGCTACCATAATACCTATGGCATGCAGAGTCATATCGGGGACAAAATACCCCCTATTCTTATCGCTCACATCAATCACATTTACTCAAATAATACTAATCCACATGAGACTTAGTGATAATTCATACGAGTCCCTAACCAACACACTCATATCAACATTGTCATTATACATAATTTGGCATAAATCATGCCATAATAATCATCAAATATCAGTTACCATCACCATAAATTGATATAATAACCATAGACTTCCAGACATCATAGGTTGAGTACCTAATCGTTGGACCTTATCCATCCTGTAGCCATGGTCAAACAATCTAATAATCCTTTGTTTTATCCACACACTGATGAACAGACAAGAATGAAATAACGAGTTTGAAGAACAAAAATAAAAGGTGAGTTGAAACATATGACAAAAGGATGATAAAGAAAAAGAGGGTTATCAGGAAAAAAGTTAAAAAAAGGAAGATCATTCTTCTTGAATGGTCCATAGGTAATGGCACCAAAGAGCATCTGCATGAGCTTTGTTTGGATTAGGAGCAGAGAGGATGGTGTGAAGGTTAGATACAGGGAGTTGGTGAGGTATAAGAGGACCCTTGTAGTGAGGCTTGTACTTGGGAGGCATAGGGTTCTTCAATCTTCCCGAGTTTATCCATGTCTTCTTAACCTGCTGTGTATCTAGACGAATCAAGATTTTTTTTCCATGGAAGAGCAACGGGTCTCTTCTTTAGGGGAGCAGAGTCAAGAGTAATAACTCCAAACCTCAAATCTCTAGCAATAAAGGCCAGTTTAGCTATCAGAACCAGATGTATGGCAATGATCTAGTAAGTGTCTTCTAGAGCTTCTGTAACAGATTTGGGTTTCAATTCTGAAACTAGTGCAATACGGGGCTGATTGAGAAGCTTCGATCTGGTTTTAATTCCAGCTACTTGAACTCCAATAATGAGGTCTGAAGTATGATAAGCTTTAAACTTTTAGTCTCTTCTCTGTTTTTGGTTTTGTTATTGATTAATTTTGATCAGGCTCTTTTTCTTTCTTTTCATCAGATTCTCATTGATCAGGGTCTGTTTCTTGCTTTTTGGTTCAACTTCTTGTTGTAGTGTACCTGCATCATCAATATTTAGATCTGTCAGTCTCCTGTCAGTCTTTTAAAGATCATCAAATCTTACATACATTGATTCCTCAATGGTTTGAGTTCTAGTATTGAAAACTCTGTAAGATTTTGATGTGGTTAAATAACCCATGAATATTCCTTTGTCACATTTGGAATCAAATTATCCAAGATAATCCCTAGTGTTAAGAATATAATAGGTACAACCGAAAGGATAAAAATATAAGATGTTGGGTTTCCTTCCTTTCCACAATTTATAAGGAATCTTATTCAATATAAGTCTAATAAGAATTCTATTTTGAATATAACAAGAAGTGCTCATACCTTCTTCCCAGAAATATTTTGAAAGATTGTTTTCACAAAGCATTGTTCTGGCCATTTGCTACAGAGATCTATTTTTCCTTTCCACAACACCATTTTGTTGAGGTGTTCTTGGAGAAGAAAAACTGTGAGTAATACTCGACTCATTGTAGAATTTTTCAAAAACATCATTTTCAAATTCTCTGTCATGATCTATTCTTTTTGTACCAATACATAATCCTTTCTCATTCTAGGTTTTCTTGTAGAAAATCTTGAATACCTTGACAGACTCATGCTGGTAGTTAGGAAGTATATCTAAGTCATTCTTGTGTAGTCATCAATAATGACAAATCCATATTTCTTTCTAGATAGACTTTGCACTTGAGATGAACCAAATAGATCTAAGTGTAATAGTTCTAAAGGTCTGATAGTGAAAATAACATTATTGTTTTCAAAAGATGTTTTATGTTATTTTCCTTTTTGGCATGCTTCACAAGGCAAGGAACTGTTGAAGGAGATCTTTGGCAGTCTCTTAACAAGACCTTTTCTGTGAATTTTTGAAATATGTTTTAAACTTGCATGCCCAAGCTTTTTATGCCAGATTCATCTCTCTTCAGAGTTAGAAAATAAACATGTTACATTCTGATCATTTAGCTCGTTCATGTCAACCTTATATAAGTTGTGATGTCTGTTCGCATTAAAGAGTATGGATCCATCATGGTTAATGATAGTACACTTTTCTTTATCAAAATAGACTTTTTACCTATTGTCACAAAATTGACCGATGCTCAATAGGTTCTGTCTCAGACCCTCAACCAGAAACACATTTTCAATAACAGGTGAAGGAATTTTACCTACTCTACCAAACCCTATGATCCTTTTAGTCTTCATAGGTGACTGTTCCACCTTTAAACTTTTCTAGGTCTAGGAACATAGACCTTCTTCCTGTCATATGATGCGAGCATCCACTGTCCAGATACCAGTACAGATGCTTTTTCTTTGTTTTCAAGCACATCTACAATTGGAATAATTAATGACTTTGGTACCTATATCTTTTTGGGTCCTGCATTGTTAGATATTTCCTCATTTCTTCTTTTTCTTTCTCTACAATCATTGATTAAGTGACCATGCTTCTTACAGTAATTACATTTGACATGTTTCTAATTTTTTGAAGTGAATGAAAGAGGTAAAACTTGCTTGAAATCATTATCCTCTACATATCCCAGACCTGGCCATTTATGACCTCTACATTTGATGATTCTGTTTCCTCATCAGACTCTTTTGAACTAGATGATCCTTCATCCCATGTGATTAGACCTTTCTGCTTTTTGGGAAACCTTTTCTTTTCCCTTTTATCCTTTTTGTGTCTACTTAGGAGTGGACATTCTACTTTCATATGTCTTGGTTTCCTACAATTAAAACATTCTAGATCAGATTTTTCAGTTTTAAATTCTTTTGAAATTTTTCAGGTCTGAATTTTTTCTTCTTTAACAGCTTGTGAAATCTCTTGGTTACGAGATCTAATTCCTCATTTGTATTAGCTTCTGAATTATTAGAGTTTGGATCAGAACTTATGGATTCTTCTACTTTTAGCACTTTGGATTTTCTTCCCGACTCATCAGACTTCAATGCAATGTGATGGTTTGGAGAACAGATTTAGAAGGGGAGTTGAATAAGTCTGTTCACTTTTTCAAACCAAAAAGTGATATTTAAGTGCAGTAGCGTTGTGCACACCGGACTAGACTTTTGCTTATACAGAGAGGGTAATACTTTGATTGAGCGAGCGTAATTTTGCCAGACTTTTACAATCGAGTATAACAATAAGAATGCACAGACTTTTGATAGTAAAAAGTAAGAGAGAAACAGACAATACGCAAGCAATTTTATACTGGTTCACCTCCAACACAGAGACTACATCCAGTACCTTCAAATCTGAAGGATTTCCACTATGTAAAAATCATTTACATTAGATGTTGAGTATTACTGACTCCAGCCACTCCTGGCTTAAGCATAGCTCGTGCTTCAAGTATTCTTGACACCAGCCACTTTTGGCCCTGAGTATTCTTGACTCCAGCCACTCCTGGCTTAAGCACAACCTGTGCTTCAACACACCAGACCCCTATGATTCCTATAAGTATTATTTTACAGCATCCACTCCTGGGGCAGACCCAAGTATTCTTTCACAAGCCACTCCTAACTCAAACCCTGAGTATTCTTTCAAAAACCTCTCCAGGCCAATAGTGTTTTCCACACTAACAGAGTCTGACAACACACGAGACCTGTACTACCAAAGGATTGGAAGAATTAATTCAAATAAAATAAGCCCTTTGACTTAGCAGAGCTAAGTGATAAACCATGAAAATAGGTTTGTAAAAAAAGATAAGGCTTATTTTCCCGTAGGGCTCAGTACATTCAGAAAGTGAAAGATGATTGGAAAATGTATTGAGCCAGAAAGCATGACTTTGGATAATATGCAATTAGGTACACAAAGGCATATCCCAATTTACTATGGCATCTAAGTAGAAAAATGAGTGCACATAGTGAGCTTTCTTTATCTTCATGGTAGATCTTCCATATAGAGTTACTCGTTGTTGAGTATACTGTCATGTCTTCATTTCTTATGAGCTTTTGTATATGAACGTCTGGTGTCTGTTCATGATATTTTCTCCTTTTTTCATCACACTTTGATTAGTGTGTTCTATCTTATCTTCTTCTTTTTACAAGCTCTCTCTCTTTTTCATTTTTCTCTATAGTAGTTCTTTTTAACCTTAACTCTCACTAATAGATTTTTCTCTCCTCATATTTTTTTCTATGTTTTTCAAGAGGCTACTCTAGAGAAGAGATTGATTTTATTTATATAGAATCATCCTGTTGAGCTCAGAGAGAGTCTATTAATTATATGACCGTTGAGAGTTGTAGAGAACAAAAGCCCTCTTGTTGAAGTTACACAAAGGGCAAGAGCTTTTGTTGTTAGAGAGAGACGTTCTATACATGGAATATAAATTTAAGAGCTTTGAGATGTGTGCAGTCGTAGGTGGAGTATAGGTATCATAAGTTTCACGAAAAGGGAAAGCTTTGATTCAGAATCTTGGAATGCATGAGATAAAGGTGAAACTTAGATGCTTTTCAGACTAGATTATAATCCATCATGTTTAGTTAATCTTCCTTTCAAGAGTCTTTTCTTTAAGCTTCGATGGAGATGACTTGTGACCATTGATGCTTCATGTATCAGACCGCTTCTAAAAGTTTGAAGGGAGAAGTCAGGGTCTGATGCTTTCATATCTTCTGAAGCTTTAATGATGTTTTCAAGTCTGGGTCTGGTAAGTTATTCTGATGTGAGAGAATTTCTTTTGAAGTGAATTGTCATACTTTTGATTCTTCTTTTGTCTTAGAATGTAGAGTCCATATTGCGATTAAGTTTTCTTGACTTTTGATGCGTAGGCTCCCTCTTTCTTTTATAGCTTAGGCCTTATGTTTCTTGAAACACTTAAACACCCGCATCAAGTGATAACAAATGACTTTATTTAAGTTAGAATCCACAATGTTAGTTATTAATATATCTTCATGAAATCTGGTTTAAATGATTCAACATTGACCAGACTTTTCTTCAACACAATGCTTTTGGAAGAGGAGGGTTTGTTGACTTCCTTCTGCTTTAGTTTCAGCTTCAGTTCATGCATTCTAAGTACTCCAAGTAATTCATCCAAGGAGAAGGTACTCAGATCCTTATCTTCTTCTAGAGATGAGCATTTGGCATCAAACCTTTCTGGTAATTCCAAGGAGCTTTACATTAATGTCTTCTGTAGAGGGTGTGGTTCCAAGAGCTTTAAACTCATTTAGCAGAGTTTGAAATCTTCCAAACATTTGATCCATAGTCTCATGTTCCTCCATCTTGAAAGTATCATACTGTTTGGTTAATAGTGTTTTCTTGGATCTTTTAACATTGGAGGTGTCTTCGTAATTGTGTTGAAGAGCATCCCAAACTTCTTTAGCAGATTTGTAACTGAATACTTTGTTGTATTCTGACTTACTGAGAGCATAAGTAAGTAAGAATATGTTCTTAGCGTTTAACTCCATCTTTTTTATTTCCTTAGAAGTCCACTCATTTTCAGATTTTGGTTCTCCTTTTTCATCAACAAGGGCATTATAATCACCATTTATGATGATTGTCCATAAACTATACTGGGTGGATTTTATGAACATTTTCATTCTGTCCTTCTAGTATGGATAATCTTCTCTAAAGAAGGCTGGAGGTCTACTAATTGAAGATCCTTCTACAATCAGCTGATTTCCTTAAGCAGTTGCTATAGATCTTTATCCTTTTCATTTGAGGGAGTGATCAACCCAAAGGACAAGCTCTGATACCAATTAATGGTTCAAAGTCTCACTTAGAAGGGGGGTTGAATAAGTCGGGACTCTTTTCATGGAATGAACCAAATTAAACATAGATAATCAGACTTGTAAAAATAGGAAGGAGAAAACAACACAGAGAGTTTATACTGGTTCACTTCCAACACAGAAGCTACGTCCAATCCCTTCAAACTTAAAGGATTTCCAATATTGTAAAATCTTCATTACAATAACAGCACTAGACCAGTGTACCAAGTATTCTTGACTCTAGCCACTTTGGGTTTAACCCAAGTATTCTTTCAAATGCCTCTTCAAGCCAACAATGTTTCCCACACTAAAAACTAAGGTTGGTAACACACCAGACTTTATAAAGTAAGTTTGAAAGAGTGAAAGAGGGTATCACACAAAACTTAGTGTTTCAGGATATACAATGAAGAGTGTATAACTAAGTTGAAAAGACACAAGATCGAGGTCTACTAGAGGTAGAACATACAAAAAAGATCTTTGTCTTTTGAGAGACTTAACGATTGATTGCAAAGAAAGAGAAGGCAATGATCTTTTTACAAATTACTCTAGTAACTTCGTTTCTTGTACTTTGCATCAATCTTCTGAAGAGTATTTATAGGAAGCAAATGGTAACCATTGCTGCCTTTTGAAAGGAGTTATATTTGTTGGAAGTCCTGTAAAGGAGTTATGCTTAGAGCTTTGAGAGGTATTAGACTTTTGTTTTTCCAGTAAGGTGTTTGAAGAGTCTGATACCTAGGTTCTTTTGTTCTTGCATGAAAATAGTTCCTTATGCAACGCTGACAAATAAAGTTGTTTTCTTGCTTTATTTGATTGGAATAGAGAGAAGAAGATAAAGTTGTAATCCTTTGAAACTAAGCTTACACACATGCTGACTTGTTCTAGATTTTTGTATTTGTGTAGAGGATTGTGTTTGGATATTTGAGCACTGAGTTGGCTGCTTTGCTGATTTGTTTCTTGTTCTTTTTGGTGATAAGCACATTTATCTTGATAAGTGCATGAGTTCCAAGGCATCACGAAAATAGATTTTAGAATATTGAGGTTTGGCCTTTGGAGTAACGTTCTTCTCTAAGATTGATTGAGGATGCCCAAAAGTCTGATTCTTGATATTTATCAGAACACGAGACTGAGTGCATTTGTATCAGACCTTTTAAGGTCTAACATAGTGTTGTTTGTTAGATCAGACTTTTATTGATAATAACTCCACCTATTTTTTGCAACCTGTGTGGTTCCTGAAATACTTAGAGAAACAAGTTAAATTACATGAGAGTAGACTTCATTTGACCAACCATTGAAGTTTGTTATTAGCAAATCCAAGGTCTGAAGATAACATGTAATTTTGAGGTCTGATCAATTAATGACTTATTGTTTCTTTTCAAATCAGACCTTTCTTCTACAAGAACTTCTGTCAGCTTCGCGAAACAAGATACACTCCTTAGTGGGATGTGTGAGAACCACCAGAGGGCAAGTTTGGTAAGGGTAGTGGGAAATATTCTACAGAGCGAGGCATCAAATGCTCCTGAAATGAGTAGGTTGATGATGGACATAGTTAGGTGTTCTTTTGAGTCCACCCTTCCATCATATTTTTCCATCGTTGGGAGTTTATAGTGCACTGGCGTTGGGGTTGTCATTATTTCTTCTGTTAACGGGTAAGTGGCATAGGGGTTTGGGGGCTCGGGTCTGTTCTTCTTAGGGTTGGCAGTCTGGGTATGGTGGTAACTAGAGGCCTCTCTTTCTTCTGATCGATACCTCTCCTCTGATCGGTGGTTTCGTAGGTGTTCATTTTTCTCCGCAACTCATCCACTGTATGTTGAAGCGTTTTGACAAGGGTCAGAACCTCCCTCATCAGATCGTCGTATCTTGATATCCTTATTGGTGCTCCTGGTGATTTCCCTCCTCCCTACGGCTGGGTTGCTTCATGTGGTCACCATCTTTGTCTTCCTTGGATCCAGTCTTATTCTTTGTAATGTGGGAACCGTTTTATTGGGCCCATGGTGGGCGACAAAATATTCACTCTGAACTCGTAATACATAAAACCCCAGAGAATTACTCTAGGGAAATTAAGGATCTTATTACTCAAAGTGTCACTTGAGTTACAGAAAGTTTGTAAAGTTACATTTATCAACAGTAAAAATGAGGAAAGGGGGGCCTTCCAATCTAGGCTTATTTGGTGAGGAGATAACTATATCCTGTTTTGATCATAGAAACTTAAAATCTCCATTATACTTTTCAAGAATAAGGGAATTCGGTAAGATCCCCTCCCGATCTAAGAGGACTGTAAGAAAAACTATAAGTAATACTAAACACCATCCTCATTATTGGGTATTGAACGTTGTTTTTAAAATGCTAATCTAGTGGAAAAAAGGCCTTTTACACCGGGGATTTTACACAGGTTGTAATGTAACCAGTGTAAAAAATTAGGCAATGGCAATTTTATAAATAATATGAAAGTTTAGACCGGTCTACACTTTAGACCGGTGAGAAATACTTAATTTTGTACCGGTCTTGGTTTCGACCGGTGAGAAAGGTTTATGTATGTACCGGTCTTTGTTTAGACCGGTGAGAAATTGTAAGACTTTATACCGGGCCTTGCCTTTTGGACCGGTGAGAAAACATTTTCGCCTATCTCAATTCCCTACCTCTCGAAAACTCTCTCACTCCTGAAAGCTCTACCTCTCGAAAACTCTCTCACTCCCGAAAGCCCTACCTCTCGAAAAGTCTCTCACTCCCGAAAGCCCTACTGTCTCCGTTTATCGAAGCTTGGAGGTCTCTCTCTCCAAGGTCTCACTACACGGTCTCTCAGTTCCATTAAACCACAGGTACCCTCTTTCTCCTCGTTTTTGTGCTGGTGGACTTTGAGAAATGGGTTTCTTTTTTGTTTTCCATTTTTGTTGTTTCTGATTTCTCTTAATTTCGCAGCCCTCTCAATTCCCTACCTCTTGAAAACTCTTTCACTCCCCAAAGCCCCATCTCTCGAATCTCACTCTCGAAAACTCTCTCACTCCCGCCCCACCTCTCGAAAACTTTCTCACTCCCTGTCTCTATTTGTCAAAACTTGGAGGTCTCACTACAGGTACCCTCTTTCTCCTCGTTTTTGTTTTCCATTTTTGTTGTTTCTGAATTCTAATGTAGTACCCTTGTGTGTGATACATCAGACACACGCTTTATTCTGGGTGAAATGTGGTATTTTTTTGGTTTAACATGAATCATAAATGAATTATTTTTTAACCATTCATTATAAATCAACTCAAAATTCATCCAAGCTCATTGACACGCCTTTGGATGCATGTTCTTGTTTCTATGACGTACCTTTTCTGATTTTACCCAGGGAATGCACCCTATATATCTTTAGTTAACCTTTCATGTTACATTTTAGATTTTAAGATATAGTTTAAATTTTTCTGAATTAGTAATCAGGAAACATGTTTCACAGGGATAAAATGATGTCAGTTTAAATGTTGTGGATTTATTAAGCTATTTGCTTTGCATTGCTTCTCTATTTGTTTTCCGTATAATTTACTAGCCCCAAGTGTCTGCCAATACTGTCTCTATGGTTGGCATTTGGCTCTATGATATAAATGTAAGAGTTGAATTTTGTATTAGCAAACTAGGATTCAGATATTCTGCAGTTTTTTTCAAACTGCATGAATCTTGACCCTTAAAACACATGGCTTATTTTATTCTAAAACTATAAATAATTGTTAAAACACAAGTAAAAAGGACTTAACATGCTTTAATCTTAACAGTTCAGTTTATGAAAAATGAATAATTATAAAAAAGGATTTCAGAGCTTTATGAAGAGAGAAAATGATAAAAGGACCTGATTGTAACAAACTGTCGGAAGCTGAGTTGTAAGATCATAGAAAACGATAATGTAATGGTCTAGATTGTTATGAGCCACATTTTTTGTTGTTGTTCCTGTATGGTTTGATTTTTTTGGATGCTACCAGTATGTTAGGATTTGACGTAATTAATGTGATTAACTTATTATTAAGTTAATGGTGAAATCTCATAAATTTAATTTGTTGTAATAGGAGATGATAAATAGTTTTCTTTTAGACCAAATCATAATAACAATTGATTTTATTCTTAAACTATTCGACAATAGGAGAAATTAGGAAAAGAAAGATACAAGATTAAAAGAATAATTATAAAGAAATCCGTGGAATAAATTCAATCAAAAGACAATTATTGGACATAAATCACAAATCAGTCATAACTCATAACAGAGGGACTAAATCTAAAACTGCTAATTACTGGGCAAAATGCCTTGTGAATTGTGATTAAAACCTAATCTAAGGTCTGTTGTGTTAAGAGTGGTTCAAAAATGGTAAGATAGCGGCTGGTGTTGGAAGTTCTGCTTGGTGGATGTGTTAGGCCAGGCATTTCTATGGTTAGCTTTTGAGTTTACCTGGTTTTTTTTGGTCCATGAGTTTACCTGGTTGGACTGTATCTTGGGGCAACTGGGCTTGAGAAATTACATATTCAACTTTTTATTATTACGATGATGTATATAATGTTGAGGTAAATTTTGTAGCATGACTGATGTCTGATGTAGTACCCGTTAGGAGTTTGAACTTAGTGGCAATGCTGGTTCTTCAGTGATAGTGTGTGTGAGAGTGTGAGTTTGTGTGTGTGTAAATGTTAGCTCTACATGACTCTACATTTCAATGTGACAGCTTCAATCCTCAACAAAATTCTTTGACAACCCCCAAGCCTCAACAATCTTCAACAATCAACATCATCCAAAGTAATGCTTCGAAAAACTCATTTACATTATTTTTTGAATGTTGAAATGTTCAATTATTTGCACTGAATTAGTTAAAAAATGATTGAATGTTTTGAATGGCTGTCACTTTCATATTGTTGACTAGTTTTAAATTTGTTGAATGTGACTAATCTTGTTTTTGGTTTAATGTATGTCAAATTACTTTGGATTTTGGAATTTTGGTGGAAACCACTTAGTGTATTACTCATTCTGTCGAAGATATTCTTTACAGGTTTGCATTACTCATTCACGTCTCTAGGATACAGTGAGGTTGTTTAAGTGTGCATTTGTTTAAGTCATGATTGAACTTCCCCACTCCCACCCATTCCCCTCTTCTTTCTATATAACCCCCTCCACACCACTTCCCAATAATGACCATCCATTTCTCTTCTGTAACCAAAAGCATTGCTAAACATAATAACTGAAAAACAAGATCTTGCTTTGAGTTTAAGCTTGAGTTTCCCTCATCACAATCTCAATCTCATCCCATCATCATCATCTTCTCCTTCTTCTTCTCCCCACAAACACCCTTTAACCCCTTCAGGTTTGTGTGTTCTTCCATTCTCCATATCTTTCTGTTTTACACTCCTTGGATTCTCAAACTTTTATTTGTTCCCAGATCTACTCCATTTTCTTTATGCTCTTCCTTTTCTCTTTTACTTTAACCAAGTAGCTTCTTTATTTCTACAAAATTTAACAATCATTTTCATTGCTGCTTTCCACCACCATTCACTAAAAGTTCCCTACTTTCTCCTTTCCCAGTTCCCTCATTCACTCCAATTTCATTTTTATTGGAGAGAAAACCGGAGATCTTATTGATCACTAATAACACCAAGTTAATTGTTTCCTGTAATTTTTTATCACTAAAATTAATAGCTAATCTGTTAGTAAAAGGAGTATACCATTAGCTTATATATTTCTTTTTATTACTAGATCATCTTAATTGCCCTTATAGATATGCTGACCCCATTACTCTCTTTCTAGCTCACTCACTCAATATTCAACAATTTCATTCACACACTTCTTTTCATTTACATAATCACTGCAGAATTTTTTTAAAACAAAGTTAAACTTATTTATATTACTTTTATTCCCTTCAATCAATTTATGTGATTGTCTTCTCACTATCTTATCTACCTCAAACATTAGTTCTCCAATTTTGACAATTGACACGGAGTTAGAGATTCAATAGATATCTCCTAATATGATATTATTCAGTGAAAGAGATGAATTTTCGCCAATCCTTAACCGCCACTAGCGAATATTTTATTTTATTTTTGTCACAAGTATATTTATCTTATCTTTCTTTACTACTAATCCTGACTGACTGGTGCTGTCTTGGCATTTCTTATTAGTAAATTTTAATGGATTTTTTGTAACTTAACCTTTTAATTATGCATTGTTTGTAAATTAACCTTTTAATACTATAAGATATCTGTGTAGAGGAATTTGGCATCTAATAACATATTTTTTTTTGGCATTTGTCACCAAGCAGAGGAGTTTGCACAGCTTTTAATTTGGCATCTGACACGAGGCAGAGAAGTCTCTGAACAGCTTTTAAACTCTATACAGGTTTATAATTTTTGTTTTTCTCTTTTTCCAAACCGTAAGATTGTTCGGAATTCTATTGTTTTTGCATCCAAAATTTTTAACTTGTTATTTGACACATTTAAAAGCAACAACTGCATTATTAAACAAGTTAAAAAAAAGGTATACATTTCATATCAAACTTTCCCGAACTATAAAGTTAAAAAAAAAGGTAGACCTTAGATTGTTTAGAAGCCAATTTCAACATGAAAGCTGAAAATCTCTTAAAAGCATGAATAGTTAGATAAAAATAGGCTACATAAAATATAAATTATATAATAAATAAAAAATTTCTCATTTGAATAATTAATGAGTAATGTTGCATCATGTCTTAAGCATGTATAACATGAAAATAGTTGCCATCTTGAAAAGTCTTCACTTGAGAAGATAATCTCAAAGTTTGCAAAATGACATGGTCATGAAGCAATGATACATCGGTACTCATTAGGTAACCCACACATAAATGCATTATGCATTCAATGATACAAATTCCAAATGATTAAACCATGATGAATGATATGATATTAATATCTATGAATGATATTTGTGTCATGTGTTCATTGTTTAAATAGGTTGTTCCAACTCATGGATCGTAGTTGGATGAGTGCACTACGCACAACCGAGGAGTATGAGAATGGGGTTGAAGATTTTCTTAATTACGCTACAAGAAACGTTGATGACATTAACGGAAGATTGTATTGCCCCTGTGTGAACTGTTTGAATAAGAATCGGTTGAAGGTTGAAGAAATCCGAGAGCATCTTCTTTGTGATGGAATTATGCTAAGCTATAAGAGATGGATATGGCATGGAGAGGCACTATCTACCATGGCAAGTGCACCCCAAACCGATCCAGTAGATTTAGATGTGGAAGATCGACTAGAGGACATGATCAATGATATTGGAGTCGAGTCTTTCCAATAACTTCATGTGTATGATAATATATGCAGTGACGCCAAAGTGCCATTGTATCCAGGTTGTACTAAGTTCACACGATTGTCAGCTGTGCTAAAGTTAGTAAACCTGAAGGCAAAAAATGGATGGACTGATAAAAGCTTGACCGAATTGCTACAATTGTTAAAGGAAATGCTACCAGAAGGTAACACACTTCCGAATCGCACCTATGAGGTGAAAAAAGTGTTGTGTCCGGTGGGTCTGGAGTATAAGAAGATACATGCATGTCTAAATGATTGCATATTGTACAGGAAGCAACATGAACACTTCGAGGAATGTCCTGTTTGCCATTTATCATGATACAAATTGAAGGATGGGGGTGTTAAATGGAACGATGGCAGAAACAAGCCTCCGGCGAAAGTTTTATGGTATCTTCCAATAATTCCAAGGTTTAAGAGGTTATTTACTAACCCAATTGATGCGAAGAACATTACATGGCATGCAGATGAGAGGCAACGTGATGACAAGATTTGCCATGTAGCTGATGGTTTACAATGGAAAAAAATTGATGAATTATTTCCAGAGTTTGGTGACGAGCCAAGAAACCTTAGGCTTGGGCTAGCTACAGATGGGATGAACCCTTATGGCAACTTAAGTAGCAGACACAGTTCATGGCCTGTTCTTTTGATTATCTATAACCTTCCCCCGAATTTATGCATGAAACGCAAGTATGTAATGTTGTCTATGATGATTTCAAGACCAAGTCAGCCTGGAAACGATATAGATGTATATCTTGGCCCCTTAATTGATGATTTGAAGATGCTTTGGGAGGAAGGTGTTGAGATTTTTGATGGGTTTCGACGTGAAAAATTTACTTTGCGGGCGATGTTATTTGGTACAATTAATGATTTCCCAGCATATGGGAATGTTAGTGGATACAGTGTTAAAGGTCATCATACATGCCCTATATGTGAGGAAGGCACATGTTACTTTCAACTTACTCATGGGAAGAAGACTGTTTACCTTGGTCATCGAAGATTTCTCAAACCTAATCATTCATACAGGAGATTGAGAAAAGCTTTTAATGGATCTCAAGAGAATGGCATTGCTCCTAAAGCGTTGACTAGGAAGCAAGTTTATGAACGAGTGAAGGACATCAATGTTATCTTTGGGAAGACCCAAAAGAAAGACAATGTGAAAAAAATCTGGAAAAAGAGATCAATCTTCTTTGATCTTCCATATTGGTCTCATCTTGATGTAAGGCAGTTCATAGATGTGATGCATGTGGAGAAAAACATATGTGATAGTATCCACTCCTTAACATACCAGGAAAGACAAAGGATGGTGTGAACTCACGAATGGACATGGTTGAAATGGGTATACGAGAAGGGTTAGCTCCATAAACAGTTGGCAAGCGGAAGTATTTACCACCGGCATGTTATACATTGTCTAAAGATGAAAAAAGAAGTTTTTGTGATTGTTTCATGGTCTCAAAGTGCCACAGGGTTATTCTTCAAATGTCAAAAAGCTTGTTTCAGTTAAAGACTTAAAGTTACTTGGTTTGAAGTCATATGACTGTCATGTCTTGATGCAACAGCTATTACCAGTTGTTATTCGTGGAATTTTGCCTAATAAGGTGAGAGAGGTCCTTACTAGGTTGTCTTTCTTCTTCAATGTTGTTTGTAGCAAAACCATTGACCCTGGAGTATTAGATGACTTGGAACACGATGCTGCTGTCATCCTAAGCCAGTTGGAGATGTATTTTCCTTCTTCATTTTTTGATATTATGGTTCATCTGACTATTCATATAGTGAGAGAGATTAGGTTATGTGGTCCTGTTTATTTACGATGGATGTACCCAATTGAGCGATACATGAAAATATTAAAAGGGTATGTAAAAAATCAACAACGGCCTGAAGCTTCTATTGTTGAAAGATATGTTGCAGAGGAGGCCATTGAGTTTTGTACTGACTATTTGTCGGAAGTAGATGCTATTGGGCTTCCAAAGTCTCGTCACCAGCAGTCATATAGAGGCAAGGGATTACGAAATCCAAGGATAAAGAGTATGAGTAGGGAGGAAATACATCAAGCACATTTGTATATACTGAATAACATTGATGAAGTGCAACCATACCTGGCTAGGCATAAAAACATCATCAAGGCAAAGAACCCAAGAATAAAAGAAAAGGCTTTGTTGAATGAACACAACAAAAGCTTCTTAAGTTGGTTTAAAGAGGCTATTAAGAATGATGTCATTGCTTCTGAAACATTAAAATGGCTAGCATATGGGCTTAATTATGATGTAATTTGCTAGAATGGATATGATATTAATGGTTTCTCATTCTATACCGAGTCCCAAGATGATAAGAGCACTATGCAAAATAGTGGGGTAATGGTAACAGCTGAGTCCATGCACTAATAATCCTGTTATGGCATCAATATCATACTTTAGACGTATTGAAGAGATATGGGAGGTTGACTACACAAAATTTAGGGTTCCTGTTTTCAAATGCAAATGGATTGATCTTAATAGTGCTGTATATGTTGATGATTTGGGATTTACTTTGGTTAACCTTGGCAAGTTATCTTATAAGGATGATTTCATCATGGCATCACAAGCAATACAAGTGTTTTATATCAATGATCCTTCTAACAAGCAGTGGTCAGTGGTTCTTCCTGGAAAAACCACACTTGATATCAATGACACTTTACATGTTCCAGAGACACCTATTTCAACAAGGATGCCAAATATGAATTCTGAGGATGAAGTAGATGACGTTCATGCTACACGAAATGATCATCATGAAGGGATATAGGAGAACATTCCAGCATAACAATAAGTTAGTCATACATGATTTAAATAATGCTATAGTTGAACCTTACCTTTTACTGCTTGGAAGTATCATTATTAATGTTAGTCATTTTTTATATGTTTATACAGGAATAATGGTTGATTCATCTGGCAACCAACCATCACAAGAAGAGTCTTCTGAAAGAGTTGGAAGACGAGTTACGCGGTTGAAAGAGCTAGCAATTGGTAGGAATGGAGACCAGAAGTTTCTAATTGAGTTTGATTCAGTGACTCTACTACCGAAAGGGACAAATAAAGCTAAATTCAATAGCTACCTTGGGATGCTTGGACGTGAAAAAGCTAGTATCTTGTGTAACCGTTGGAGTGAGGTCGATGAGGTGACAAAGGATAAAATTTGGGAAACGATTACGGTAATACTATTAGTGTAACACAGTAAATCTTATAAAGTGATTGTAAGGCGATTTGCTAATTTAAAGTTACTTTGTTGCAACATGTAGATCACATATGATGTTCCGAACAACTTGGATTTAAAAAGGAAATGTCTTTCCTATGTGGGGGAACGTTGAAAGCAATTTAAGACACAGTTGACTAGCGAATGGGTGTTTGGAAAAAAGAAAGACAAGTCTCCTTGTGAGAAGTGGACATTCATTGATGAAGAAACATGGAAGGAGTTTGTTAGGAGCCGCCAACATGTGAACTTTATTGTAAGTGTTTTTGAAAACTAAATAAATATGAGTTAGTTTATTTCATACTTTTTAGACTATTTAATTGGTAAGCTTGCTTTAATTGACTTAAATAGGGGAAAAGAAAAAGAGCACAAGAGATTGCTGCAATGAATAAGTATCCTCATAGATTATCTCGTGGGGGTTATCCATTACTTGAGGAGAAGATAATGGCTCAAAAGAAGAAAGAATATGAGCAAGCATCCCAAGCAGACCCATCCATAGTACTTCCTCCCCCATCTCCGCCTAAGTGTTATGAGAAATGGAAGTTAGCAAGATTGAAGAAGAATGGAGAATATACATCCGCAACAACTCATGAGATTGCTGAAAAGATTGTAAGTTAATTGATATATTCATGCATAGGACAAGATTATAAATTACTTGCTAACTTATATTTTGAATGTCATACATGATTTAAAATGGATTGTAGGACAATTTGACATCACTCAGCTCGGAAGGATCCTTAGTACCCTCTGGCCGAGAAGATATTCTATCTATTGCTATTGGGCGTCCAGAACACAACGGTCGTGTTCGTGGTGTTGGACGTGTCAGCATACGACAATACTTTGGAAAACCTCAAAGCAGAAAAGGACTTGGATCCTCTAATGTGACTAGGGATGAGCTTATACATATTAGAGAGGAGATAAGGCAAGAGGTCACTCAACAAGTTGAAGAGCAAGTGACTTAACGAATCACAGAGCAGGTCACAGAGAAGCTGAGGTTGGAGTTTAGGCAAACTTTGGAGTCCTTGGGCATCCCTTCTTTATTCACAAAAACCCAAGACATAGGGAATCTGCCTTCAAATAAATATGTGAGCACAAAGGGTAGTAATTATGTTCCAGAAGGTGAAGATGAACCAGAACAGGATATGATTGATGTCCCCGAGGATTGTGAGTTATACATAGAGAATCCTTATCATTTAGTAGCCTTTGGAAAGGTTTATAACTTGGGATCCACCGTACGCCATAAGCAATTGGATGATCATAATGTTAGAGTCGTGGTTGAACAGGTTAAGGATGCAGATGCCCATGTCCCTATACCCACTGAGGAGGTATCAACAGTTGGACAAGCCCCTAACCACTTCATTGTATGGCCAAGAAAGCTTATCATCTTAATTGGAGCCAAGGTATTACTGACAATTTGCTTTATATCTTTAACAAATACTTTACATATATCTAATGAATTTATTAAATTGGTTAGGAGGGCGAAGCTGATTTTCTGCAACAAGAAGAAGACTTGCTTGAGCGTTTAGGGACATTGGCCGTGAAAATTGGCAACAAGCCTTTGAAGCTGGAGTTAGGAGTTGAGGTTATAGGAAAGGATGTTCCTATCCCATTGTACATCACCAAGCATGATGTTTTGGAGATTGCTTTAGGTGATCAAATGCTAAACGTATCTATCATACAACTTTGGATGATGTAAGTTAATTTTAGGGTATCACATGAAATTTATATGACAAATGTATTGTTTTGGATTTATGTTTAGGATTTATATATTAATAATCATATTTTTGTTCAATTAGGTACCTACATCAATTGTGCAAGAAGAAGGAACTCATGAATACCTATGGATTCATTAATCCTTCATTCCTTCATGATAAAGGAAACAAAAAGGCGGACATACAAAGCTACATTCAAAGCAGATTATCAGAAGGAAAATTGGTTTACCTTGCACCGTATTTTATTAACTCGTAAGTAATATGGTCTTCATTTTAATTATTTAGTTTTTTAAAAATTATGACATATTTTATTTCACTTTATGTAGGTCGCATTGGCAGTTGATATTAATATGTCCAAAACAGAATTTGTGTGTCTTATTGTGCTCAACAAAGGGTAAACCATCCAAAGAACTCAAACAACTTCTACAAGTGTAAGTGTTAATTATTATCTCAATTACCATTGTCTAATGAAACATATCACCCTGTGTATATATCTTATTGTTAAGCTTAATAACTTAAGTATTTTTGTATTAAAACCATTTTTATTGTGGACCAATACAAGCATCTCGGTTGTTGCTAGGTCGACACACAAAATGTTTAACACCTCCTAAATGGATTAATCCAAGTGTAAGTTAGATGTTTTTGATTTTTATTCGTTTAGTTGTTATATTTTTATCTTACACATTTCAGTATTAATTGTGTTATTTTTATAGTGCCCAACACAACCATCAGGTAGCATGCAGTGTGGATTTTATGTAATGAAGCACATGTTGGATATTGTCTTGGCAAACACTCTTGATTCATGGGACAAGGTAGTTTTTTCAATATGTAGTTTTGTAAATTTGTTCAAGTTGCATGTGCTTTATGTTCTTGTTGATCATGCATTCTGGTTTTGAATTTGCAGAGATTCGATCGAGAACCATTTTCTGATGATGAAATTAAAGATGTTCAACAATGATGGGCAAGATATTTGTTTGAAGTGTTACCTCCTTCATGTGATTATGCATATTAAAGGGGCCGCCCAAGAAACAGTGAGTTTAGTATTTTATATCAACTATATTTCAACTTCTTTTCTTTCTATGATGTGGATTTGTTGTGTGGGTTAAGAAACTGTTTTCACTAGATGCATATGTGTAACTATTTATGTTCCTCGCAACAGACATGGCATCCTGTCAACAAAACAAGCTTAAGAAAGCAATAGGATGAAATCTGATTGATCCTGAGAACATATCAATAGCTTACTTGTAGGTTTCTTTCAACCAGTACCAACATTAGACTCCTGCAATTCATCTGACCTATTCACAATAACAGCACCACATGCCTTTGCAATTCTATTATTTTCACTTTTCCTCAGCCTCTTGATTGCACTAACTCCTTGCTTACTCAGATTATGGCTAGCCAAATCACTTAAACCCTTTTCTATAATCACCAAGTATGGTTTAAACTTTAAAATTTGCATGCAGAGCTCCTCAATGTATTCTGCTTCCATCTTCAATAAGATACTCCAATCTTCTTCTTTGAGCATTTGTTTGGTTTCACCCTTCTTGTAACTGTAACTGTACTTTTTATTCTCTTTTTCTAACTCTTTTTTTTTCTATTCCTTCCTCTTTACTTCTATAATACTGAAACTGTTGTCCCTCACTTCTTTTTTCATCCAGAATGTTTTCTGCCCAAGTGAGTTAAAAAAGGTTGCCTTGGACAAATACACCTTATTCTCTGGTATGTTATTATGTCTTGATGAATTTTTGTTTACTCATGCATTGTTTTGTAAATACAGTAGTCTAGTTGTTGATCCTTTTCTTTTCTGTTCTGATGGATGGATCAGAAACAGTATGAGTTTGTTGTGGAGAGCAAATAATTAGAATTGTTTAAATATTTGATGTATATTTGTGCAGGTGATGTAAATACCTATTAGGTATGGTTGAATAGACAAACCTATCTTGTTTTATTCCCTACATGTGGTGATCTTAATTAAAAATTATCTACAGCCTTAAAATACTAAATTTTCCAAAAACTTCAACAAATTCTTTCTGTTTTTACTTGCTCTACATACCTTAAATTCTAATATGATGAATTTTTGTTTACTCATGCATTGTTTTGTAAATACAGTAATCTAGTTGTTGATCCTTTTCTTTTCTGTTCTGATGGATGGATTAGAAACAGTATGAGTTTGTTGTGGAGAGCAAATAATTAGAATTGTTTAAATATTTGATGTATATTTGTGCAGGTGATGTAAATACCTATTAGGTATGGTTGAATAGACAAACCTATCTTGTTTTATTCCCTACATGTGGTGATCTTAATTAAAAATTATCTACAGCCTTAAAATACTAAATTTTCCAAAAACTTCAACAAATTCTTTCTGTTTTTACTTGCTCTACATACCTTAAATTCTAATATGATGAATTTTTGTTTACTCATGCATTGTTTTGTAAATACAGTAGTCTAGTTGTTGATCCTTTTCTTTTCTGTTCTGATGGATGGATTAGAAACAGTATGAGTTTGTTGTGGAGAGCAAATAATTAGAATTGTTTAAATATTTGATGTATATTTGTGCAGGTGATGTAAATACCTATTAGGTATGGTTGAATAGACAAACCTATCTTGTTTTATTCCCTGCATGTGGTGATCTTAATTAAAAATTATCTACAGCCTTAAAATACTAAAATTTCCAAAAACTTCAACAAATTCTTTCTGTTTTTACTTGCTCTACATACCTTAAATCCTAATTTGGCATTAAAAAGTATACACACTTCTCACTTTTGTGATTAATTATTAAATATGTAACTTGATCAATAACTTATCATTAGTTTGTTAGGGTTCAATATCTTAAGTTGACTAGACATTGACAACTTTGATTAGGACATTTTTATTACAATTGTCTTAAGGTAGTGATGAGAAAGGTTATAGAAATGAATGAATACTACTGTGATAAATAAAAACTTGAGTAGTACACTGTTTATGGCTGAACTATTGGGCCTATATATTATCAAAAAGGATTCATGACTTGGACAAAAAAAACGGATTAATAGAATATGGTTATACACACTTCTGACTTTTGTGATTGACTATTAAATATGCAGTGATTATTATTAAATATATAGTGATTTAGACATAATTAATGATAGAATTTTTGTGAACTTTATCAGCGGGATGATAGTGAAGATGATTGAGAAGATGCTTCTATTTTTCAGTCTCACAGTCCTCATTCATCCTCCTAAACTGCATTAGTCAAAGTGGACAACTACCTTTGCTGAGATCACTCTCTTAAGTTCTTGGTCATTGAAGAAACCTTTTTTTCCTTATATGTTCTGTTTTCTATTGTATGTGCACAATATTTTTCTAGTTGTAAAGAACATGTTTAAGAGAAAGGAATTAGAAGAAAATATTGGCGTTCAACATAATCAAATTTGAGTTAGATATGTCTCTTTTAGCTGACTTTTTCATTATATGATTTTGAAGTTGATGCTTTTTAAAATTGTAATGAAAGTGTACTGGCCAGGAACCAAATATACTGATTTAAAAATTAAAAAAAGGTATATTTTTGTACCGGGCGTAAACAAATGGACCGGTGAGAAAAGTCCATATTTTGTATCGGGCATAGACAAATGGACCGGTGAGAAAAGTCCATATTTTGTACCGGGCGTAAACAAATGGACCGGTGAGAAAAGTTTATTTTTGTACCGGGCCTAAAGGAAACAACCGGTGAGAAAAGTCTGAATTTGTACCGGGCTAAAAAAAGGACCGGTGTGATTAATTGTTTTTATACCGTTTATTTTTCACAGGACCGGTGTAATTATTATGTTTTATACCGGTCGTTTTAAAGAAGACTGGTGTAAAAAACTTTTTCTCACCGGTCCCAAAACCGGTGTAAAAAGTCCATATTTTTCTCACCAGCTCCATCTACACCAGTCCTAGAACCGGTGTAAAAAGACAAAAAGGACCGGTGTAAAAAGCCTTTTTTCCACTATAAGTTGGGCCATTGCAGCTGTTAGACAAGAAACACGCTTATGAGCTTGTTACATGAATCATGTCTATTTTTTGTGGGTGAAATTATGATAACTTGTGTTGCCTGCCAGCTCGTAGAATTGTTTAAACTACAGAAAGAATAACAATGAAATTATAGTAAGTTAGAAAATATAAATAAATACAAAATAATATATCATGCAATTATTAAATATGCAGGTAGGATCCAAGGCGTTTCTGTATGGGGCAGTCACCACCTCGTATGGAATGTGTACAAATGAAGTCTCTCTTTCGTGTAAGTTAAAAGGGAACATTATTCCCTTTTTTTATTTTCAATGAAGGGAAAAATTATATTCCTTTTCGACATTGGATAAGCCATCATCAGTTAATGGGCTAGCTTTGGCACCTTTTTAACATAATAAATAAAACAATTGTATTCCTTTGGAAAGCCTCTATTGGGTGTGGCATTGTTGACCTTGAAATTTTGCCCTTGCAACTTGCTGGCGTCTAGTGTAGTTGATAAACTCTTTATATTTCCAAAACTTTTTATTTTTCTCATCAAACAAAAAATGTCTTTGTTTTAACCCCACTCGACTTGGGCAGTTTCTTATCAAGCTTTGTTTGGCTGGATTTGAATGTTGAGAAAACTGAACCATTTACAGAGCCCACAGTAACAAGGACCAATATAGCTGAACCAGCGTAGGTTCCCTCTTTGACTATGTAGCAGTCACCATTCAACCATCCCACACTATAAGGCTGCCTTTTATTCATGCTTGTGGCTGCAATTAATAAAATAGATGCAAACCCAAAGCTTACCCTGCAAAGCAAACCATTTTGAGCATTATAATTTGCACTTAAAAAGCATACGCATAGTCTCAAGATTAATGATATTTTTTTAACAAGAAAAATCTTTTCTGGGTGTCCAAAAGGACAAACCAACCATGCCACGTTATGTTATGTTATTTGGTCTCATTGTTAAAAAGTTCTATATCTTGGGCAACATGTTGCCAATAATTGCAGGCCAAATGGCTCCCAGTTTCCCATGAAACAGAGGAAGGTTCCACTCAGTCCATTTTCCAGAACTTGATTGTACAACAAATATAATTTGTATTCAATTTGTAAACTTCAGGTAACAGTTAATAGATATGGAAAAGATTAATAACCTACCAAGATATCCAAAACAGAACCTTCGCAATGGCAGGCATCTTAGACTGGGATTTACTTTTGCTTCTTAAACAAGAATACTTCAATAACATAAAATTCCCAATAATCTGAGCAAAAAAGAAACTGACCAAAGCTGCAATTCCCAATCCAAATGCCTTGCTTGATGGCAAATAACAAAGTTTCCCATTCCATCTGAGATCCTCTTCCTACAAAGAGAAAAGGCATTATATTAGTACCCACTTGAGAAAAGAGCTAAAACAGGATTTAAAATTAAAGAAAACAACATAGTAAATAATAGTAAAGCACTACCTTGTTCCTCTTTATCTCGGCGGCTATACAGGAGAAGAAGGAAATTAAGCCAAGGGAGAGGGAAATGATGATGAAGAAGATCACTGATAATTTGCATGAAAGGGGACTTTCCATTTTGGTGGGGTTGTTTGTATGAAAAGAGAGTACAAGGATTAAGGAATAGGGGTTGGAAACTACTCAAGGAACCAAAAGATGAGTTTGTGCTCCCAAGGTGTTAGCCATCATCCCCCACTTTCCTTTGTGGTGTGCGAGAATGAGACTTTCTTCTAAATAAGTCTATCATTGCTTTAATGGAGATACCATTCCTAGTTGAACGTAGATTACATTTGGAAAACTCTTGGTTTTCATATCTAGGGAAGTTGGTCAACTTCTGAATCCCAAAATAAATATGTGGGTATTGTAAATTATATGGTTATTATTAAAAAGAAAAGGATTCAAGGAAGTCGGTTTAGTGGTTAAGGAATCAAACCTTGGCTCTACAAATCGTCGCTACCCAGGGTAGAAGTAATATGTCATCATTTGCCCAACACTACCTTTAGCTAAAATAGTTTTTGAATGGTCAACTTTGGAAACCAATCACGTTTTGCATTTTCTGTTCGTCCCTTTGTTCCTACTAAGTGCGTTGACTACTACGGACGACCAAATTAAAAGAATCTGGATTGTCCAAATGAATATTTATCAAGTGTCATTCACACGCTCTACTTGATCTTCGTTTCATATCATTTATTCATTGTAGAATTTTCAATTTAAATTAGATTTTGTATTCTCCGTTGGATATAAGCAAATAAATTAAGTTAAATTACGTGACTCATGTGAATTATGGTTATAGACTGATTTAATAAATTAAAGGGACCTATTGGTTAGTATGGAAAGTTAATTAACTGATGGTAACCAACTTGATGGAAGTTGGTTAATAAGGGAAATAAAAGGGTTCTGTCTCTGCCATAAAAAGGTTACTCATAATTAACCATCAAAAAAAGAGTGTAGTAAGAAAAGAAGGACCAAAAGGCAGATTGAGAAAGGAGATAACAAAACTCATTCTTATCCATGAGAGACCCAATAAGAATGAGTTTTGTTATCTCCTTTCTCAATCTGCCTCTTAGCCCTTCTTTTCTTACTACACTCTTTTTTTGATGGTTAATTGTGAGTAACCTTTTTATGGCAGAGACAAAACCCTTTTATTTCCCTTATTAACTAACTTCCATCAAGTTGGTTACCATCAGTTAATTAACTTCCCATACTAACCAATAGGTCCCTTTAATTTATTAAATCAGCCTATAACCATAATTCACATGAGTCACGTAATTTAACTTAATTTATTTGCTTATATCCAACATTCTCCCACTTGGCTCATGTGATGCTATAACACTTCATGATTTAATAAATACATAAATCATAATGCGCATTGAGAGACCTTAAAATAATTGGTTTTGTCATTAATCATAACTAAAGATATGAAATAATAAGAGTCATAGCGGTTATATGTCATTTAATCAACATATTCCCTTCTATGTACTACTATATTATCCTTCTCCTTAATATGACTGTACAATGGGAAGTCCATAATGGGTTCAAACATAAGGTCATTTTCATTAACAATAACATACTTTGTTTCCCACATCATAATTTGCATGCATATACATAAAGTAGAAAACAAGACTTTCAGAAACTTGTACATCAATGAGTTTAGAGTGTCAAACAGGCATTAATACCAACATTAACATTCAACATTCACTAGTAGACATAATGCCCATATTCTCTACATGGCCAGTAAATACTTTGGGCGATAACCCTTTTGTTAAAGGGTCAGCAATCATAAGATCAGTGCTAATATGTTCTATTGACACTTTATGTTTCTGAACTTCTTCTTTCATGGCAAAGTATTTCAATTCCATATGCTTAACACCTTTGGAATACTTGTCGTTTTTAGAAAAGAAAACAGCTGCGGAATTAGTCACAATAAATTTTCAGCGGCTTGGCAATACTGTCAACTACCCCAAGTCCTGAAATAAAATTCCGCAACCAATTAGCTTGAACTGTGGCCTCAAAGCATGCCACAAATTCAGCCTCCATGGTGGATGCAGCAATGACTGACTGCTTTGCACTTTTCCATGAAATCGCTCCTCCGGCTAAAAGATACACGTAACCAAATGTAGACTTTCTTGTATCTATACAGCCAGCAAAATCTGAATCTGTATATCAAATCACCTCAAGATGATTAGATTTCCTATAAGTAAGCATGTGATTCTTTGTCCCTTGTAAGTATCTTAAAACTTTCTTTGCAGCTTTCCAATGATCTAATCCTGGATTACTCTGATATCTTCCAAGCATACCAACTGCAAAGCTAATATCTGGCCTTGTGCATGTTTGAGCATACATTAAACTCCCAACAACAGATGCATAAGGGATGTTTTCCATCTATTTCCGTTCTAAATCATTCTTTGGACATTGTATAAGACCAAATTTGTCTCCTTTTTGTATTGGAACAGGAGATGCTGAACATTTATCCATTCTGAATCTCTCTAAAACTTTATTAATATATGCTTTCTGAGACAAGCCTAACAGTCCTTGTGATCTATCACGGAATATTTCTATTCCTATCACATAGCCTGCCTCACCCATATCTTTCATTTCAAAGTTGTTTGAGAGATAATTCTTAGTCTCACTTAATAGACCAAGATCATTAGTTGCAAGCAAGATATCATCAACATACAGAATCAGAAATATAAACTTGCTCCCACTGACCTTTAGATATATACATCGATCAACAATGTTTTCCTTAAATCCAAAGGACATAATAGTATCATTGAACTTAAGATACCATTGTCGGGAAGCCTGTTTAAGTCCATATATTGATTTCTTAAGTTTACACACCATGTGTTCCTTTCCTTCTTCAATGAACCCAACTGGTTGGTCCATGTAAACATTCTCTTCTAATGTTCCATTCAGAAAGGCAGTTTTAACATTCATTTGATGCAACTCAAGATCATAATGAGCTACTAGAGCCATGATAATTTTGAAAGAATCTTTCTTAGAAACTGGAGAAAATGTTTCCTTATAATCAATGCCATCCTTTTGAGTAAAACCTTTGGCAACAAGTCGAGCCTTGTAACATTCAATATTGCCATGAGAGTCACGTTTAGTCTTAAAGACCCATTTACACCTAACTCTCTTGCATCCTTCTGGCAATTCCACAAGGTTCCATACATCATTTTGTGCCATTGATTTAATCTCATCTTTCATGGCATCTAACCACTTATCAGAATTATCACCATTAATGGCTTCTGAAAATGAGACTGGATCATTATCAATGCCTAAGTCATTTTCTAACTCTTGTAGATAAACCACATAATCATTCGAAATAGCATATTTCCTTTCTCTTTGGGATCTTCTTAACACTACTTCTTGTGGTTGTTCTATTATAGGTTCATTGTTAACCTCGGGATCATTAATTTGTTGTTCTCCTTGATTATTGTGTAATTCAATATAAGGAACAACAATTCCTGAAGTAGAGATACTAGTCAAAGGAACTTGTACTCTAACTTCCTTAATCTCCACATTTCGTGAAGTTTCACTCCCACTAGTTTCACCATTCTCAATGAATCTGGCATGTCCAGTTTCAACAATTCTTGTACTATGGGTAGGACAATAAAACATATACCCCTTTGATTTTACTGGATAACCAATGAAATATCCACTGATTGTTCTTGCATCTAGTTTCTTTTCTTGCGGATTGTATATTCTAACTTCTGCCTGACAACCCCAAACATGCAAGTGTCTCAAACTGGGTTTCCTACCTGTCCATAGTTCAAAAGGTGTCTTTTAAACTGCCTTACTAGGAACCCTGTTTAACAAATACATGACAGTTTTTAAGGCATACATCCACAATGATACAGGTAAAGATGAATTACTTAACATGCTCCTAACCATATCCATTAAGGTTCGATTACGCCTTTCTGACACACCATTTTGTTGTGGTGTATCTGGCATTGTGTATTGAGCACAAATACCACGTTTCTCAAGGAACTTAGCAAATGGACTAGGATGTTGTCCACTTTCATCATATCTTCCATAATACTCACCACCTCTATCTGACCTGACAATTTTCACTTTTCTGTCTAATTGCCTTTCCACTTCATTTATAAAAATTTCCAAGGCATTAACTGCTTGAGATTTCTCATGCAATAAATAGACATACCCATAACGTGAAAAATCATCAATAAAAGTGATGAAGTACCTTTCTTTATTAAAAGAATTTACATCAAAAGGTCCACATATATCTGTGTGTATAATTTCAAGAAGCTGAGTGCTTCTTGTGGCTCCTTTCTTTGTGTGTTTTGTTTGTTTTCCTTTAATACAATCCACACATACATTTAGACCAGTAAAATATAAATCTGGAAGGATTTCATTCTTTACTAATCTTTGCATCCTTTCTTTGGAAATATGTCCCAAACGTTTATGCCACAAGTAAGTAGAACATTCATTCACTAAACTACGTTTAGCGTCAACATTATGATGCAAGGTCATAAGAGTTTCAGCATATAAATTATCAAGATTCAATTTATATAAACCATCATCAAGTGTACCAGATCCAATCATACAAGCACGCTTATATAAACTGAAACAACTATTACCGAACCTAAAAGAGTATCCAGCAACATCAAGTTTAGACAAAGAAACTAAATTCCTAGAAATACTAGGTACATAAAAAGTATCAAACAAGTCTAAATGAAATCCAGTGTCAAGGATTAAACGATAAGTCCTGACAGCTTCCACTGGAACCTTCACTCTATTCCCCATAAAGACAAACTTCTCAGTTGGGTTTATGGTTTGGGTTGAAAGGAATCCCTGCATCATATTAGAAACATGAGTTGTACATCCAGAGTCAATCCACCAAGTATTATGGGGAACTTCAGTTAAATTTGATTCGAAACATACATAAGCACTATGCTCACCTTTCTTTTCAAACCAAGCTTTACGTTTTGGGCAGTTCTTCTGGAAATATCCAGAGTTCCCACATAAATGACATTTGTCAACTTTCTTCTGGATTTTAGTAGAGGACTCGCCAATCTTTAATGGTCCTTTGCCCTTTCCATGTTTCTTAAAAGCTTTCTTTCCACCTCCTTGATTATTTAGATAATGAACGGAGTGATTCCCTTGATTCTTAAGTCTGGTTTCCTCTTGAACTAACATACTGTGCAATTCATGCACATTCCATTTGTCTTTCATGGTATTATAGTTCATTTGGAAAGGACCATACTCAGACGGTAACGAGTTCAAAATGAACTACACAAGGAAATTCTCATCCACTTCCATTCCTAGAGACTTAAGTCTTGCTGCAATATTAGTCATCTCAATAACATGTTCATGCATAGCACGAGAACCATCAAACTTCATGGTGGTTAAAGTACTCATTAATGTCCCAGCAAGAGACTTATCAGCAGTTTGGGAGCGCTCTTCCACAAATTTCATAAATTCTTTTGCACTTTCAGTTTTGGGAAGAGCGGACTTAATGTTATTTGCTATGCTCATTTGCATAAACATTAGGCTAAGTCTGTTTGACTTTTCCCAAGCTTTATAATGGATTTTCTCTTCATTGCTACTAGCAGCAGTAATAGCAGCAGGTTTCTCAACTTGAAAAGCTAAATCAAGATCCAACACACCTAAGTGAAATTGGACTTGTTCGCTCCAATCAGAGAAATTTAATCCATTAAAGATTGGAATAGACATAGCATGCGAATGTAAAGATACAGGAACAGATACTGCAATTAACACATGCTTAACATTAATGCTTTGAGTCATAAATTTAACATACAACACAGATTCAAACAACAAACAAGCATTTTACGTATACCAATGTTCTCCTTTGGGTGATACATTAATACACATAAAAAAAATAATGATGCTAATAACATTAACATTATTTGATAAGACATATGCACTAATTAGAAATAATTATTATCTTTGGATATATAAATAAAACTAATAATGCATACTCACTACCAACAATTATATCCATTAATTATAAGAACAACTAATCAACCTTTGGGTGATCCATAAATGCCTTATAATAATGAACTTCAATTAACCCATTAACCAATAATTTATAATTTAGCATCCATTCTATGTGTAATTGAAATAAAATTATCACTTATTTGGAATTAAATAAAACATTACGATTTGATCACTTTGGTGATTACAAATCTATCCTACATTTAATCCCAATACAAATCATAACAATTAAATATTATTTTCAACTATAAAATCTAGTTGTTTCACAGGACTAACAACATGCAGACTTTAAATTTGAATTTTAATCAATATCACCATTCAAATTCAATCATTAGGATTATCAAGTTGGAAATTTCATTTGATTCTGGAATAATTAGGATAGTACTTTCATCTTAAGTGGCTATAATGGATGATGTGAATGGATCCTTTACAATGCATGTATATGATCTTTCATATTAATTTCCAATTTGAATTATGCTTGATACTTGCCATTTATAATTACAAATTGAAATTGACATGATAGGGAAAGAATTTGTAATCATGTAATTTCAATTTTCAATCAGTACGTAATATGCAGCGGAACGAAAAAGTAACATCCTTTATCACAATACAAAATTCCACCATTCACAAATTCCTAATATTAATATTAGGGTTCATACAAATTGGGAAAAAATCATTCATGGAGAAACATAAATTCAGTAACCTTGCTTTGATACCACATGTAAGTTGTAGTTTTAGGCATTTGTGATTCCATTAATTGCTACTACACATCATAAGAATCTTAAAATTTATGATTCTCACATGTTTATTTTTGAGTAGTAAGAGAAACTTACCTTTATCCATGAGAGACCCAATAAGAATGAGTTTTGTTATCTCCTTTCTCAATCTGCCTCTTGGCCCTTCTTTTCTTACTACACTCTTTTTTTGATGGTTAATTGTGAGTAACCTTTTTATGGCAGAGACAGAACCCTTTTATTTCCCTTATTAACCAACTTCCATCAAGTTGGTTACCATCAGTTAATTAACTTCCCATACTAACCAATAGATCCCTTTAATTTATTAAATCAGCCTATAACCATAATTCACATGAGTCACATAATTTAACTTAATTTATTTGCTTATATCCAACATTCTCTACCTTTGTACAGGTTTATAAAATAGATAATATTAAATTATAACATTAATTATTTATAATACTTTTAAACTAAAATGAGTACCCAACCTATTTTTATATTATTTATTTTATTTAAATATATATATATATATATATATTAATATTTTTTCTCACATACTTATGTTTTTCCCTTTACAGCAAATAAGGGAATACCCAATCCAAGGTTAAAAAAATAGAAATACTCAATCCACACTCACGTTAATAAAAAAATATGGCATAGGTACCTTGTTATTGTTGTCATTTTATTTTAAATTTAAATGTATTGTTAAAATGAATTTGATTTATATTTCTAGTGATTATGTGTGTTATTAAACACTAGTAAGTATTATGTTGTGATGTTTGACATGGACTTTAAGATGTTAGAAGTTTTTTTATATTGTGGTTTCATAAAAAATATAACAAATTTTCTTTAATCGGATATCCAATTATTCAATCCAAACCAATTTAGATCGGATCGGATTGGATTAGATTTCAAAAAAAATTACACAAATCCAATCCAATAAAATTTAATTAGATTGGATTATTTTTTAAGTGAAATCCAATCCAATCGAATCCAGTAGTTACTCACCTCTGTTCAGACTATGCTTCTTTTGGCCCTTTTATGTAAGACCATCTCCACACATGGACTAGAAAAATGTAGTGTTTTTTATTTGTCAAAAAACAATACACTAGAAACAGCCAGAACTAGGTCCTAAGATGAGCTACACCTAGTGCAACAGCTTACAAAAGATAAGATAGATGAGCAGGACAAGAATCCCAACAGAAGAAGGATCGTTCAATACCTGTTCCATATTTACAAGTTTGTCAATTCCCTACTCTCAATATATCATTAATTGTTTGTTTGGAATGGGAAATAAGAGTGGGAGGAAATTTGGGAGAGAGAACATGGGAGGAAAAAAGTTTTTTTTTTGGAAGGAAGAAAAAATAGAAAGGAAAAAGAAAAAAATGAGATTTGGTGGAAAATGAAAGGAAATTGAGTGAGATTTGTGTTTAATAAATATTAATAAATTTATAAATATTATTAAAAAATATAAGTAAACTAAACTAAATTTTTATACATTAAAATTGATTATAATAAAAATTTAAACTTTTATACATAAAATTTAATTTATTTCTCAAATAATTTTTTTTATTTCCATCCATTTTCTTTTTACGTATCTAAAAGAAATTCTTTCCACTATTTTCTTTTCTACTTTTCTTAATTTAAACAACATATTTTTTCTTTTTATTTTCTTTATGTCTCTTTTCTTCTCATTACAGAGGGTAGATGCCAAATGAGAGACAAAAATGTTCTTATTACATTCACTAAGGTATAAGTTTGGTGATATTTGCTTACTCTTCCTTAAGTATCTGTTATTGCAATCTTTGAATTAGACTCCAATTAGAATTGTTCCTTCCATGTCCCACTCAGTTCAACTACGGTCTAATGGCACCATTCGGACTAGGGGCAGCCGACCCAATAGACTATTTATCATATCAATATAAACAAAACATATCAATACGCTTTAGTAGGAAGGTTGTAAGGCCCCAATTAGATTACTTAATAGGATAAGTGATCCAATCAAATCATATAAGGTAGGACAAAATCTTCTCACATATATGATCCTATTGACTATGTATAAATAGGTCATTAGTTGACTTGTTGTAAGGAACATTCTAGGAAACTCTAATCTTGGAGTCATTCATTGAAGTAAACATTTTGGTATTCACTGTGTGGAATTAGTAAAACTTACTCAACCTTGGGAAAAACTAAACTGACCACTAGGAGTCCGTTGCTCTAATGGCGAGACCTAGACATGCCCACGCTTGGAGAACTAGAAGTAGCAGACCTTATTTGCGAAGGAAGAAGGGCCACAACACGAAGAATCGCTATAGGAAGAACCTGATATCACTACAGTCGTCAAAGTCTTACAAGATTCATTAAACTAGTCAAAAAGAGAGAATAAGGAGTTACGAAGGAAAAAAGAATAGAGAAGTATGATTAAAGATGATCAAGTAACTTACCCGAAGGTGTTCCTGCCCCTTCACCACCAAGATCACCTGTAGGGCACCTTTTCATCATGATAATCATGAACAAAAGGTAACATTTTAGGCTTTCCAATAAAAAATCATTAACCGTTCGTTGGGGGCCCGTGGCTTGGCCCTTTTAAAGTCTATGTTTGTCGAGCTAGAAGGCCAGACTTAGACTTTTAAAAAGACATTTTTAACTAAACAGGTAGGCCATAGACTTTCTAAAAAGTCTTTGAAGCCTAATAGGCTAGCCTGTTTAATTAGATTAATTATTAATTAGTTATATATATAATATATTTATAACATAAAATAATATATATATATATATATATATATATATTACATATTTACATTTACATAAAATAAATTAATATTATAAATTCATAATTATAAAAATTAGGAGGGAAGGAAACATAAATTTTTTTAGGTTGTTCTTGGCCCATTAAAAGTTTTATTATAAACAGACATTTTAAACAAGCTTTTAAACAAACTAGATCTTTAAATAGGCCAAGTCAGGTCTTAAAAAAATTTATGATAAGCTAATAGACCAAACTTAGGCCTTGAAAATTTGATGTAGGTCAGACTCGGGCCTTTCAAAGCCCGGCCTGATCTGACCCATTTCCATCTCTAACGATCACCAATTTCGGTGTTAGGTTTAAGAAAGAGAGAGTGATTAATGGGGATTTTACATAGGAAAAAGAGATTGGAGGTGTTTTAGGTCAATTAGACTTGTTTTAGAAAATAGGTGTGAGTTCAAAAATAGCTAAAAGTGGTTGCAAACTTATTAGTTATCGACTGAATATCAAATTAATTGTGATTTCTACTTTGTAACTTTATAGTACATCTCTTTTGCAACTGATAATTGACCGGGCGGTCGTAAAATTCATCGCTAATTTATCTTTTTTGAAATATTTGCCTCCCACTAAAATATTGGTCACAAATACCAATAAATCCTTGATAGTTGCAAAAGTTAGTCGCTAATGGATGGTTTTTAGTAGTGTTAATAGAGCTTACTTACATTTTGACTAGTGTGTATCTTCGAATTTTAAAGTGATTTAAACAACTTGTCAATTTGCCAATGTATTGCAAGATCTATTTTCATAAGCAACATCATGTTGTTCAATGAGACAAATTTGGACATGGATATTTATTTATCTTTTCAAATTACGTGTATTTTAGACCAAAGCAGACAACAGTTGTAACAAAATGAAGAAAATATTTACTTACTTTATAGCAACCTTAGTGTGAGGCTTATCATTGTCATTGAGGAAATGACCATTTGTATCTTTTAATGAACACATTACTTTGTTGCTAAAAATCATTATACAATACCTATCTACCCTATCATGTCCATGAGGAAATTCATAGGATTTAGATGAACTTCATATGAGGGGACTCAAAATAGGAGAGCACATTTAATCAAATGGGAAGTCCTTACAATGTATAAACAAGAAGGGGGGCTTGAAGTTAAATGTCTTCTTACAATCCCACATGATGAAAGTAATATAAGAAATGAAAGCTGGGAACCAAACCCTTTATATTCAAGTGCTATAAGGGAAATATGGACAGAACTTTACTCAGGATTTAAACCTGAATATGAGGAATTCTAACTCATCGTTGGAAATAAGGTAGCAATTTCTTTATGGAAAACCAAATGGTTAAGGAGTGATTTTCTGAGGTTGCAAGATGTTATTAATTTAATTCTAGAAGACCAACAACTTATTAAAATCAAAGACACGGTATCCAATGGTGAATGGAGATGGGACCAAATAGACAACATACTACCTATTACAATTTTAGATCTTATCTACAATCATCTTCCAGCAAATGAGGAACTAGGTAAAGATTTGGTTGTTTAGAATGGACAAAGAAATGGTAAATTTAATATGAAGAGTGTATATTCCCATCTAATGCACTTCAAAACCAAAAAGGAGCCAAACAATCAGACCCGAATCGAGAAAATATAAGGAGTTAAGAGAATTAAAACTTATATTTGGCAAATCATGCACAAGAGATTATCGACATATGAATGTAAACACTAGTGGAAAAATGGCTTTAATCACGGTTAAAAAAGGCTTTTAATCACGGTTGAACAACCGTGGTTAAAAGTGGGCGTGGTTGTATATCAGGATATTTAATCACGGTTGAACAACCGTGGTTAAAAGTGGAGTGGATATAACCACGGTTGCCCCTAACAACCGTGATTAAATGTACTGGACCAAAAAAAAAAATTAAAAATCGTGGTTATCATCTTCACCATTCAGAAACAGCAAGAACACAATGAACACCAACACCAGAAATAAGAAACGCAGCAAGAACGCAAGAAACAAAAACAGAAGAAAAGTAAATGAATGAAACAAGAAATGAAGAAAAGTAAATGAATGAAACAAAATCAGAACAACCACAAGAAACAAGAAACAAGAAACAAGAAACAAGAAACAAGAATGCTACTGCAAAACGAAGAACACAAGTATAAATCTAAAATGTAAACCTGTAAATAAGCAATGGCGTGCGATGGGAAACCTGTAAATGGCATATGAAAAATAGTGAGAAGTCACATAATAAACAAATCTAGAACGTAAATAATGAAATGTAGATGTAAATGGAAACATGAAAACAGAGAAGAGAAACCTTACAGAGAAGAAGGAGAGAAAAGAGAGTTAGGCGCGCTCATGAAATTACGAAATTTAAAACGAAAAGGAAGCTATAATCACAGTTACACAAGGAACCGTGGATATATGTATAACCTATAACCACGGTTATGAGAGTACCCGTGGATATATGTATGACCTATAACCACGGTTACTCCAGGACCCGTGGTTATATATATGTATGACCTATAACCACGGTTACTCCAGGACCCGTGGTTATATATATGTATGACCTATAACCACGGTTACTCCAGGACCCGTGGTTATATATATGACATATACCCACGGTTGAACAAGGGACCCGTGGTTATATGTGAAAATCTTATTTTGGCATTAGAAAACACCATAAAAAATTTTAGAATTTTTAGAATTTATTTGGTAGGTAAAGTAGAAGCCTAAAAATCCAAAAAATAAGCAAATAAATCACAAAAAATAAAAAATTTTGAGAAAACAAGGGTTTTTTGAAGATCTGAGCAACCCCAACTGGCGTAGCGAGTTGGAATGAATGCGGATTTTTTTTCTACCCCAAAATCATATGCAGCAATAAGGATTCTGAGTTTTCTAGCTCAAGTTATGCTCGTTTGAAGTTTGCCGATTTTTGTCGTCACAAAATTTTTGTATCTCTCACTCAAAAATTTATTTTTCAAAAATTCCAACTCGAATGGCTAATAAGTACCAAAAGAAGTCATGACGCAAAAAATCAGATCAAAATTCCATGTTTTTCTATTTTTTTGGATTTTCCTAAAAATAAGGTGAATAATATTTTGACATATAACCACGGTTGTCAAACAACCGTGGTTATAGACACACTTTTAATCACGGTTGCCTAACAACCGTGAATAAATGTTTTCCCAAAAATTTCAAAAATGCCACCGCGTCATGACATATATCCACGGTTGTCATACAACCGTGATTATAGAGACTTTTAATCACGGTTGCCATAACAACCGTGATTAAAAGTTTTCTTAAAAATTTCAAAAATGCCACCGCGTCATTTTTAATCACGGATACACACTAATCCGTGATTATACCCCCGTGGTTGTATCCATTTTTTCCACTAGTGAAAGCTAAATGGAACATTGGGAATTCTTGTTGTTGGCAATGTAGAGGGACACAAACCATCATACATGTTTTTAGAGACTATCCAATTGCAATAAACATATGGAAAGCAATTGTTAAGATCAGAAAAGCTATGGAATTCATGAATACATTTCTTCTAAACTAGATAAATCTTATAATGAACAAACACTTTGACAAGAATGACTCTTGGAATTAGAGTTAAGTTTGGGGCCTATGGTTGTCATTCCCTCTATAAATAGAGAAACAAACAAAATGATGAACCAAATTTCAAAAAACCTAAAAATACAGATAGATAAGTCTTAGTGGATTGCATGCATTACAATACCTTTTCTTAATAGAGATTAGCCATGAAGAAGTAGCAGATTAAGAGAATTGATATCAAAAGAGAGCCATCACAGGAAGTGTAACATCCTTGGTTAACTAGGACAAATTCCTTCACCGGAACCTCCTACTTAACTAAGGAGTTACAACTATTTAAGAAAAAGTAGAATTTTTTTTTGTTCAGTGATTATCAAATCATAAATTAAAACATAATGTACATAGTTCAATTCTTCAAGGCTGTAGCATACTCAGAAGAAAGGGGCACACAGGCACCCAATAGAACAATACTACATAACAAGCATCAATATAACAAGTCTAAACATCATTGCCTACGATGATCCTGAAGACAGAAGATAAATCCCAGTCCTTTGTATAAGCAGCTTAACACCACTATTGTAAGTACTCAAGGTCCTATCCACGTTCTCCCTGTCCTTCAGTTGATATGCACACATAAGAAAACAAGCACACAATACTAGAGGGGTGTGTGAAAACTCTCAACTTAGAAGATTCCCATGCAAGGGGAAAGCCACAAACAACATACATATTTAGATCAAGTATTTAAGAAGACGTATCATGTTATCCTCAAGCACTGACATAAAGAAAATTAGGGATATAAGCATACACAATCCACCACAACTATAGCATGATTCACAAGAGCTAGTCATACAACTAAAATGATATGATGCATGTCTTAGGTTTATTCTAATTGTCTTGGTTATGTCTCAACATGCAATGGGGCTCAGAATCTCATCATCATCATCATCAACACATCTCCACGGTATGTCTATCGGGAGGAACACATCATCATCATGCTAGAGCAACCGAAACTCGCAAAGTTCTGACAACCAACATCTGGGTATGAAGCTCTCTCCTCCCAATCATGGATCCATCTTGTAATACCCTCGGTTAACTAGGACAATCCCTTCTAATAGATTATCCTAGTCAACTAAGAGGTTATAAGTTTTAGAAAAATATGGAAGTTTTTCTTATACAAGAAAACTTGGTGGAACAGATACACTTTATATACAACATAATCATATATATTACATGGTCGTAACAACAATTGTACATACTGAAAGTAAAAGGGCACACATGCACCCATAAATAAAAATAAAATAATCTATTCTAATCTTCCCATCCTCGGTCCAAGAAGAGCTTGGCTGATCCTCGATGCGGAGTCGGTGTCTATCCCCAGGATGTTTGGAAAAATTAACGTAAGGGTGAGTCTCCACCTCCACAACAATCGGAAAGGTGTCTCATCAACACTTGCCCACATACAACACAAACAATCCAGGATCGAGTCCCACCCACTCTCTTTGGGGTTCCTAAGATACATTCTAAGTCATCTTACCACTTTTTATCTTAGCTGACCATTCCCATTTTCCTAGTTACCTCTTAGGGTTACTAATATCTATACAATCATATTCAAACAACGAACAATCACATTCTTAATACAATGATACAATGCATGAATTCATTTTGTTATTTCTAATCTTTTATTAGTCATCATGATGCATGTGGGCCCATCTCCTCCTCAACAATCTCATATACCAATAATCACATGCACAGCCACGCCACCCTTATCTCTCCTCCCCAACTAGAGCGACTGGAGCTCTCCTCGTTCTGGTTTTCACAAATGGGTAAGGACTCATAGTCCCAATCATCAAAATGGCCAATCACACATATCACACATCACCACAGAACGGGCACTCCATGGTCATAGAAAATCCCGCCTCTTGTTGAAGTACACTAGAGTTTACTACGAGCTGTCCGGGGACGGGCGCGAATTTGATGCCACTTGGAATTCCCGCCTCCGGTTATACTCCTTAGACTGCCCTTAGGTATCGAGGCACTGGCAGATTCTTTAGTGTACCCATCACTATATGCTCTAGGGGATCATTCCAACATCCCTCCATAACTCCTAAATATGATGCATACAACATACACTTTTCTTTTCACTAGTCATCGGTAGGGTTTTTTTGATGGCTCCATTTCATTTCTAACGTCAGACCTCTTCTTTTCATGAAATTTCAATTTATTCTTTTCCTTGTTTTCTCAAAATCCCTTAATTCATAACGGTCCCATCCGACGCTTAGAAATGAAACGAGATATCATATTTTCCAAAAATCATGGGTACATTGGCGTTACAACGCCCATCATCACATCAGATCCGATCTAATCTCATCATATTATTTTCACAATTTTATTCATCTCAAGATCCCTACCGAGACATTCCTTTACTCGTTCTTTTCTTATTTATTTCAACATATTCATCCAATGCATCATACAGGTGTCATTCATCAATTAACTTATGATATTCTTTAAGTATTTTTATCACATCAATTCTATATACATGTCATCATATTACGCTCATCACATATTTTATCACATATGTACGTTACATAACTAACACATATATATCCAAGTACACAATCATTTACAGTCACACATCTCATCATGTTAGTCAACCAACGCGTGTTATATTACATGCAATATTAAGAAGTCATTTCACACGCGCATAGTATTCATTTCAATCTTCATTATTACCACAACTTAGCAAGTAATCACGCATGCAAGTATACTCATGGATATTTCATTACTAGTGTTTTAATTTTGGTTTCTTACTTGTATCTTATCAGACTATTCATCTTGATTATTAATCTTAACTAATCAATCTTATTCCTAGTATGTTTTTCTTCATCCATAAATTATCCTTGGGTACTAAGTGATCTTATAACTACTAAGTACATCATCTATGCGATTTTATCTTGTTAAAGATGTATTTTATCTACTTTTAATCTTTTAAATACTATAGTATAGTTATATTTATTCCTCTAAAGTGTCCATTCAATTTATTTAAAAATGTCCAAATGCCTTCCATTGTCACGTACTGACTACAACCGGGTTAATTTATCCTTGATTTATTTATATGTTATTTAAGCTGGTGCTTAGGTCTCACCAAATAATGTTGACGTAGTGTTCCTTTCTTTCCTAAACCTTTATTCTTAGTAACATTTACTTTAAACTTCCTTGGTGTGTATCTTTACTACCATGTTATCAATTTCCACTCTTTACTAATTCCTAATATTTCCTATATATATATATGACTCATAATTACCTTGGTTTTGTTTAACTGACTAATATATTTTTACATACCTTGATTTTCTACAATATGTTCTTTTCTTATTTACTGATTTCTAACTATTAAGATAAACTATTCCGATTAATTCTATTATCAAGTTATGAGTTCTTTATTTAACTCCCCTATAACATTCATGTTATTGACTACCTGTAATGTAAATCTGATTCTTTTGTTCAATTATGATTCATTTTCTCCAAAACATTAATTTATTACTCAGAGGTCTAATTATTACTTTAACTTCTCAAATCATAACATTATTTCTTCTTGAAAGTTGCTAGAAGTTATGCTAGTCCTTTTTATTACTTAGTTCAAGGTTAAGTTCTAAAATCACTTCTACACTCTTTATTATTGTTAGCTACTAAAGTTCTAGAACTTTAATACTTATTCCTTATTTAAACTCCTAAAATCATTCCTATTTCGTTTAGGCATTTATCTTATATCCTTAACTAAATTCTTAAAATCATTTCATTTTATTAGAATTCCAACTTTAGATCTATTTTAGTTTGGGTGCATAATTCTTCCCTAATTAATTAATTAAGATCTTTTTCTATAATTTACTCTGAATTAAGCTCTAGTTATCCATTTCTTTTATTTCTAGACCTAAAATATTTAACTCCAAAATTTTATTTCCTAAACAAGTTTCCTTTGCCAAAAATTTATTTCATCTAATCAAGTTCCTAAAGTTACTTTTTATTTTTACCTCAAGTGGTCACAAAATGGTCACTAAAATTTGCCACGAAATTCTCCTTCTAAATTCCAAAATTTGTTACACTAAAAGACTTCTTGTATTTCCATTTCCTTTTTCATAATTATCAAGTTACTTGTTAGTAAAGTTTTTAATAAAATTTATTTATTTATTTAGTGAATTTCTATAAAATCTTATAACCACTTAGACAATGCTATTTTTAACGCTTAGTAACGTAACGCGTCGTAACCGTTTGGTCGGTAAATTTTTATGATGTGCGTAATATCTTCTAAGCAACTCCTGGGTGCTTAATGGTAATATTAATTTCTAATAGCGGGGCTTACTGGTGAAATAATTTACAATTACATAATAACATCAAAATTTTAAAATAAATAATACAACCATATCGAATCATCTAACCGTGCCCACGTTGTTTTCTTCCGCTTAACTAAATCGCGTAAAATTTTTATTTGATAATCTTTTTCTTTTCAGTGAACCGGTACAATTTCCTTTCTTTTTAGATTATTTAATTAATATATATATATATATATATTTAGACGTCCAAAACGTAGCGACAAGAAAAAGCTCGGATCTTTCAATTTAACTGTCGGATTGTAACGAAAATCAAGATAACAATTTTTAATTATGTGAAAATATTATAGCGGAGTCGAAATCAATTTAAAACGAGATGGAACCTCCCCTTACCTCATGGTACCTCACGGTCTTGAGAAGGAAAAAAGGTGGTTTGCTTAAAAAAAATTTCCGATCAACGTTCTTGCCACCGATCGCCGCAGATTGCCTCTTGGATGCTAAAAAGATGACATGAAACAATTTTAAGAATTTAGGAGCCATGGACAGTCATTAAGCAACAAGGATTTGGCCAGGAAAAATGGAAGATTTCACCTTTTAAAGTGCCGGTGACTTCGGGTTCTTTGCCGTTTTAAGTGTTGATTCCTACCGGTGGTTATGAGGAGGCTAAGATCAAATATGCAAACCTCCAAGAGCAGCCATGACACACGGTTTAAAGACCCTAAAAATAGGAAAAAAATAATGGTCAACAAGCATGCATGGCTATAAGAATAACTAGAAGGAAGTAGGTGATCATAAACCAAAGATTCTAAGTGTAAAGGCCTTACCTTTGGGCCATGGAAGTCACGTCCAAGAAGGGATGAACAAAGGGGTTTAAATGCTGGATTTTTGACTCTTGGATGATGAGGAAATGAAGAAGTTCTTACCTCCTATAAGGAGTTCACACGCTGGCCAAGAAGAAGAGAAAGAGAGCAAGACAATGTGTGTTGGTTTAGAGAAATGGTGGTGGTGGTGGTGGTGTAGCCGTGAGGGAGGAGAAGTGTGGTGGCTGATTTTGGTAATTAAGGAGGAAATATGGTGGCTGGAATAGAGAGGAAGTGGCTGCTGAAATTTTAGAGAAGAGAGTAAGTTAGTGGGAAGTGTGTTGGATGAAGTGAAGGCATCATGTGTATGACATAAGGCATGGTGTAATAAAGGAATGGGGTTTGTTGAAGTCTTGGTATTAATCTTGCAATTCTAAACGTGAATGAGCAAGGAAAATAAGACAATATTAATGAATGGTGTGGCATGGTATATGGTATGTCATGATACATGGTCATAGCACATTTGTCTTCTTGTGAGACAAGTTGTTGGTGCTTGTTGAAGAAGGGGTTAACCATAAGTAGACACCTAGAAGGGTAGGTGGTAGGCTGAAGTAATGCATGGGAGAAGGAGTAGAAGAGAGGAAGACATGTGTGCCTTGGGTGGAGAAGCTTCATTGGCTATAGTTGCATGGGAGCTGATGTGTCTAGTTCTGGGGCGTCACTTTGTGGGGATTTTAAGGACCTTTATGTACCAAATTCGAAAATATCCCAAACATAAAAGTTATAGAACTTTTTGTTATCTTTAATTTGATATAAATCAAAAATAAATCCATTAAGAATTGAGAGAGTTATGGCCCAAATACAAAAGGGGTGCACGGTTGTGACGGGATTTTTGTTCCTTGCATAGTTTATTTTTCTGGGCCAATTTGGTAGGGATTTGGGCTTTGTGTTCTTCATCAAAGTTGTGGAGAATTAAGTTAAGAAAAATGTGGTAAAACCTTCATTCAATTTCATGATCATATGAGAGAAATATATGAAAAATACTGCACCTAGTGCAAGCTGTTGCTGGAGAAACGTGAATCAATTATTATTTAAAATTCTGGGATTTATGGAATAGTAATTAGCTTTTGAGTCCTTCATGAAGTTTGTATAACTTTCATTCCTCTTTAATTTAATATATCATTTGTGATGATCCAAGTTTGGTAGCCTAAGATATACCCGATTTACCACAGGGTGCTCTAGATGTTTCCCGGATCAACTAGGGTCTTAGAAATAAATTCACCATTAATTCTCCTTTGGAAATATGATTTCGTGCCCTTCATGAATATTGTAGACCTATTTGATAAAAATCTATAGCAAAAAGAATGGAGTGATTTAAGCACCGGAAGAAGGAGATGCACGAATGTTATCGAAGGTTGCCAGCATTGAAATGAAACAGCTAAGAGGTCACTAAGATTTATTAAACTGTACCAATCTAGAAGGATTTAGCTTTTGATGTTTGCACTGAAAATGTAGATAATTATTTTATGGAAATTTTGACACCAAGTTTGTGCAAATCGAAAGTCGTATGGAAAGTTATGAATTTTTTCTGAACTATGCGCAGAGAAAAACGTCCAAACGTTGGAATTTTGAGATGAATATACCTAATCTTCAATTTTGGGGTTGACAAAGCAAGAATCGGAGATCGAGGCTAGAAACGGAGATTGAAGATATTTTCAAAACAAAGAGATTGAGACCAAAATCATTCGATCCTAAGATCGTATGAAAAATTTGGGTCTGAAACACCAAAGGTATTCGGGTCGAGTTTTAAAGCAATTTCTAAGGAAATCAACTTATTGAAAAACAGGGATGATAGAGTCTGAATCAAGCTTCGGTACCTTTAGGAAAAATTCCTAAAACTTCAAAATGAGTCACCAGAGATAAACCATGCCACCATCGGATATCCTGAGGTATATGAACGGTCAAACGTAGGAGACGCCAAAGGTTCTAATTGAGCTTATCAGGCCAAGTTAGACACCCTTGATTCTTCACAGAGAGATTCTAAGAGGACTATAGTATCCCTACTAGATCACAAGTCTTGGTTCAAATGGTCAGAGTCTGACCTCAGGCTCCGTCCCACAGTTTAAATCTGAGGAACCTGACAATATTTTATTATTAAATATAATTATCAAATAAATAAATAATTTAAAATATCTAATTTCAAAATAAATTATTATAATTATTTATCTATTAAATATTGTCAACAAAAAATAATTATCTAATAAATATAATGATAAATTAATTTGTACCCAATAACGTATTATTTTTAATTAAACAGTCTTGTCGAACATTATTTATTATTTTTCTTATCTTTGCTTCTCTCACTCGTTACGTTCTCTCGGTATTCTTACTTTTCATATTAAACTCTGCTTCTCTCTATTTTCTCATTCTAAACTATTCGGGAACAGGCCGAAGCCCTGAGCTTCTTACTAAAAGCTCAATAGAGTATCCTCAGAATCCTGAGGGTCTGGTTTCCTATTTTCAAAAATCAAGGCTATTACACATCTCATCAACATCGTGATCTCTACATCACACAAAACTAGCACTCCACGGTCCTAGAAACATTCGCCTTAAGTCGAAGTACATCGGGTTTGCCATGGATTGTTCGGTCTCGGGCGCTACTTCGAGCCTTTGGATGCCCGCCCTAGTAATACTCCCAAGATTCACCTCCAGAATCGAGACGCTGATGTTTTCCAATATAGCCATCACTGTGGCTCTAGATCCATCTGAATTCAACATCAAATCACATATGCATTATGCATTTACCATGTTTAAATCTCTTATTCTTTCAATAGTCGAGTGTTCGACGGAAACCTCCACACCCAAAGGTCTTGTCCTTAAATGCTTTAAGAAGTAATCACATATATTTTTAAGAAAGCAAAACGCCTTAGTCATATTCACCAATTTTCAAGTACTGCCTAAATCTCACTTTAGGAATACTGGAAGTAAGGTTAAGTTAAACTAGATTAAATACCCGATATTATTCCCTTTAGTACATGAACTGATTTTTTAGTTCTAAAATTATAAGATTTTAAAATAATTAAAAGAAATTTACTTACATTAAATAAAATCCTTTGGGCCATTAACAAATGTCCCATGCTACATTTTCATTGTCATAGAGCGATACCTCTTGTGGCCTAAAGTTTAAAGGAAATTAGCTCACCTTAGAATTCATTGTCACCATATAAGTATAATTTTTCAATCAAACCAAAGTTTCAAACTTCTAAAAAGAATTTTAAATCATAGCATAAAATCCTGTATTTTTAATCTTAGCGAAAACTTGTTTTCCATAGAACTTTCACCTGAAAAACCCGAGTTAAGAAATTCCAAAGCCTAAGCCAAACAACTTTTTAAATACTATATTAATAAGATAAAACGAAGTTCCTAATCTATCCAAAATTCAAATTTCACAAAATTCTCAATCCCTACACCTGCTTTGCTTTAAAACACAAAAACTTTGCAAGTAAGGACAAGTACCACAATGGATCACATGTCATTCTTTTCCTTAAACCCAGGCAAGAACCACACATCAATTTCTCATGCTCAATGGATATCAAATCAAGCAACAACATCTTGCCCAAACATCTCACCTGAAAAATCCACAACCCACAATTCGTACATTTTCAACCAAAGGCTCCCGCCGACACTCGGACTTCCAATTTCTCTTTTCAAACAATCAATCAATATACCTTTTTATTATTCAACAGTTACAAACAGTCATGGTTTAGTCTTCACACACACATCAATCATCAAGATTCACCCATGCAAATAAGATATTCAATCTTCCACAACATTAAGAACTATAAACAATCAATTCAAGGCAATTACTTACTAATGAAGATGGTTTTAGTGCAAACATGTAAAATGAACGACTAAGTGATTATAACCATATATTCTAGTTATTGTGATATATACCACTTGTTTACACACACACCGCTTGTTGGTTTATGCATTTATTTTTGGAAATAAATAATTCTTTAAAAAGAGATACCATTTTGAAAAACAATTTTAATTAAAAGAACTTTTCTGTCTTTTGTATTAATTCAAGATAATAACTGGTTGAAATCATTTCGATTGTAAATTATTATATTAGTCAGGAAGTAATTTTTATACAAAGAATATAATTCAATTTTTCTCTCCCTGAATTATTATCCCATAACATACGTTCTTCTTTTTAAATTATTTTTCCCCCTTAGCATTTTATATAAGAAACATGATAACATTATCATAAAATCAAAAGCCATATATATCATGCATATATGCCTCACATAAAAACCACATGCATGAGTATTCCTCCCCATTTTGGCATTACCAAAAAGACATCATAATGGAGAAATAAATCAATGACTCGTTCTGGCTAATCTAAAAGTAACTTTATGAGTTTGTTCTTTCATTGTGATGATCGATTTGAGGTGTTTGCATATTTGATTATTCTGACCGAAATTTCTAGAAACATAAAATTAACTTTCTTGGCCAAAATTAACGACATTTTATTTAATGCATGATTGATCAAGAATACCCAATTCTTTTCTAATATAAAAGATTTTTCTTTTTGCCAAGGTTTTGCAAATATATCTGTCAATTGTTTAGATGTTTCAACATATTCAAACACACAATCAAATTTTAAAACATAATCACAAATAAAATGATGTCGAATTTCTATATGCTTGGTCCTAGAATGCATGTCAAAATGTTTAGCTATATTAATTGTTTTAGTATTATCGCATTTGAGAGGAATTTAACCTAGTTTAATTTCAAAATCCAGAAGTTGTTGTTTCATCTACAAACTTTGTGTGTAACAACATCTAGTTATGAGATATTTAGCCTCAAGTAGATAAGGCTACACTAACTTGTTTCTTGCTATACCAAGAGACAGAGGCGAATTTCTCAACAAATGTCAAGTTCTACTAATGCATTTCTAATCAAATTTACATTTGGCTATGTGAGAATCAGAATATCCAATAAGCATGCAAGTAACACCCTTAGGATACCATAAACTAAGATTTTGAGTTCCAACTAGATATTACAAAGTTCTTTTTACAATAGTTAAATGAGATTCTTTTGGATTTGCTTGAAAACATGCACACATACATATCACAAACATGATATTTGGACGACTTGTAGTAAGGTAAAGTAGATATCCAATCATACCTTTATACTTTGTAATTTCTACTGATTTACCTTCCTCATCTTTGTCAAGATAACATGGAATGCTCGTAGGAGTTGCAACTTAGTTTGCTATATCCATATCAAGTTTTTTGACTAATTCTTTGAAATACTTGGTTTGATTTACAAAAGTTCAACCTTTGAATTATTTTATTTGAAGTCCAAGATAAAATGTAAGTTCTTCCCTCATTGACATTTCAAATTTTTGCTGCATAATCTTTGAAAAATCTTTGTACATAGATTCATTAATGGCACCCGAATATGATCAACATAAATTTGTACCAAAAGTATGTTGTTTCCTTTATGTTTTATAAAGAGACTAATGTCAACCTTTCCTTTTTTTCAAAATCATTTTCTAGTAGAAATTTGCTCAAACTTTCATACCAAGCTCTTGGAGCTTGCTTTAAACAATATAAAGTTTTCTTGAGCTTAAAAACATGATTTGGAAATTTATTATCTTCAAAACCAGGAGGTTGTTAAAAATACACTTCCTCTTGAAATAAAACGATTAAGAAATGCGCTCTTAACATACATTTGATATAATTTAAAGTGCATATAACATGAAAAAGAAAGAAATAGATGAATAACTTTTAATCTAATAACATGTGCATATGTTTCTTCATAATCAATACTTTCTTCTTTATTACAACATGTTGCAATTAATCTAGTTTTATTTCTAGTTACTATTCTAGATTCATCAGGTTTGTTCCTAGAAACTATTTAGTTCCTATTACTTGATGCTCATTTAGTCTTGACACTAAATCCTATACTTGTTTTCTTTCAAATTGATTTAATTCTTTTTTCATGGCCAATGCCCAATGTTCAATAATGACTTCATCAATGGTTTTAGGATCAACTTGTGAAACAAAAGCTAAGTGATTACATACATTTTTGAGATAGTTTCGAGTTATTACCCCGGTTGAAATATCACCTAAGATATTGTCAATTGAATGATGCTTTATTGTTGTCCACTCCTTTGGCATTATTATTGAATACACATCTTGTTGAGATGGAACTACTTACTCAGCTTTGCTCTCTAAATTTCTCTTCTTCCTTTACTTCTTTTTCTTTTGTCGTATCTTCTAAGGTAGTGTTGTGTAAGATATCTATAAGATATCAACATTATCCATTCTTGGTGTAGTTTGGTTAGTTTAATCAAATTTAAAATGGATGGATTCTTCAATGATAAGAGTCTATTTGTTAAAGACTTGATAAGCTCTACTAGATAATGAATAGCTAAGGAAAATTACTTCATCAGGATTTGCATCAGACTTTCCTAGGTTATCCATTCCATTTTTCAACACAACATTTTCATCTAAATACAAGAAAATAAGAAATATTTAGTTTTCTTCTTTTGTAAAGTTCATAAAGGGTTTTCTGTAAAATTGTTCTAATCAAACAACAATTTATAACATAGTAAGTAGTGCATATGACATTTGCCCCAAAATATTTTGGAACTAAATTTTCATTCGACATAGTTCTTACAAGCTTTTCCTTTTTTAAGAAAAAATTTTCCTTTCAACAAATTTATTTTGTTGTGGAGTTTTAGGAGCTAAAAATTTATATTCAGTGCCATATTTTTCATAAAACGTTTCAAAATCATGGTTTTCAAATTCTCCCTTATGGTCAGTTTGAATGAATGTGATTTTTAAATGTCTTTCATTTAGGATCACTTTGGAAATCTTTGTAAATGCATCTATGCTTCATTCTTATGAGTAATTAATAAAGTTCATGTATACCTAAAATAATCATCCACAATCACAAGTGTTGCAAATTTTATATCTAAACTTAAGCTTTGACAATCCAACCACTAAATCTTTTGAAACTAATTTGATAAGTGATCTATACGAATGTGGGAAATATTCTATGCCATATCCAAGATTCACTCTCTTTAGTTAAGAAACATTGTGCTTCATTTGAAGACAAACTATCAAGGCTAATCATATAAATGTTATCAACTCTTTGACCAATAAACCTAATTTGTTTATCTTGTTTATTTTCAATTATACAATAACTGTAATAAAAAAAACAAATTTATTCCCATCGTCACTTAATTGACTAATACTATGAAAATTATGTTTTAATCCATCTACATATAGCATACCATTCATAGATGTATAAAGATTTTTACCCAACTATTCCAAAGCCAATGATCTTTTCTTTGGTATTATTTCCATATGTAACACTTTATTTTCTTTTAGGTGTGAATGATCTGATTTCAGATCTATCTCTTATCATGTGTTTAGAGCATCCACTATCCAAATATCAATGAGTGTTACTTGCTTTGAAGCATAACTACGAAACAATTAAAGTTGAGATTTCGATACCCATGTTTTGTTGGGTCGTTAAGTGTTAGTATGTGGAGATAAAGTTCCCTTTGGAATCCACACCATTCTAACAACCTTTGGTCTTAATTTTCTAACATTGGTTGTAGAAGTTGTAAGACCTTTCACACCACAATGAAAACATTTTACAAAAAGACTTGAAGTTTTCTTATGTGGAAGAAAGAAGTTTTTATAAAATTTTTATTGTTTGTTCGAGTTAAAACCTAATCCAATTTGTCAAACATGCATATTTATTTCCCAAGCAAGGAATTCAAGTTATCTCTTCCATTTGGACAATCTTTAAAATTATACTACAACAAAATTGGTCTTTCTTAGCACTTTTTTCTTAGCGGTTCCTTAGATATATATGCTAAGATAACATCTTTCTTATCGATTACTGAATGAACTATTAAGACATGTACTTCTATTCTTAACGGTTAAAGAAAAGAGCTGCTAAAATGTTATTAAAATATTATTTGTTTTACAAAATAATTAGACTATTTCTTAACGGTTATGGACATAAACCAGTAAGTTATATTTTAGTTTTATTACACTATAAGAAATGTGACCTATAGTTACACACACTTCTAGAGTGACACTCATTAAAATCATAAGGACAACTAATATACTGCTACAAGAAAATAATAATTTGTAGATGTATAACCAATAAATTCATCCATTAAATGATAGTTATTTCTTTCATAGTGGCATTGATGATCTATTTTTTAAGTTTTAGTATTTTTTTTAATCTTTCTAGAGATAACTTAGCCTTAGTTTCTCTTGCTACCAAATATTAGTTTATGCAATGTTTCCTTCTCTGATCGAGTTTCCTCAGTGGCTGCCATCTCTAATATGGAGTCATGCTACTGTTACTCCACCTTTGATTCTAGATCCCTCGTGCCATGATTGATTGTGATTGCTTCCATCACATCGCTATCGCAATTGCTTTTTTGCATCGCCATTGCAATTGTTTCTACTGCATGGATGCCACAATTGCTTCGTTTATATTGTCGCCATGATTATGTTTGTCACATCGTCACCACGATTTATTCCCCATCATCTTTTTGATCCGTATTTCTAATGCTGAGAAAATTATGGCTACCATGGTAATGATTAAGGCTAATACGTAAGTGCCAAGCGCTACATAATCATTACCCCCTCTAAGACATACAATAAATTTTAAGAAGAACTAAAATATCCTAAGGCAAACACCATAAAGCAAGATATGGCATAAATCCTCTTACCTTCACCATCTATTTTCATACTTCTCCCTCTTTTAACATTATCAAAAAGAATCATAAGTATAAGGAAAAAATAAAAGCATTATTAGAAGTTTCCACTTTGAAGATGGTCTCTTCCAAACAAACAAGGCATCAAACCGCTTATCATGCCTGCCCAAAATTCCCATATCTCTTAGCCTGAAAATTTCCAGCGTCCTTACACAGTGGCCATGTGCTCACCCATGCGGGTGTTAGCACTACAAACTTCATTTTGCATACCTTGCATCATGGAGATCATCCTTTCTTCAAATGTTTTATCTAAGGATGGTGCTTGGGGTGGTGGAGATAGAGATTCCCCATGCCAAGATGTTTGTCCAAGGAAATCAGCTCCTAAGGGTATATTCTCAATGTCACCAATCTCTAGATCACCCGTAAGACCAGATTCACTAAGGTCATCACAATTAAGTTTAGTGGTCTCTCCCCCTATGACATGGTCTCTCCCCCCTATGCCTGTCCATCCTTATACCCCCATTTATCACGTTTTTTAAGATTTATTAATCGGAATTTACGTCAACATCCAGTATTCTTCTTAACATGTTCACAGCCCAATACTTAAATATATGCGCTCAATTACCGGCAACAACTAAAAATAGCATAATGTAAAATTGAACCGTCAAATCGTCGTGAAACTTAAAGGGGTTGTCCCCGGATACTATAGCAACAATATGGAGCAATTTAGAACGAATGAAAATGAAGTGAGACCCCCCTTACCTCATGGTGTGATCATGGGTTTGGTGAGAAAAAAAGTAACCGGACGCCACAAAATTACCGATTGTGATCAAACTCATCGTTGTAGCTCCTGAGTCACTCAAAACTAACATGCATGGATATTTCAAGCATCACAAATCACGACTAGAAAAGAGTCACAAACAGCCATGCATTTAATCAATATTTAAAAAGGATTATTTACCAAAAGTTCACTGTTTACTTCAAATTCTTTGTCGTTCGTCACTGATCATCGCCGATTGTCCCCAAGGCTCAAGAAATAACACATGCATGTAAAATCAAGAGGGGCTTACGGTTTTTAAGCTACAAATAGAGAAGAAACAACCCAAAAAGAACATGCATGCTTGTTAAATTTTCAAGAAAAGTAAAGAGACCAACGATCCAAGAGTTAGAAGCTCAAGATTCACCTTGCTTTGCCTAGAGTGCATCAGGACCAAGAGAATGAGAAATGCAAGGATTTTGGCTCTTAATTCTCCACCAGTACAACATCAAGGAATAAGGAAAATGAAGTCCTTTTAGTGGGCTATAGACCAAGAGTAAGAAGAATTGGTGAAGTGTTTAACGGTTGATTATGTTTGCAAGGAATTTTAGAAGACAAGTTTAATGCTAGTATAGAGAGTAAGATAATGGTTAATGGTGTGAAGTGATGAAGGAAGAGTGAGGACTGATTTTGTTTTAATGTCTTCGAAAAATATTGAAGTGTTGTTGAGACAAAGGAAATTGTTGCATGCTAATATTGGAGGCTACATGTGTTTCACGGCTAGCCTAGGGGAAAAATGAAAGTGTTGGGCAAGGAACACTACTAAAAAAAAACTTTTAGCGACGGAAAAAAATGGTCGTTATTTTATGACATAGCCGTTGCTAACTCTGTTAGCGATGGACTTTAAGACGACAACACGGTTGTTGCTAAAACCTTCGTTACAGACAAAACAACGACAACAAATACCTCCATCGCTACATTTTTTACGACATAATGTCGTCGCTAACATGCTCCCTGCGTTGGTAACGACTACCGTAGCTAATGATTACCTCTAGCGACCACGTGTTGTCGTCGCTATACAGCGACAATGTAATGCCGCCGCTATGGGTAACCATACAGTGACCACGTGCTGCCTCCGTTATACAGTGACAACGTATTGTTGTCGCTATGGGTAACCATACAACGGCCACGTATAGCCGTCGCTATGTTGTGACCAAAAAGCGACGCCACCCCTCTGTCGTTATGGTAACCAAACAGCGACGCCATACCTCCGTCGCCATACCTCCGTTGCTATTGGTAACCAAATAGCGACGCCATACGTCTGTCGCTATGGGTAACCATACAACGACACCATTCCTCCACCGCTAATGATAACTAGTAGCGACCACGTTACGCCGTCGCTGTCAGTAATCCTACAGCGACAACTCTTAGCGGTCGCTAATAATATATTTTATTTTTTAATAACTTCTGCAATATTTATAGGTTTTGTTAATTTAATTTTAAACTAGATATTTTGAATAATACTTTCTATTCGTTGAATGCTTGCTTTTAAACTAGAAATTTTGAAAATTAAATTTTGAATATTTTTTATTTTAATATTAAATTGTTATTAAAAACATAATAATGGATTAAATTTAATTATCAAATAGATTGAATTATTAATAATAATCATAATAAGGTGTTTTTCTTTGAATTTAATTACAAATATCTAATATGGACATAATAAAATAATAAATGAAGAATGACATAAAATAAATAGTGAATGGAATATAATATAAAAAGTATAAATCAAATATACAATGTCTATACATAATAAAAAAGTAATCATAATGGTGGGGGGTCCTGTGGTGGTGGTGGTGGCGACTGGGAAGTGAGGGGAGGTAGCCTCGCCATCAACTGCATCATCAGTAGCTCCTGCTATTGAGCAAGTTGTCGACGAGACTCAGCGTGCTACTCCTCGGCCCGCTGTCGATCATCCTCGGCCCTGCTATCAGCCCGCTCCTCCAAAAGCTGCCTTTGATGTCGCTCCTCCTGTAGCTCGTTGTTCAGGTTTTGAATTACCTGAACAACTTCAGTCGAAAGGCCAGATGAAGAGGAAGAGGAAGTGGTCTTCCCCTTTTTCGCCAGCTGTGTGCCGACGTCCCCCAATCCAAAGATCATCCCTTTCTTGTTCACGCCACCAACAGCCTCCATATAGATGGCGTTGTCGTCGAAACAAGACAGGGTAGAAGGAACCTCTCCCTCAGGAGCTGAAGCCACCAAGTCTGCCTCTTTCTCGGCCTTCCTGGCCTTATACGCTTCTTGTAAATTCAAAAACACTGATAGGATTAGTAAGCTGATTTGTAAATTATAAGCATGTGTAAGTTAAAAGTAAATACCGCTAGATCTGTAGTCTTCTGGTTTACCCATGCACTAGCTTTGTTCTTCTTGGTCATTTGCATGACCTCAAACAAAGAAAGCTCGCGGTGCTACCTCAGCTCCTGAAGTGGACAACAAGCAATAGAGTTATTAATCATAATAAAAATGTTTAACATAAATAGACTTGCAAATCATTTCTTGTGCTTGAGGATTGAAATGCTACCCCTAGTGTAAATTGACACTGCAATATCGACGGCTCTGTTTGCCTTGTTCCAAGCACTGGCCTGCTGGAACAAGACATCGCCCCACTTCTAGACTATCCCGTCCCAATGGTCCTTGGGGATCCAACGAGGGTGCTCGCCCTTATCCCCCACCTTCCAAATGGTACTCTTGATGATTTTGGAGGTCTTTGTGGCAAAGACCTTCCTAATCTCATCAATCATACCCTCTGCCCACTGATAATCACGCTGTAAAATTAAATGAGAATTCAAAATTAATAAGAGGTGTATTTTTCCATAAATTCACAACAAATTCATGTGGTAACTTACCGAGAAGGTGTCAAACCACCTATCTTGGAAAACCTTCACAGCATCTGTCCAAGATATGTATGGACCATCCCACTGCGTCTTCAAAACCTTAGTAATCGCTTTAGTAGTTCGACTACTATCAATAAAGCTGTAATCATAACAATTATAAGCGAATATAACATACAACATAAGGAGACTCTCAAAATTTTGACAGAGTCTCCCATGTAAATGTAACATTTCCAAATTTGAAAAGTTACCCTGTTACAAATAGAAGAGTTCTCAGTACAAATAACATACAATAAACTAACAAGTCTTTTCACTAACATATAATAAACCAACAAGTCTTTCCATTAAAGTAGTAAATAAACTACCATACAAATAACATAAAAATATGTGAGTTTTATAACACATGGTAAGTAACAAGCTACCAACTAAGAAATTTAAAACAAATTATTAGTGACTTACTCGTCTCCGGTCGGTACTGGTACCAACATGGGTAGAGGGGATGCCGGAGATGGGGTGGCCTCAAGGCGAGGGTCCTCCAAACCACCAACTCCAGGAGTCTGCTGTGCGGTGGTCTGTTGTGGTGGTGAAGGAGTGGTCATATATGGTGGTGATAGAGTGGTCTGCACTTGTGATGGAGTAGTTCCCTACTTTGGGTTGGGAGTCCCCAGACGGGATGCCGGGGTCCTGGACCCACCCCTACTGAAGGGTAGTCGACGTCCCGTCATCTGTGGATAAAACCATAAAAACAAATGTTAGTCTCAGGATATAAACCTATGTATATATGTTTAACAACTACATACTCTGTGTCTATTTCAGTTTGAAATTCCCCCTTAGTTTCAGTGTCACTGTGGCTATTTGTTTCAACAAGTTCATCAGTAGCCCTAGACCATTTTGATCGGGAGACAAGGTCTTTGTCAATATGTTCACCCCCGTAGTGGCGAGTGTCCCATCCATTATGACTGGATCAATGTTGAACAACAAATGACTATCGTTGAGTTCGTTCGGTGCAAGCTGATAAGCATCATCAACCTCATCAGAGACATTGTCAGTGATCTGACTTCGGGCCTTGGCCTTGATTACTGCGTACCAGTCCCGATGCCCTCCCGGGAAGTCCGTGTAATAAACCTGCTCAGCTTGTTGGGCAAAAATGAAGGGATCAAACCCTTTATATCTACCGTTTTTCTTGACCTCAACTAAGCCGTAGTTGTTGTCAACCTTTATTCCTACACCGATTATGTTGTCGTATCAATCATATTTGAATAGAACAATATCTCTTCTTAGTCGTTCGGAGAAAGAAACTTCAACAATCTCTGTCAGCACTCTATAAAAGTCTTCCTTTAACTGTCCGACTATGCCTTTAACACAAACCCTGTAGTTATGGGTACGCATCCCTTCACTCCATTGAAAAATGTTAAACTTATAGCCATTTACGTAGTAAATAGGCCATCTTTTAACAGTTTTCACGGCCCCCAAGAAAGGGCTTGGAGTAAAGGATCTTCAATATGGTTGTTAGGGTCTTGTATCTATGTACAACATAACAAATAGGACATCGTTAGATACCTAACGTTAGAAGTACAGACAAAAAACACATGGTATGCGGGTCGTACGTGTTGTGTGAGATGACACCTCACTATGAATTTGGTCATCAGTTAAATCATTTTGCTCAAGTTTTAGGATATTTGTATATAACCTATTTAAAGGAAAAAAAATAGATACTATAAAAGCATAGTTTAGAATGTAACATATAAGTTGGTAACTTACTCAAGAAAGGGTTCCACTTCTGGGCAATTTAGAAGAATGTACAAGTGAGCTGTCTTTCGATCTTTCTTATCAATGTAACATATTGTGACCTTACCCCCCGGACAACCAGGATAGTTAAAAATTGAAATTTGATCATCCAACCCTGTGTAGGTTTCCACCCCAAGATTGCGGGGAATTCTACCTATTCTAGTTTCTATCTCCGTCGGAAAATAGAAAGAAGCAAAAGTTGTCATTTCTTCGACTAAGTATACCTCACAAATTGATGCTTCAACGCATGCTTTGTTTGACACTTTGTCTTTTAAAGAGCGTAAGAATCTTCAACAACATGAAAAAATGTTAAGTTAGAAAATACTGTTATAGGAAATGTTTGTATGAAAATTAAAGAGTTCTGGCGTTCACCTTTTGAATGGATACATCCAACGATACTGCATCGGGCCACCAACTAAGGCCTCGTACAATAGATGGATAGGCAGATGCTCCATCGAGTCAAAAAAACTTGGTGGGAAAATCTGCTCCAACTTACAAATCAATACCGGGACAGTTTCTTCCATCTTCAGAAGTTTCTCCACAGTCAACGAAGTTACCGTCAACTCCTTAAAGAAGTGACTCAACTCAACCAATACTTTCCAAATTGGTTTCGGTAAGGCATGAAACGCGTAGGGGAGTAGTTATTGCATAAACACATGGCAATCATGACTTTTTATGTCCAACACCCTACCCTCCTTTACGTCGATACATCTACTCAAGTTAGAAGTGAATCCGTCAGGCGGGGTCAACCCATTCATCCAAACACACACATCAATATGTTGAGGTCTAGTTAAAACATATTTTGCATGGGGTTTAAACATTCTTCCACGACCCGCATCCCTCAATTCCAACTCCTTCCTAGAACACCAAATCAGAAGGTCTAGACGACTCTTTTCGTTGTCCTTTGTTCTCCCTTTGATGTCCATTACAGTGTCAAAGATATTCATGAAAACATTTCGTTCAGTGTGAATGACATCAATGTTGTGTCTTAACAATAAGTCTTTTCAATATGGCAAATCCCACAAGATACTCTACTTCACCCAGTGGTGTTTCTTCCCAGAACCCGTAAAGTCCTTAACATTCTTATCCCAGATGTATGAAAACTCTTGGGCTCTCTACTAAACCCGTGCACCAGATAACCTACGGGGTGGAGGTTCATTAACAACTTTGTTCTTCTTAAAAGCGGTTTTGTTTCTCCTGAACGGGTAATCCAACGGTAGAAACTTTCTATGACCACTACAACAAAAATGTCAAAAGGATGCGCTAGTATTGTCTGCTTTTAAACGGAACCGCAGAAATCGATAAACAATTCACACTAATGTCTGCGGTTCCGTTAATTCCTAATCACTTTTGTCTGCGGTTCTAATAAGAGTTGCTGACATTGGTTGTCAAAGGACCGCTGACATTAATATGCTTAATTAAATAATTCACATGGCAAGCAAGGCTCGAACCAGATAATTCACATGGCCTCAAGGCCCAACCCAAAAATTCACACTAACCCTAAACTTAACACACTTTGTGTATGTTTGTTTCCCAGTTCCAGCTCCGTTTCACCCTCAATCCTTGCGCTAATTTCACGGAAATAGGGGAACCCTTGCTCGTTGGGACTTTCATTTTCGGGGAAAGGAAGAGGGATTGGTTCGATTGGTGGTGTGATCCAACACTATGAAAGAGAAGATCGGTCACATGTACAAGTAACCTTCGATTCCCTTTTTTCATTTTCTTCGATTTGATGTTGGATATTATGGGTTTTCTATTTTCTGTTGGATGTTGGGTCATCCATCTCCTTGTATTTGTGATTCTTGGTCTCTGTCGGAGCAGGATTATTGTCCGTTCAGGTTGTGGCGGTGGTAAGGGTATGGGTTTGGGTGTGGGTGGGTGGGGTGGGGAGGGATGTGGGTGGATGGGTCTGATGGTTTAGGCTCTGGGTTTGGGTTTGGGCTTCGGGGAGTGGGTGGTGGTGGGCGGTGTGTGGTGGGTGATGGGTTTATGGGTATGGGTGAGGGGAGGTTAGGGAAGAAGGTCCATGGGTGTTTGTTTGTTGTCTGGGTGCACCCTAATTTTTTTAATGGTGTATGATGGAAGTGTATAAGAGATTGATGGGTTGGTTCTTGTTATAAGTTGCTTTCAGATTGTGCATAAGTTGTATGGTGAAATGCTTGAACCAGACTGTGCATAAGTTGCTTTCAGATTGGGCATAAGCTCTATGGTGAAATGCCTGAACCAGTGAGCGTTGTCTATTATATATATATATATAAGATTGCTAACAGCTTGAAAAGATTAGAGTTCATGAACACAATTTGGTTCAATCACGAGGTTGCAAGCTTAAGTTCTTGATTTTCCAAATTATTATATACTTCCTTTTTGTTGTAAAATAAAAGAAAATATATATAATAAAAAATGATAGAAATGAAATAGTTTTTACAAATAGGGACTGAAAGAAAAATTTTATGAAGTTAAAAGCTTAAAGCAATTGAAGCTTATGATCTCAAAATTAAAATAGAAGTTTATTTAAAATTATATATATTTATCTATTTATTTACTTATTTTTCTGATTCATGTACAGTGGTGATTGGAGCTGCAGGGAACTATGATGCTCTGTGATGCTGTCTCATACTATTTTAACTTATGCATAAATGGTCTCAAGTTTAAGAACACACACCTAGTGTTTACCAGGAATTCAAAAACTGTTATTCTGATGGGAGGTTTTACAATGCAAAAAAATTTGGTTTTGTTTCAGTGCTGGTTGCTGGCTTGCTCCTTGTTTACTATTTCTTAGGTGGCATTGTAAAGATTATTAATTTGTGAAAGTTTCTTAGTATTAATCACTTTAAGTTCAGGTGATTGATTGTACTGGATTACTAATACTTGAATCTTTTGCTACTGGCTTATGTATATTTATGTAAGTTTGGAAAATAAGTTCTTTAAATGTTTGTTTTGCACTTAAGATTTAAAATGAACTTTCATTTCATGATTATGTTTTCTCTAAAATAAAATTTCTTGTCTGTTTCTTGTTAATCAATGGTGGCTGCACCATAAGCTAGTTGAGTGATTTTTGTGCTCAGAAGAAACCCAGCGATCTAGTTGGTAACTATTGTAGGTAAAAGTATTATTTGTCAGGATTACAGGATGCACTTTTTAGTGGACAGTATGACTGTGATACTTGTGTGCATTTGTTAGCTGACCAATGTTTCTGGGTTATTGTCCTAGGCTGCTCTGACAATGCTATTTATGATCTCATGCATTGTTTGTTATAAATCGAGTTCAGCATGTAAGTGCTATGGGTTGTAAATTATGAGTTTCTTATGTCACTCTTGGTTCCAGTGCCTGCTTTGTATTTTTCCATGGGATCCTGATTTATCTTCATATCCAATATCTTGAGAATTGGGTTATGTTGCTTGCTGAAAATGTCATCCTTAGTTAACTTGGATGAGGTGCATCTTGCCTTAAAAAGGGTGAGCTGAGCTGCACCATTTTTCACTTAATATCTTCTCCCATTTCAAATACAATTTTATGTGTATTGATATTATTTATTAACTTGTCATACAGCTCAAACATAGCTAAAAGAACCTTGTTTAAGTTAGACTACATCCACATATTCTAAATGGTTCTTTTCTCATTGTAGTCAATTTTAATACATCAGTAGCATGTGTCAAGGCATGAATAGTCTTGAATGGTCCTTTATATTTCATCCTTGTAGGCTGTATATACTTGTGTAACTTTATTACCGGCGGGTGATTTAGTCTATTAGTAACTTTGTTAGTTTTGTGGCAGAACAAACAAATACGCTTTCTTGAGGGAGTTTCAGCTTGACTCATAATTGCTTGACAAAAAACCAGTCTATTTTGGTTCTGTTAGAGTTGAGGGCATGAAACTTTTGTTGACTTTATCGGATGACAACAGAGCCAAGGGTAGTGGATTAGCACCATGGCCTGCAAGATTGACTAGTCCTCCTCCAAGATTAGCTGACTTTGGCTATACAAATGAAATGTTTGAAAAAGATACGGTAAATGGAATTCATATTTTATTCTCCTGTTTGTTTTAAAGATTTTTTCAATTTGTTCAATCTTACACATGACAAAAAAAAAATATATTAGGAATTATATTGGAAAACTACATTAATAATATGCTGATGCTTCATTCAATTCCAGGAATGCACTTAAATATCATATAGTTTTTCATAAGATATAAAAAGTCATATATTAATGTTTCATTTAAGAATATGTAAAAGAGATGTAGAACCTACATGTCTCATAATTGATGCTGCTAATGTGTTATTAAAATGTTTGAATACAATGATGTTGTCTATAATTTACTCTATCAAAAGGTTTGTGAATTTTTATTTTAGCAATGTTCATTGTAATATAATATTTTACACTCTAAGAATAAAATAAATGTTGAAGGTAATAGATTTAGAAAAAAAATACACAACGCAGTATGTACAAATGAGGAATATAAACTAAATGATTTATATTTAGAAAATATAGAATTCTATTGATAGTGAATGATAAAATAGTGTTACTACAAAAATAAATGCATAAGAAAAGTGAATGAATGAATAAAGAGAAAAAATGAGAAAAAATGAAATGAAAGATTCATCCGTGAGTGACACTCAAAATATATATTTTTTAGTAGACTTGTATTGTTTTTTGTTTTCTAATAAAAAAATTACAAAAATACAATCACTAAATATATTCCAAAATTTTTACATACTCTAAATCAACTACAAGATTTAATTTAAGTAAAAAAAATATAAAAAGTACTCTTTTTTATCTTAGTAAAAAAATGGTTCAAGGTACCTGAATTCTTATGACCTATCTATTTTAATTGCAGTTGCAATGTTCAACTGGTCAAGGAAAGGCACAAGAAGCAAAACTTTTGTTATGCTATGCTATTAACAAAGTTATCTCCAAATATTTATAAATTTAGTGTCTTTTTATTTTTATGGTGGTTAAAATGCTCATGAAATTAACATTAAAGATTACGTTTAGCCTTTTGAAATTTAGTGTAATTAATACTAACAAATATTGCTAAGTGTAACTATCTTTACATGTTTTTTTTCTCTTAATTTTGTGTAATTATCTTTGTAAACATGTTTATTAATATTGTTAGTTGATGTTTTACTTTTTTAGGTATTGTTGTTATATCTATAATCCTAAAACTATTAGTGTAAAAATTAATTTATTAATTTAAAACAGGTTTAGTAAATGAAAAAACTAAAAGTTAAAAATTATAAAAAAAACAACTATTGTCTACAGTTATAGCTTCAAGCGCAGACATTGTGAGACTATTGTCTGTGGTTCCGTATCCCAACCGCTGACATTGTTTGACTATTGTCTGTGGTTCTGCGTTATAACCGCTAACAATACATGACTAATGTCAGCAGTTTAAGCACTGACGTTGTTTTTAGTGCTATTAATAGCGCCATTATTTTCTGCGTTTGTACCACTGATAATAGCTATGACAGAACCGCTGACAAAAGCCTTTTTTGTAGTAGTGGACAGTCAAAGAAACTTGTCTTGCCACTAACAGGGAGTGATTCCCCCCGGTATGTTCCATGCATACAGGGCACGCAAGCTTCCCAAACGACCATCCAGAAAGCATACCATATGCCGGAAAGTCCTTAATGGTCCACATCAAAACAGCCCGCATCATGACATTGTTCTTCAAAGATACATCATATGTCATTACCCTGACATCCCATAATTGTGATAACTCTTCAACCAACGGTTGCAAAACACGTCTATGTTCGCCTTTGGATTTTTGGGTCCTGGAACCAATATAAAAAGAAACATGACCTCCCTCTTCATAAACATATCAGGAGACAGATTGTATGGGGTCAGTATGACTAGCCAACTAGAGTACGCTCTTCTGTATTGACCAAACGGGTTGAACCCATCAGTACATAAGCCAAGTTATACATCGCGCGGCTCGCTAGAAAAGTTCGGATATAGCTCATCAAAACACTTCCATGCTTTTCCATCAGAAGGATGACACAGAAGCCTCTCCTGTGTTCGGTTCAGAGCATGCCAATGCATGTGTTTTGCCGTGGACAATGAGGCGTACAGGCGTTGAAGATGCGGTGTTATGGGGAAGTACCACATTTGCTTCCTGGCCGTCCTAGTTACCTTCCTTCTCCTTTTAACAGTTTTGTAGCTTTCCTCATTACAATGTACACATTTTGTGACACTCTTATCTGCAAACTCATTTCTAAACAACATACACCCGCCAACACAACACTCTATCTTCACACAACCCAACCCCAGGTTTGCCACCCTTTTCTTAGCATGGTACAGGTTTGATGGCATTCGATGATTAACAGGCATAGTGGAACCCATTAGATTGACCATCCTATTAAAACAACCTCCTGAAAGATTATAATCCGCCTTTAGACTTAAAGCAGCTAGGGAGGCGGATAATTCAGTGTGACTATTACAGCCGTCCTACAATGGAGTCTGAGCCACTACTAACAAATCATAAAATCTCTTCACCTCCGGATTTGGATCCTCCTCTACATTGTCGTCCTCATTCCTTGCTTGGTCATTATGTTGTAGCATATGCCCAGTGGAGGGTCCAACATGATCCATCACCATCTGCTCCATGTTGTTGTATGCATCCTGGTTTCCTTCGACCTCATAGTAAGACTGTTGAACGGTTACGGTTGATGGCCTAGATGGTATACTGCTCACCATGGTTGTACCAACAATAATATCTTTCCATGAACCCCTTCTGACTTAGGTGGCACATGACATCATCTGCGTATTCAAACCTCATGCATTTGCACCTTGAGCACGGACAACGAATCTTGTTGGTCACTTAAAAACCAGGCATGTTCGTTGTAGTGAACGGAATGAACTCCAACAGCCCTGTCATAAACTCCTCAGTCACTCGCCAACTGTGATCTAGCCTGTTGTACATCCATCACCGATTTGCTGGAACCTCCATTCAGAATATCTAACGACCAGAGTTCTAGTTACTTTGATTTAAACATTATATGATTACTAGGCATGGTGCGCTCTCTATCTCTTTGATGTTGCAAGTAGGTGGGGTCCTATCCTATTCAGGATGAATATGCAACCATCCGTAGCCCGTCTATGTTGTTTGCGGTCTATCTTGATTTGTTGATGTTCATTTAGAATTTCGGCAGCATTTCGCGTTGGTCCCCGAGTACACAAAGATACGTACGGTATGAAAGATCGCACGCAGACATGCACCCTGGAGACAATACGAAACACCATAACTGAAATTTCAAATGAACATTCAACGACTCAAGATAGACCACATACAACATTGATGGGTTACGCCCTACTAGTTACAAATTTATACCATCCAACTGGAACAATTCAAGATCCAACACAATACGGTACGTCAGCCGGTTGTTTTGAATCTTGAACGAGAACCTAATAGGTACACACACGACTAAACCCTACATTATTAAAGTTGAGTTTCATTTTTTAAGTTCCCTAAGAAAGGGAGCCTGCCAAAATTTTAACAGAGTCTCCCTTGTAAACTAGACATTTCTAAAATTTAGAAACGCCCTGTTACATACAGAAAACTTCCCAATATAGTTAAATATATATGCTACGCATTGTATATGAAATTGAGAGAGATAATCATAACAACCTAGTGAGCTTTGCTCTCCACTAACAAACAACAATACACATGCATAAAAACATCATGTTATCAGCATATAAAACCAATGCCTAATGAGCTCTGCTCTCCACTAACAAACAACAATACACATGCACACTTTTAAAATATGTTATCATCACACATAAGCAATGCCTAATGAGCTCTGCTCTCCACTAACAAAAAACAATCAACATGCATACACTTCAAAAGATACAAAACACATAACGAGAAAAGTTAAGGTTAGGGGATTACCTGGGAAAGAAAGTAAGCGCTGGAGACAAAGCTGAATAAAGGCCAACAAAGACCACGCGTAAGGTGTGCTAGTCTGCATGACAAACCGAGAAGTGGTTGACAATATTTACACAATCTCAAAGGCACAACAACGTAGTAGAGATGTGGCATTATTTACACAGCAATGACTTTTTAGTGATCTAGAGACTTGGGATCCATGTGAGAATGAGTCTTGGTCTAGACGCAACAGAGACTACGTTTGTATTATTAAACATTCTAAGGGTTGATTATAAAGACTCTTCTTGGATGAGTTAATTTATTTAAATCATTCTGTTAAAGATTTATGGGCAGACACTAAACAAATTTATGCCATCACTTGATCGCACAACACTGGTTGATGCTATCAAGTGCTTCAAGGTAGCCATGTTAATGGATTGAGGTTGTCCTTTTATTTATTTACTTTGGTGATGTTGTTGATTATGAGTAGTATATGTTTGATGATTTCAGTGACATGTTATGTTTCAGTTTATGTTATTTATCCATTTTTTCCAATAACAAATTCATAGCCAACATTGAGCTTTAGCTTCTATTGGTTGTTCAGTGAGCTTTTCAGTTTTTGTCATCAAAGGTGACTCATACCGATGAATTATTACACAGACAAAACTAATTTTTTTTAATTCTTATAATAACAAGTATGGAAGGAGAAGTATGAAAAATGAGAATTCAAACTTGCTCTCAATACTCTATGTCAGTGTTAAGAATAAAACTAGCATGATAAGACCAAACTAATGTCAAACTAATGGGCAGCCATGATATCTTCAGAGAAACAGGAAACAAACAAGATGCCAAAAGTATAATGTTTCATCATTAATTTGGCCACTAACCAGTATAATGTTTAAAAAAGGCTTGTTGTGTACTTCTTGTCTAAGAATTATAATAACTCATGAAGCATTAAGAGTTAGTTGGGCTATTGAAGTAAAATTCTAATTTAATACTAAAGTAAATAAAAAATACCCCTAAATTTGTTCCTCCTTGATATTAGTAATTAGGGTCATTTGATCATGTTAATATATTACATATAGAGAATAGCAGATTAATTACAATTTTTCTTGAAAACATGGTTTGACTCTGACAAATCAATTAAATTGGTTGAAAACACAAACAGACAAACCTCAAGTAGAATAAATTATTATTTTTCTGAAAAACCATTGAAAATAATTTTACTTTGTTGAAATTACCCCACAAGGGTAGACAATACGGATTCAGGGGCTGACGAGTCTCAACGACAATGATCGATTCTGAGTTTCTTTTTTGAATTAAGGATTCAAAGTCTTAAACTCTGACAAGAAGAGAGAAAGAAATGAAAATTAGACAAAGAATGAATTAAGACACAAAGGGTAGCGAGAGAATTGGCAAACAATGATAGAATTCCCATAAGGAGAACCCTAAAAGCTCATGATAAATTTCAACACAACTATCTTTTCTTTAATATTACTACTTTCAAATAAGACAAAGAATGAATTACGACACAAAGATGATTTTTAACCACAAAAACTCAGGTCTAGCAATGTAGGATGAGTGAAATAATTATTCTTTATATTATAATTATATGAAACTAACAAATAGTTAAATCCTCTCTTATACTTCTAAAAATTTAAAATCAAATTCAGAGACACCCAATGATCAAATCATTCTGAAACATTTCACAAACTTACCAATGAACTAAAGTCAAGCAAAAACTCGCCAATTAGCAGGGTAGGTTCTTGTCTACATTGGCAAAACCTGTAATTAATGCGATTTCACAAAAACAAAAATAATGAACTAAATAAGACTCATTAATTTGCTTCTGTTTTGACTTAAAATTGAGGATAGGTACTTGCAGCTATCCAAGAATGTTGGAGAGATCCTCAACTCAGTTTTTCTCCTTATGATGTTCATCCACACTTAGGATTTCCTTCTCTCTAAATAGTTAAATAAAAACGAAGAAAAAATTTAAAATCAATATATAAGAGAAAGAGATCTTATTTAAGTTATCGGTCCCTGCAACTTGAAAAAGATTAATCCAACCATAAGCTAAATCCCTTTTTCTCATTGATGATTGAGATTTTATGTTGTTCTTTTAAAATAAAGAATTACCTTACAAGACTTATATACATGCAAAACTGGGTTGGTTTGCAGGAATTTTTCCTATTTTTATTCTATTTTTTTGTTAACAAATACAAAAATATCACTAGTGGAGAAGCTAAGTTTTTGTAGTTAACAAATACAAAAATATCGTATATTTAGGGTTTAGGGTTTTTTATTTCCCTGTACAAGATCATTACCAGCAATATTCACTAAGGAAAGTCCAAAAAAGTATTTTAAATATTCTGTGTTATCTTAATTATAGCTTAAGAGAAATAGAAATAATAGAGAAATACAATGTTCAGGGAGAGGCTTTATTTTGAATTGATACAAATCAGATTAAAGTGGGTTAAGATTGAGACATTGAAAGTGATGAGTTATGTGCATGCCCTATGAAAATACAGTTTTTAAAAGAAATTGTATTATTACATGCTTTGAAAATCATGGTGAAGGAAGATGGAAGTCTTTTTTTTTCTCCATTACCCCTACAAATTATCAATAACTTTTGTCCTAAACACCATTTCAAAATCAAGTCTTCACATTAAAAGTTTGAAAGCAGGTGCCAAACACCAAGTAAATACTATTCCAACTACGTAAAAGTTTTAGACACTACAGTTTTGAATAATTTTCTTTAAAATATACTTCAGTTATTTATAATATACTTCAGTTATTCATTAAAAGTTTGAACAATTTTTACTGGAGGTCAATTTCACACCCTCTCTCTCTCTACTATTGTTGTCTTTTTATTTTTTACCTATTAGAATGTTGTGTACTGCGTTGTTCTTTTCTGTTCAGTCACTAACCTGGTTATATAAATAGTAGTTTATGTTAGAAACCTATAGGCTATAGCTATATTAGTTTGCTTAAAGTATCTACATTATGAACTCTTCTCTTATAATTTGAAACATTTGTAAAATTATTTAATACTAGTATACATTTTAATTTAACCATGTCCCTCCGAGATCTTCTGTTTCACATCCGGTGTTATTTATAAGTTATTTTTAATTAAATTTTTTAAAATTAAAAAATAGTTAAATGATAAAATCTATATAAAAATATAATTAATTTTCAACTTTATTTTAATTAATACGTTGACTCTCTTTTCTTTCTACAATATGTTTTTTTTATAACATATACTATTATTAAATATATCTCTCTTGATATTAATAAAATTTTAAAAAATAATATCAACATATACCATTTGGCATGTTTCCATCTTTGCCTTCATCAATCATAGTATCTATGAATGCTTTCACTACCATTTCTGGCCAAAATTTTGACTCACTACATTCGTAAACATTACTTGCCATCTAGTATATTAAAAAAAAAACTAAGTAAGTCGCATCTACTAATTTATATGAATTTTTTTTGTTTCCCTAGGAATTGAATTTGTGTTAGGAGGCTCACAACAACTCACATACTCCACTCAACCAACTCAATTAATCGTCTTTGACACTCTATGAATTACATGAATCTAAACATTCAAAATATAAACTACAAATATTCAGGGAAAATCATTATAACTGAGAAGCAAAGTAGAAATGAGATTAGTCTGCCTTAATAATTTCATGACTTTTACAAGTTATAGACTACTAATTAACATAGTAAAATAATTCTTCAGAATTCAAACACTAAATTAAGAATCAATTATGAACTAAGCCTAGGTCTAGTTTCAAGTCGAGCCAAAGAACAGAATACATGAAATAAAATAAAAAAACATAACAAACAGAACACCACAGAAACTAATAGCCAACAAATCATAAACTTTTTTGGTGTAGGGAAGGTTTTTCCTAGTTATGGGGTCAAGGAGTTCTGTTTTGGGAGGGTTTTTAGTTGAAACCCATTTTTAGAAGTCAAGTTGGCAGAATTTTTTACAATAACACTTTTAGAATGTAGTAAGTGTGGACCATGCAGGGGAAAGTTAATATGCAAAGATTTTGACAATTGACATAATTCAGTAAGTAACTAAAGTCTAAAATCTTATAGGTACCAAAATACAAGTTATTAAGGTAGCCAGTGTCATCTTTATACAACTAAAAAGTATTCAGTATTCATTCAACATTAAGCACAAAGAAACAAAGACTGGAATATATAAAAGGATAAAAAGTCTCTCTAGCTAGAATATGAAATGTAAGCTGACTAACATGCAGAAAATAAAAAAATTGAATGATTGGAAACTTTCAAATAGAACTTCAAAAATTGAAACAAATCATTTGTTTTTTGTTTTTTCTAGGGGAGTAAATAGCTATAATTAATGCATAATCATATATGAATGTAAAAGAAAGTTAAACTTCTACCACCCTAAGCTTGAAAGAAACCAATGTCAGGGACTAAGGGAAAGAATTCGAACCTGACCACTGTAGTGCCATGAGGGAGACAACCGTGAGTGTGTGTGACAGAGACAATGGAATGGTGACCCCTGTGTGTCAACCGTGAATGAGCTAGGAGGGAGTGAGCCACTAAAATGAAGGGGGACCGTTGTACCGGTAAGAGGGAGTGGTGTTCGGTGTGTCTGACGGAGAGGAGGGTGGAATAATCAATGCAACTAAGGGAGAAGGGAGGAATGGGAGGGAACCGACAATGTGGTCAATGGAGGGGGAAAGGGAAGTGAAGAGACAGGGAGATTAACAGCTTGATAGGGAAGAACGAAGTGGGGAAGGACGCACGGGGCAGAGAAAAATAGGAATGGGGTAGAGAAGAAGACCAGTGGAACAGAGAAGAAAAAATTGATTAGGGCTCGAGAAAGGGGCGAATAAGTTATAACCCTTAGCGACGACAAGGTAGAGAGTCGCTAATATAAACACACTAGCGACGGCCAACCCGTCTCTAACTTTTTAATTCCCTCCAACATTTTAGTTCCCTCTAGGGTTGTGGACTTAGCGACGGTACAATTTTGTCACTGATGTTTCCAACCATAACAACGACAGAAGAACTAGTCGCTACCTTTGTAATGGGAGGATAGTAGACAATAGCGACAGTTAGATTGTCGTCGCTAAATTTTACAAACATAGTGACAGTGGTTAGTACATCAAATCGTCGCTAATGCATCAAAAGATCTAGCAACCGTGACTACTACCATCGCTAAGGTTTGGCGCAAACAAAAAATGTTGGAGGGAACTAAAGATAGTGACCACCTCAGCAACGATGAGCAGGGTAGCGACGGAGTTAGCGACGGCAACTTGCCAAATTTAGCGATGAAAATTTCTTGGTCGCTGTTGTGGTCACTAATTCTTTTTTCTATGGTCCCTTTCATGTTATGGTCAATAAGACGGTCGCTGACTAGCGACGGACTACAGCGGTCGCTAAATGGAAATAGCTATTAAGGGTTTTTCTAGTAATGGAATGTGTTTGGCAAGTGTCTCTGAAGCAAAGTGAGTGTGAAACAAGGAGCTGATGAAAGGAGAATAAGTGTCTCATGGGTAGTGGAAGCTGATTGGACCATTTTTGCATGGGGTCTATTATGGCACAATCCTAGGACATCAACTTATCTCACATTTTCAAAGGGGATATAGTGGTTATTTGGAAAAACACAACACATGAAAGTTGTAGATCTATGTCTCCTCTTTAAAACGAGGTATGGTACACAAAAAATTGATAACGGGCGAGGGAGATATGTGTCAAATACGAAAACTATTCCAGGATATAATGTTTTACAGATTAGTGAACAAAATAAAATTCTGGGACAAATAGGTAGGGAATTGGCTTTCATTCCCTTCATCAAAGTTGTAGAGGGATGAGTCTAGAAAATTTTAGAGAAAGAATCATTCAATTTCATGGTCATACGAGTGAGAAAAGTGGAAATTATTGAACATAGGTCAAGCTATAATAGTGAACATCTAAAACATTAGATAGTATTATATAATAGGAACATCTTAAAAACAACAAAATCAACAAAATCAAAATTAGATAGTATTTATAATCCTTTAAATGCATTATCAATATTCTAAAATATTTATCAACATCATAAATCATTTCCAACATGTTTTTTAAAAAATTAGACAATTTATCCTTTATAACATGTGCATCTTGGGAAAAAAAATTAGAAACAACTTAACCAACAACATATGGTAGTATCATATTGTTAGGGAATCCTAAAGGTTAGGTAGTAGAAAAACATAGGACTTCCATTAGTCTTGTAAAACTTCATGTTTCAAAGTAATGTTAGTAACGCTGAATGCAGTGGTAGCCTCATCCTTAAGGAGTCCACGCAAACACTCCTACCAGAATCTATACTTTTGAATGCTAATCCATCAAAGTACGGACTTTCGTAACCTTTATGAAAATAATAATTTTTGAGTAACCGCCTATAAGCATCTCATACTCTATTTATAAGCAAGTTTGACTTAATGAGCTTTCTATGATGATTGGGCTCCTGACTCATTCTAAATTAGTTAAGCCCAATAATTTTATTTTAGTCCAACTAAAAGGAAACTATTCTCCGGTAGACTTACTCTATGCGTTGACTCTATAGGAATTTGGTTTATATTAAATATAAAGATTTCATATTTAATATAATATAATGAACAGAATCTAACAATTTATTATTATCAAAATATAATTATCAAAATAACCTATAAGTGATAAACTTTATATGTTTGGTCTTTTTTACCATGATATCCAATTGAGCCTAAAACATGGTAGTTGTCATCCTTATATGGCCCAATTCATTTTACTTGATACCAGAATAGGATTTACCTAAATAAATATTCAATCTTTGTTCTTCTAAGCATGGTTATCCATTTCTTTAGTCTCACTCTATTAAATAGTCTATAGATATCACTTCCATTACAAAGGACAGACAAATCTTATCTACATCGCTGATATCCTTTTACATGATTTGTTCACAACCAATTACAACCTTTATGGTCACCTTATTACAAAGGAAGAATTGTATTAAAACAACAAATGTTTCATATAGGATTTCTATTGACTTCAAGTCAAAGGACTACATATACCATTATCACATTGAGAATCATTTATGATACTCATGTAGCGATCCACACAACATTTTTATGGTGGGTCTGTTCAGTACATCATTACTTTTAATGTGTACCTATGTAAAGACTTTATATCATTCATATCTATGATATGTGAGATCACATCATAAGTTCACTCACACATTATAAATACTTGACTAAGGACAATTTAAAAACAATTCTTATATTGACATCATATAGTGTCTTAGGTTTAAAACATGAACCCGATACATACCACATATATAATTTCTCGCCCCAACTAACACGTGCCCATTCCAATTACAACTAATAATATTTTTAATAATAATTATAAATAATTAAAGATAATATATTTTGTTTATAATTTTTACGTATTACTTTCTTTACTCTTAGCAAATTCACTCGTAAGCTTTCATTCATTCACTCTAAACCCACCCCAAATCATTACCGTCATTGTCGCCCATCACCCAGTGCATGTCTTCATCGACTACTGCTAGTAGCTATCCTGGCGTCATGGCTCGCCTTCCATAGGATGATTTCTCCCTGTTGTATCACTATGGTGGATTGTGGCCCAAACCATAGCTCCACCTCTATTACTGCTCGCAATTGCTTGTCTCTTTTTCTTGTCTTCTTCAAGGTAAGCTCTTCGTCTTTTTTCTGCTGCATGTTCCTTGGTGAAACCATGACTCACTTTGTCTCGATTTAAAAGTTAAGGACAAAAAAAGTTAAATAGCTAAAAAAATACAATATTGGTTGATTCTAAGATGGCCTGGTTTAGTGGGAGGAAGAAAAAAGATCAAATCTGAACAAAAGGTTTTTAGAGGGAGGATCCAAACTATGAGGTCTTAGGTTTGACTAAAAGCCTAGATCGATCTCTCTGTGTTTGATTAAAAGCCTTAAAGGATTCAAACTCTGAAGTCTTAAATTTACGTGATTGAATGAGAAGATTTGATGTTCTCCTTAATAAGTACTTAGTTTGTAATTTAACTTAGAGTTTTGACCATGTTTGGGTTCTTGAAAGTTTAAATAAGACATGTATCTAAATATGTTAATTTTTATAACTTTGCATCATGTAAGCAATTCTATTTGAAAAGAGTAGCTAATAGATGATTTGTGTATTGTAAATAATATAAACTTTTAAAATGGGGTTTATCTTCTTTTATTATTTTTAAAATATTTCAATCAAGATATTTAAATGCTACATCTATGGCTTATTTTACATGACTTAGAGTTTTCTCATTTCAGGTACTGCAAGATTCTTTGTAAGATAAGATGTAGAGAAGAAAACTATAATTTATCTAACACACTAGTTTACTTTGAATCCTAACCAACCCGCTTTTCTTTATTTGTAATTATAATTGTACTATTAACTTGTTATTTTTCTTGTGCTGGTTATTGTAGCTTTGATGCATGACATGGAAACTGGGACATGTAATATTGTGATTGCTACTCAGATTTCACTCTTGCCATCATCAAACAATGGTACCCATGTTTCTCTACCTCAATGAATCTATTGAATGCTCCTACTTTTCTTGTCATTCCTCCGTTCTATTACCAAATACAAAGAAGGATCGTAAAACTCCTCACTCATAATTTTCTCTCTTTTGTATTCTTTTATCTTCTTGAGTTCTTGTTTGTAAATCATTAATGTTTTAGTTTCTTAGACCTATCTTGATTATATGTGTTCACAATGAGCTACTAATGCATAAAACCCTAGAAAATTACCCTAGGTAAATTAGAGTCATATTGTTCAAAAATGTCACTTGAATTACAAGGGGGCTTCAAGGCCTTTTATACAATCAGTAAAAAAGAAATAAAAAGGGCCATTGATTTAGGTCCAAGATGATGTGACAGTCACGGTATCCGTCTAGGATCAGGGGAAATCAGGGTTTCCCTTATTCTTGGCTAAAAAGGGGGAGAGAGGGGGTAACATGGGCCCCTCCCCCTTGATTTGGGGGGAACAAGAGCCCCCTAGCCATGAGCTCTAGGCGTAGAGCCGAGCTGAGTAACTAGGTGCCGTGTTAGAGTCTCCTTAGGTTGATTGTTGTCAAATGGTCCTCAGGTGAAGTGATTATTCCAAGTGAAAGGGTAAATCTACGAAATCTAGGAAAGGCCTAGTCTGAGTGAGGTGACAGGGCCCGCAAGCGCACGGGTTATGTCGCGTAATATAAAAGATTATCGTTCTCCACAGGGACTGTGTTCAAAGTACCAGCATATTGAAATTTAATTATCCACACAATTAGTTTTTAAGGTTTTTATAAAATAAAGCACAAATTAAAGTTGCACAGAATACGAATAAAAATAAAATTTACTTGACACTTAAAAATCAGAGTTGAGAATATCTTGGGATTTCAGGGGATTAAGACTCTATTTTATGTTTAATGAATTTTAACTTTTCATAAATAAGAATCAATTTAAGTTTTCCAAGGCGAATTTTCCAAAAGCTAATTAATATGTTCCTCTCGGAATCCTATTAATGTACCTAACCTATGGAAAGCGCTGCTTAATCCTCAGAAAGGCCCATTATCGTTTTATGAAAATCCCTTTTATTTCCTCAAAAGAATTTTGATTACTTTCACGGTTTTACCGAGGTCACAAAAAGCATTTCAAAAATCTTAGGTTTAGTTCAAAACTTTCTGGTAAAAATAAATCTCTCGATTCTATTTATTACCTAAACTTACTAATATACCCGTAAGTATACAGTTTTATCATTTAGGTTCTTGTTAGGAATTACTAAAAGCATTAAGCATAATTGAACTAAATGGAAAACAGAAATTTATTTAATTCCAAGTCAAAATAACATTAAAATAAAATATTATCATACCCCCTTCATCCCAAGATAATTAATTTAGCTACTCATGAAAGGATTCAAATTCATACACATGATGGAAAAATAAAACATACAAGACATGGTAAAAAATAAAGACTTACGGGTTTCTCCAAAAGCTCAGAATAATTTACCACTGTATTTCCTTGTTGCAATATTCCTCCACCAATTACAAATTGGAACACTCAATTTCACAATCCTCACAACTCTTACACAAAATAAAAGAAAGAAAAAGAAAATAAAAAGAGAAAGAAAATAAAACAGAGAAAGAAAACGAAAGAGAAAGAAAAGAAAAGGAATGAAGCTGATGAAGAATGGGATTCTGATCTGGATTCTGGATGCCTTCTCTGCTTGGATTGCTTCTCCTTTTATAGGCGAAGGAAGGGAGGAAACCAGCTAAGAAAACGCGTTGCAAGTTGGAAACTTTCGGTGCATGTGATTTCCAGCTGTTCCAGTTGTCTCCAATTTGCGTATTTTTGTTGTTTCCAATAATTCGGCGCATGATTTTACTGATGAATCGATTCCTCCAGTTGATTTTTGCCTTCAAAACAGCGTGTGAATCGATTCCTAAAGGTGGGAATCGATTCCCAGCATGATGAATCGATTCCTGGCCTTCATGAATCGATTCCTGCCCTTTTAATCCTCAATGAATCGATTCCTATAAGGGGGAATCGATTCCCAGCCCTATGAATCGATTCCCAACAGCCTTGAATCGATTCCTGGCTTATGTTTCACATGGGAATCGATTCCTGGAAGGGTGAATCGATTCCTACCCTTTCCTGGAAGTGTTTTCTTGCATTTTTGAGGCGTTTTGGACAGTATAGCTCATGGTTCTTGATTGTTTTCATCCTTTGACACTTTGATCATCTTTTTGGGTTCTTGAATCCATTTTCCATTTATATTCATTCATTCTTAAAATGGATCATCAATAATTCCAAATCTATTAATTTCTGCAAAATAAAAGTACCCGAGTAGAATACAGTGGAAAGAAAGCAAAAATCACAATAAATAAAGGAAATACAGTGCATAATGATTAAAATCCTAAGTAAACTAAATCTAATTTATTGTGTTATAAAACACTTATCAAAATACCCCAAACCAAAGCATTGCTTGTCCTCAAGCAATCACCATATTCACAAGATAAAATACAGAAAACACTAAGCTTAATAAACTAAGGAATCCAAAACAGAGAAAAAGATTTATTCAAATGCCAATATTAATTTTCTTATGTGAATCAATTTTCATTATCAAGACAGAGGATACTCTTCTCTCAATTTTCACTCAAAGTGTTTCATGGTTTGTGTATCACTTAGATCATCATAGTCAAAAAATATTACCATAAGCTTGTTAATAAACCAGAAACTCCACAGTTTAAATAGAAAATATGTCAAAGTCTAAAGGTCTTTCAAAGGTTGTAATGTGGCCTTGGGTTGTATTGTCAAGGTAGGAATTTCAAGAAAAATGGAATACAAAAGGGCTTTAATAGTCATGAATGATTCAAATCACCATTATAAATTTAACAGAGCAAATTTTTGAACTTTTATGGACTTTTTAGAATTCATTCAATATCATCCTTTTGATTTTCTTTTTCTTTTTCTTGCTTTTCTTTGCATTCAATACATATTTTTCTTAAGTCCTTTTTTCTTTCTTTGCTCCACTAAATTTCCAACTTTTTCACCATTTAAGAGAATATTAGTCAATGAAAGGTTTCAAAGAAAAAATTTTCACTTTTAGGCTCAAAAGGGGCAACTAGGGGTCAAATTATACAAAATTCTGAGGCTTAGAATAAGACCTAATTGTGCCTTTATCATCCTAAGACATATAATCAAAAACCATTTTGAATCGGTTGAAAAACAAGTTCTAGAATATTTAATGACTATGAGATTCACTCAATCGAGAAAATATGGGTTTTGAAAATTTGTTTGATAAATTACCCATTTTGGCTCAAGTCTAACCATGGAAAGTCTTTTCAAAGAAAATTTTAATCACATAAGGTTCATTTAAGCATTTATTTGGCATTTAAACAATCAAATTTTGAAAATTTTACTCAAAATTTTGGGGGTCCTTAGATATTTTAGCCTTGTGTTCAAAGTAAATTTATCATGCAATCATGGTAAATTACAAGATTACAAACAAAATAAGGAAAACACACATGCAAAATAAAATAACAATCACACAACGTAAACAAAACAGTTAAGTTTTCTTACCTACCACCCCAAACCAGAATTTGACATTGTTCTCAATGTTAAAATGGATGATAAAAGGATAAGAAAACTTACCTGTAATAACCCCAAACCAGCATCTGACATAGTTGTTTTTTTTTTTTTATTATTATTAAAGACATGGGGTTACCTCCCCACAAGTGCTAAGTTTTAAGTCTTCAGCCAGACTTTTCTGAACCAGCTTCAGCTATACAATTCATACCTGAACACAGGTTTTAATGGTCTGAATTCTACCTTAGGGATCAGTTCTCTTTTAGCCAAAAAATCACAGAAGTGTGTTTTTGAAATGCCTGAAAAGTCATAAGATAAAACAGATTCAAGTGGATCAAGAGGGAGGTTTTGGATTGCCTCTTTCTCTACCACTTGGTCAATAAAATCTATTTCAAACATAACAAAGTTAACAGGTATGTAAAATTTTCCTACCTTGATAGGAATAACCTCTAAAATACCTGGATTCTGAAGCTTGGGCAGTACCTTCTTTTGGATCAGTGTACTGCTCTCCTCAATTATCGGATGAGATAGAGACTCATCAAATTTCTTCTCTTCCTTAGCTTCTTCTCTAGTTATGCCAACCGGATCATCATAATGAGTATCACTCCTAAGAGTGATATCCATGGTGTGGTTAGATGGTCCTACCTCAAGTTTTACAGAAAATGTTTCTGGTGTTTTCATAGATAAAGAGGTTTGTTGGATAATTTGATTTTCCAAAATTTTGTTATGGGTGGCCAGAGAGTCCACCTTTGAAGCTAAGGTTTTTATGGCATTTGAGAACTCTTCATTTCGTTTTTCTTGGGTGCTTACAAAATTTTCCATCAGTTTTTCAAGTTTGGATTTTTGTGGAGGATAGTTTTGGAACACTGGTAAGCTTCTAAAATCACTATTATGGTTATAGTTCCCAATAGCATCCAACTGATGAAATTTTTGTTCATGGTGGTTTAAGGATATTGCAAAATAGCAATTTATAGCAGTATGTCCTGAATCACCACAAATCGAACAATAAAAGTCAGTAGCACCTGTTAAGAATTCCATAACAGACCAAGATCAAGGGTGATCTTTGAAAATAAAAATAAAAATAAATAACTAGAAATAAAACAAACTAAAAATAAAAATATTAACAAGTATGATCTAATCGAATTTCAATATTGCCGATATTTGAGGGACAACAGTCCCCGGCAACGGCGCCAAAAACTTGACAGGGCCCGCAAGCGCACGGGTTATGTCGCGTAATATAAAAGATTATCGTTCTCCACAGGGACTGTGTTCAAAGTACCAGCATATTGAAATTTAATTATCCACACAATTAGTTTTTAAGGTTTTTATAAAATAAAGCACAAATTAAAGTTGCACAGAATACGAATAAAAATAAAATTTACTTGACACTTAAAAATCAGAGTTGAGAATATCTTGGGATTTCAGGGGATTAAGACTCTATTTTATGTTTAATGAATTTTAACTTTTCATAAATAAGAATCAATTTAAGTTTTCCAAGGCGAATTTTCCAAAAGCTAATTAATATGTTCCTCTCGGAATCCTATTAATGTACCTAACCTATGGAAAGCGCTGCTTAATCCTCAGAAAGGCCCATTATCGTTTTATGAAAATCCCTTTTATTTCCTCAAAAGAATTTTGATTACTTTCACGGTTTTACCGAGGTCACAAAAAGCATTTCAAAAATCTTAGGTTTAGTTCAAAACTTTCTGGTAAAAATAAATCTCTCGATTCTATTTATTACCTAAACTTACTAATATACCCGTAAGTATACAGTTTTATCATTTAGGTTCTTGTTAGGAATTACTAAAAGCATTAAGCATAATTGAACTAAATGGAAAACAGAAATTTATTTAATTCCAAGTCAAAATAACATTAAAATAAAATATTATCATACCCCCTTCATCCCAAGATAATTAATTTAGCTACTCATGAAAGGATTCAAATTCATACACATGATGGAAAAATAAAACATACAAGACATGGTAAAAAATAAAGACTTACGGGTTTCTCCAAAAGCTCAGAATAATTTACCACTGTATTTCCTTGTTGCAATATTCCTCCACCAATTACAAATTGGAACACTCAATTTCACAATCCTCACAACTCTTACACAAAATAAAAGAAAGAAAAAGAAAATAAAAAGAGAAAGAAAATAAAACAGAGAAAGAAAACGAAAGAGAAAGAAAAGAAAAGGAATGAAGCTGATGAAGAATGGGATTCTGATCTGGATTCTGGATGCCTTCTCTGCTTGGATTGCTTCTCCTTTTATAGGCGAAGGAAGGGAGGAAACCAGCTAAGAAAACGCGTTGCAAGTTGGAAACTTTCGGTGCATGTGATTTCCAGCTGTTCCAGTTGTCTCCAATTTGCGTATTTTTGTTGTTTCCAATAATTCGGCGCATGATTTTACTGATGAATCGATTCCTCCAGTTGATTTTTGCCTTCAAAACAGCGTGTGAATCGATTCCTAAAGGTGGGAATCGATTCCCAGCATGATGAATCGATTCCTGGCCTTCATGAATCGATTCCTGCCCTTTTAATCCTCAATGAATCGATTCCTATAAGGGGGAATCGATTCCCAGCCCTATGAATCGATTCCCAACAGCCTTGAATCGATTCCTGGCTTATGTTTCACATGGGAATCGATTCCTGGAAGGGTGAATCGATTCCTACCCTTTCCTGGAAGTGTTTTCTTGCATTTTTGAGGCGTTTTGGACAGTATAGCTCATGGTTCTTGATTGTTTTCATCCTTTGACACTTTGATCATCTTTTTGGGTTCTTGAATCCATTTTCCATTTATATTCATTCATTCTTAAAATGGATCATCAATAATTCCAAATCTATTAATTTCTGCAAAATAAAAGTACCCGAGTAGAATACAGTGGAAAGAAAGCAAAAATCACAATAAATAAAGGAAATACAGTGCATAATGATTAAAATCCTAAGTAAACTAAATCTAATTTATTGTGTTATAAAACACTTATCATGAGGCTACTCCTAGCAGGGTCGAACCTTATCATAATATGCCCTCTAAAACTCATGTTATTGTGGTATCAAAGAATCCTGAGTCCCCTAAAGTGTCCTTGTCGACTCGGGACAAGGTAAATGCAATAACTGTCGAACGGATTGCTACTCCTTTGCGTAGTGAGTATGAAAACGTCTCTTGGTAGTGGGAGAAGTTTATGAATTACAGTTTGGTGGCTATCAAAAATCCTGCTCGGTCCTTGTAGGATGCCTGTTTTCCTATCCCAAAGTTTGTTGATCGGGTCATTTTAAGACATAGGAATATAATTGTTCTAGGACTTAACGTAATTCTTGATGAAAAGTGTCGTTACCCCCGAGTGGGCCTATCCTCGCTCGGGTTTTAAGGATTTAATGTAATTTGTAATCAAAATTATCGTTACCCCCGAGTAGGCGTATCCTCTCTCAGGTTTTTAGGACTTAACTGTGTTTGAATATGTGTTTCAGGTTGTATAATTTCGATAATGACAAAGAGGTTAAAAAGCAATTGAAGAATCATGGCAAAGAAGTCGAGTGTTCATAAAAGAACACATGCAAGGATAAAAACAGAGAAAATAGCACCAGACCTGCAAAAACACGCAAGCTAATCGATTACAAGACCATGGCTAATTGATTATGAAGCTTCTGTCTATCACACAATCGATTACAAGGTCATTACTAATCGATTACAATGTTTCTATTTGATACCTAATCGATTGCACCAAGGAAGCTAATCGATTACCAACCTGAGAAAATGGATAAAAAGCATCAGGTACATCTACTAATCGACTACAAGGTTGCCACAATCGATTACCAATGTTCTGTAATGTTTCTAATCGATTATAAGACAAGAAATAATTGATTAGAGAGTTTCTGTTTGTCCCATAATCGATTGCAAATGAGTCATAATCGATTACCATGCTACATAACACAATTAAATGCATCAGGTGTCATTCACAATCGATTACAAGGTAATGAACAATCGATTAGCAAGGTTCTGTCTTTTATCTAATCGATTACATAGGAAAGGCTAATCGATTACCAATCCAATTACACTGAAGAATTCAAAGCTTAATCGATTACAGCTCGAGGCCTAATCGATTACACTAGTGCCAGAATTTGGGGAAAGCGTTTTTAAGTGGGAAACCAACTCACTTCTCCATTTCTACTCTGATTCCCATACTGTGCAACGGCTCTGAAGATCTAGGGCACCCCTCCAAGGCCTATAAATGGAAGACTCATTCAAGCTACTCAAGCATCCAAAATCATTGAAGAGAAATCAAATCTTGAGTCTTGTAAGTTCTATTTCTTTGTGTAGTTTCAATTTCTGAAACTTAGAGCTTATATTTGTAAATCCTCTCTTGTGAGAGTTTAGAAATTATGAGAGCTTTCATTTGCTTATCCACTCTATTGAGAGAGTTTATTGATTATAAAACCAAACACCAAAACACCAAGGTTATTCACTCAAGGTTGAGTGGTCGCAAAGGTTAGGGTTCAACCTTTGGGTATTGAGAGTTTGAGAGATTGGGTGGGTTGCCCTTGTGCTAGTGAGGATTGAGTTCTTAAGTGTGGGACACTAGGAAGCTGTAATTAATGGATGATTGGACTAGCGAAGAAGAAAAGAAAGTCCAATATAACTATAAAGCCAAAAATCTAATCACCTTAGCTTTAGGCCCTGATGAATTCTTTAGAGTAGTTACATGTAAATCTGCCCAGGATATGTGGGATACCTTACAAATAACCCATGAAGGTACAAGTGATGTTAAAGACTCTAAGATTAGTACCTTAATTAGTCAGTATAAAAGCTTTAGATTAAATTTTGGAGAAACAATTGTTGATATGCAAAAGAGGTTCACCCTTATTATAAATCATCTTATTACTCTTGGCAAGACTTACACTAATAAAGAACTTATTCATAAAGTGTTCAAAAGTCTTACCAGGGAATGGTAACCTCTTGTCACCGCCATCAAACAATCTCCAAGCATCAATGAAATGTTTCTTGCTACACTATTCGGTAAGTTACAAGAACAGGAATAAGAGTTGAAAGAATTAAAGATGGCGGAAGAGGAAGAAAAGTCTTCCAAGAAGAAAGGTCTAGCTCTCAAGGCCACTTCTAACAATGAAGAAGAATCTGGTAGTGAGCTTGATGTAGAAGACGAGTTTGGACTGTTTGTGAAGCGTTTTGGAAAATTTATGAGAAACAAACGCTTCCAAAAGAGCTTCAAACCTCAAGGTAAGAAACTAATCTCAAATGAAAATTCTTCCTCACCAAATTGCTTTAAGTGTGGCAAGGAAGGGCACTTCAAGGTGGATTATCCAAACCTCAAGAAGAAGAACAAAGAGAAAAGAGGAAGAGGAAGAACTTACATTGCTTGGGATGAAAATGAGATAAGTATCTCAGACGAATCCAAAAACGAGGAAGCCAACCTATGCCTCATGGAAAATCATCAAGAAAAAGATGATGAGGTAAGTTTTTTTGACTTAGATAGAGATGAATTGCTTGATGCATTTGAGGAATTATATGACAAATTTGTTAAAATTTCAAATAAGTATAAATTGTCTAGGAAAACTATTGATACTCTAGAAATGCATCTCATGGAGCTTAGTAAAGAAAATGAATGCTTGAAAGAGAAAGTAACTAATGCTCAACCATGCTCCAAGATTAAACGATGTGAATTTGCTGTAAAATATGATCATCTAGAAAAGAAGGTCCTAGACTTGAATACAACTCTTGAGAAATTCACATATGGTAGAGATAATTTGAATGTGTTACTTGGAAATCAAAGATGCATGTTTGACAAAACCAGATTAGGATATGACTCCACCAAAAAGGAAAAACATTACAAAAATTTCTTTGTGCCACCTAGAAAATCCTCATCACCATTTACTAAATGTAATCATTGTGGCACTAAGGGTCATAATGCTTCAAATTGTCATATTAGAAAATTTGGACCAAAAGTGGTAAGAAAGGTGTGGGTTCCTAAAGGGACATTACCACAAGCTAACAAAAAGGACCCAACATAAAATGGGTACCAAGTTCTCTAAACTAATTTTGTTTTATAGGTATGCTTCAAAGCAAACAACACCCATTGGTACTTGGATAGTGGGTGTTCAAAGCATATGACAGGAGATATGAACAAACTCATGACTTTCACTCTCAAAAGAAAAGAAAACGTCACTTATGGGGACAATACCAAAGGAAGAATACTTGGTATTGGAAACATTGGTAAAAATTCCTCTACTTCAATTAGTGATGTATTATATGTTGAAGGACGCAAACATAACTTACTTAGCATAAGTCAATTATGTGATAAAGAGTATTGTTTCACTCTAATTGTTGCATAATTGAAAACAAGTTAAACAAGGAAGTTAAGTTCATTGGTAAAAGAATTGATAATATTTATATGATTGATGTTGATAGTTTGTCTTCAAATGATGTGCAATGCCTCATGACTAGAGAGGATAAATCATGGTTATGGCATAGAAGAATAGCACATATACATATGGACCATCTAAACAAAATTGTTTCTAAAGAATTAGTAATTGGTTTGTCAAAGCTCAAATTTGAAAATAAATTTTGTGATGCATGTCAAAAGGGAAAACAAGTAAAGGCATCTTTTCAAGCTAAAAACGTTGTTTCTACTCAAAGGCCTTTACAACTTTTGCACATGGATCTATTTGGACCATCCAAAATCAAAAGCTTTGGTGGTAATTACTATGGTCTAGTAATTATAGATGACTATTCAAGATATACATGGACCTTATTTCTTGCTTACAAAAATGAAGCATATCATGCATTTAAGAAACTAGCCAAGGTTATCCAAAATAAACAAAATTCAAAGATTGCATCCATAAGAACCGATCATGGGGGAGAATTTGAAAACCGATCATTTGAAAAGTTTTGTGAAAAACATGGTATTGAACACAATTTTTTAGCTCCTAGAACTCCACAACAAAATGGAGTGGTTGAAAGGAAAAATAGATCTTTGGTGGAGCTTAAAAGAACCATGTTAAATGAAAATAACATTGCGAAATATTTTTGGGTCGATGCGGTAAATACCGCTTGTCACGTGATGAATAGATGTTTGATTAAGCCTATTTTAAAGAAAACCCCCTATGAACTTTACAAAGGTAGAAAACCAAACATTTCATATTTTCATATATTTGGATGCAAATGTTTTGTACTTAACAATGGAAAGGATAATCTAGGAAAATTTGATGCAAAACTGATGAGGCAATCTTTCTTGGATATTCATCATCAAGTAAATCTTATCGAGTATTTAACAAACAAACAAATACTACTGAGGAGTCAATTTATGTGAAATTTGATGAAAATAGCCATAACTCCCCGAGAAAGGAAGATTTTGATGATCTTATAGGTACTTTCCAAGAATTGAACTTGGATGACAAAGAAGAAGACAACAAAGAGGGAGACATAACACAAAGTGTGGAAACTCAACAAAAAGAATGGATCACCTCAAAAGACCATCCATTGGACAACATTATAGGTGATATCACTAAAGGTGTAAGTACCTGACGCTCTTTCAATACTTGCAACCATCTAGCATTTATCTCTCAAATTGAACTTAAAACCATTGATGAAGCTATTATTGATGAACATTAGATGTTGGCCATGCAAGAGAAGCTAAATCAATTTGAAAGAAATGAAGTTTGGGAATTAATGCCAAGACCCAATGATCACCAAATAATAGGTACTAAATGGGTTTTTAGAAATAAACTTGATGAAAATGGTATAATCACTAGAAATAAGGCTAGGCTAGTAGCTAAGGGATACAATCAAGAAGAAGGCATAGATTATGAAGAAACATATGCACCCGTAGCTAGGTTAGAAGCCATTAGATTATTATTAGCCTTTGCATGTTGTAAAGACTTTTAATTGTACCAAATGGATGTCAAGAGTGCTTTCTTAAATGGATACATTCAAGAAGAGGTATATGTTGATCAACCTCCTGGTTTTGAAAACTATCAACTTCCAAATCATGTTTTCAAACTAAGAAAAGCATTATATGGTTTAAAACAAGCTCCAAGAGCTTGGTATGAAAGATTGAGCAAATTTCTTTTGGAAAATAATTTTGAAAGAGGAAAGGTTGATACAACATTATTCATTAAGCATAAGAAGAATGACATACTATTGGTGCAAGTATATGTGGATGATATCATTTTTGGCGCTACTAATGAATCACTTTGCAAGGAGTTTGCTAAGTTGATGCAGGATGAATTTGAAATGTCCATGATGGGAGAACTTACATTCTTCCTTGGGCTGCAAATTAAGCAAACCAAAGAAGATAATTCATTAGTCAATCCAAATATTGCAAGGAGTTACTTAAGAAATTCAACATGGACAAGGCAAATGAAATTGCCATACCTATGGGCACTTCATGTTATTTGGATAAGGATGAGAAAGGTAAGGATGTAGAACTCACAAAGTATAGAGGTATGATTGGATCCTTACTTTACTTAATCGCTAGTAGACCGGATATCATGTTTGCTGTTTGTATGTGTGCAAGATACCAAGCATGCCCAAAAGAATTACACCTTACTGCAGTAAAAAGAATAATGAAATACTTGGTTGGAACTCAAAATGTTGGTTTATGATACCCTAAAGGGGTTGAATGCACTCTTGTTGGATATTCTAATTCTGATTTTGTAGGATGTAAACTTGATAGAAAAAGTACTAGTGGTACTTGACACTTGCTCGGTAGTTCTCTTGTATCTTGGCATAGCAAGAAACAAGTAAGTGTTGCTTTATCCACGGCTGAGGCAGAATATGTTGCAGCTGGTAGTTGTTGTGCTCAAATCCTTTGGATGAGACAACAACTTCTAGATTTTGGTGTTATGTTAAACCATATGCCTCTCAAATGTGATAACACAAGTTCTATTAATATTTCAGAGAATCTTGCAATGCATTCTAGAACTAAACATATTGAGATTAGACACCATTTCATTAAGGATCATGTATTAAAGGGTGATTGTGTGCTTGAACATGTTGAAACCTCTAAGCAATTAGCTGATATCTTCACCAAACCACTTGCAAAGGAGCAATTCATACACATAAGGAGAGAGTTAGGAATTTTAGACATTTCAAATTGTGTTTGAATATTGATTGATATTGATGATTCTTTGAGCCACAATGTGTTTGATAAGTAAAAATTGGTTGACTAATGAAATAAGCATGTTCTATTCCATGAAAATTGAGTCCTTGATGCTTTGTAATTGAAGAACATGTGTTTTAAGCATTTCTGGGTAGTCATAATTGATTAGATGGCCAAAGCTAGTCGATTAGAAGCGTTTTGTCTTGACTATAATCGATTACATAGCAGCTAATAATCGATTAGGAAGCTTCTGAGTTATCACTAATCGATTGGGATCTATGTCAAATCGATTAAAGACTTTTTGTATTCTAGCTAATCGATTATCCACTCCTCCTAATTGATTGAAAAGGTTCTATTTTTTAACGCAATCGATTACACCATGGGTATAATTGATTAGAAAGCATGACGGTTCAAATTCTGAAGGCTTGTAATCGATTACGCATGACCTTGTAATCGATTACCGACGTATCAGGTGCAGATTTAATGCAGAATCCATGTGCGAATCGTTGGCCCAATCCACACTCACCTCTCTAAACCCTATTTCTCACCTTTAAACCCTATAAATACCCCCTCCTTCACCTCTTTTACCTCACACCTCCAATACTTCTCCTTCCTCCAATCTCTCTTAAGATTCCCAAAGGCCTCTCAACCTTCTTCATCTTTTCTTCTCCACTCACAATACCTTCCTCTAGGAATGTGAAAAGAGCTAGGTCCTCACTTGCCCAAACCAATAACCCCCTTGATTTTTCAAGGTTCTTCACCAATCCTAGAGACCTCCAAAACTTCATTCAAAAATTCTCTGAAAAGTATATCATCTCCCCTCACTACACCAATGCTGAGATTTTTGACCATCCCAGTTTCACCTTCTCTCACTCCCTTCACCACTACAATCTTCTTCCTTTCCTCACTCTCAAAGAGGAAGTATACTACCCAGAACTTATACGAGTCTTTTTTTGCAATTTAAGGCTTGTTGATAGGCTACTTGAGGCTAGAGTCAAGAATGTGACTCTAAGGATCACCAATGAACAACTAGCTAAAATCACACAACTTCCCTTCTACGATGCTGAGTTTGCTGGTGGACATCCGGAAGATGAATGGGATTTCAATTCCATCACCACTCGCCAATCCCTTTGGAAAGTTGACCGTCCCCGAAGCAATCACAAATTGGTAGGCTATCTTACCATCAATAACCGCCTCCTTCACTTTTTCTTGGTTAAACTCTTGGTCCCTCGTGGTGGAAATTATGCTTTGGTTGAAGAAGATGATGTACTCTTGATGTGGGCTATGCAAAATGAAAAAGAGATTAATTGGATTCAGCTCCTAAAATTGCATATGCTCAAGGCCAAGGAACAGCAAAAGCTTCCATATTCCATCCCCCTCAGAAAAATTTTCAAAGCTTTTGGTGTTGACCTTGTTGGAGAACTTCCTGAGAAAATACCTCCAAAGGCATGCATTGGCACCCATCATCTCACCAAGATGGGTATAATCTATGTCAATGGAGCTTGGCTCTCCAAGATGGAAGGCATTCATGCCAACATTCCCTTTGAAGCTCCAGCCAATGATCCTGCCTCTCCTCCTCCTGCACCTCAAGCACCATAAGGCAAACCATCTGCTCCCGCTGACCCCTTCACCTCTCTCTATGCTTATCTCGATCAGCGCTTTGAAAGAATTGACAACACTTTTCAACAGTTCCAAATGACCGAGCAACAGCATTTTGAGCTTATAGAGCAACGTTATGAGCAACTCTCAAACAAAATTTTTGAAATGCGTTTCTTTAATCTGGATAATTAGATCCTTCTTGTTCTGTTATGTCTGTTTCCTTTGATATATAATTTAAATTTCTGCACTTTGCTTCTGTACTTTCCCTTATTAATGAATGAATGAACTTTTCCCTTTACTTATCTCTCTGTGTTATAGTTTACTATGTGTTTTTGATGATTACAAAGGGGGAGAAGAATTAGAATTAGTGTTCATCCTTTTATAACAATAAACAAGTGGATTAATAACAAATACATCCTTTTATAAACAAGTGGATTAATAACAAATAGTTAACATATATTGATTCTAAATTGGCTTTAATTCTATATGGTTATTAACTGACTTTAAAATCAGAGCAACAAGAAATGTATGCACAAAACTCCTTAAGAAAGGGGGAGAAAGCTTTATTTGGACTAACACCCTAAAGAGATGAACATTGTTTGTCATCATCAAAAAGGGGGAGAATGTGTTTGAATATGTGTTTCGGGTTGTATAATTTTGATAATGACAAAGAGGTTAAAAAGCAATTGAAGAATCATGGCAAAGAAGTCAAGTGTTCATAAAAGAACACATGTAAGGATAAAAACAGAAAAAATAGCATCAGAACTGCAAAAATACGCAAGCTAATCGATTACAAGACCATGGCTAATCCACTACGAAGCTTCTGTCTGTCACACAATCGATTACAAGGTCATTATTAATCGATTGCACTAAGGAAGCCAATCGATTACCAACCTGAGAAAATGGATAAAAAGCATCAGGTACATCTGCTAATCGACTACAAGGCTGCCACAATCGATTATTAATGTTCTGTAATGTTTCTAATCGATTACAAGACAAGAAATAATCTATTAGAGAGTTTCTGTTTGTCCCATAATCGATTGCAAATGAATCATAATCGATTACCATATTGTGTAACACAATTAAATGCATCAGGTGTCATTCACAATCGATTACAAGGTAATGAACAATCGATTAGCAAGGTTCTATCTCTTATCTAATCGATTACATAGGAAAGGCTAATTGATTACCAGTCCAATTACACTGAAGAATTCAAAGTGTAATCAATTATAGCTCGAGGCCTAATCGATTACACTAGTGCCAGAATTTGGGGAAAGCGTTTTTAAGTGAGAAACTAGCTCACTTCTCCATTTCTACTCTAATGCCCATACTATGCAACGGCTCTGAAGACTCTAGGGCACCCCTCCAAGGCCTATAAATGAAAGACTCATTCAAGCTACTCAAGCATCCAAAATCATTGAAGAGAAATCAAATCTTGAGTCTTGTGAGTTCTATTTCTTTGTGTAGTTTCAATTTCTGAAACTTAGAGCTTATATTTGTAAATCCTCTCTTGTGAGAGTTTAGAAATTATGAGAGCTTTCATTTGCTTATCCACTCTATTGAGAGAGTTTATTGATTGTAAAACCAAACACCAAAACACCAAGGTTATTCACTCAAGGTTGAGTGGTCACAAAGGTTGGGGTTCAACCTTTGGGTATTGAGAGTTTGAGAAATTGGGTGGGTTGCCCTTGTGCTAGTGAGGATTGAGTTCTTGAGTGTGGGACACTAGGAAGCTGCAATTGCTCATAGCTTGTATCTCTAAACTTCAATGGTCACTACTAGAAAAATGACTAATAGCTACAACCATTTAGCGACCGCCACATGCCGTCGCTATTTAGTGACCGTGTTAGCGACCACAAAATGAAAAGCGACCTGGAACGTGAAACATTGTGACCACCTCCGCGACCGCAAATGAACCGTCGCTATAACCGTCACTACCTCCGTTACAATATCATAGGTCGTCGCTGACACGGTCGCTATAGTTAATTCCCTCCACTTTTTTGGTTTCCCTCCAATGTATTTATGGCGCCAACTGATAGCGACGGGAAAAGTAGGGTCGCTATGTCCTCTAATGCATCAGTGACGTCCTCCATGACGTCGCTATGGCCACAATGTAGCGACGGAGGTGTTGCGATGTCGCTAAAGTGAGTAACCGTCGATATGGCCGTCGTTAAGATTTCCTTTTTTGGATTCCCTCCATGTTGTTCCCTCCATTATAGTGACGGAGCTTATAGCCATCGCTCGTGTTCTGGAAATTAGTGACGGAGCTACGGCACCGTCGCTATTAGTGAAGAGTTTAGTGACGGTAGGATGACACCGTCGCTATATGGAAGAGGTTAGTGACGGTGGGTCCCTACCGTCGCTAATATTCATGAGAGTAGTGACGGGTTGGTTCGCCCGTCGCTATAAATTTCACTTCCCTCCATTTTTTTCTTCTAGTAATTGATGTTAGTGACAGGTTGGTTGACGCCGTCGCTAAGTTTCAGTAAATTAGGGACGGAGTTGTGTTACCGTCGCTAAGTTTTTAATTTTAGGGACGTCGTTAGCGACGGATTTGGAGCCGTCGCTATGGTTTTAATGTTACTCGACAGCATCCCCTTTCCCTGTCATTTGCCCTAACTTTCCCTCTCCTCTCTCAGCAGGCGTCTCCCTCTCCTCCCTCCCTCCCTTCGTCTGAGCTCCTCCACCTTCTTCCCTCTTCCTTTTGAAAGAGGTTGTGTGTGCCCTACATTCCACCCTCTTCTCCGCCAGACATACCGAACCCGACTCCCTCTTACCGGTCCAACGGTGCAGCGGTCCCCCTTCACCGGAGTGGCTCACTCCCTCTTGGCTCCCTCACGGCTGACACACAGGAGTGGCTCACTCCCTCATTGCTGACGGTCACACACACTCATGGTCCCCCTTCTATTTACCTCGGTCAGGTTCAAATCCTCGGTCAGTTTCCTTTCTCTGTGATCAATCTCCTTCTCTTTCCCATTGGCTCTGGTACCTTACCGTTTCAATGTTTAGAAATAGTAAATACTAATACTAGAATATGTATTCAACATATGAAATAAAAACAGAAACCTAAAAAAGGCCAAAATTCACACAGATAAATTTCAAGTTTATCTTGGGGACAGTGTTGGTTAGCTTGTTGCATTTGGATTTTACAATTTTGTGTTATCAAAAGTTTATCGTTTTGGGAATATCTTATTTGGAATTCTTACTTTTTATAAAAGCATTATTCTGGACTATTTGCTACTTGTTTTAATCTGCCTATGTAGTTGTGATTTCTTTGCCAATAGATATTCTGCTCATATTAGCTATCTGGTGGTGAGTTATCTCAGTGCAACATGATTCCATGAGGTTGCTTGTTCAATTAAATTTTAACAAGGAATGTGATTCTAGTTAGGTGTTAAATATTGTGTTAGGGATCGCCAATACTGAAAATGAAAGTAGTTCTATTCTATTATTGTTGAGTTAATGTGTTGTTCTAGTCAGCAGTGTATAGTTGGAATTTAAACTTGAGATTATAATCACATTTTTGGGTGAGAAATTTTCACTGTTTATTTACCCCTCCAGTTTAGGTTGAATTTGGTTTATTAAATATTATTTGAGTTAGATTTTGTGTTCTGACATTTACTCAGATTACTAGTGTTAACATTTCGTCCATTTGGTGTAGCATCAGTCGTATCATCCCATTGAACAATGAACATCTTAAATTTCAATTATTCTTGTTTAGGATATTGATAGAAATGTTGTTTAGCGTTTGTGCTCTATTATTGTTCTTCCCACTACTGTGTCAAGTTGTCAAACTCGTGGGTTGGTCACAAAATTTCTAATGAAGTTTACATCTGTGCAAATACTGTTGAGGGTTGTAACTAGTACTCGTTTCAGTTTCCTCTAAATGTAAACGTGGTTTAGTTTCAGTTGAGCAATTTTGTTACATACATAACCAACATGCTTGTGCTGCAGTGTCCATTCCTTTTTAATTTTCCCTATTCTTTATTTATTGGTGGTATCAGGGGACAATTATAAAATAGTGACAGGCACATATCTCAACTATTCTTTATAATTAGGTGTTCTTCTGTAGTTACTTTCTCAACTCCTTCCCCGCACATATCTCATTTTCTTAGTCAAAGATCATTTGCAATCAAAAAGAAGCCAACAAAATAGAGCTTGTCTTTAAGACAACCTAAATAGCTGTTAACAAATTATATAATGAAAGCCTGTGTGATGATGTGAGTAGAGATATTCCATATTCGTCATGGCAAGAGATTTTCCTCCTCGAATTTTGCTATCTAACTTTGTGATTCTTCTTTTGAACATCTAGTGTAGATTTACTAAGGACTTTTCTCTCTATCTAGAAATCTTACACTGGCTTCATCAAATGATCGCCCCTCATTAACCACTTCTCATTCCCATTGTATCATGCTTTTGAACATCAAATGATTTTAGCATGCAACATGCTCTTGCAAGTCTTTGCTAGGTGCCTATTTTTTCTCTCCTGAAGCATTTTGTTGTAGAGTATACGAATAAGTCAATTGGCTTCTTCTGGGATTACCACATCTTCCCTCATCATAGATGCATAATGCATTTCAACTGGTGCTCCAGCCTGCGTAAATAGCTCAACCACTGCAGGCAGCACACCATAGTTCCTTTTTCAACTCATTTATCAAAGGCTTCCTAGGTTGCTGATCTCGAACGTGATAGACATATACTGGAGGTACCAAATCATTAATAGTACCTTCCTGCCATGCATGCTGCCCATCCCTCATCTGGTGTTTATAAGCTTGACAATTTCGTACTCGGTGACCTTTAGGTCCCACTTGTATCTCTGGACAATAACCACAAGTTTGGACTGCATACTTCTCCATAAGTCTTGAAGCTCCTGTGCACATTTTCTCCCAGGCTTTCATGCCTCGAACAACAATAGCTGCAGAGAAACATGCACATAGTCAGCATAGTTAACAAAGGATGGAATATGTCAGAGAGAAATAAAAAGTGAAGAAAAAAGCATGTCTTCATAAAACAACTAATGATTGTCATAATTCAAGGATAATATCCAATTATTGTTTATTAAGATGTCTCCTCCAGTTTGCAGAATACATAACACAGGAAATCATTGTGTTAAGATGTCATAATTAAGAGTATTTTATTAAATTGACCAATGTCCTAACTCATTTAAAGTCCTCTAAAAGTTTCCACTTACATTTTATTATTATATATCTCAAATTTGTGGTGCTTCTCTTTCACAAAGCACCTGCTCTTTCTCTTTGCGACTCAACGAGCAGCGAGATCCACCTCCGACAACTATGACTCAGAGCCCATTTTCATCAAATTAATTTTATTTTATTTTTTTTACAATTTCAGTTGTGTTGCCTTGCCCTGTGTTAATTTTCAATTTCACTTTTAAGTTTTCACATTGAATGGGATAGACCTTATATAATACTGAGTTATTAGTAATCAATTGCCCAATTAAACGCTTTATTTTTGCCACCTTAGCTACAATTTGCTTTGACTGTCTCTGTTTGTTTAGTTTCCTTGCAATGTACTTAATCTATAATTTGCTTTACGTGTCTCTCTTTGTTTAGTTTCCTTGCTACTTGTAACTGTCTAACCAGTTATTGGTTTGTCATGCAGACTAGCACACGTTATGCGTGGTCTGTGATCGTTTGTCGACAGTTTTATATTCTTCCTCACTTTTTTCCTCGAGGTAATCCCGTAACACTGACTTTGTCATTATGTGTATGCATGTGGATTGATGTTTGTTAGTGGAGAGCAGGGCTCATTAGGCATTGGTTTTGTGTGCTGATAACATGATTTGAAGATGCATGTGTAATGTTATTTGTTAGTGGAGAGCACAGCTCATTAGGCATTGGTTTTGTGTGCTGATAATATGATTCTGTATGCATGTGTAATGTTTGTTAGTGGAGAGCAGAGCTCATTAGGCATTGGTTTTATGTACTGATAACATGATTTGGTGTTCATAACTCTGAATATCATATACAATGCGTATGATATGTTTATTTATCTATACTGGGAAGTTTTCTATATGTAACATGCCGTTTGTAAATTTGGGAAATGTCTAGTTTACAGGGGAGACTCTGCCAAAATTTCGGCAGAATCCCTTTCTTAGGGAACTTAAAAAATGAAACTCAACTTTAATAATGTAGGGTTTAGTCGTGTGTGTACCCATTAGATTCCGGTTCAAGTTCAAAATAACCGGTTGATGTACCGTGTTGTGTTGGAGCTTGAATTGTCCCGGTTGGACAGTTTGGTATGAATTTGTAACCTGTAGGGCGTAACCCATCAATGTTGTATGTGGTCTATCTTGAGAAGTTGAATGAATGTTCATTTGAAGTCCTCGGTTATGGTGTTTCGTATTGTCCCCAGGGTGCATGTCTGCGTGTGGTGTTTCATACCCTACGTATCTCTGTGTACTCGGGGACCAATGCGAAATGCTGCCGAAATTTCAAATAAACATTCATTCAACTCAAGATAGACCACATACAATTATGGGATGGGTTACGGATGGTTGCATATTCATCCCGAATGGGATAGGGCCCCACCAATTTGCAACATCAAAGAGATAGAGTGATTCACAACCGATAGTTAAATAAAAATTTAAACCCCATGTATGCTAACAGAAATCATGCTTGTTAGATATTGTAAATGGAGGTACCGGCAAATCGGCGATGGATGTACAACCGACTAGATCGCAATCGGCGAGTGACTGAGGAGTTTATGATGGGGCTATTGGAGTTCATTCCGTTCGCTACGGCAAACACGCCTGGATTTGAAGTGACTCAGAAGATCCGTTGTCCGTGCTCAAGGTGCAAATGCATGAGTTTTGAATACGCGGATGATGTCATGTGCCACCTAACTGAGAAAGGGTTCATGGAAATATACCACTGCTGGTACAACCATGGTGAGCAGTTACCGCGTAGACCATCAGACGTAACCGTGCAACAGTCTTACTACGAGGTTGGAGGAAACAGGGATACGTACAACAACATAGAACAAATGGTGATGGATCATGTTGGACGCTCCACCGGGCGTATGCTGGAACATAATGACCAAGCAGGTCATGGGGACTCTGACAATGTAGAGGAGGATCCTAATCCGGAGGTGAAGAGATTTTATGATTTGTTGGCGGCGGCTCAGACTCCATTGTGGGACGGGTTCAACAGTCACACTGAGTTATCCGCCTCCCTAGCTGCTTTAAGCCTAAAGGCAGATTATAATCTTTCTGGAGGTTGTTTTGATAGGATGGTCAATCTGATGGGTTCCACCATGCCTAGTAATCACAGAATGCCAGCAAACCTGTACCGTGCTAAGAAACAAGTGGCAAACTTGGGGTTGGGTTGTGTGAAGATAGAGTGTTGTGTTGGTGGATGTATGCTGTTCAGAAATGAGTTTGCAGACAAGAGTGTCACAAAATGTCTGCATTGTAATGAGGAACGCTACAAGACCGTTAAAAGGAGAGGGAAGGTAACCCGGACGGCCAGGAAGAAAATATGGTACTTCCCTATAACACCGCGTCTTCAACGCCTGTATGCCTCATTGTCCACGGCAAAACACATGCGTTGGCATGCTCTAAACCAAACACAAGAGGGGTTTCTTTGCCATCCTTCCAACGGGAAAGCATGGAAGTGTTTGGATGAGCTATATCCGGACTTTTCAGGAGAGCCGCGCAATGTAAGACTTGGCTTATGTACTGATGGGTTTAACCCGTTCGGTCAATACGGAAGAGCTTACTCTTGTTGGCCAGTCATCCTGACCCCATACAATCTGCCTCCTGATATGTGTATGAAGAGGGAGGTCATGTTTCTATCTATACTGGTTCCAGGACCCAAAAATCCAAAGGCGAACATAGACGTGTTTTTGCAACCGTTGGTTGAAGAGTTATCACACTTATGGGATGTCGGGGTAATGACATACGATGCGTCTTTGAAGAACAACTTTATGATGCGTGCTGTTTTGATGTGGACTATTAACGACTTCCCGACCTATGGTATGCTTTCTGGATGGTCCACGTCTGGGAAGCTTGCTTGCCCTGTATGCATGGAACATACCAGGGGGGAATCACTCCCTGTTAGTGGCAAGACAAGTTTCTTTGACTGTCATAGAAAGTTTCTACCGTTGGATCACCCGTTTAGGAGGAACAAAACCGCTTTTAAGAAGAACAAGGTTGTTAATGAACCTCCACCCTGTAGGTTATCTGGTGCACGGGTTTGGCAGAGGGTCGAAGAGTATCCTTACATCTGGGACAAGAGTGTTAAGAAGTTTACGGGTTACGGTAAGGAACACCACTGGGTGAAGCAGAGTGTCTTGTGGGATTTGCCATATTGGAAAGACTTGTTGTTAAGACACAACATTGATGTCGTGCACACTGAACGTAATGTTTTCATGAATATTTTTGACACTGTTATGGACATCAAAGGGAGAATAAAGGACAACGAGAAGAGTCGTCTAGACCTTCCGATTTGGTGTTCCAGGAAGGAGTTGGAGTTGAGGGATGCGGGACGTGGAAGAATGTTTAAACCCCATGCAAAATATGCTTTAACTAGACCACAACAGATTGCTATGTGTATTTGGATGAATGGGTTGACCCTGCCTGACGGATTCGCTTCTAACTTGAGTAGATGTGTCGACGTGAAGGAGGGCGGGGTGTTTGGCATGAAAAGTCATGATTGCCATGTGTTTATGCAACAACTACTCCCGTACGCGTTTCATGCCTTACCGAAGCCTATTTGGAAACCGTTAGTGGAGTTGAGTCACTTCTTTAAGGAGTTGACGACTGCTTCGTTGACTGTGGAGAAACTTGTGAAGATAGAAGAAACTATCCCGGTATTGATTTGTAAGTTGGAGCAGATTTTCCCACCAAGTTTTTTTGACTCCATGGAGCATTTGCCTATCCATCTACCGTACGAGGCCTTGGTTGGTGGCCCAGTGCAGTATCGTTGGATGTATCCATTCGAAAGGTGAATGCTTGGTGAACTCTTTAATTTCCTTGCAAATCGTGCTTATAATAGTATTTTCTAACTTAACACTATCTTGTTAATGATGTTGAAGATTCTTACGCTCTTTAAAAGATAAAGTGTCGAACAAAGCCTGCGTTGAAGCATCAATTTGTGAGGCATACTTAGTCGAAGAAATGACAACCTTTGCTTCTTTCTATTTTCCGATGGAGATAGAAACTAGAATGAGTAGAATTCCCCGCAATCTTGGGGTAGCCAGCCGCACAGGGTTTGATGAACAAACATCGATTTTCAACTATCCTGGTCACCCGGGGGGCAGGCTCACAAAATGTTACATTGATGAGAAAGATCGAAAGGCGGCTCACTTGTACATTCTTCTCAATTGCCCAGAAGTGGAACCCTTTATTGAGTAAGTCATAGAAGTTATATTATACATTCTTAACGTAGCTTTTATAGTATCTAAATTTGTTTCCTTTGAATAGCTTATACACAGATATGCTAAAACTTGAGCAAAATGATTTAACTGATGACCAAATTCATAGTGAGGTGTCATCCAAGTTCGTTGGTTGGTTCGCGCAACACGTAAGACCCGTGTTTTTAAGCCTATTTGCTTCTAACTCCCGTTATCTAACGATGACCTACTTTTTATGATGTACATAGATACAAGACCCTAACAACCATATTGAAGATTCTTTACTCCAAGCCCTTTCTTGGGGGCCGGTGAAAACTATTAAAAAATGGCCTATTTACTACGTAAATGGCTACAAGTTTAATATTCTTCAATGGAGTGAAGGGATACGCACCCATAACTACGGGGTTTGTGTTAAAGGCACCGCCGGACAGTTGGAAGAAGACTTTTATGGAGTGCTGACGGAGATTGTTGAAGTTTCGTTCTCTGGACGACTAAGAAGAGATATTGTTCTATTCAAATGTGATTGGTTCGACAACACCATCGGTGTTGGAACAAAGGTTGACAACAACTACGGCTTAGTTGAGGTCAAGAAGAATGGTAGATATAAAGGGTTTGATCCCTTCATTTTTGCCCAACAAGCTGAGCAGGTTTATTACACCGACTTCCCTGGAGGACATCGGGACTGGTATGCAGTAATCAAGGCCAAGGCCCGAAGTCAGATCACTGACAATGTCTCCGAGGAGGTCGATGACGCTTATTAGCTTGCACCACACGAGCTCAACGATGCCGATTTGTTGTTCAACATTGATCCAGTCATAATGGATGAGACACTCGCCACTACGGGGGGTGAACACATTGACAAAGACCTTGTCTCTCGATCAAAACAGTCTAGGGCTGATTTGGATACAGATGAACTTGTTCAAACAGATAACTACAGTGACACTGAAACTGAGGGGGAATTTGAAACTGAAACAGACACAGAGTATGTAGTCGTTAAACAAAATGTTACATAGGTTTATATATATCCTGAGACTAGCCTTTCTTTTCATGATTTTATCCACAGATGACGGGACGTCGACTGCCCTTCAGTAGGGATGGTGGGTCTAGGACCCCGACATCCCGGCAGGGGACTCCCACCCCAGGACAGCAGACGACTCCATCACCACTACAGCAGAGCACTCCATCACCACCACCATCACCACCAGAGCAGACCACTCCACCACCACCACCACCACTGCAGACCACCCCATCACCCCGACTGACCACCCCAAAGCAGAGTCCTGGAGCTGGTGGCTTGGAGGACCATGGCCATCAGGCGACCCCACCTCCGGCATCCCCTATGCCCATGTTGGTACCTGTGCCGGCCGGAGACGAGTAAGTGACTAAACCTCAAATACTTTTATGTTATTTGTATGATACTTTACATTAAACTTTAGTGGAAAGACTTGTTGGTTTATTGGATGTTACTTTAATTAGTACTTGTATAGATTGAATTGTACTGGGCACTCTTCTGTTTGTAACAGGGTAACTATTTAAACTTGGAAATGTTACATTTACAGGGGAGACTCTGCCGAAATTTTGGGGGTCTCCCTAGATTGTGTGTTGTTTTACTCCTAACATAATTGTTGTCATTACAGCTTTGTTGATAGTAGTCGAACTACCAAAGCGATTACTAAGGTTTTGAAGGCCCAGTGGGATGGTCCATATATATCTTGGACAGATGCTGGGAAGGTTGTGCAAGATAGGTGGTTTGACACCTTCTCGGTAAGTTCCTAGCTCATTTGTTGTGACTTGATTTGTAAAATAGACCTGTTATTAATTTTGATTTCTCATTTCATTTTACAGCGTGATTACCAGTGGGCGGAGGGTATGATTGATGAGATTAGGAAGGTCTTTGCCACAAAGACCTCCAAAATCATCAAGAGTATCCTTTGGAAGGTGAGGGACAAGGGTGAGCGCCCTCGTTGGATCCGGAGGACCATTGGGATGGGATGGTCCAGAAGTGGGGCGGGGTCCCGTTCCAGCAGGCGAGTGCTCGGAACAGGGCCAACAGAGCCACCGATGCTGTAGCCTCGGTTTACACTGGGGGTAGCATCTCAACCCTCGAGCACAAGAAAAGATTTGTAAGTATATTTATGTTAGACATTTCTATTATGATTCGTCTGACATGTTTACAAATAATAATCTCAATGTTTTTTGTCCACCACAGGAGCCGAGGGAGCACCGGGAGCCTTCTTTGTTTGAGGTCATGCAAATGACCAAGAAGAACAAAGCCGGTGCATGGGTAAACCAGAAGACTACGGATCTAGCGGTATTTACTTTTAACTGACACATGCTTATAATTTACAAATCAGCTTAGTAATCCTATCGTTGTTTTTGAATTTACAGGAGGCGTATCAGGCCAGGAGGGCCGAGAAGGAGGCGGACCTGGTGGCTTCCACTCCTGAAGGGGAGGTTCCTCCCACCCTATCTTGTTCTGACGACAACGCCATCTATATGGAGGCTGTTGGCGGTGTGAACAAGAAAGGGAGGGTATTTGGATTGGGTGGCGTCGGCACGCAGCTGGCGAAAAAGGGGAAGACCCCTTCCTCTTCGTCTTCCTCTGGACTTCCGACTGAGGTCGTTCAGGTAATTCAAAACCTGAACGATGAGCTACAGGAGGAGCGACGTCAGAGGCAGTTGTTTTGGAGCGGGCCGAGGCGGACCGACAGAAAGCCGAAGCGGACCGACAGCGGGCCGAGGAGCAGCACGCCGAGACTCGTCGGCAACTTGCTCAGCAGCAGGAGCTACTGATGCAGTTGATGGCGAGGCTACCTCCCCCCACTTCCCAGGCGCCCCCACCACCACCCCAGGATCCCCCACCACCGTGATTGTATTTTTATTATTTATACACATTGTATATTTGATTTTTAGTTATATTATATTTCATTCAGTATTTATTTTGTCATTCTTTATTTATTATGTCAATATTTATTGGTAATTACATTCAAATCAAAAAGCCTTATTGTACCTATCATTAATAATTCAACCTATTTGATAAATTAATTTAATCTATTATTTTGTTTTTAATAATAATGTAATATTTTAAAAAAATTATTTAAATTTAATTATAAAATTTTATCAGCCAATACAAAATATAAAATATTTAACAAAACCTATATAAATATTAAAACTAATTTTTTTTTAAAAAAGTTTCCAATTAGCGACGAAAAAAGATGGTCGCTGTATTGTTAAAAACAGCGACGGATTAGAGTCGTCGCTGTATTGTTTACAACAGCGACGGAATATCATGGTCGCTGAATTGTTAAAAACAGCGACGGACCTAAGTGGTCGCTGTATTGTCAGAAACAGCGACGAAACATCGTGGTCGCTGTTGTTAAAAACAGCGACGGACCTAAGTGGTCGCTACATGAGTACCATAGCGACGGCGTATGGTGGTCGCTGGTGGCTGCTAGTAGCGACGGGGTCTTGAGGTCGCTGTATGGCACACTTAGCGACGGCTGGTGTTATTGGGGCAGAGACGATTTTAGCGACGGCCTTACGCCGTCAATACGGTAGCGACGACATGTGTGTGGTCGCTGATGTGTTTTCGACGAGGGTTTTAGCGACGTCCTCTGTCCCGTCAGAGATGCCGTCGCTAATGGTTTTAGCGACGGTCGTGGCATGGATTAGCGACCAATTCCTTCCGTCGCTAACAGGTGTTTTTTTAGTGGTGGGTGAAAATCCTTCAAGTGGGTTGCTTGAAGGCGAGACATACACCGGGTTGGTGGAACTCGTTAAATTGGTTTGCAAGCTTCTCTTCCCTACTCTCTTGCATTTACATATTGTTTTTGACTGGATTACTATTGTTGATTGTGAAAACCCCTCTTATATTTGCTTGAACAACTTATGTTAAAGTGTTGCACACCAAGTGTTTGACACATTGCCTAAGTGACATTTGCACATTGTTTTACATTGATTCTTGCACTACACTTGCTATCTATTGCATACAAGCATATTTTGTGAAAGAGCAATCAATTTCAAAGGCATTCTAAAGAAAAGCTTTTAACACTCAATTCACCCCCCTCTTGAGTATTGAGGCCACTTGAACAACATTTAACATAATTCTTGATGAAAAGTATTGTTACTCCCAAGTGGGGGTATCCTCACCTGGGTTTTTAGGACTTAGCGTAATGAAAATTGTCGTTATTCCTGAGTGAGTGTATCCTCACTTAAGTTTTTAGGACTTAGCGTAACTCTTGATGAAAAGTGTCGTTACCCCTGAGTGGGCGTATCCTTACTCGGGTTTTCAGGACTTAGCATAATTCATAATGAAAATTGTTATTGCCCCTGAGTGAGCGTATCCCCACTCAGGTTTTTAGAACTTAACATAATTCTTGATGAAAATTGTCGTTATTCCCGACTGTGTGTATCCTCACTTGGGTTTTTAGGATTTAACATAATTCTTGATGAAATTTGTTGTTACCCCTGAGTGGACTATCCTCGCTTGGGTTTTTAGGACTTAGCGTAATTCATAATGAAAATTGTCGTTACCCTCGAGTAGGTGTATCCTCACTCGGGTTTTAGGAATTAACATAATTTTGTATAAAAATTATCGTTACCCTGAGTGGGCATATCCTTACTCAGGTTTTTAGGACTTAGTATAATTCTTGATGAAAATTGTTGTTACCCCTGAGTGGGCGTATCCTCACTCCGGTTTTTAGGACTTAACATGTTCTTGATGAAAATTATCATTACCCCTGAGTAGACGTATCCTCACTTAGGTTTTTAGGACTGAACATAATTCTTGATGAAAATTATTGCTACCTCAACGTGGGCATATCCTCACTCGAGTTTTTAGAACTTAACGTATATTGAAGTCGGAGAGATATGGCTGAATACTTCATTTTATTGAATTGTATGTGTAGGCCTCGTTAAAACCTCTCAATAGAAAAACCAAGTGGGAAAAACCTCTTAGGTAGGAAAAAGAGTACCCATGATTACATCAGCTATAGCATATTTTCAAGTGCATGGCACTCTATGTCCGATGAATACTTCTGCCCTTCAACTCTCTTAATTGGTATGTGCCTTTTCCAACCACTTCTTTTATCCTGTACGGACCTTCCCAGTTAGCTACAAATTTTCCTTCTTCTCTCACCTTCTGGTTATTATCGGCTATTCGTAAGACTAAATCTCCGCTCTAGAAGGGTTGTAGTTTAAGCATAGTGTTGCATCTCTAGGCGAACTTGTGTTTTGGAAGCCTGTATTTTTAGAAAGGCTATATCTCGCTCCCCCAAACTGAGATCGAGGTCTTCTCTTTGTCCTTCATCATTTTCAGCTTAATCATAGGCTAATATTCGGAGAGAGGGTTCACCAATCTCCACCATGATCATGGCATCCGCTCCATACATGAGTCAAAATAGAGTTTCATGTGTTTCCGAATGAGGATTCATGTGGTAGGCTCATAGGGCTCCGGGTAACTCTTCTTCTCACATTTCTTTTTCCTGTCCTAATCTTGTACTTTAGTTCTTGTAGTATCACTTTGTTTGCTGCCTCAGTTATCCATTTGTCTACGGATGTTCAACCGATAAGAATTTTCTTTTTATACCAATATTTTTACAAAAATCTGTTGAAGTGCTTATTTGTAAACTGACGTCCATTATTAGAGATAATGGTATGAGGGAGTCTATGTCTACATATTATGTTTCTCTATGTGAAGTTTTGTACTTTGGCTGCTGAGATAGTGGCAAAAGGCTTTACCTCGATCTACTTTATAAAAAGGTCTATCGCCACCAAGAGATATTTGACCTGCCCTTTCCCTGAGGGAAAAGGAGCAAGGATATCCATGTCCCAAGTGTTGAACGGCCAAGGGGAGAAAATTTTCCATGCAGTGGTTCTGGATGGTTGTGTACCTGATTGGTATTTCTTTGGCAAGACTCATACTTCTTGATGAATTTAGAGCAATGTGTTCACAATGTGGGCCAAAAGTACCCTGCCCGGAGGGCTTGGGCTACTAAAGGATGGACTCCCCTATGGTAACCACAAATTCCCGAGTGGAGCTCTTGCATTAGTTGTAATATGAAGCCCTACTTGGAAATTTATCTGTAAATTAGAGTGTAATTAGCTGTATGTGTCAGAATTTTCCTAGTTTCTGACGAATCTGAAGGGAGATCACCCCTGACCAGAAAATTTACTATTGGGGTCTTCCACGTATTTACCTCAAGACTGATGGTAACTTCGTTCATATACTCTATTTTTTATGGTGGGCTCTTCTAAAGTGACATGTATGATTGTTTTCAAGTTTCCTGCCTTTTTGTGTTGGACAATTTGGAGAGTAAGTGTACTCTCTCATTTTTCGCTTGGGGAACATGAACTATCTTGAATAACTTGAAGTCTGTTATCCCTTGCCTCACCTAGGAAAGATATTTGGCTAGAATGGGATCCTTTGCCTGATATGCCTTCTTTACTTATCTCGTAATTAGTTATGAGTCATCTTTCATCTGTATACATTAAGCTCCCAGATCTAGAGTTATTTGTAAACTCGCAATAAGTGCTTCATACTCTGCTTGGTTGTTACACGCTTTGAATAGAAATCTTAGCGACTCCTCAACGATCAGACCGGTTGGGGATTCAAGTTTGATTCCTTCTTTGTTTCCTTTTTCATTTAATGACCTGTCGAAAGAAAGGGTCCATAAAGTATGTTACGCATCATATTCTTCCTTATCACTTCCCAACTCGACTAAGAATCCACCAGGACCTGTGCCTTGATAGCTCATTGGGGTTCGTAGTGAATTCCATACTTAGAAAGCTTTATGGTCCAAGCAACCATTCTTCTCGCCTACTCTGGCTTCTGAAGTATCTTATTGATTAGCTGATTAGTCCTAATAATAATTTGGTAGCTACGGAAGTAGGGTCACAACTTCCGAGCGGCTACCACCAAGCTGTACGTAAATTTCTTCACCCCTTGATATCGTACTTCATCTCTCTATAGAGTCTTACTGTAAAATATATCAGTCATTAGATAGAATCTTCCTCTTGAACCAAAGCCGCACTGATGATTTATTCCCCAGCAGCCAGGTATATTATCAGCTTGGCCCCGGGACTGGGTTTGGTCAGTATGGGGGCTGAAGTCATACAGATCTTCAACTCTTCAAATGATTTTTCATACTCCCGGGTCTATGTAAACGTGTCAGTTTTCTTCAACACCTGATAAAAAGGCATCAACCTTTCAGAAAACTTGGAAAGGAATCGAGAGAGGGTTGCAACCGTCCCAGTAAGACATTGCACCTCTTTGATGTTCTAGGGACTCCTCATCTCTAGAATAGCTCGGCATTGATTGGGATTAGCCTTAATACCCCTGTGTGTCAGCATGTACCCCAAAAGTTTTCCACCTTAGACCCCAAAAGAGCACTTGTTAGGGTTAAGACGTATATTATTCCTTCTCAGTTCGGTAAAAGTTTCTTTCAAGTCCTCTGTGTGTTTGTGTGCTTTTTTGGTATTTATAACCATGAAGTCAACATAAACTTCCATGTTCATGTCAATCTGCTTATTGAAAATCTTGTCCACTAGCCTCTAATAGGTTGCACCAGCGACCTGAATGACATCATCCGTATCTGGTTGTATCCCAAGTATCCATCCATGAAACTTAGAACCTGGTATCCTGAAGTGCCATATACCAAATGGTCAATACTGGGTAAAAGATAGGGATCTTTAGGATATACCTTATTTAGATCAGTGAAGCCGACACACATCCTTCACTTCCTGCTCGCCTTTTTTACCATGACTACGTTGGACAGCCAGGTTAGGTACTTAACCTCTCGGATGAAGTTGGCTACCAATAATTTGTTTGTTTCCTCTTTAACAATAACTTTCCTATCAAGTGCTAGCTTTCGTTGTTTTTGTTATCGGCTTGGCCGTTGGTTCAATTCAACGAGTGGCGTATATGATTTTCGAATCAATCCACAACATGTCCGACGGACTCCACGTGAAGAGATCCGTGTTGGCCTTTAGTAAAGTAACTAGGGATGCCTTCAAGTCCTGGTCTAGTACCACGTTGATATAGGTGCGCTAGCTTAAGCTAGATCCCACATGCACCAATTTTAGGGATTCGACTGGTTGTGGTCGTTCGTGCTATCTTTCATCTCGGGGATCAAACCCCGTTTCAATATCCTTATTTACTATGAAGGTCTCTCTAGGTCAGAGACTCTCATGATAGCACTCCCGAGCGACCTTGGGGCCAGCCTAGACAACACCGATGCGCTCATCTCCGAGCGAAAACTTCATGGTAAGGTGTAGAATTGAGACAATGGCACCAAGCGCATTAAGGGATGGACGACCCAGGATGGCATTGTACGAGCTGGGGAAGTCAACAACTAGGTATTTCACCATTAATTTCCTACTATCATCTCCCGAGCCTAAGATTGTCTTCAATTCAACGTAGCTCATCACCTGCACAAAATCACCTGTGGAACTAAGCAATGCATCGTCATACCTCTCAAACCACCTTAGGGGTAGTTGAAGTTGTAACACCCTAAAATTTAGGAAAAAAAATTTAAGTGATGATGGCCAATTAATTGACATTCCAAATGCATAGGATAATTAATTTGACAACTATTGTGAATTATCAGTAAAATTAAAATTTATTGGAAACAATGACTCGATTGGAGGTGTAGAATCTATTAAATCAAATTGCATATTTAATGGATTTAAAGTGATGAGGATTTTATTGTGGTTATGATGTTATGGTCAAAATAATTTTTGGTGTTGAGGAGATATTCATTCAGACACTGCGCATGTTATTAAACGGCGAAATAACGAGCGGTAGTGAAAGGAAAGATATGACAATAATGGTATCCATCTGGGATTAGGGAAAATCGAGATTTCCCTTATCCTTGCCTAAAAAAGGGAGAGAGGGGGTAACATGGGCCCCCCTCAATTTGGGGGGAACAGGAAATGAAAGAAAATGGGACCATTAATCTAAGCCCAAGATGACGTGACAGTAACAGTATCCGTCTGGGATCGGGGGGAATCGGGATTTCTCTTGTTCTTACCTAAAAAAGGGGGGAGAGGGGTAACGTGCACCCCCCCCCCCCCCCCCCCCCCATCTGGGGAACAATACGTATCATCCAATTGTTAACTTATAGACCCGATATAAACAAATTAAAATAAATTAGAAATAAAAAAGATGAGTCTTAAACATCTTTTATCCCATTCTTTTGTATTTAAACACCTTTGTCTTTAATATAGCCAAGCCATGTTTCCATATGCATACAACAGTACCTCACGTGGGTTTTGACTTTCCTGTATGAATGGGCCTTTTAGTAAAACCCAAGTAGCTTCAATGTACTGTACTATATACATTTACTTCAAGGCTTTTCATCAAAAGCATAGGATTTGTTTTCGCTTTTAAGATAACTGTTTTTCTCTCTTGTTAAGTTTTACTACATAGAAATGAGAAATAATAATGTTAATTACTCTCATTATCGAAAAATTTTGTAGTTTTGGAAAAGGCCTTTATAAAGTTCTCTTGTGTTTTATTAGAAATTCTTTTTTTGTAATGATTATAAAAGTTCTAAGGATTTTACCCAACTAGGCTATTCAAATGGGCATGAATAGGTGGTTTGATTTGAACATTGAATGTGTGGGGTTCTGAATTCATCTGCTGGAAATTACATCGACTAGTAATTTTACATATTACTGACTTTCTATGTTATGTTACGTAAGTAAGTATGCACTTGTCCTTCTTTTTGCTTGAAAAAATTATGTAGCTGTAAAGCATTTCTATCTTTAAAAAAATGTGTAAATTTCTATTTGGGCGTAGCTTGTGATTTTTTATTTGCATAACACTTGAAGGTTAATCAAAACTGACAAGAACAACATCATTGAAAAGAAAAACAAAGACAACCACTACCGAAGTGAGAGAAGAAGGTTTATAGTCTGCCACATGAGCCTCCAAAACAGGTTTTGAATCTAACCCTATTGATTCTTGGAATATACTAACCGAATGTCTATATATGACTATCAACTCGTACATGGTTTTTTCTATGCCTTTTTATTTACAGAAATAATCCTACAGGATATGATGTTTGTTTTGTTTCTTTTAAGATATGTGCCTACGCCAACTTACATGCAGAGTAGCCATTTGCTTGCTGAGTGCTGACCATTATGACTGTTCCTTTTTTATTTAAGCAAATTGGCGTTTTATTTACAGGTGATCCTTTTGTTTTCTATGACTGGACCGTATCCTACATCACAGTTTCTGCTTTTGAAATTAAAGAGAAGGTTTGTACCAGTTACTTCTATACCTTGCCTTTGTTCATTCTTTTCTTACAGTTCAGTGAGTGGTAGTTTTTTTATCTTTTTTATGTCGGTTAAAATTAAAACCATCTCATATTTTATGATTTTACAATGTAAGGATTTAGTTGAAGTTTGGTTCCAAATTTATCATGTTTTAGAATTTACAAAGTGCTATTTTTTTATGTTAATTAAACTTAAAACAATCTCATTATTATTGTTAATTAAGATTTCAATTTTTTGTTGGAAACATAAGTTTCAAGTTCAGACTTCTTTCTTTATTCCAATAAAAATATTGAAATCCCAAAATATGTTTTTTTATTTTAAACTTCTACACATTTCATGTTACTTTCATTGTGATGCTTTTGATATTTAGTTCCGCATGCTGCATAGATAATAGGTAACTATTATTGCTGATGCTTTGAATGTATAGGTGCTTATCATGACTCCACTAATATTGTTGAATTGCTTGAGGCATGGGTTCTTCAAACTGAAAATGTGAGGTTTTAATAATTGATAAATGCCACCATGCTAGGGGTAGAGCCCCTCTGCCTGCATCATGATTGTAAGTGTTGTATACCCTCTGCTTGCTTTCATATTTGCCTAAATTTTGTCTTCGGATTTCGTACCAATTGTAAACATGATAGTAGGTACATGCAGCAGTTGTCCATGGTATTTGTTGTCCATGCCAACTTTTGGAATTTACATCCTCTGAGCTTAAGGACACCATCCTCTTTGTTGTCCGTGGTCTCTTGCCACCCTTTCTCCTAGAATGCACTCTAAACCTTCAACTATAATGTTGAGTAAGGATTGAGGTTGTTGAGAACTCTTCTATTCAATTTCAACTTTATTTCATTAAGCTAGGAATATCTTGCCCTCCTGTTCTCTTTTGGTCTGTTTCACTTTTTCACTTTTGTTTACATTCCTTCATTTTCATGTTTGTATTTTATATTATTACTTGTATACATTTATATTTATATTTATTTATTGTATGAGAATGGGTATTTATGGGATAACATTGGTTAAAATGTATTATATGGAATGAGTGTTGTCAATATTTACTGATATTAAGTAATTTTGTTATAGATATAAAATTAGTGAAAATATAGGAAATTATTTTTTAAAAATATTACTATTCTTTGCAGTTTAAAAACAATAACCATGGATATTAAGTATATCATTATCAAGGGTTTTATATATAATCGGCAGATAATAATATCCCTATGCACAAAAAATAATTACCATTATCTACGATTCTGTCATTTAATTACAGAAAATGAAGTGTCAATGTCTACGTTTCCCAAGCGCTAACCTGGTAATCTGGCTTAATATTAACACATATTTTCTACGGGCGAAATTGTTGACAAAGGTCTTTTTCTAAGGAGTGAACACATATAATAATCAATGTAAAACAAACATAAACTAAGAGAAGTGATAAATCAATTCACTACAAAAATAATCAAAATTAGTTTGGTAGCATGGAGTGACATTTTCTCTTATGATAAGAATCGCATAAAACTTAATTGTTTTAACATAAGACAAGTCTCATACTATTCCAGGAATTCCAGAAGGCACCCATAACTGTGTTTTGGTGTGGAACCAGGCTCCAATGCCTGAATGTTTGTTAAGGCATCGGACACAATGTCCTACACTATTTTTTAACCCTTTGAGATTTGTTCTGTTTGCCATGTAGCGGAGTAGAGTTTTAAAATCTTGGTCAAGGACAAGGGGTAGGACATGGCACAGGCCGTGTCCTACGCCAAAGCCAACGCTATAAATGTGCATGGCTTTCATTCCTTTCTCATTTCTTAAAAAAATTCAAACTTTCTCTTATTTTCTCTATAGATCCTTGATGTGTATTTTTCATACTAATATTTGGCAAATGAACCAATCATTTAACTAAGCATATTCCAGTATTGTTCCCACAGAGATTGCATCTCAAAGTACCACAATCCTAGGTCAACACTATCTGAACAACAATTATCGAATTCATATGTACTAGTAGCAATAGTTATATTTATGAATTTTAGTAATTTCCGTAAAACAAAATTAAAATCAAAGATAAGAAAGTTCAAATAGTATATTAGGATTAGAGTCACTCGTCAGATAGGTTAGATTCATGAGATCTAGCTTGGATACGTTTTGATTCCATAATTGAAGTTCAATCCACACACCACGCAGCTAGATAAAGCCTAATTCTTGAATCCTTAATTTGTCACATCATGAACCCTAATCCCTTAGAATTCATCCTATCCTAACCTTAGGATCCAACTACACATGGTGAGGCAAAGGAATATGAATGAGATGGGTGAGTGTTGTACGATGGAAGATTCTAAAACTCTGGGAAAATGAAAATGGAAAATCTAAACTTGAGAGAAAACCTAAATAAAATCTAGAAATTTTATTCAAATGATAGAAATGATTAAATTGATCTAATTGATAGCTATTTACAATAAGCATATCTATTTATAGGAAGAAGATAGACAATGGGCGTACTACAGAATGAACCAGCTTTCCTACGCCTAAATAACTAAAAATTAAGTAACATGCATGAAATTGGTAACGCCCTTACAAGAGTGGCAACACCCAAACAAGATTACAAGGGAAAACATGTTGACGTACCAACGCTTTTATGGGCATGGTAATGCCTAGTTCCAAAGATGCAAGGCATGATTAGAGAGCTCAGTGTGCCAATGCTCTAAGCAACGTGGTCACTCACAGATGAAGATGCAACAAAGACTTAGCTAGGCATGGCAACACCCATTCACAAGGATAATAACTCTATATTTTAACTCTCTAGTGTGGTCTTGCCTAGGTCTGGCATGCCCACGCCTAGATTTGAGTTCCTCTTCTTTGCTTTTTTCTTGCCTTCCAAGCAACCTCCTATAAAAATCCATTAATTTATTAATAAATTCGTATAAATTACAATATTCTTACAATTCTAGTACTCCTCCATAAGAACCTTATTTATGAAAAAAATGAGAAATTAGAATAATTTAGTTAAGAAATCATAATAATTAGCCTTTAAATAGGACTAATAATTGAGTTTACTAGAGACTCATCACATCCTCAAACTTGAATCTTTAAACAACCTCATTCCATTATTTATAAATAAGCATGATTCCTAAGAACTCATAATGGTATGAATAATTACTTCAATGCTTAGACTTCTACATAAGCTATTAATACAAAGCCCTCCAATCAAACCCTCAAAATGATGTAATGCCCTCTTATGGTGATGAGATGATCATGCCAATTCCTCACAAGTTATGCTTCACTCTTCACTTAGTGTTTTGGCATACAAATCACTCAAGCTCAACTAGCTAACATGTTATCATATGCTTGCAATCATTCTTAATGTACCAACATAAAATGCATACACATAGATCAATAAGGTCTTTTAGGCTTGTAATGAGGCTAGGCTCAAGGCTTTCTTTTATAGTCAATGAAGGGTGAATGTGTACAACGATGTTAATAATTTACTATTACCGCTGACTTTTTCTCATGTTTCTTCTTTTCAACTAATTTTTTAGAGGAAGAGAAAGTGTTCATTTTATTGATTTTGTGCTTTTCTTTGAGCTTTGCTTATTTATGTTTTTTTTCACACTTTTCTCCTCTTTATTGCTTTGTTTTTCACATTTTCTTAACAAGTGTAGGGACACATTTTCCATCCCCAAACTTTGAAATTTGCTAGCATCGAATGAGCAAAACTACACCGCGAACACTTCTAATTATGTTAGATGTAGGCTTTGTAAGATTTGAGTAAAAGTGAGGTAATATTTTACTTATACAAGTTTAGTTTCAAACTCAACTACTGGCCAACACCGTCGTCATCCCAATCAGACCTATCTTTAATAAGCCCTATAAACCTAGCAACAATCCAACCATTGCTCTCACCATGCACATTGATTTCTTGTTTTTTGTTTTAATTATACTATATTATATTTTATTTTATTTAAACATAATATGCATTTATTGTCATTTGCTGTTATTTAGTGTAATTTTTAATTATCATGTATTATTAATAATAAAAATAACAATAAATAATAATAATAAATAAATTATAATAAATACAATATTATTATTGTTATTAATTAAAAAAGAAATAGGTTTGATTTCCATATTGTTCCATGTCTAGTTTTAGTGTGGGACAAAATATCCCACATGGCTTTTGCAAGGGAGGATTTGGCAGGGAACATAATGCCCCACACCATTTGTGTTTAGCGTGGGGCATTTTGTGTTTAGCTAGTCTCACGCTAAACTAATTAATTCTTGTAATGATTAACCCCTCACCTAAATAAAGAATCAAATAGTTAGAAATTATCTACTCTTTATCACGAGCACAATTATATATTTCATTCTTCAAACAACCCATACAATAGATTGACATAATGAAAGAATACTACTAAAAAGAGAGAGAAAATATATGGGTGAGAAAAGGAATTAATGGGGCACAATGCAAGAGGAAATGAGTAGGAGGGGCGTTGTTGATGTTAATATTTTAAATAAGTTGGTGCTAATGTTGCTTAAAGATGACGTAAAGTCAAATGGTATCTTTGTATTGAGCTAGTGATAGGCCCAAAAGAACAAAAACACAACCTTTTTGGATGAAGGATTTTTCCCTTTAATTTTGATTGATCTCTTTTAATTTAGATTGATATTTTAGATTGATACTATTATTTTAGATTCATATTTTAGATTGATACTATATTATTTTCCTTGGCCAAATTTAGTTCTAGCACAATTAATTATAAATAGCATTCTGTACTATTAAAGTAGGCATTATGAAATTTATTTAAAATCTTTTTTTCTCCTTGTATCTGTTGGTTCCTTTTCTCTATAGTTTGGTAGGAATATTCCTACCAAATTGGTGCTTTCATTCTACAACCATGCCTCCCAAACCTTCTATGGAGGAGGCCCTCCTCTCCCTTAATGACAAAATCGAGTCCCTTCAATCCTCTAATGATGCACAGTACGAAAAGTTCATAGCCTTCATGGATGCTCGCATGGAAGCTGTCACAGGGGTGCTAGCTACCCTTCTTAGCAGATTGCCCTCCTTATCCCTCACGACTTCACATAACCCTATCCCCACCACTTTCCATGTTAACCCTGATCCATCTGTTTCCCTTAATAATACCCATCAAACCTCCACTCAACATACAATCACACAACCTCCCATATTTAACGACGCTTATACCCAACCGAATTCTCAAACTATTCCTCATAACCCTTACCATCCACCAATTCCAACTACTATCTGACCCCCTAAGTTACACCTACCTTTTGATGGTTCTGAACCGTTAGATTGGCTTTTCCAAGCTGATCAGTTTTTTACACTCCATCAAGTCCCTCCCCCTCAACGCCTGGAACTTATTTCTTTCTACATGAAAGGCAAGGCACTCAGTTGGTTTAAATGGATGTTTAACAATCATCAACTTTCCACCTGGGAAGCCTTTGTGCATGCCCTACAAGTTCGATTTGGGCCCTCCTCTTATGAAAACCACCAAGCTGTCCTATTCAAATTAAAACAGACTACCATTGTTTCTTCCTACCAACAAGCTTTTGAAAAACTTTTCAACCAAATAATTGGCCTCACCCCTGAAATAATCCTCAATTGCTTTCTCTCAGGCCTAAAACTAGAAATTCAGCGTGAACTTAGTATTTTGAAACCTTATTCAATTTCTCACGCCATCAGTTTGGCTAAGTTAGTTGAGAGCAAATACCTTGACACTACCCTCACATTCTCTCGCCCAAAGTCTCAGAACCTATACACCTCTTCCCCTATTTTACCCAAGACCACTAATACAAACCCCACTTCCCCCCTCACCTCTGTTGGCCTCTTACCTACCCCAAAAACCCAATTACCCATTAAACGCCTTACTCAGGCTCAAATGCAGGAACGTCGTGCTTAGGGTCTATGTTACAATTGTGATTCTAAATACACATTTGGCCACCGTTGTCAACCTAAACTTTTCCTACTTTTGTTGGAAGATGACTGCCAAGTTGAATCTGACATCATAAGTCCTTCTCACCCACAAGACATCAAAAACCCTGATCTTTCTGCCGTTCACTTCCAACTCTCCCATTTAGCTCTCACTGGCTTTGGTTTACCTAAGACTCTTAGGTTTCTTGGAACCATTAATGGCCACACAGTCACAATTTTAATAGACACTGGGAGTTCCCATAATGTGTTACAGCCCCGTCTGGCCACTTTTCTTTCTCTTCCTATCAATAATATTCCCCAATTCCCTGTTATGGTTGGTAATGGTGCTTACATCCATTATAATGGTCTTTGCCCCAACACCCTTTTAAAGATACAAGGCCATACCTTTGATATTCCTTTTTACCTTCTACCTATAAAAGGAGCAGACTGTGTCTTAGGGATTGAATGGCTTAGCTCTTTAGGTCCCATTACCTCTGATTTTTCTATTCCTTGTATGACCTTTTTAGTGAATTCCACCCCTATTACACTCATTGGTGATGCCTCTGCACCCCAACCTGCTACTTTTCACCAACTCATCAAATTCTCCCACACCCATTCTATAGCCAATATTTACTCATTAATTCCTACAGACACCTTTTCACTCAACCCTGACTCAGAATCCTCCTCTCCAATCTTTCCCCCTCACCTCCCCACGTCCATCATTACTATCTTAACGTAATTCTCCATGGTTTTTGCAAAACCACAAGGCCTTCCTCCTTTCCGAGATCATATACATCATATTCCCTTACTACCTAACTCTTCCCCCGTAACAGTTAAGCCCTACCGATACCCACATACTCAAAAAATGCCATGCAAACTCTCATCTCTGATCTACTTAAGGATGGGTTAATCAAGCCTAGCACTAACCCCTTTTCATCACCAATACTACTAGTACGAAAAAAGATAGCTCTTGGCGACTCTGTGTTGACTATCGCGCCCTAAATGCTGTAACCATTAAGGATAAATTTCCTATTCCTACCATTGATGAGCTCTTTGATGAGCTAGGAGGTGCGTCTATTTTTTCTAAGTTAGACCTCCGCTCTGGTTTTAATCAAATTAGGGTTGCTCCTGAGGACACACACAAGACTTTTAATGGGCATTATGAATTTTTGGTTATGCATTTTGGTCTTACCAATGCTCCCTCTTCCTTTCAAGCCGCTATGACTCATTTACTACGCCCTTATTTACGTCGCTTTGTGCTAGTATTCTTTGATGACATTTTAATTTTTAGTGCTAACCTTACTGATCATGCGGTCCATTTAAAGTTGATTTTGGAGCTACTCTTACAAAATTCTTATTTTTCCAAGTTATCTAAATGTGTTTTTGCTACTCCTACGGTGGAATACTTGGGATACCTTATTTGTGCACAAGGAGTTAAACCAGATCCTGCAAAGATTCAGGCCATGGTTGATTGGCCCGAACCACGTACCCTCACGGCTCTCAGAGGTTTTCTTGGCCTTACTGGATTCTAAAGGCGTTTTGTCCGCCACTACGCCACACTCGCCGCTCCTCTCACCGATCTTCTTAAATCACAAACATTTACATGGAGTTCAGAGGCCTTTACAGCATTTACAAAATTAAAACAACACTTATGCAACCTTCCTATATTGGCCCTACCTAATTTTTTATCCCTTTTGATGTGGAAACCGATGCTTCACAGATTGCTTTAGGTGCTGTCCTTTCCCAGCAGGGTCTTCCACTGGCCTTCTTTAGCAAGTTATCTCCTCGTCAACAACAAATGTCAGCCTATTCCCATGAAATGCTTTCCATCACTGAGGCTGTTAAGAAATGGAGACAATACCTTATTGGTAGCACCTTCAAAATAATAACAGATCAGAAAAGCCTTAAGGAACTAATGACACAGAGCATAAACACACCAGAGCAACAGAAATGGGCCTTAAAACTACAAGGGTTCACTTACACCACCATTTATCACCCTGGAAAAGATAATCGAGTTGCTGATGCTTTATCTCGTAGCTTAACAAATAGTGAACCAGATACTATCATCCAGGAAGTACCCATTTACCACGCTATGTCTTCCCCAATACCTTCAATAATATCAGAGCTCCAACAGTTCCTTTAATCCCTTACAGGAATTGAAATTACAAGGCAACTTATGACCAAGTCGAACAATTATCAGATGAAACAGGGTCTACTCTACTTTGGGGATCAAATATTTATACCTGACCATTCGAATTGGCGAACTACGTTGCTCCAGGAATTTCATGCAACACCTCTGTCAGGACACTCAAGAATAAAACCCACCATGGCCCAGGTAGCAGCTTCCTTTTATTGGCCTTCCCTGCCAACAAAATAAATACCTTCCATCAAAAAAAATATGGCCTCTTACAACCATTGCCCATTCCAACACAAATATGGCAAGACATTAGTATGGATTTTATTACCGGGTTGCCATCTTCTCATGGTCACACTGTCATATGGGTAGTCATCGACCGTCTCTCCAAGTACGCCCACTTTATAGCCCTTCCATCGTCTTTCACTGCCCAAACACTTGTAAAACGCTTCATGGTCGAAATCCATTGACTACATGGTATGCCCCGTACCATTGTGTCAGACAGGGACAAATTGTTTCTCAGTAACTTCTGGACGTCATTATTCAAGCTGCAAGGGACCAAGTTACATTATAGTTCAGCATACCATCCAGAAACTGATGGTTAGACAGAAGTATTAAATAGAGGACTTGAGACTTACCTTCGTTGTTTTACGAGCGACTACCCGCGGTACTGGTTCAGATTTCTCCACCTCTCTAAATATTGGTATAACACTACCATGCATTCTTCTATCGGCATGACGCCGTTTCAAGCAGTTTATGGCCGACCTCCCCCGGCCATCCCTGATTTTGTTCCTGGTAGCACGAATCTGGGCAACCTTGAGTCCTCCCTACAGGAAAGACAAAAGATTTTGGCCACCCTTAACAAAAACCTCATCAGAACCAGGCAAAGTATGGTTACACAAGCAAACAAAAATAGAAAAGATCTTACCTTTCAGCCTGGCGATTGGGTTTTTTTGAGGCTCAGACCTTATCGACAACACTCGGTATCCCGTCGGATCTCACAAAAACTTGCCAAGCGTTACTATGGACCATTCCAAATTCGCCATCGTATCGGAGCTGTAGCATACGACCTCATTCTCCCTACTTCCTCACGGGTTCATAGCGTCTTCCATGTGTCGTTATTACGTCCCTGTCACGGAGATCCACAGCAACATTTCACCCCTTTGCCTAAATTTCATTTTCTGGAAGACGACGCCCCTCCCCCCACGGCTTCCTTTGATAAACACCCATCTCCCTCTAAACCTTTAGTTTCCATCATAAAATGCCCCTTGCTCCGTTCCAACTCTACTCTCTCTCACCCACCTAATGAGCTCCTTGATTTAATGCCAAATAATGACACCCCTGTATTAGTGTAGAAACCGCGTAAAGGAATCAATAATTCCTCTGCACTAGCGCCTCAAAAACCACACCAAATTGACACTCCTTTAAGGTCCCAAGACTACCCACGTGATTTCACTCCAACGTGGACCCCAACTGCTGATTCTATCCCTTCAGTGTCACTTACTCCAGCAGGTTCTAATGGATCATACCTTGAGGACAAGGTGGTTTTGAAAGGGCCGGGTATTGATAGGCCCAAAAGAACAAAAACATAACCTTTTTGGATGAAGGATTTTTCCCTTTAATTTTGATTGATCTCTTTTAATTTAGATTGATATTTTAGATTGATACTATTATTTTAGATTGATACTATATTATTTTCCTTGGCCAAATTTAGTGCTGACACAATTAATTATAAATAGCATTATGTACTATTGAAGCAGGCATTAAGAAATCTATTTAAAATCTTTTTTTTCTCCTGGTATCTGCTGGTTCCTTTTCTCTATAGTTTGGTAGGAATATTCCTACCAGCTAGTTGTTGCAAAACTAGGACGTCTTTCTTATTTTTGAATTTTTTTCATCTATTATGTTGGTGACGGTTGACACAAATAAACTCATATTTTCAAAATTAAGATTTTTCATAGCCAACACAATTTGTGTCGAGGTCGACAATCAATGCAAACATCAAATACTAAATGGGTACATTCAATTAGGGCATATCCACCAAACGATCCCTAAATAAAGTTGATTTGTTAGTTTAGACCATGAGATTAGTTACACACAAAAAATTTAAATTTAAAACGTGACTTAAAGAAGTTAGATATATTTTCCTTGAATTAAAAACCTCCCCTGTTAGTTAATGAAATATCAAATCATTTATTTATTTTTAAATAAAATATCAAATCATTTTTCAATTATATAAAATTTGATAGAATTAATTTACTTGGTGAAAACTAACCAAAGAGTTAAATTAAATCAATAAAGTTTAATATCTATCAGTTATTAAGAAGTAATGTTACTAAGAGTTGGATACCTTCTCAAACAATGACGTTTTCCTAAATTTCAATATTTCATTTAAGTATTCAACAAACTAGCCGCAGATGTTTACCTTCCCGGAAAGGAAACGAATACAATTGCCGTTTTTGATAACGACTGCCAGATAAGACTTATATATCTAATTTGACATGAATCTTAACCAGACACAGCTATAGATTGAGTTATTTTTCCATCGAATGCGGCCAATTTATTTAATGAAGTTTATGTCTAACCAACTGGAGATGAACGAGAAATTGAGAATTAATATTAATCTGAAGGACCCTCACTGAGATGCTGAGACATAGAAACTGTAGAAGTTAACAAAAGAACATTTGGGCAATCTAGGGAAGGTTTTCCATTTGTACACATAACGAAATCTTGGCTTCATGTTATTGAGAGTGTATAAGAGGTGTTTCCATAATAACAGAGGTATCAAAGGAGAACAAAATCAATAAGTATTGAACACCACAATTTAAAATCTTAAGATATTAGGTGAATGAGTCCTAAAATTTACAGATGGAATTAGATTAATTTTAACCAACTTTTTCATAAACAAACATTAGGCTTGATATAACTCGCATGATGGATAGAGTTGTTAATAGGTTGCAGAAACAAACACAAGACTGGTTTATACGACAAACATTAGAGCTTAAGTATGTTTTAATCTCATATACAGGAGTAGAAATATATCAAGAACTAGTCCACTCTTATTGATTATGTAACATCTCCATTAACATTGTTGTAATTTTGAGTGATTTTCTCCCTTAACATAACCAGCAAAAGTTTTTTCTATCTTCAATTTCTTTTCCTTCTTAGAACTTCAAGAACATATTGTGCTGTGCAATAAGCAATAGCCTGAACAGTTACCATTGGATTGACACCTAAAGCTGTGGGAAAAACACTTGTGTCTGCCAAATAAAGGCCCTCCACTTCCCATGTCTCCCCCATTTGGTTCACAACTGATTCCTTTGGATTAGTACCCATCCTACAGCTCCCCATTTGATGTGCTGAGCACAATGGTGTTGAAAGGTCTGTCAAACCCCTTGAACTTTCTTCCTTCACAAACTTCTCAAACTCATGAAAGCTAACCTTCTTAACATTCAAGCTCCTTCCCTTGTTATTATGGGTACCAATTTCCTCAGCTCCAGCTGCTGCAAGAATCCTCAGCACCTTCTCAATCCCACTCTTTAAATTCTCCTTGTCCACATCTTTCATCTGATAGCTAATAGAAGTAGTTGAGTTCACAGTTCCTGATCCTTGATCCCTTGCCAGTGCAAACACATGAGCTGTTCTAGAAAACTTGCTCATTCTATCTTTTATATCTATTCCTGAAATCCATGGCATTAGAATTGAGAACATGCCAGGATGCAATGCAGGTGTTTGGATCACTGCACCATATCCTGATTTGTCAAACTCAGCAACAACTGTAGACATTGCTGTCATAATCCCTCCTTCATAGCTCTTCTTGTGTTTCTCAGGCCAAAGATCAGGTGAAGGTGAATCAGGGAAGTGGCCCCAAGCCATTGCCACTGGATGAAGGTGCAAGTGTCTCCCTATGTTTTCATTCTTCAATCCACTTCTTTTGAGCAATACAGGAGTTCTGAGTGCTCCACAGGCTACAATTGTGACCTTGGACTCCACCACACAAATGTCTTTGTTCCCGTTTGCAAAAGCCACTCCACATGCTACTCTTCTGTCTCTTCCTTTCTTCTTCTCATGCAAGACTTGTATTGCCTCACAACTTGGAATGATTGCTCCATTGCCTGACTTCACCAAATCAACCAACCATGTTTCTGATGTGCCCTTCTTCCTTCCATCCTTGCACCCCATGCAACACCAGCCACAGTAGTGATCTGGTGGAGCATTCCTAGGAATGTTGCTCACAGGGTACCCCATTTCTTCACACCCTCTTCTTAGGACTGCATTGTTGAACCCTTCTTCATGAATCTCAGATTGGACTCCCATTTTCTCACACACTACATCCAATGCTTCTCTGTATAACATACTTTCAAACAGTTCCAGCTCATGTTTGTGACACCACTCCTTGCATACATGCTGAGGAGTTCTAATGCTGGCTGACCAGTTGATCGCTGACCCTCCACCAACTGTGGATCCTGCAAGTATCAGAACAGACATGTCATCAGTTGCAACCAAACCATTGGAGAGGTACATTTGATCCATGCTTTGTCCTTCAAGAAGGGAAAGACTGTTCCTAGCAGAATAGCCTCCTTTCTCCAAAACCAACACTTTATAACCACTCTTTGCTAGAACTCCAGCCACTAGCCCACCTCCACAGCCAGAACCAACAACCACTGCATCACATTGGATGACTAAAGAAGGAGATGACAAGTTAGAAGAAGCCTTGGTCCTTCTAGGAGTAGAAGAGACAGAGAAGCCAAATCGTCTTAGAGAATCTGTGATGATGTCTTGTGGTTTGTTTATGTGGACAAGACCTTTGTAAAGTGGTCCTCTAACCTCTTCAGAATCTTCTTCTTGTTCATTTTGTCCTTCTTTTGATGTGACATGGGAAATTGGGTTCTTCAATTGTGCCTTGAACACTGGATCAGGTCCACAATATCCAATTGCCTTCCATGATGCATTGTCTTCTGCTTCATCTACCTGAAAATGAAATAGGTATGACATGATGGGTGCATGATGACCAATATGGCCTTTGACAAATTCTGGGGTAATCTTGTAGTCTACTATAACTTACCTTATTCCTATTAAACAGTATTTACAGCCAAAAGTATAAAAAGACGAAAGGCATGATTGATAAGTAATGTATGAGTTTTCCATACTATTTTGAGTTCAATTTTATAGTTGTGTGGAATTGAAAAGCAAGTTATGATATTTTTGTAAACTAAAGCTACATACTTCAACACGTTGCAATAGTTTTAGAATGAGAAAGATGGTCCAAATTTATTTTCATTTCACATCAAAATAGATTCATTTCATTGAGTTACATCATTAAATTTTCAACCTTGAGTTTACGATTACAACCAACACTAATCTACTTTTTCTTTTTTTGGAGTTGCAGCACTGCTCTACTTTTTATTTTTTTAGAGAAGAACACTGCTCTGCTTTAAAACCCGTGCATATGCGTACTTGTGGGCCTATTTGAATTTAACAAAGAAACATTTAAGAAGAGTCACGGGGCAGAGTTTTAATTGTGCCCTTGAAGTACAGTATCTGAAAATTGTGCGAGAAAGGACACATGAATGACCCTTGAGGGGGATGGATAACATTGAGCGAATGTTCAGTGAGCGGTAACCAGTAACAACTTTAATTTGGATATAAACAAATGCTACTACTCCTTCCCTTTCTTTATATATAAAAAAGTATGACGAAATCATAAAGATTTAGGAGAAATATTAGGAATAATTATATTAATTAATAATATTATATATTTAATGTTTTATTTTAAAATTACTTATAATATCTGTTTATTTTGAGTACGTAAGACACAAAATCTCAAAGAATTATTATAATAGAATTAGGGTTTTATTCCTTAAAATGTTACTTTATAAAGAGCCCTGAGACAATATTTATACAACGGTAAAATAAAAGGCCTTGACTTAGGTCCGTCTACGAAGAGATAACAACGCTAAAATAATGAAGAATCAAAATATCCAAGATGCTCTCCAAAAATAGAGGGGGAATGGGGTCCCGTGAGGCCCCGTCTCGATCCGGGGGGAATAGGAGCCCCCAGTCACGAGCTCTAGGCGAAGAGTCGAGCCGAGTGACTAGATGTTGAGTTGAGGTGCTTTCGGGCTTATTGACGTTTGAGTGGCCTTCTTCCGAGTGGGGAATCCCAAGGAAAGTGGTACTTTGAGTGAGATGATACTCCGAGTGAGATGACACCTCGAGTGAGGTGGAATTATGTTGTTTTGAGTGAGGAACTCAAAATGTTCACTGAGGGGGTTTTAGAGAGGGACATGTGTCGGATGGTGGGTAGTTGTCGTTTCATTTCTCGATGTGATGTCTAGGCCTAGTCGTTTTCGTAATGATGGGACGTTTTATATCTCTAGGTTCTTAAATGCATCCTTTGGGTCAAGTGCGTCGTTTCAAATGTGAGAGGTTTATTTGCTACGTATTGAAGGCAGTTATTCTTAGAAAGTCGTCATGGCATCGTGGCCGTAAAGATGGTGAGATTGTCTCCAACCGTTAGATCTCTTGTTTGTGAGTTACTGCTTCCTTGTATATATAGCCATAACCTCCTTTATTTTCTACCTTTGTCATTGCGATTCTTCTGCTCTTTGCTTTTCTGCTATGATTCTCCTTGCTTTTTCTGCCTTAGTTTTGTTTATCTCTTAGGCTTTTTAACTTCTTCATCCTTGGGTTCTTCATCCTTTTTTAGATGCTAGTGGTTCCCCTTCTTTTTCTTACTATTGTGGTTTCTACTGTTGTGATTTCTAAGGTCTTCCTTCATCTCTCTTTCTCTTGTTTTTCTTTCTTTAAGAAAATGGTTTCTTCCATAAACACTTTTTCGTGGGTCAAGGAAGAGGTTTTGTCATTCCCCTCCTCCATTAGTAATGAGGACGACATTGCCTATTTATGGCAAGAGGGGGCCTTTAACAACTCCTCGCTGGCCTCCAATATGGAGTGTCTAGGTTGTTCGGAGGAAAGGGTTTATCATGCTCAGACAAACCCTGGAGAGCTAGACTACACCTATGTATATGAAACCTTCTTCTCTCGCCTTTATTTTTCTCTTCCTTTTTTGACTTCGAGATACGCATTCTAAATGCTTTGAACGTCACCCCGACCCAGCTCCATCTGAATGGATGGGCTTTTGTGAAAGCTTTTGAAGTTCTATGTGATTATTTTGGGCGAACTCCCTTGGTTCTTGTGTTTTTCTATTTCTTTCAAGCAAAAATTTTTAAAGCAGGGGTTTCGGTAGGGTGGGTTTCCTTGAGCGGTGTTCCTAGTCGTTGTCTGATAGAGGCGTTCAACCAGTCATAAAAATTTTAAAGGTCTGATTTTCAAAATCCAGGTAAGTCCAAATGTGCCTGGGGAAGATTTTCTTCATTATCCGGATGGATATCCCATTTTTTCGCTGTATTAGGCTCGGTACCTATTTAATATCGAATAAACTGGGAGGATTTGTTTGGCACTGAGCATGACGAGGTAAATTTTTTTGCCAAAGATGTGGGACACTATTTTAGCTCCAAGGCGTTGATCTCATTGTCAAGCAACCCTCGCTCTCTGGACTCCTAAATGTGTAAGTATAGCTTTCTATAGGGTTTTATCTTAACCTCTTAGTTTATTGTATTGTTCCTCTCTGTTTCTTTTCAGGTGACATGGCCCCACACAAGATGTCCACTCGAGATTTGAAGAAAACTTACAAGAAGGTGAAGCCAACTAAGGGAGAAGCTTCCGTGACTCTTACCCCAACTTCGACTACCAACTCTATTGCCTCCATGCCTATGGCTGCTCTCCCTCCTCCCTCAATGGCTTCTAACTTTGAGACCCTCGCTCGGGCTACTAAGAGGCAGCAGTTCTAACAAGAGTCTTCCCTAGGCAGTGTAGGATCTTCCCAGGGAGTGCCCTCACCAGAGACTCATATAATCCAAGTGATAGAGATCTTTGCATCTCCTGAAATTCCTTTAGTCCCCCGAGATCACATTACGGTCAAGCGCGTGATAGCTCTCTTCCACTCCGACTACGGCGACGCTTCCCAGGAATAGGAGCATTTCATGAATCAAAGTGTTGTTGCCACCAGGAACCTTGCCCATTCCTTGTGGGATGCTGGATTCCCCATCCCCAAGTTTATTGATCAAGCCTTGATGTTTGAGGAAGATAAGGTGAGGTATATGGCCTCTAACCTTGTGGTTGTCTGTCGGGCCATGGAAATGTTTCGTCTCCGAGCAGAATCGATGGGTAATTACCTGGATGGGTATATCTCTGTCTAAGATAAAACTGTGGTCACTCTAACCAATGAGAAGAATGCCTCTGCTGCCAAATTCCAGGAGGTTGAGGAGGTTGTGAATAAAATGGCTGGGCTGGGGGAATGGCTAAGGGCTCGGGAGGCCGCATTGGAAAAAACTGAGGTGTCATTGAAGAACGCTGAGGCAAAATTGACTCTCTCTTAAGAGAAACTAGTGAGCTCTAAGGAGGCTCGTAGGGAGCTTGCCATGAAGAATATGGAGGTTGATGCCTCTTTGAAGGAGGTGCAAAGCATCTTGGATTCCGTAGGTAAAATTTCTTAGAGGCTGAGTCAAGGGGTCGTCAGGAACATTCAGAGTTGGAGGAGCAAATCAAAGTGTTGAGAGGGGAAGTTATGAAGAAGTTTCAGGATTCAAGCTATATCGTGTACAAGTGTCGACCTTGAACCCTTCTCTGGCCATTTCTTAGGAGGGACCTGATCCTTTCAAAGTGGTGGTAGATGAGAAGGTCATGGATCCTCCTAAGTTGGATAGGGAAGACACTGTCGTCAACCCTCTAGCTTCGCTTCTCATGAGGAGGTTGAACCTCCCTAGACTGACTCCATAGTTCCTCCTCGCCAGGCTTATATTTTTCTTTGTCTTGTATTTACTTCCCTCTTTAGCCAATGTAATCCTTATTTGTATTAATGAAACGAGCCACGAATTTTACTAGCGGTTGTAACTTAATTTCCTTCTATCTTTTCTGCTCGGTATATTGATGATATTTCACTACTAAGACTTAAACACAAAAGTAATTTATCTTCAGCTAACCAGTCGAGGTTTTAGCGTAATAACAACGAATTGTCGTTACCTTCGTGCAATCGAGACTTCACTCGGAGTTTTAGAACTTAAACGTAATAATAGAGAGAATTATCATTACCTTCAAGGGAACGAGGCTTCACTCAGAGTTGTAGGACTTAAACGTAATCGTAAAGAGATTTGTTGTTACCTCCGAGCGAGCTAGGCTTCACTCAGAGTTTTAGGACTTAAACGTAATCGTAACTTGAAGAAAATTATTAAGCTAAATGGTTCTCGTATTATTGATTTTTAGGTGGGCCTTGTTAAAATCTCCCGAGAGAAAAACCTAATGGGTAAAACCTCTCAGGTAGGAAAAAGAGTACTCATGTTACATTAGTTGTGATACATCTTCAAATGTGTGGGCTTCCATGTTCGAGGAATGCTTCTGCCTTCCAATTCTTCCAGTCAGTATGCTCCCTTTCCTACCACTTCTTTTACCTGGTACGGGCCTTCCCAATTAGCTGCAGACTTCTCATCTTTTCTTGCTCTCTTATTGTTGTGTGTCGTCCTAGGACTAAGTCTACCTTTTGAAAAGGCCGTGGTTTGAGCATAGTGTTCCATTTCTGGGCGGATTTTTGTTTGGAGTCTTGTATATTTATGCAAGCTATATCTCATTCTCCCAGGCTAAGATCGAGGTTTTCACTTATTCTTTTGTCATTTTCTTCTTCATCGTATAAAAGTCTTCTAAGGGAGGGTTCTCAGAGCTCCACAAGGATAATAGTAGCCGCTCCATAAGTGAGTCCAAATGATGTTTCATGTGTTATCGAGTGCAGAGTTGTATGATAGGCCCAAAAGGCTTTCGGTAGCTCTTCCTCTCATCTCTTTCTTACCTGCCCCAATCTGTGTTTTAGCTCTTGTAGGATCACCTTGTTAGCGGCTTTAGCCTACCCTTTCGTTTATGGGTGCTCTACTAACAAAACCTTCCGTTCTATGCCCAGGTTTCTGCAGAACTCAGTGAAGCTTATTTATGAACTACTGTCTGTTATCTGAAATGATGGTATATGGGAGCTCGTGTCTGCATATGATGTTTTTCCAAGTAAAGCTTTGTACCTTAGACACTAAAATGGTAGCAAAGGGCTCAGCTTTTATCCATTTTATGAAAAGATTTGTTGCTACCAACAAGTATTTAACTTGTCCTTTCCTTTGGGGGGGGAGGTCCGAGGATATGTATGCCCCATGTGTTGAAGGGCCAAGGAGAGAGGATTCCATGTAGCGGTTCGGGATGACTATGTATTTTGTTAGAGTTTTTTGACAGGATTCACATTTCCTGATGAAGTCTGAACAATTTGATCACAGTGTAGGCTAGAAATATCCTGCTCGGAAGACTATGGCAGCTAGAGGTTGCACTCTTCCATGGTGTTAGCAGATTCCTAGTGGACTTCTCACATCATATATTCTGCTTATTCTTTGCTGAGGCATTTGAGGATGGGCAGGGTAAATCCCCTCTTGTAGAGTTGTCCCCCTATCAGGGTGTAATTGACTAAGTATATCTATACTTTTTTGGCTTCTGAAGAATCTGAGGGCAAGTCTCCTCTAGTTAGGAATTTTATTATTGGGGTCATCTAAGTGTTTTCCCTGGGTGCGATAGTGATTTTGTTCACTTTCTATGAGTCTTTAATAGTTGGCTTTTCCAAGGTAACTTGGCCAAGGTAAGGGACATGTACTATTTTAAATAGTTTAAACTCTGTTATCAACATCTTAACCAAGGTAGGGTCCTTTGTTTGGTATGCTCTTTCTACTTATCGTGTAACCAACTACGAGTTAACCTTTACTTGTATGCATCAGTATCCTAGGTCTAACGTTATTCGTAACCCTACTATGAGTGCTTTATACTCTTCTTGATTGTTGCTTGCTTTAAACAGGAATCTCAACGACTCTTCTATGGCTAATCTGGTTAGTGACTCAAGTATAATTCCTGCTCCACTTCCTTTTCCATTTGATGACCTATCTACTGATAGGGTCCACAGGGCATGTTCTACGTCACACTCCTCCTTGTCATTTTCCAGCTTAGCTAAAATAATTTGCTAGGAACTATGCCTTGATGGTTCATAGGGGTTCATATCGGATTCCATACTCGGGGTTCGTATTAGATTCCATACTTTGATCAATAAATTTCTCTAGATATCCTTCCCGGATGAGGTGCTCGATTTGGTTTTCAAGCGACCAACAGTCTTCTATGCCCATGGACAAAGGTTGTGTGAAACTCAAAGAATTTGGTCCTATCTGAGCCCTTCATCTATTCTCTAGGTTAGGGAGTTTGAGCAACTTGGTGCTGTAGACTTCATGGATGATTTTGTCCCTCTCGCTATTCAAGAGAGTCAATATGTCGTACTTTGGGTTGAGATAGGTTGTGTGTTTTTGCTCTTTATTTGGTTTGGGGCTCTTCTTTTATGGCTCTGCCTGCATAGTCCCTTGCTCAGGATTTCCCACCCGATCAACCTCTTGCTCCTCCATGTTGATGTATCGGGCCGCTCACTACCTGAAATTATCCATATTCAAAGAGGGTTTCTTAGCTAAAGAGTTTGAGAATTTACTTGGGTGTTGCCCCGTTTGGATTGCATGGAGGGCTACTACCGAGCTTAGGTCCCAGATTTGGATGACTTGCTTTTTAAAATGAGCCATGAACTGCTTGAGCATCTATCCTCTACTTTGCTTTAAGTTGACTAGACTGTGCGAGGTTTGTTGCACCGACCGGCTAGAGGCGAATTGGGTCAGGAACTTTTCTGTCAACTCTACGAAGCAAGATGCACTCCTCGAGGGAATGTGAGAAAACCAATGGAAGATGGATTTGGTCAGGGTTATGGGGAATGTCTTGTAGAGCAGGGCGTTAGATGCTCTTAAAATGAGCAGGTTGGTGGTGAACATAGTAAGGTGTTCCTCCGGGTAGCCACTTCCACCATCATTGGAGGTTTGTAGTGTGCAGGTGTTAGGACTGCCATTATCTCTTCTATGAACTGGTGCGTAGTATATGGGACCAGGGGCTCAGATATGTCTACCTTCTGTATAGAAGTTTGGGCATTTTGATAACTAGAAGTCTCCTTCTTCTCCGATCGATGATTTCTCAAATCATCATTCTCCTTCCTTGGCTCCTCCACTATACGTTGCAACATTTTGACAAGAGTCAAAACTTGTTCTTGTTGATTGTCCCTATCTTGTTGTCCTCCTTGATTCTCCTGGTGGTTTCCATCATCTCGGCGGCTGGGATTGCAACGTGTGGTCAACATTGACTTCTTCTTTGAATTTAGTCTTTCCCTGTGTGATGTGGGAACCGTTTCGTCGAGTCTCACGATGGGCGCCAAAATATTCACTCTGAGTATGTAAGACATAAAACCCTAAATAAAGACTCTAGGAGAATCAGGGTTCTATTACTTAAAATGTCACTTGAATTAGAAATGGACCCTGAGACTATATTTATAAAACGGTAAAATAACAGGGGCTTTGACTTAGGCCTATTGATGAAGAGATAACAACTATCATTTGTTAAAATCATAGAGAATCATAATATCCAAAATGTTCTCCAAAAATAAAGGGGGAAGGAGTCCCCTGAGGACCCTCTCAATTCGAATGAACAATATCAAATCAATAAACAAATAAAAATAACTAGATATAAATAAAAGGTAGAAGACATATTTAACCATTAACACATTTAAAAAGTCGATCTTTTTTTTCTTATAAAACGAAACGAGGGATTTCTACCGTTTTGGGAGGAACAGAAAATGTACTTCAATGTCAATGTGTGACCAGATGGACCATTTTCGCTATGACTTCTCTATAATATATACGGTGCTACTAGTTGTTACTAGCTAATTTTAAAACACTACTTACTAGAAGCGCATTATTTATATTTTTTAATGTTTTTTTGTAATGAAGATTCAGAGAGCAAAACCTCTGTTATCCTAATCTAATAGATAAAATAAACCTCTAGATATATATAAGAGAGAGGTATACAAAACGTTTACACAGGAGAAGAAGAAATCAAATAATAAAATTTTTTATTAAAATTTGTGTTGAATTTGTTTTAGAAATCATGGGAGCACAATTTTTAATACAAATGTTCTATCTTTTAATATGTGTAAGCTTGTAAAAAATCCATATGTTTAAATAATATATTTTAACATGTTTTTCTTTTATTTAAATCCCATAATTTATGTTTCATTTGAATATCCCCTCTACTGTTAAAGTCTAAACTGAGTTGGGTCTTGGACACAAGTGCATGCGTGTCCTACGTTTTATTCGCACAGGCACGAGGGATCATGTGCTGTATGTGCATTGTGCATGCACACCAAATTTAAAATTTGTTACCTAAAACAATTAAGATATAGAAAAAATTGAATTGAGTGTTATAAAAGGAATATATACTTTTTTCCGAATAGCAATTCTTTAAATGTTAAAAATAAATTCCTTTTCAATATATATATAAAAAATTGTCTCTCTCGTTGCCTAAAGAAAATATCTACTGAAAAAGAGAGTTATATATACAAACAGGGGGAGCAGTAGAAAACATTATATAATTATTGTTTGAATATGTTTTCCCTATGAAATATAAATTTTTCCTCCAAATTAGGAAGAAAGATATGTCTTATATCCTCTCTCTTTTTTAATTTAATCTGTAAAAAATGAGTTTCTTTATATTTCTTTGTTCAAACTTAAAAACAAAAGGATATAATTAATTTATATCCGCCATCCTTTTGCTTCCTCTTCTATCCCTTTTTTTTGGGATGATTATTGTTCCACCTCTATCTCCCAACTATAATTATCTTGACATCGATATTAATGCTCTAATTTTTGTAAACAATATCCGTTGATTTTGTCAAAAAAGCTACCCTTATATATAGTGGGATGTTTTGGGAATCATTATTATTAAAATCAGATTAATTGAATTGTAAATCAATGATTGAATTGTAGATCTATTAAATATATAATACAGATTAATTTTTTATTATTTTTGGTCTAATTATGATTCAATCTTTAATTCATTTGAAGTGATATCTTTATCAATTTAATAATTTTTAAGTTTTAAAATATTAATTTGGTTACATTGAAAAGGAAATTACTCAAAATTTGATGACTTAAGAACGTTTACTACTCGGTATCACTTTATATTCTCAAATAACTTTTATTTCCATAAATGAAGAAATAAAGGATTGATGGGTAAGTTTTAAAAATAGGTTTTGTAAAATGAAAATTTATTATATTATTAAATCCATTCTAGCATAAATCCATTCTTAAATAATATCTTTATACTAAAGTTAGGTCCGATAACAAGTTTTCTGAGGATATTCCCTGTCCTTTTTTTTTGTCAGCGTACTTTTTAGCGTTTCTTTGCATCCATTTTACATTATTTACATTATTTGTTCCGATACATACTTAAGTAATTAAATTATCTCATTTTGACTACTGGAACTTTTGATGTGTAAAAAAAATAACAATTTAATTTAATGGATTGTAACCGGGACCATTTTAGTTTGGATGAATTGGTGTTTTGAAATTGTTAGAGTTTTTGTGGTTATTTTTAAATGTAATTCATTTTAAATATATTTTTAAAACTGTTGACTACCTTTTCAAATCATAAAAATTAATGTTTTATCTTCAATTTCAAACTGGACTTTTGATTTTCAAACAACTAAAAACTATTAAATTCACCCCAACGAAATCTAAAGTTCTTAACTATTTTTTAAGTATCAAAAAGATAAATTGTTAGTTTTAATTCCTTGTCAAACTTGGAATCTTATGTAGGGTAAAAACAAATGTGTTTAAGTCTAACTTATATTAAGTCTAAAATATGTCAAGTTTTGTTCTTAAATGAACTAGACTTAGATATTTTTATAAACTTATTCAGTTAAATAAGTCAGACTTAAAGTACCGTTCCAAAAGTTTTTTAAATGTAATAGGCAAACCTAAATTAATATAATGTAAATAATAAAATAATTAAAATGATATTATAATTAGTTTTATATAAAAGTTATATAGTATTTTGATATTATATATTTGTTATTCCATTTATATGTTTAAATTTGTTGTGTTATACTTTCTCTTTTTTCTTTTTATTTGACGTAATTTTAAAATAATTTATTTTTATATGTTACTTTAGGAGTTTTTTAAAAAATATTTATTATTTATTTTTCTATTATACTCTTACAGTTTAAATTAATAACTATAATAAAGATGTTTAATAAATAGGGAGAGAGAAATATAAGGTCAAACTAGAAAATTATTAGATGTTGAAATTAAGCATTCTAAAGTCATTTAATGATTTTTTAATATTACTTTTTAAATTTGGGAAAGATAAAAAAGAAAAAATAAATTATTATATATGATTATGTTTATTAAAATATTATATTTATGTTTATAAGTTTATTCAATCAATATTATTATAAAGATTTTATGATTAAGTCAAATTTTAAAAAATAAAGCCAAAACTTACAATTAGAACTATATCACTAAACAGACTAGACTTAAATCTTTAATGTATGAAAACATACTAGACCAAGCTATACAAAACCTAACTAAGCTTACCTATTTTCACTCTTACCTTAATTGTTAGAATCTCCTAGATATTTTATAGGTATACGGAAGCTAGCTTAAGGTAGGTGATGAAAGCAAGAGTTATTAATGCCAAAATGCAAAGAAGAAAGAAGAAAGATAAAAAGAGAAAGGAGGGAGATATTAAATGCATGTGTTTACTAATTTTTGAAAGGTCACTGTTGCTACAGTTTGAAATGAATGAGGCCATTATATACCTGAGTGAAGAAGACAAGAAGAGTAAGAAGCTTTATGGTCCTGAAGAGCATCCTAAGGTGACGAAAATTACTGCGGGACCAAGATTGGATAACTTTTTGGCGTTGGTCAAAAGACAAGTCAGGGTAGCTATGGAAGAAAGGGAACTTGGTTGAAAGGCTCGCCATGCCACATAATACCAATGTCCCAAACCATGTAGAAAGTAGCCATAACGTTGTCAACAACAGCCATGTACTTGGGTGTTTCAGTTTCTCACTTATCAGTATTCCAAGCTACACATTATACCCAAAAATAGAAAAATAAAAAATTAATTAGTACCATTACAATACATAGTCATTGTTGAATGACGTAAACTCAAGATTTATACAGTATTATATAAAGCCATCATGGTAAAAAGAAGATATTATTAATTTCATGATTTGGGCAAAACCCTCCTTAAGCAGAATGTAAAGTAATGGGCGAAATTCTTTTTCAATCACTAGGCTTTTAACAGTTTTATGTACATAAATTTGTGCTGCTATTTCACCATTAAATCTCAGTTATGCTATGTATACAAAATAAAGGGAACTTGCTGAGAAAATTATTCGAAAAACTAACTTTTTTTCCATTGAATTAATTATAATACTAAACTTTTTTTGCAAAACAAGATATATTAATTTATTATTGTAAATTTTGTTTTAATTATGTAAATATGATTCAATTTTGGTGTCAAGGACGGATGCAGAAAATTATATTGTGTCGCAATTTTTTAATATACACAGAAAACATTAAAACATAAAATTCTTGTGGGAACTAATAGTATATATGGTCGATGGTATCAACGTTGACCCGCCCCTGTTTTGTGTCGTGTTTGGTGCATGCCGGTATCACATTATGTTGCAGGTTACCTCAGAATGAAGTACTAATACAGGTGATCAGATGTATGTTATATCATAATTAAACAATGATAGTGACGATTTTGATTTTTGAGAAAAGAAAAAAAGGCAACTCAAAAGAAATTGATATACGAAATAGGAATATATTTAAATAGAAACAGAATTTAACTAAATGGAAGAGAATCAAGAGATGAAAGCTACACGCTCAGGCGTTCGAGCCATGGAAGCTGAAGTGCGATAGAATTTGGCGACAGAATGACTTTCATGGGAGGAGGCGACAACGTTGTTGATGGAAGGTAAGATTGTATCACAGAGAGCAGCAAGGGACTTCATCTGCCTCAGAGAGAGAGAATTTGTAAGAGGCTTTTGCTGTGTGTCTCTCTCCTCAACAACACCAGCATCTTGAAGAAGACTAGTGCGTGTGCTGTCAACGCTACCAAGCTCAACCACAGTGTGAACTCTTGCCTCGTTCACGCCCAACCCCAACCCCAACCCAAGCCTGAAACTTCCACTTCTACTATTGCTTTCCTCCATAATTGACTTGTTCCCCTTCGTAAATGCGAAATGCTATGTTTATATATGCTACTCTCAATGCTTAGCATTTCGGTTCCGAATTAATACTTGCTTCACCTGTACACTAAATTTTTAATTTTAATTCCAAACGTTGACTTTTAAGAAAAAAATTATATTAAAGAATGTAACAAGTATTAAAACTACGCTCATGTAATTTAATTTCTTCCCAAATTCACTAAACACACTTATTAAAGGGGTGAGGAATCTTAACTATAGTTAAGTTCTCAATAAGATGCCGTCAGAAAAGATATTTGTGGTTAACAACAAAAATAAAAATCTTCCCTGAATAAAGTAATTATTAAAAACTATATTAAATTCATTTTAATATGAAAACTATATGTATTATTGATAAAATATGAGTGACGAATTATGAAATTTGTCATTAATTATTTATTATTTGTCACCAATAATTTTTATTTAATCACTAAAATTATTTGTTATAGTGACTCCGTTAAAAATTGTAACTAAAATGACAAAAATATATTTGTCATAACAAATTTTTCATTGATTATTTATTATTTGTAATTAATATTTTATGTCATCACTAATATTATTTGTAATTATGACTTGATTAAAACTGGTATTATAATTTCGTTTACAGTGATAAAAATATATTTGGCGTAAATAAGTAATTCGTCAATATATTGAAGTCTTAATTTTTATTATAATTTTATTATTATAACAAAAATTGCTAAACATCTGAAAAATAAAATACATCATTTGGTTTCATTTTATGTAAGAAGTTTGTTTTATCGGAAGATCGGTGATCGTTTTGTTTGGGCACAAATATTGGATTAACTAATTTTTTAGAATTTGTTGGGGGAACTCTTGTTACATAAAAAATCCTTACATGAATTTTGATATGTTTTTATTTTCTTGATATTTTTTTCATGCTTCGAATATAGGCTGAGAAGTTAATCCAAACTATCTCTTCATCATAAATTTAATATTGTATTCGTGATGAATTTACAAATAGTTATTTAATTTATTTATTAGTTATACATTTTTCGTCGCTAAAAATACAACTTTACTCGTAATAAATTATTACAATTTTTTATATCATTATATATCAATAATAAAAAGTAAATTATTATGTCATATTAATAATAATTACAAAATAATCATATATTTTTCTATTACTAGATTAGTGTAAATTTGAAGTATGTATTTATAATAATTTCTCCTTTTTCATATTTTATCTAAATTTTTAATTTAAATTCATATAAATTAAATGGGGTGGCTATAGCGATAATGAAGTTTTGTTCTTTTCCTAGGGTTCAAATAATCATATTTTATCTCGCTCGTTCATTTTTTCCCCTCAGTTTTTGTCTTCCGTTTTTATTCCATGTATTATTCTTAATTTTTCTCAGTTAGTCTTCGTTCATCCTCTTTTTTTTTTCTTATATAACTACATACGCTCCCCCACCAGAGATATTTTATTCCAATGAGCATATCCTTTCCAAACACAACTCTTACATCTCTTATTTTATATCATATATTATATATGCTTTTTTTAAAAGAAATATTATGCTTAACTCAATGCTGCTTTGGTTTATTTTTTTATTATTTTATCTATTATATTTTAATTCTCCCAAGGTGACCAAGTCACTGATTCTCTTTGTTTTTTTCCTCCCCTTTATTATTTTATCATTCAAGTTTTAAATTTTACTTTATCACTTTTTCATTTTATTTTATTAACTTATTCTTCTTTCTAAAAATATCCCTAATACCTCTATAAAAATCATACAATTAATATTCACTTTCTTGATTTATTTTATTTTCTTATTACCATATAAGTTTATTGAGAAGTTACTATGGTAAGGAACTTAAAGCTTGAGACCAGTATTACATGGTATGTCAATCTCATTTGCATACCATGATTTGGAACGTTGGTTTTCGAAACGTGGATGTATAAATGTACAAGTGGTAAAATATATTTTTATCATATTATAAAAAATTAATAAATAGTTATATATTTTGCATTACTATAATTAGTAAACATTGAGGTGCTTCTTCATATAATTCCTTACATTTTTTAAATATTTAATAATTTAATAACAACTAAACACACAAAATCATGTAACATCCCAATTTAAGATTAATAGATAAATGGTTGGTAATTAAATAATTAATAGAGATTAGTTAATTAATTAGGACTGAAATGAGGTTAGTTAATTAATGAGTTCGCCTGACTAAGTTAAGTAATTTAAAGCTACTAGATTATATCTAGAAATTAATTAAATACGTAAAAGTATGATTTCATCCCTGACCGCTTCATGAACTTAATGTTGTGTGAAAGAGTATTTCAAAAGAGTCCTACATTGTTTGGTTTGAGAGAGTTGAAAATGTTTATATATTAAAACATGTGTTTTAGGTTTATAAACAAGTGAGAAAGGTCATGGGCTCGCGCATATACGATTTTGGCCAAAAATATCAATTCTAGTGCAAATCCTCTTTTTAGTTTCCTGATATTTTATTTTTAAAATATATTGCTAGCTAGTTTTGGCCTTGGTTGATACTGTGAATAAACTCTTAAGGGTAATGTCATCACACGCCTCAACCTATCTTTTTTTTTTTCTAACACTTAATTCCCTCATCTTCTCCTTCATGTGTAGCAAAAACAAAGAAAAGAAAACAAACTAAAGCTTATTCCTCTCTTCCAAGCTTGTGAGCCACCACCACCTCCATCCACACTCCATGACTTCTTCCTTAATGCAAGGCTAGGTAAAGGATGTTGCTTCTTCTTCCTCCACACAATTGGCAAGCTTTGACCTGCTTTCAGAATCACTATCGTTACGTGATCGATAGGTTGAAACTACCGAGTCTCCCTATGTTTATTTGAATTGGTGTAGTTAGATCGGTTTTAGGTTTTCGAGTAGTTAGAATTAAGTTTAATTTGTTAGAATTGGTGATAGGTTGACTAATCAGTAAGTATCAATATATTTTTGTTGTAATTGGGATTCTGGAATCCAACTGGAATGAGGAAACACTATGGAATTTCTAATTCTAGGTAAGTGAGGAGCATTATATTTTAAATGGATATTAAATGCTCAAATGTATAGATATTTTGATGAGAATTGAGTATAATTGTGTTAGAGGTTGCATTATCTGGAATATTTTATGCATGAAAATGAATAGAAATTGAGAACCAGATATTTTGTTATGTTTTAGTGTAATTGAACTCGTATCTTTATTTTTGTGTAAATGATAGGTGAAAAAGATGAAAAAGAAAAGCAAAGAATTCCAAGTCATTCCCCAATTCAAAATAAAGAAAAATGCAAGTTTTAGGAGTCTTGCTTAAGTAAGACTATACTCCGCTTGAGCGAGTCAAGAAGCCTTCAAGAAGAAAAAATCAGAGGCAGATTTCACTTGAGCGAATCTCAATTCGCTTGAGCGAATAGCTTACATAAAGCATCAGTGAAGAACTCACTTGCGCAAGTCTCAAACCGCTTAAGTGAGAATTGTCCAGAAACTAAATATGAATGTTTCGCTCAAGCTAAGGGGAAGCAACCTAAGCGAAAAGGATCTAGTGAGCAGAGTATGAAAGACTCGCTTGAGCAAGGTTTAAGCCGCTCAAGCGAGAATTGTCCAGAATCAAATAGAAGCCTTGTTCGCTTGAGTGAATCACCTTGGGCTCAAGCGAATACAACAAATTGCAACAGGGGATCCTTACTCGCTTGAAAGCAACACATTCGCCCAAGCGAGTTAGCGAGGGAAAATTTAGATAAAGAAAAAGTCCTTCAAGCTGAAGAAACTATCTCGCCTAAGCGAGATAACTCTAGCTTAAGCGAGATACATAATATAAAGGCAAACACTGTCAAAAATCAAGGCGGTTAGCAGATTTTACTTCTTGGAACGTGGAGTTCTCATTCAAATACATCCTTTTCCTCTTCTTCATCTTTCTCTTTTCAAGTTTTGATTGTAATGGCTACAATGTGTAGCTAAATCCTTTGTTGGGATTGGATATAGTTGATTGAACCCCGACATACGCTTGTTCTACATTTATATATTTGATATTTTTGTTCTATCATTTTTGGCTTTTCAATTTACATTTAATGCTTGACTCTATTGGGAAATAGTTTCTTAATTTTAGTTTCTGTTTGATTATTGGAAAATAGCTTACAAAAATGGATCTAAATGGAATGCTCGTTACGACGGATATTAGGAATAATATTCGACGTAACGAACATTGAAAAAATCACGTATAATGCTGGAACATTCTTAATGTGATTGACGAATCAACATATTTAAGAATGTTCTTATGGATTTTATAGTTGAGGGATCAATGCGAATGATTTAAGATTTTGAAGTAAAAAGTGATAGTCCAAAATCTGTTTATATAAATGTATGCAACATATTGAAGGGCAAGATTGATAAAATCCAATCCCAACTTTTATCATTTGATAGTTCGTATTTCTTATCGTTGTTTTAGCTTATGTTGGTTAAGGTTCAGTTTCTTTAAATTCCACATGTTTATGAAAATATCCATTTGTTTCTGCTAAGGTAATGACGAATCAATATTTGAACACCGTATCCCAGTGGAACGACATTTTGTTTTTAACATATACTACAATTTGACAGTGGAACTTGCCACGGAAAGGTTTGATCCTATCAAAACTTACATCAAAGTTTTTGGCATCGTACGCCGGGGATCAATTTATTTCTAATCTTGATTCTAATTTACCAAGGCATTGTGAATATTATATTTGTGAATAGTTATACTACCTGTTACTTGTTCTTTTTGTGGGCTAACGTTACTTGTAGTGAGGTTTTGTTTTATGCACTTAAGAAGTCAGGGATTCAAAGATCATTTCGAGCTTGACCCTGAAATAGAAAGATCACTCAAAAAAAGAAAAGGCAAAATAAGCAAAGGCAACAACAGCACACTGGTGAATCTTCTTCCACACACATTTCTGAAAGTACAACAAAATTTGAAGAAAAAGATAAGGCAAACAACAATAACAACAACAACCACCTCCCTCACTTAGAAGAACACTTGGGGATTATGCTACACAGCAAGGCCCAAGACATTTTTTTAGCATTGCAATTCCAACCACTACAAGGACCTTAGAAATAAAGCCAACATTCTTAAGTCTTATCAGTACACACTAATTCACTGGAATGGCGAATAAGGACCCTTATACTCATTTAGCAACATTTTATGAGTTGGTAACTATAGGGTTTGGACAAGATGATATTAAATCAACTTACTTGAGATTATTTCCCTTTTCTTTAGCAGAGAAAGTTAAAGAGTGGTTGCAATCCCATCCTAATCAAAGTTTGCATAATTGGAGTACAGTCGAGGGAAAATTTCTTCAAAGATTTTTTCTGCCTTCTCATTTTATTAAAGCTAAGTCTGATATTTCTACCTTCAAGTAAGGCCCCGATGAACCATTCTGTGAGGCCTGGGAAAGATTTAAATCATTGTTGTGAAAATGCCAAAATCATGGATTTGAAGATATTGCATAGCTTAATATTTTCTATACGGGTTTGAGACCTGACACTAAAATGATTCTGGATGCTATTGCCAGAGGTATAATGATGACTGTAGATGTGGATCAAGCAACAAGAATCATTGATGCTCTATCTTCTATAGATCACCAAGCTCACATGATAGGCAGCAAGTAACTAGAAGAGGTGTGTTGGACTTGAACACTACTGATACAATATTAGCTCAAAATAAGATTTTGACCCAACAGATAGAAGCATTGACTCAACAAATGGCAAAGTTACCACAACAGTTACATGTAGTTCATTTGCCTGTAGCACATACCATGAACCATCAACAAGAAGTCAAATGTGATTTTTATAGAGGCAATCATGCAAATGGCAAATAAGAAAATCAGTTCGAAAAGTCTGTTCATTATATGAACAACCAAGAGCGACAAGGTAATTTCAATTCTAGTAATTATCCTAACAATTTTTCACAGGGTTGGAGAAATAATCAAAATTCAAATCAAGGATGGAGACAGGAGGAAGGACCTTTGAATAGACAACAGCTATATCAGCAACATTATCCTTCTTTGCATGAAAAGACTTCTAAATTGGAGGAGACTCTAGAGAAATTCATGTAAACTTCCTTAACCAATCAAAAAAATATAGAAGCATCAATCAGAAATTTGGAAACTCAAGTTGGACAATTAGCACAACAACTGTCAAATCAATAGGGATATATATATATATATATATATATATATATATATATCTGTTACCTTGTAAGATGACCGCAATTGTTATCACTAATGAACCCATTTGTCCCTCTTATGTGTGTTTGAAGTGCCCTCTTAATATCGAGGGGAGGATCTTTCTAATGGATCCGTTTATTTTCCTTTGTTTGATATGGATGTTATCCTTGGGATGGACTGGCATGCTGCCAATCGCATCCTCATTGATTTCACAAAAAATCTATATCTTTCAATGTTGTGTCCCTTGAAAATTTCCAATCTGAAGGATCTGAGCTGTTTTATTAGTCAAGGGAAGGCTTTACTTTAGGAAGAAGTATGAGCTTTTCACCGCCTGGACTCTTGTCCGTGTTTTTCACATCGGTCTTTTAGGAGAAATATAAATGAAACATACATAACAACTAGAAGGATGAGTATGCTATGCATGGGTTAGAAGTTTTATGCTTTATCTTTAATCAACGTTTCATGATACTAATAGGACCTATGATGTAGTATCCCCAACCTAATCACCCTGTCGCAGTACGTCTACTAGACAATTTCATATTAGTGTTATGCTAGAGTGGCCGGAGTACACCAGTTGCTCAAAACACATAGGGTAAAGGACATACAGTCCAACTAAAATATGGATCCATCATACCATAATCGCAACTAGAAACTGGCTCTTCACGGTCCTTAGTGACACTATTCTTTAGTTGAAGTACACCGGGTTAACTATGGGTTTACCCGATTTTTGGCATGACTCTAAACCATTGGGGCCTGACCCAGTTATACTCCCAAGATCCCAACCTCATGGGTTGAACGAACATAGCCTTCAATGTACCCATCATTGTGGCTCTAGTGCTTAACGTCCAACCTCATACTTATGATGAATGCAAAATGCAATGATTTATCTTTCTCTTAACTTAACTTAGTACCAGGTGGGGTTCTCAAACTTAGTACCCTTTGTCCTTATTACGTAGAGAAAATGTACTCTTTAACTACTTGAGTTCATAAGGGTCCATAAAAAAAGCCTTGTGCTGATAATTGTTGTATATCTATTAATTAGAAAAAGCATTCCGTTGTAACTCTTAAATTAACTACCAAATATCTATAGTGGTAAATAAATAAAATTATAGTTGTTCATGTAAATCTTAGTTGTAGATAAAAAAAATAAGTTTCCTTTTTGTCACTAGTATAGAACATAAGAAATATTAAAATCACCGATAAATATTAAGTTAGTTTGACAATCAAGTTTCTGTTTAAAATACCTTCCTTAGTTGTTAACTCTTCTTCAAGAATCTAATACCAAATGATGTAGGAATTTCTTGGAATTCCTTAGTGAGAGGTGGATCTTCCTCTTGATTCCTTCAAGATCTATGCAAGAGACTTCCAAATCTTGAAGAACAAATGCTAAAATTATGTAATGGAGGTACTGGCCGTGATGTATATGGTGAGGAAATGAGAGGAGATTTGGTGGAAAATCCTAGATCTAATTAGCTTAAATATTAAGGAGAGGAGAAATGGAACAATAGAGAGGCAAGTGTGAAGTGATGGTGCCGTCATTCTCAAGAAAGGAGAGATAAGGTCAATGAGGTTTCATCACCTTTGGGAGGAGTCCAAAGGATAAGAAACATGAGGGAAAGAGCTAAGGTGCTCAAATTCTAGAGAGAGGTCACACTCTATCTGAATAAAATCTCTTAAAATTCAACTTATTGCTAAATTGTACGTATTTCACCGACGGTCAGAAACATCATTTCGTCATATTTTCTACTACGAACTCTGTTTCCTTCGGTGTTCAAATAAAATTTCCTTTTTAAGAAAATAGGTTGTAAAGTCCTTTCAAACCATTAATTTATAAATGTTGATAACAAAACTTCTTAAGAAAATTTATTAAAAAGGACTAAACATTAATTGGTTAAATTTTGTCAAAAACTTGTTATTATCTATATTTTCTCCTGGAGACTCTTATTTCTACGATTTAAAAGCCTAATTTGTGTAACTTTCAAAATATATTTGTTTTAGTATCAATTAATTAAAAATTAGGTTCCGAATTAAAAATTCCTTTGTTTACCTAGTTACGCTATAATTTTACCGCTAAAACATTTCCGAACGTATCTAAGGGAAAAGTTACCAATTCACATTTCTTGACTAATTATTTATCAACCCAGACAGTGACCAAACTTTCTCCACATCATCATACAACATAATAAAATTACAAAATTATAACTCTATTGAAATTTCTACGACATTTCTTCTAAATACGACCTTTTTCTGGTGTTCCATTTAAGAACCCGCATCGGCTGGTACTAATATTTTTCTCATTCAGTTCATTATTCACAACATATACATACGAGGTTAAGATAATTTCACATATTAACCGCAAACAATTATTCAGATAATTCCATGAAATTTAAAGATCTTTTTGTAATAGCCCTGGTATTTGAGAATAAGAAACCAAACCCTCAGGACTCTGAGGATACTCTGTTGAGCTTCTAGTAAGAAGCTCAAGGCTTCGGTCTGTTCCCTGAGCAGTTTAGAATGAGGAAAATAGTGAAAAGCAAAACTAGTTAAGATGTTTAAGATAAAGTATAAGAATACCAAGAGAATATAATGAGTGAGAAAGACAAAAATAAGAAAATAACAAATAACATTCGACAACGTTGTTTAATTAGAAATAATACGTAACGATGATTATTTCCGGTACAAATTAATTTATAATTATATTTATCCAATAACTATTTTTTGTCAACAATATTTAATAGATAAATAATTATAATAATTTATTTTGAAATTAGATATTTTAAATTATTTGTTTATTTAATAATTATATTTAATAATAAAATATTATCGGGTTCCTCAGATTTGAACTGTGGGACCCAGCCTGAGGTTAGACTCTGACCGTTCGACCCAAGGCTAGTGATCCAGTAGGGATACTAGTCCTGTTGGAATCCCTCTGTGAAGAACCAAGGGTGTCTGACTTGGCCTGATAAGCTCAATTAAAGCCTTTGGCATCTCCTACGTTTGATCGTTTATATACCTCGGCATATCCGATGGTGGCACGGTCAGTATCTGGTGACTCTTTTCGACATTTTAGGAACTTTTTCCTGAAGAGACCGAAGCCCGGTTTAGACTCTATCACCTTTGTTTTTCCATAAATTAGTTTCCTCATAAATTGTTTTAAAACCTGACCCAAATTCCTTTGGTATTTTGGACCCAACTTTGGTATACGACCTTAGAATTGAATGATTTTGGTCTCAATCTCTTCGTTTTGAAAAGATTTTCAACCTTCGTTTCTAGCCTCAAACTCCGATTCAAACTCTATCAACCCCAAAATCAAAGATTCAACATGTCCTCCTCAAAATTCCACTGTTTCTCGTATGACCTTCGGTTCGTGCAAACTTGGCATCAAAATCTTCGTAACGAAATTATCTACGTTTTCCGTAGAGACATTGAAGGCTAAATCCCTCTAGATCAGTACATTTTAATAAATCTTTGTGACCTCTTGGTTGTTTTGTTTCAATGCTGGCAGCCTTCAATAAAATTTGTGTATCTCCTTCTTCTGATGCTTGAATCACTTCGTTCTTTTTTCTATGGATTCTTATCGTAGACCTATACAATTTTCATGCAGGGCATGAAATCAAATTCCCGAAGGAGAATTAATGATGAATTTATTTCTAAGACCCTAGCTGAACCAAGAAGCTTCTAGAACACCTTGTCGTAAATAGGGTATATCTCGGGCTACAAAACTTGGATCTTCACAAATGATATATCAAATTAAAAAGGAAAGAAATATATAAAAACTTCATGAAGGACTCAGAATCAAATTCCCACTACATATATCCTAGAATTTAAAACACTACACCAATTCACGTTTGTCCAGCAACAGTTTGCACCAGGTGCAGTATTTTCCACATAACTCTTTCATATTACCATTAAATTGAATGAGGCCTTCACAAAATTTTTACTAACTCAATTCTCACAAGTTTTATGAAGGATGCAAAGCCTAAATCGCAACCTATTTGGCCCCAAAAAATTAATCTATGACAGGGACAAAAATCCTGTCACAGCCCTGCACCCTTTTAGTACTTGGGCCATAACTTACTCAATTCTTGATGGATTGTTTTGTACTATGTATGGATTTAAAAATAACCAAAAGTTATACAACTTTTATGTTTGGGCCATTTTCGAATTCGGCCCAAAAAGGCCCCAAAAGCCCCCACAAAGTGATGCCCCTGAATGTGCCACCTTAGTCTTCATGCAACAAGATCCAATCACATTGCACCACTCATGGAACATTTGTCTTCTTCACTCTAACGTCTTCTCCCATGCATCTCTAACTCTTGCCACCTCATTAGAGAGGTGTCACCACCTTGATCCTCCCCTCCACTCAGCTGGTCATCTCCCAATTTAGTCAATGAAGATTCATGCAAAGCTCTCCATTACTTTTGTTCATCATTCCCTTCTAACTCCATCCAACTCTCTCTTCTCTCTCTACATCTCATGGCTAAAACTCAGCCTTCAACCACTATGATTCTCTCCTCTTCATCTCCTCTCCTCCCTAGCCAAGCCACCAACCACCACTGGCCGCCCAAACAGCCACCACCAACCACCATCAAAACCACCATCATTTTCAACCATTCAAAAATTTGCTACTCTCTTCTTCTCCTTCTTCTTTGCCACGGCCAGCCACCATAAAATCCACCATCCAACTTCATTTCTCTAGCATGCAAGGATCTTGAAGAACACAATCTCACCTCCTTGCTTTGAGGATTCAAAATCATGAGCACTCCTAGAGCTATCCTAGGTAAATTTGTCATATTTTCTCTTTAATCATTGCTCTTGATTTCTTGTGGTCAATGCTGTTCTTATTTTAAAAATTTAAATGATGGAACCCTTGCCATTTGAAGCCAAAAACCATGGCTGTCCCTTCTCCTTCTAACCATGCATGTCTATTTTTTAAGGGTCCAGAGGTTTAGACGATGATCAGAGGACGTTGGGAGCGTTCGATGAAATTTTTGGTGAAACCACCATTCTCTTTTTCTAGACAGCAAGTATCTTGTGAGGTAAAGGGGGTCTTTTCCTCATTTGATTGCGTTTTTGGTTGTACCATAATATTCCTTGAATAATCGGGGACCTCCGTTTTAATTTTTATCGCAATCCAACGGTAAAATCTCAAACCGCGAAGATTTTCGTAACCGAAAATTAAAATTACTACGTTTTTAATGTAGTAAAAATTTTAGGAATTAATTTGGCATATAATGACGTTCACGTGTTCGGAGAGTTTCATTGCGATCAGACAAACGAAAAGAAAGTTAGAAAATTTAACGTTTACGTGGGCTCGGTTTCATTCGATATGGTTGTATTAATTATTTTTTTAAATTGTGATGTTATTATGTAATTTGTAACTTAATTTCCCGGTAAGCCCCACCATTAAAAATTTTTGGTCGTTTAAGCGTCGTCGGAGTTGTTTTGAGAATATTACACATCACGAAAGGAATTATTGATCGGACGATTCAACATATTTTTTTAAGTTACAAAACGTAATGTTTTTTTTAAAATATAATGAAGGAGTTAAATAAAGAAATTAAATTTTTAGAAGGTTACTCAAAATGATATATTTGAAAAGTGTTTTAAAGATCAAAGAAAAAGAGAACATGGTAAGTTAATTAAATAAATTGAATTTTTACTTGGAGGACCTTTTCAAAATTTTGGTACTAAGGCCTAATAAAGTTTTATAAGTTAAGAAAAGAAGAAAAAAACAGAGTTTTAGTGTTAGAAATATAAAAGAATTTTGTAACAAATTTAGTGACCATTTTTGTGACCACTTAGAGTAAAAAAAAATAGAAACTTTACAAATTTAATGAAATGAAATAGATGTGGTAAAAGAAACTTGATTACAAAGAGAAAAATTTCAGGGTTAAATATTTTAATAGATTACTTAGACTAAGAATAAAAAAATATAAAAAAATAAATAAAATTGGATAATTAAAATCTAATTTGGATAAGTTATAGGAAAGGTTTCTAATAAATTAATCAAGAATAGGATTATTTACTTAAATGAATTAAGCATAAAATCTGAAATTTCAAAAGGAAATAATGTTATACTAGGAATTTAAGAAGCCATTAAAAGCAGAAAAAGAGATTAAAGGAAATTTTACGCCTAGAACAAATTAGTTAATAGCTAAGAGAATGGATTCTTGGGTATACTAGTTTTTTTTTAATTTAAAATAAAAACAACCAATAGGACTTACCAATTCATTGATGACGTTTAGGGGACTAAATAATATTAGATCAAGTTATGGCGTTTCAAAATTAAAAGGTTTCTAAGTCTTTGAGTAGCAAATGGACAATCATATGGCAAAAGAAATTAAACTAATCAATCTAGTCACTAAAGAAAGGGTTTTAGGACTAAATCTTAGACTTAGTGTGAAAAGAAACTAGACCTATTAATTAAATAGTAACTTTTAGTAACTAAGTAATAATGGACTTAATTTGTGATGGTAGTACTTAGATTTCTAAACAACTAATGGACACTCGTAAAGGAAATAAATTTAGCTAATTAAAAGAATATAGTTAAGGAAATAATTTAGTTAATATAGATAAGAAAATAGAAATAAAGTAAGGAATTACAAAAATGTTAAGCTTAAGTTAAAGAGAAACATCGCTAAAACGCCACTGGAACATAAAGGATTAGTGACCCGTTTAGTGATCTAGAGAATAAGTTATTCAACAAATGAAGCTCAATTAAATGGGTGAAATGAAATAGACAATGGGGTTACTTGAAGATGACCTAAGAAATTATAATTGGACATTAGGGAATTAAATTATGAAATAAATCAATTATATCCGATTAAACTAATAAGAGCATAAATGATTCAAGAGAACCCAAATACCTCAAAAAATAACCCGACCCAATGTATAACTTAAAACGTCTAGTAGTAATGCAACATAAAAGCTAGCACATTAAATTTAATACCGATGAATATGTCGTTCACCTCAGTTCATAAATGATAAAATTAGAGGCACGCGTTGTTGTGTATGTCATGGTATCACTGTATAATTATTGATGTGATGTGCTGATAAATGTTTAAGTATAGTTTCTTATGAGTATGTGGTTTGTACACATTACATGGAATAGGTGTTGTATTGGATGATGTGATACTATTAAATGGTTTTTGATGTATGATTACGAATGTGTGGAATGAGTAAAGTATTTCATAAATGAAGTATGCTGATGGATGTTGTGTGATGCATGGATAACTAAATAAGGAAATTTATAAGTAAGAAATTTGGAAAATGGTACTGGTAGGGGTCCCAAAATTATTAAAATATGAAAGTGTGTCTGAGACTCAGATCCGAGATGAATTGTGGGTGTTGAAGCGCCAATGTGCCCCAAATTGTTAAGAAGTGTAAAACCTCACTTTATTCCTAAATGTCGAGTAAGTTTACTAAAATAAAGAAAAAAATTGGTTATACTGAATAAAGAGAAAGAAATCGACATTGGGAATGAAGACCACTGAATGAAAATAAATTGTTGAGTTATGCATCATATTTAGGGTTAAGGAGGGATGTTGGAATAATCCCCTAGAGCATACAGTGATGGGTACATTGAAGAATCTGTCGTGCCTCGATACCCGAGGGCAGTCTAGGGAGTATAACCGGAGGCGGGAATTCCAAGTGGCATCGGATTCGCACCCGTCTCCGGACAACCCGTAGCAAACTCTGGTGTACTTCGACAAGACTGTGAGTCCTTACCCATTTGTGAAAACCAGAACGAGGAGAGCTTCATTTGCTCTAGTTGGGCAGGGGAGATAAGGGTGGTTGGCTGTGCACATTATTATTGGTATATGATATTGTTGAGGAGAAGATGGGCCCAGATGCATCATGATGACTAATAAAGAGAATTGAATATCGAAATGGACTCATGCATTGCATTATCATACTGAGATTGTGATTGTGTATTGATTGTATAGATACTAGCAACCTAAGAGGAGGATGGGGAGCTGAATGGTTAGGAGTAGTGAGATAACTTAGAATACATACTAGGGACCCCAAAAGAGAGTCGGAAGAGTTGACTGTAATTGATTGAATTGTATGGGGCGAGTGTCAATGATGACACTCCCCGACTAATGTGGAGGCAGAGACTCACCTTTACAGCTATTTTTCCAGACTTCCGGGTTGGACCATACACCGCAGAGGATCATACAGACTTCACATCGAGGATCACGCGAACTCTTCTTGGACCGAGTACGGGAAGATTAGGATAGATTATTTTATTTTAATTTATGGGAGCCTGTGTGCCCCTTCACTTTCAGTATGTACAGTTACTATTACAACCATCTATTATATATGGTATGTCATATATAAGGTGTATTTGTTCGACCAAGTTTCCTTGTACAAAAAAAACTTCCACATTTTTCTAAAACTCGTAACCTCTCAGTTGACCAGGATAATCCAGTGGAAGGGATTGTCCTAGTTAACCGAGGGTGTTACAGTTTTCATATGGTAATTGCATGCATAATATATTTTCCTATAAACGTTCACCAAGGCAGAATCAAATCAGAATTTTAAGCATACTATACACTTAATATTTTTTTCAAGATTTCACATGCAAAGATTCATCCATCATGCCAACATACCATATGTGACATTGAAGAACAAAGACAAGGTTTTTCCTTTAAATTTTTCTCATGCAATCAAATGTATTGAACATGCATATAATTTTAACAACCATAATAATTATAGATAGCATTTTTAAGGCATGCAAACTAACCAAGAGTGTATGCAAAACAAGATTTTTCCTTGGCACCTAAAATAGAAAAAAATTCACAAAGTCTATTTCACAAAATTTCATGTAAATTTTAGTCTTGCTTTTAAAGAAGAAAATACAGTTTTTTCGCACTAAGAAAGGTAGAGATCTTAGGGTAATCTTCACCTACCATGCATGCAAAAATCCAAGAGCAAAGATGGAAGAGACTCCCCCTACCTCTTGAGTTTAGATGTCAAAAATAAAGAGAGAAAATGGATCCTTTTTGCCTTCCATTCTTTTCTTCTAACACTTTGATAAAAATGCAAGAGGGTTTTATTGGTGGTGTTGAATGGTTAAGAGACAAAGAGATGATGGTGAAAATTTAGTTTTTTTAAGAGAAAATGCTGGTGGTAAGGTTATGTTTGCTGGACAGTGGTTGAAAGTGGTGTTTGGGACGTTATAATGGTGGTATTAGGTGATAGGAATGGTGTTGGGCGGTGGAGAAATGGTGGTGTTTTTCCTTGAGAGAAAAGACTTAGAGAGAAAGAGATGCAATGAAGGAAAATTGGCAATGTAGAATGGCTTACACTTTCTTAGCCAAGCTTAGAAAATAAGCAAGGTGATATGTCTTAAAATTTTCCATAATGGCACACTTGTAATGCTTAGGTTTAATCAAGAAAATTAGTGGAATTTAGCCACTAAAAACCATCCTCGTGGCTGCATGAAATTGTAACGTGGCAAATGATGAATTAGCATGACAAGTTGTGGAAGTTAAGGTGGCAATTGTGGCACCCTGATTCCCTGGATTCGAATCCTGATGTAAACACAAATAGTCAATGAATATACGAATAAATATTTCACAGTTTAAAGCTCCACAATAACCCATTTACATTAAGACTCAAACCATAAAAAATCGAAGGCCATGTTTTAAAGAAATAACAAGAAGTGGATCGTAAAGAAAAAGCCCACAACGTATACACAACGATATTTAAAACAACGGTAAAGAATTAAGTGTATACCGCGGATCCATCCCTTCCCGTTTATGAAGATATGAGAAGAGATCCAAAGAAAATGCAAGATAAATGCCAAAGATTAATGAAAACATACTCATTAGGTTACGTAATTAAGCCTAAAGAATAGGGTTAAATACGGTAACCAAAGGGATGCAAAGGATCAAGCCATTGCGTGAAAACATAAAATTTTTGGGCATCCGACATATTGTTCTACATCTTGGTCGTGGTTCTGTCTAAGGTTATGGTTTAATCTACCTGGGAGCTAAATTTTGCATTCAACTGGCAGAGCGCTCCAAGGCCTGGCTGTGGTTCTTATCAGGGTTGTGGTTTCCTCTGCCAGAACCATACTTTACCACCCACTTTTCATGCTTTTGGGATCTTTTCCTCTTTCACTTCTAGGGATCTTTGACATATATAAATCACTTAATGTAAGGCACAAAACATGGAAAACATCACAAATTCATCAAGTCCATAATTCCTCAAATGGTTCACCATAACCATGCCTAATTCATGCATCAACAACGGGTCTCAACCCTAGCAATTTCAAAGTCTCATTGACTCAAGAATTTTCCATCAATATATATATATTGTTGCCATCATAAAGGCTACCATGTTCAATTGTTTAAAATATCCACATGGTCATGTACAAAAGAATTTGCCTAGGTACACACAAGTATACATAAACGAATATATGTCCATATACAAAAAATGTAATGTGATAAGTGAGACTTCTTTAATAAGGGATTGTCTAATTAATTATTGAATAGGCATATATTACTGACTGAATAAAGGGTAATCATATGGTTGATATAGAGTGTTGATGAGAATGAGGTTGAATTAATGCATGTTTGAATGTTTATCTATAATGTGGTTATGATATAGTAGGATGAAGTGAAATATAAAGTGGACTGCTTGATGATTGTTATGAGTGTTTGATGAAAATGGTTAAGTGCAAATTGTACATGTATGATACTAATTTTATGATTAAGGGGTAATGTGATAATAAAATTTAGTTGTGGTTAAGGATTAATTGTGAATTTCGTAAGAATGAGATGATTTAAGTTCCGGGAGGGTCTATGAGAAAAACTTGAATAAGTAAGATTGTGAGTAGAGATGAGTAGGCATGGTTACCTTTACCCTAATGTTTTTAATGGATTAAACTATGATGATAAATTTGATGATACTCTGGAATTGGAAGTGAAATTTTGAGATATAAAAGAGTAAGGGTCATTCTCCTTAGTAATAAATGGAGATGCTTGTGAAAGAAAGGAAAAAGTAAAAGTATTGGAAATTTTAAATTATTTTCTACTTTTTTGGGAAAACCTTTAATGCTTTCTTATTTTGTAAGTCTGGAGTCTATAAGAGTTGAGTGGTTTTAATTTGAATGACTTCTAAGATTAATTTTTTTAAGGTGAAAAATGTTTTATGAAAATCTTTATTTCCTTAAAGTTTCCTTTTTCTTTAAAATCTATTTAATGCTCAAATCCTTTCAAGGAGAAGGTTGGTTTCAAGGTTTGGAAATCAATTGAATTGAGAAGTATGCCTTTTAGGACAGTGGCCCATTGATGTAAGAACCCTACTTGGAACTATATAATGAAAAGATAATGAGGGTAAGAAAGAGTAAAAGTTAATAAGCATTCATGCATCATTGTATTATGATGAGATATGGTGGTTCTGTCGTGGCCAGTTATAGTATAGTGTATGGGGTACACTGGAAAATGTACGCATTTCAGGTTCAGAGGGAACCTTGGGTGTACCTCCGGGTTCGGGCATCCAGATGGCTTGGGTTTGTACCTCGATGTCGGATAGTTCGTGGCTAGCCAAGAGTACTTCGAAGCGAACAAACGTTTCTAAGGTTGTGTAGCGCGAGTTCTGGATTATGCTGCCACGTCCCGTATGTGAGGATTGGATCCATGTTATAGGTGATAGGCTGCGGTCCATATACCCTTAGTAGAGAACTAGAACAAACTCCGGCCACACTGGTATTCCACGAAGACCATTCCCCACCAATAGACGTACTGGTGAGGTGATATGATGGTGATGATGATAATATGGATGATGATGATGAAATGAGAATGATAATAAGATGATGGGCCCTATTTACATCATGAGGTTTAAATGAAAGAAAGAGACCTAATGAACTTAACGTATGCATGGCATATTGGTTGACTAACCATATTGATTGTGTAAGGAATTATAAATTGGTATGTTTGGTTAATGACTGTGAATGGTGTATTGGCTTGTGATGAAGTGTGTAATTGTCTGTGTATTGGTAGTATAGAAATAGTGAATAGAAATAATGGAATGTTATGAAAATGTCTATAATTATGTTTGTAAAATCATATACATGTAATGAGGTTTGATTATGAACTTGAATACCTTAAAGTAGTATTTATTGTGAGACCGATGGATTTATGATGTTAGGAACTGAGCTAGTTCATCTTAAATCGAGGGTAGTTATGATATACGCCTATGTTATCTATATCTTATGATGGGTAAAGTGGGATCATATGAAGCATGATGACATTTAATATAACTAGGGTATGGTTCTAAGAGGAATATGTTACAACTGGAAAATTCTTGATAATGTTAAACATGTGTGATGGTGATTATGATAATGAGAACTTGAGTTATAAATGAAAATAAAGGATTATGTAATGACAATGTGATTACCGCTTAGTGGAATGTTATGAATTGATGAAATTATTGATGGGTGACTATTTAAAGAGTTTATGTGTGTGGAGGTGTCAGAAATGACATGACTCCCATTACTTAAAAGATTAAGTGGAGACGAGACCTCATCCTTTTGTTTGTTTTTAGTTTTCCATTGGTGTATATGTATATATGTACTCTAGGTAGCAAGAGACCGACTCGTTGAGGAAGTGGATGAGCATTAGAACTACACTGTGGATATCTTTGGAGTCCCAACTATTTATGTGGTGACTAGGTGATTCGGGATTCATTTTGTATGGGAGCCTGTTTGCCCTTGATTTCATTGTGTATGTAAAGCAATGTTGAATTATGTATGTGAAATAATATATTCATGTTATTCACTAAACCTGTGCACTTTTAGTTAACTAAGACAACCGAGTAAAGCAATTGTCTTAGCTGACCGAGGGTGTTACACAAGGCAATCTCTTTACAAAGCTCATTTCAGTCAAAGTCTGTTCCTATCCTGAAATAAATAACAAGACAAAACTTTTAGAGAAACAAACATTCGCATGAGAAGAAATCGATGAAGCTACTTTGAGCACCTCATAAAGCTGTCAATATGCTATGCTTAAGTCAAAAGGCTTTAAAAGGTCAAACAAAATGCTCTATGTCTCATGTTAGAAGAAGGAAAACAAAAACAAGACTTTCTCTTTGCACGATTCGAGGCACCCTATTCTCGTGCAATTCTCATCTATCGTCAAAGTAGACCTTGTCATCCTTTCTTTTCCTGTGCTTTAATGGATTAAAACGGCTACCTCTTCACAAATGAAATAGTAACGACTATTCTTAGAAGTTGCCAAAGTGAAGAGACCGTGTCTTTGAATTATAAATATCAAAGATTCAAAAACAGAGACAAGCAAGAATACAAACTCATACTTTGTAAACATTGCTTCTTGTAGTTGTATTCTCTGGTTGTTCAAGCATAATCATTATCTCTCTAAATTCTTCGTACTTAGTTAGGTCTGATGTGTTAACCAGAGTTAGTTTCTTACGGGAAACATTATTGGCCTGAAGAGGCTTTTAAAAGAATACTTGGGTTTTGAGCCATGAGTGACTTGTTGAAAGAATACTGGGGAATTAAGCTAGAAGTGATTGGAGTCAAGAATACTTGAGGTATAGCTGGTGCTATTTATGTAAAAAGATTTTTTTACATAGTGAAAAAGCCTTCAGACTGAAGGGACTAAACATAGCTCCATCGTTTAGAAGTGCACCAGTATAAATCTACTATGCATATCTCTCTATCGCTTCTCTTTTGTTTATGTCTAAAGTTTTGTTGCCATCTCGAGTTTAAAAAAAAGGTTTTAAAATTTACAAAAGAGTTACAAACTTATTCACCCCTCTTCTAAGTATGTCTCTGAACCATCAAAGTGTTTTAGGAAGAGTATTTGAATTATGTTACCATGTGAACATCTTGGTTGTTTGACTTTCCAAATTGGTGTATAACATAGACATTTTTTTTGTCCAAGTAGTTTAAAGCAATTCAAATTAGGCAGATAGTTTGTTTCAAGTTAGAATTGTTATAAAACTTGATATGGAAGCATGAGTTTTGACCTAGGGCTTGTATTTACTTTCTTCGAGTGAGCCTTTTGAGTACTAGGCATCTGAGTTCTATGAGTCAATAGACAGCGACTTGAGAAAATGAGCATATGAGTTTTGCGAGTTCTTCAAACAACTACTTGAAAGATTGGGCGTCTGAACCTTCGGACAGTTTCTTCAAGAGTCTTGTTCTTTGCCTTGTAACGTATATTTATCTACAATTAAGCCTTAGACAATCTTAAAAAATTAGTACATAAGATAGTCTAATATTTTTATCATAATCTAAATATTTGAGGGTCTTAAAAACCTCATATGTTCTTCTTGGACTTAGCAGGTCTTTTCGATTTGGTCTTTAATATATTTTATTTTTACATCTAGTATTTTTTCTACTCCATAATATGAACTTTGATTCTATTAAGTGTTAAGATAGTCGTGACATGATTAACTTAGTAAAAACATGTGGCTTTGATGGTTAAAATATTATTCTTGGCCAAGAAAGTACCTCAATAGTTTTATAGTTTCTTACAATTTTGAAAGTAACTTTAACTGTTATGAACTATATTGTAATTTGTCAATCACGTGTCAATGGTCATCTAGATATAACAAACTCATGAACAAATTGAAACACAATTTAGTTAGTCATATCAACACTTAACAAATGGAAGCTCACCATAGACATTAAAAATTAAAATATTCAATACAAGTTAGATGTATAAGAAAAAATATTTTATGGAGAACTAAACATATTTAAGTTATTTATATAGTTTATGAAAAATATACCAAAAAGTAAAGGGGTTGTTTCTGGTCAGCTGGCAAAAAAGAAAAACTAATGGGATAAGGGGTAAAGGGATAAAAAAATCTTGTTCTTGAAAAAATTTCCTGCGTTGAATTTTCGAGTGGGCACTACTTTTGCTTTCTACTTCATTCCTCTCTGTTCCTATAGATCATCATTTTGGAAGTGTTAGAAATTTTATTTTATTTTTTGCTTAAAGTGTTAGAAATTAAATAGAAATGCTGACGAATATAGTTTTTTCGTGGCTCCTCCTGGTGGGGAGAAAAAAAAACTTTATTTGGAGACTGTTGCTTTCTTCTTATAAAGAATTTGGAAATAAAATATGCATACACGACCAGGTTTATTCCTGCTACAAAATCCGGAGTTCATTTTCATGTACACTAAATAAGTTCTGGTGAATGAACGGTGTGATACTCGATTGTATTTATGTTTTGGAACGCTGCTCTTCCAGTTGTAACCTGATTTCATTAATTCATTGATGAGAGCTACGTCTTGGGTTGATATCACACTAACTATACAGCACAAAACGAGGTTGCTGCATTATGAAATAAGAGATCATCAGCGACTAGTTGCTATCATATCTTGTATCTATGTCTCATCTAACACTAAAGAAGATTCATCGTGTATATCTATCCAAAGAAGAAATTAATATTAATGAATGGGAAAATTAATTAAAGGGGTGCAGGATCAGAAATCTTCACCGCGATATACTTCTACATGTGCATGCAGGACACGCTCCTCCATTTTAAGTACAGTAGTAGACACCTATTGGAAAAAAATTGTCTCCCAAAACCTTAATAAAATGCATGCATGCAGTGCAATGACAATAACCAAGGCCCTCTTCTCCATTTAATTAATGGAGCAGTGATTTGTTCACGTCACATAATAAATGATGGTCAACGAATGTTTTACTTTATGAATAGATTAACTAGAACATGCAAATTGATTATGTTTATGCCAGGGCAATGGTGAAACAAAATGTGTGAAGGTATCGTCGGATTTATACCATCTAAATTCCAAGAGTAGCTTGAGAATTTAACAAAATAAATAAATATAAGTGCAACGTGTATGTCTCCACATGGAAATCAAACTGAGATCAAAGGAGTCTTTAAAACACAGCCTCGAAAAGGGTGACTTTTCTTTCTTGAATGTAAAATGTACATGTTCTCTTGTATATGAAGTTACATATCTCTACTTTTTAATATAGAGTCGTATATATCTTAAGTTCTCTCTCTAAATTATTTCATTCAATCAGGTAGAATTTAATTTATCTTAATTTTATTAAATTTTTTGCATAAATTTAAATATTTCACAAATGAATTATGTGTAGTGAAATTGGATATAGATAAGGTTAAATCGTCCCATGTATAATTTATTAATGATTCAAGTTACAAAATACATTAAATACTATAATTATTTAATTCAAAAATACAATATCTAGTATTAATTACACAATGAATTAAAATTACATTCTAAATATTATCAAATATTAAAAATTAAATATATACTATAAATTTTAATTCAAATACAACAAAGCAGGTAAACTACAAGGTTTTTATTGCAATTTGCAGTGGTTTTTGATCTCGTCAAATTAATTTGTGACGTTTTTGGAAACCACCACATTTAGTATCATCACAAGGTAATTTGTAGTAGTTTTTTAGGATATCCATTGCAATGGATAGAACCTCCGATTTTTAACCTCCTCCACTAGAAAAGATTTCTAACCTCCGATTTTTAACCTCCTCCACTAGAAAAGATTTCTTACACACTCCTTTGTCTATAGAGGTTTTTTACAGGAGGTTTTAAACCTTCTCTACTAGAAGAGGTTTTTTATGCATGTTTAACCTCCTCGAATAAAGGAGGTTTTCTACGGGAGGTTTTAAACCTTCTTTACTAGAAGAGGTTTGTATATGGAGATTTAATCATCATCTATCGGTGGAGGATTTTAACCTCTTCTATCTTTTGATAATATATTTTTTGTGTGAGTTTGCTAGTTTTATTTTCCTAGCTAATTATATTTAAGCGCTTTTATGATAAATTATGGTAGTTTAATAAACTAGAATATAAACCGTTACAAATTAACGATAATGGTTCAAACATCTTTGATTGTCATGTTTTTACAAATTGAAATATAAACGATTATAATTAACAATAATGGTTCACTAGCTAATAAAAATAAATTGGTGTCAAGTCTAAACAACATGTGTTGAAAACTAAAAATCATATCTTAAACTAGAAGAGTCATACTAGTATGTAAAGATAAATGAACTTCTAAAAGACACTAAACATTGCTAGCACCAGATGATCCTTTCGCATCCAATGGAATGGCGGGCTTACTTACCGTATTAGTAGACTGAAATAACAAAAAAGATAAATGTATGATTATTTAACTCTATTAATCAAAGAATTTGCTGCAATTAAAATCAATAGATAAAATACGCGTCATATGAAATTGACAAAGTTAAAACGTATTTCAAAGTAAAGTTGGTCTATGTGAAAAACTAGTTAGTCTTGCACACCTAAAAAATTTAATTAGGCAACAACACTATCAATATATATAATACTTGATAATAGCCCATGCTATATACTTTTTTCAAGTGTATGTAACTTAATATAGAGAGAATTAAACTAGTAATAAAGAATAATCTTGATAACTTGCACCATTAAATTCATGAACATTGTAACGTGTAATTCACTCAACAAACTAATAAATAAAAGTTAACACTTACTTCTTAAGGGAAAAAACTAGTTAATTCATCTGGGATCTTTCCTTCCTTCATTATCATATAGGCCTTAAGAGCATTTAAGGTGCCTTGCACTTGAGATGCTAAATTTTTGTACTTCTTTTGCCATTGGTTTCTAGACGAGGATGGAGTTCCATTACTTGATGTAGAAAAACACAAATCTGAGAGTCGCATTCTAATGTTTCTAAATGGAGTAGGAAAAACTCAAATCATGTAGCCTAACACTTCACCGAGAACATCATTAGGTGAAATTTCATCTTCATTAACAATGCTCTCATCCATAGCTACATCAATTTTTTCCTACAAAAACATAACAATATCATATTATCGGTTTAATAATAACACATGCAAAATATGCAAACAAAATATACAAAAAATAACTTACAATTATATTCCTTGTTGCATTTACAAAAGATCCACCGTTTCTCTTATGAGTTTCAATGTATAATTGTGCTCAACTAGGTTTTTCTCTCATTTCCAGCCACTAAGATAAAATTAACAAAGTTAAGAAAACAATGCTCATAACCCCAATCCAATCACATAACATGAAAATGTAATAATGGTTATAGAAAGTTAGTTACATTAATAGTTCTTATAGAAGCAATAGAAAAAAACACCTTACTTAAGCAAAACAATAATGAACAAACCTTCAACCTTAAGACTAAAAGACAAGAAAATATGTAGAAACGAAAAGATATTTAAGCCAAAAAAATATAGGAACTAAAATACTACTACCTCCGGTTCCAAATATAAGCAAATATACTTAACTTCACACATATTAAGAATAGTAGTTGGAGGTAGTTATTTGTATTAATGTTATCATATATTTGATTTAATTTTCTAAAATACCCTTAATATCATAAAGAATTAGTGGCCTTGGAAATATATATGATGAGGACATATTTGGTAAACAAGCATTTAATGACATTGGGAAAGTCTAATTTTGCTTATATTAAGGGACCAAAAAATTCCACTAAAATTTGCTTATATTTGGAACCGGAGGTAGTATAATAAAAAGTTAGATATTTAGCAATTGTGTTGTTAATTCATAGCTAATTCAGTGATTGTATTTGTATGCTTAGTCACAACGTTTGTCATTTGTCATCTATTAATAATTCATGAGTCATAGCTATTTCATAGAGATGGAAATATACATTAATGATAACAATATAATATAAATTATTTCAATTAACCATCAAGTTGGCATCCTAAGAACTTTTGTAAGTAAAACTATTTCAATTAACTAATATGGTTACAGCTGCCAACAAGGGAGAGAACCAGTACCTTATAGTTAAGAGCATCAAAACCTTTGCACATAAATTCAAAACCTACATAGATAATTTTCTCATCAGATACAGACCAAATTGATGTAACTATGCGACGGCTTTTCATCAATTTTAGGTTGTAGTTTCTTAAATATAGCCACATATTAAAGGTCACAGTTTGTTGAACTAGCCCTTAAGCCATATTTTTTTGTTATAGTTAAGACCATGATTTTACAAATATGGTCTCACATTAAAAGCCATGATTTTTTAAACTTATTTCTAGACCATATTTTTTTGTTATAGTTTAGATCATAATTTTATAAGTGAGGCAATATGTTTAAACCACATTTTCTAAGCTTTATTTGATGCTACCACTAGTGCAGAAAGAAGATATAAACACGGTTAAACTGGACCTTTAAACACGGTTCCAAAACCATGTTTGTTCTAGCTGTGGTAATAGATAAGAGTTTTTAACCACGGTTTTCAACCATGTTTAAAAATGTTCTTTAAACAAGAATGTTTAAAACTGTGTTTAAAAATACTGACAATTTAGACACAGTTATGCTCATAACCTTATTTAAATGTGACTACTTTTAAACATGGTTATGCTAATAAACACGGTTATGATAATAACCGTGTTTAAAAGGGACATTTTGTAACATCCCAAATTTTATATTAATACTTTATTAAGATGAATAAATAGTAATTAATTACATATGAGTTGATTAATGTCCCAAAAGTTAGAAATGATTAAATTGGGATTTATCATGATTATTCATAATTTATTAAGGCTTAAAGAGCTAAAATTAATACCCGGTTAAAATATGGGTGTCAGACCAAGTATCTCCGATTGAGGTGCTATTGGTCCGGGCTGTTAAGAATATTATTGTAAATCTGAATATACCTTCGGAATAATTTTTAGATTAAGTATTGAGACCGAACAGAGATTCTGTTTGTTATAAAGCGTAGAAACTTTAATGATGAGTTAAATTTCAAAACTAAAACCACACTCTCCACTTTCATATTCACGTTGCTTTTCATTTCCAAAGGCAATTACACTTTGCTCTCTTCTCTTCTTATTTCCTCATTCCCATTCTCTCTAAAACATAGAAGAGGTTGTGTGCGTTCCCCCTCCATTTTTGTTTTCTACATTGTGCAAGAAGGAGATAATGGTGGCTTAAAGATCTCCCTCTCTTCTCTAAATTTCGTGCTCTCTCTCCCTCCCTCCCTTGATATTCATTCTCCTTTGTTGGGTCAAAGTAAGTTCCTCACCATTTTTATTGAGCTTAAGCCCTAGGTAATGGGTTATTGTTGTTGGGGGAGTGTTAATGTATATGGGTTGTTGAATAGGAGCTTTTAATGTGCAAACCCTAAGGTAAGGTGTAATAAACGTGAGCTTTTATATGTATTGAAGAGGGTATACAAAAACTGTAGCACCCTCGGTTAACTATGACAATCCCTTCCACTAGATTATCCTAGTCAACTGAGAGGTTACGAGTTTTAAAAAAATGTGGAAGTTTTTTTTATACAAAAAACTAGGTGGAATAGATACATCATATATATTACATAGTCATATACAACACATGGTCATACAACCACAATCAGATAACAACAAGGAATCATAATATAACAATGCAAATGCATGAACTTTTGTTTCTTTCATTGAGTATTTTTGGTCAGTATGATGCATGTGGGCCCATATCCTCCTCAACAATCCCAACACAAGATATATCATATTCCCACCTTATCCCCCTTGTCCACTAGAGCGATCAGAGCACTCCTTGTTTATTTTCCAAAAAGAAGGGTAAGGACACACAGTCCTATAATTAATCATGGATCCAAAACAGGTCAGACAGGCACTACACGGTTATAGAAACCCTCGTCTAGAGTCGAAGTACACCAGAGTTACCAAGTTATCTTGCCTCGGGCGCGAATCTGAGCCATTGAAGGTCTGCCCCAATATACTCCCAAGACAGCCCTTAGGGGATTGTGACATTGCGGTTCTTCAGTGTACTCCTTTCTCCACCCTTATCCTCCATGTATGATGCATGACTTACAAATTTCCTCAATCATTTGTTGGTCCTCGATAGAGTTCCTTCAATGACTCTGTTTCATTTCTAACATTGGGCTTCTCTCCTTTCATCAATTATTAATCAATTCTTTTCTTTTTCTTTCTCAAAATTTTCAACTCCATAATGGTCTTAGCCGACACCTAGAAATGAAACGAGATCTCACATTTTCCAGAAAACCACAAGGTATATTGGTGCTACAACGCCCACTAATCGTCTCGGATCCAATTTCCATATTTTTCGTAATCTAGTCATTTTTGAACCCCTACCGATACCTTTTTTAACATTTCCTTCTCATTTCTATTCAACACTTTTCTCTTTATTCAATCATCAATGCATCATGCAAGTTCTATTCATTCAGCATACAATTCATTATACCACACTCATCATGTACTTCATCACAACGTCCATCACATAACTAACGCACATACATCCATGTACACAATCATTTACAGTCACATATTTAATCATGTTACATAATCAGCCAATTAACAAGTACCATGTAGTATCTATTGTACAAAGAGATCATCACACGATAACCATTAGGCACACCTCATAATATACTTATCAATATTCACTTTTAGAAAACAGTCATCACACAACAATGATTAGGCCACCCCACATAATATTCATTATTTACTACGTCTTAACAAGTTATCGCATGTTTTAACATCACTAAAATTAAACTTATATAGGCAACTAAACCTAAGCATTCACATTATATTCTTACCTACTAGTCCACTTTTTTTACCCTACCATTCATCCAGTCGTCGTGATCATGCATTTCCTTAATTTAGCTCGTTATTAAAAGGATACTGTCCCTTGATTTAATTCTTTATGTACCTTTCAATTATTTGTTTTCAGGCATTCTTTATTTATTTATACACTCATGCATTATTGGAATTCTAAGTGACCGAATTTCCTATTTCTGTGTAGGACTTAAACCTTTACTAAATAAATTATCATCTTTCTTCCTTAACTAACTAGATTAGTCCCACCCTGTAAGTAACTTCCTCATGTTTCTTTACAGCAATTAATTAATCTAGATGCTACATCGCATGTTTTAGTCAAAATATCTTATGAAAATGGTTTGGATCTTCTTATATCCTTAAGTTATTCATCCTCCTATTATTTGTTAAGACACTTGTTTTCCATTGCATGACTCTAGTTCCTAATATCCAATTATAAAATCTAAGTTACCTTTAAGTGGTCTTATTATCTATTTTCTTTTACTAATAAAATAAATTTTTACTAGCTAAATAACTTGCTCCCTTTATCACCGGTTAGTTACATGCATATATTTATAGGCATAAATGTCCTTTCTAGTTTTTCTTCAATTACTAACCTTTAACACCATTTGTTTACTTCTACCATCATTTCATTACTAGTCATACTAACTAATTCTTCCTTTGGTTACATTTTTTTATCAATTATAATTTATCTCCTTTATGACATCAATTTATAATTTAAGAATCTAGTTACTACCTTAATTTCTACATTTTGGACTTAGTCAAGAACATTATTTTTCCTTAGAAGTTGCTATCCAATTTATAAGTTATATCCTAACTCTTTTTACCACTTTGTTCAAAGTTTAAATCCTAAGGTTCTTCCTATAGCCTTTGCTTTTGTTAGTCACTAACATTTTTAAACTTTTAACGCTTTGTTTCTTAACTTTTAAGATCATTCTTATTTCATTTAATTATTTATCTCATGTACCTCATAAAATTCTTAAGACCCTTCTTTACATCTCTATTATAAGTAGTTACTAAAAGTTTCTAAACTCTAATATTTATTACTTTAGTTGAACTTCTACGATTATTTCTTTATTTCATTGAAACATTATTTCATACTCTTAACTAACTTCTTAAGATTCTTTCTCGATTGCTTATTCCAATTAAATTCCAAAAATCCATACTTAACTTATTTAAAATCTTTAGACCCAAATGTTTACTCCTTAATGAAATTTTTCTAGTTAACTTTATTTTATTGAGTTACTCACTTTTATTTCAAAGTCAACTTGTTTAACTTGATTAATGAAAAAAGTTCGTAATAATTGAAAATAGCGTCTTTTTTCAAACTTAGCAAAATAAAATTATCGTAATCGCTCGATCCGTAAATTTTTTTTCTTGTAGTGTGTATTTTCATCAAAATGACTCCGGTAAGGCTTAGCGATGGATCAAATTTCTAATAGTGGGGCTTACTGGGAAATTTACAATAAATTACATAATAAAATTTAAAATTAAGTATTTCAACCATATCGAATTACAACAGAGCCCGCCTGAATACTAAAATTCCTAAATTTTTCGTTATAACTCCAACCGCGATAAAAATTCTTCCAAGCACACAAACATCGAGATACGCTATATAAAATTTATAAAAATACTTATTAACTTAAAAATGTGATAATTTTAACCGTCAGTTTCGAAAACTTATGCGGTTTGAAATCTAACCGTTGGATTGCGACGAAACTTAAACGGTGGTTCCTAGATACTAAAGCGATATTATGGACTAATTTAGAACTCAATCAAACAAGGAAAAACCACCTTGCCGGACAGCCGCTATCTCAGAGAAAGAAAATGGTGAGCTCGCCCAAAACTCGTCAAACACTCTGAAAGTCCTAGTGATTGCCGCTGACAGTTCCCGATCCTTGCCTAGAAGAACTCACAGCCAAGGGATGATGAAACTAGGAAGTGTAGCTGCTAGAATCTTATATCTTGATGATAAAAATGAGTGAGATGAAGTCTAGATTGAGGGAGGGTTCACGGTCTATAAGGGATAAGTGGAGAGGTTTAAATTGTTTTTGAAGGATTGATGATGGTATTTGGGGGGTTGGTGCCGTGAATTGAAGGGGTGAAATGGTGGTGGATTTGGACGTGAGGTAGGGGCTGGAAAGAGGAGAGGCTGGATGATGGAGGGAGAAGAAACCAAGAGGATGGGATGGTGATGATCTGCCGAGAGAGAGAGAGAAGAGACTTAGTGAAGGGTTTGAGTGATGGAAAATGTGTTTAGCATTGCATGTGTTCTAATTGGTAGGATTAGGAGGTAGGGGATGAGTGAAGCTAAAGGTGACATCTAGCTGGGTGAGTGGTGTGAGGTGGTGAGGTGCGGAGGGTAGGTGTCGCGTATTGGCGGTGCCGGAAAAGTAATTTAGGGTACCAAAAATATTGGATACCCGACAAGTAATTAACGACCTACTCGGAACACATTCAAAATAAATATATAATAATTCATGGAGTGGGATTTTGGAAAAACTCCCAACATGAAAGTTCTAGATCTTTGTTTTCTCTTTAAAACGAGCTATGGTATGCAAAAATCCATCATTGGACGAGGGAGATATATTAAAAATATGAAAACTGCTCCAGATTATGATGAAAATGGATTTGTGAACAAAATAACTTTTCTGAGAAAAATTGATAAGGGGTTAGCTTTCGTGCCCTTCATGAAGTTTGTAGATCTCTTCGATACGGAATCATAGTAAAAACAATGGAGTCATTTCAATAACGTATGAGGGAGATATGGATTTTTTCTAAAATTTTGCAATATGTAGTCACGAAATTGGAACAAGTCTGCAAAGATTGTGAAAACTGTATTGATTGAGAAGGATTCAACCTTCAAGGCCTACACAAAAAACGTAGAGAATTTTGTTAGAGATTTTGACACTAGGTTTGTATAAATTGAAGGTCGTATGAAAGAGTTATGAATTTTTAAACGAACCATGCGCAGGATAAAACGTCCAAACGATGAAATTCTGAGGTGGACACGCTTAATCCTTAGTTTTAGGGATGACAGAGTGAGAATCGGAGTTCGGGGCTAGAAATAGAGGTTATAAATCTTTTCAACTGGCGCCAACAAGTAACCTATATGGTCGGTGAAGCAACATCCCCTATAGCAAGCAAATCAATATGATCCCGAGAACAAAACAGAACCTAGAAGAAGTGTAAAGCCTCCATAGTAAGAATTTTTCCATCGGTGCACTAGTCCCCATTTAGTAGCCGTAAGCTGCTGATCTTATTTTGTCTCCGCCTCATAATCGTTTGGGCATGAAAGTATTAGTGTTTCTATCTCTAAATTGAACATGCTCCACCTAAGATTTCTAAACCCAAATAAGCCCCCTTTCCAAGACAATCTTATACTCTCCTAATATTTACAAGGAGCCTTTGAAGGACCACAATAGCATAATCAACATAAGATAGCCAAGCCGCCAAGAACCTAAACGGTCTCTCCATCTTGATAGGTTTGAACCCACTACAATGGAGAAGAATAGCAGAGTGATCTGAAAGCAGTCTGCTAAAATTCTCAACCATAGGTTCTGAGAATAATAACCTTTAATCCACATCTGCCATACATCTATCGAGTCATTTGAGAAGAAGAATACGACCTCTTTTCCGATGCTCCCACGTAAACTTTGTCCCAATTGTATGATTGTCAAGCAGCCTACATGCCTCCATCATACCTGCCACACGAGAAGCATTAAACGACCTACCTTTTTGCTTTGAAGGAAAAAGATTCTGATTAAAATAGCCCAAAATACACCAAGGCTCATCAATAACACTTCTCAAGGTGGATCACATCGTCCCAAAGGAGAGCCCTTGAGTTTGGGATTGGGCTCCAGTGCACCCCCGAAACCACCCATGGATTACGACACCCCTTGAGCCTAATTGATATAATTTTATCCCAACAATCCACCACCTTACCTTACACCCCTAACGCGACCTTTTTCAAGCACCAGAGACCCCCTGAATATCCTCTCTCTTCAACCAAGGCAACGGGCTCATACTGAACGTGGTTCCAGAATCCACGAGTTCTAGAAAAAGGAACGTCGGTCTCCATTACAAAGATAATATCAGGATGATGCCGAGAAATAAGCTCACACAAGCAGCGTCTTCCATTCAAGTTGATTGCTCCCCTAATGTTCCAAGAGAGCACCGAAAAGCCATTGAAATCTATCATGACAACAATATGTGAGAGATGAAACACCACCCCTTACATAGGGGTATCTCTAACCATCTCAGCCTCCTCTTCTTCTTCAACCATATCAGCCTCACTCCCATCCCCTTCAGATTTAGAAGCCTCATCTTCCAACTTCATGTTTTCTTCCAAATTCGTTCTTGTTCCATCAGGAGGCTTCGGGTCCTCTTCAAACCGGTAGTGGTTATTTCCAACATAACCCACAACACTAGTCTCTTTAGGAGGAGGGGGTTCACGTTAGACAAAGCAGGAGCACCACGTGGCAAGGGAGTGTTGACCTGCTGGCTCGATATCATAACACCATAGGGGCCCACTTTCGCAACAGATAGGATTAGCTGTTCACCTTGACACACGTGTTTGATGCGGTCTGTGTCTTATCTGGTCCACGTGCATGCTCATGCACGATCCCATCTGTACTAGCCTCATCATTAGATTATGGGATTAACGCCTCATTGAACGCAGAAAATCTGTTATGATTGGAATCCTTATTCCAATCTTTCCGTTCCCTCTATCTTTGTGATGTGGCTTCACCGTAGCCAAGCCAACCATTCCCCATGTAGCTTCTCAAGTAAGATCCCCAACGCCAGGGCTAGGATTTCCACCATCCCCAACCTCCTGATGCGCAGGTGTAACTTGTACTTGTTAAACTTGGTGATTAAAAAAAGTCACACATTGCTTGATTTTGGAAAGGGAGATGAAGGCTTATGCTATATATAGGCCTTAAGGTCCTTTGTAATAAATGCACCAAGTGTTTAAATACCCATAATTATAAATGGGTGTACTGGGGTCTTAAACACCAGTGGGAAATACCCTGAAACACTTTAAGTTTTTTTTTTCTCTCTGTTGTAATGCTCTTGCCTTAGAGTGTTGTGAGAAGTGAGCTTTGAGAGTGTGGGTGCACTTGGGGTTGTTAAGGTGTGTGAGAGTGAGGTTTATGTGATATATAAATTGTTCACATAATATTATTCTCTGGTTGTCGGTCTTGACAACGGGCCGTGGTTTTTCTCTGGGTTTTGGAGTTTTCCACGTTAAATTCTTATATGTTGATTGTGTTCTTTCCTAACTTTATTTCTCTATTTTTAAAGGAAATTCTCTGATGGAAATGGATCTAATTTCCTAACAGTGGTATCAGAGCTTCATGGTTCGGAGGGATATGAATTCTTAGTATGCTCTGTGGTTGCAGTTTTGTCTGATCTTCCACATCAGAAAAGATTTATTCCCTGTGTGGTTGAGAACTTCCTTGGTTATTAAAAGTGTGGTACTGTAAGTGCTAGTTTGGAAAGGTTCTGGCTAAGGAAAGACTTGGTATTTAAGCGTGTCCGTTGTGACCCACCTCTCTTTCCTGGGAACTAATCCTGTGCACGGTTGCAGTGTTGAACACACGGTCACAATGTCAAACTATTCAAGTGCAGTGAAGTTTGATGTGGAGAAATTTGATGGAAGAATTAATTTTGGCTTGTGGCAACGACAAGTCAAGGATGTGTTGATACAATCAGGATTACACAAGGCATTGAAAGAAAGACCTTCCGGTATGGAAGATGAGAAATGGGAGGAATTAGATTTGAGAGCTGCAAGTACAATCCGCCTGTGTTTAGCTAAGAATGTTCTTGCAAATGTGCAGAATATTTCAACAGCCAAAGATCTCTGGGAGAAACTCGAAGGGTTATATCAGGCCAAGGGCATCTCAAATCGATTGTTGTTGAAGGAACAATTCCATAATTTATGCATGGAAGATGATATGAAAATTTCAGATCATTTAAGTGCCCTCAATGGTATTGTCTCTGAATTGGAGGCTATTGGGGTCAAAGTTGATGATGAAGATAAGGCGTTAAGGCTCATATGGTCTCTTCCGTCTTCCTATGAACACATCAAACCTGTTTTGATGTATGGGAAGGAAACTTTGAGTTTTGAAGAAGTTGCTGGTAAGATTATCTCTGAAGAAAGAAGAATAAAGAATGAAAATAGCTCTTCATCAAACTCGGCATTGGTGGCTAGTAATGGGCCTTACGTGAAGAAAAGGAATTTGGTATGCTGGAAATATGGAAGGACTGGGCATGTAAAGAAAAATTGTCCAAGAGGAACAACAACGGAAAGGGGCTCTGAGTCAGGTGCTAGCAATGTTTCCCTTGTTCTTGGGGAAAGTGATGTTCTATAAAGATGAAATGTGTATCCTTGTGGCATGTCCGCGTTGCCATAGAAAAGGATAAGTTATTGCTAGCGGATCCATAATTACACATAGGCATTGGTTGGCAGTATTGATGCAAGGTGTGTGGTGGAGTTTTGTCGATGGCTGAAGAACTTCCGGAGGAAGCCAACATGGAAGTTGCACCATATTTTTCAGCAAGGTTTTTGACATGTGCCGGAAAAGAAATTCTTGGGATATCCCAGTTCCAAGTGGGTGTACTCTTTATGGTGGAGTATGTTTGTTCTATTTGAACAATGTTTGTTGGTAAAGACAATGATTGTCGGTTTAGACAATGAAATGATTGTCGGTATAGACAATGAAAGCAAGTGATTGTCGGTATAGGCAATTAAAGCAGATGTTGTACTTTTTTAATCATGGTGGAGATTGTTAAACTTGGTGATTGAAAAAAGTCCCACATTGCTTGGTTTTGGAAAGGGAGATGAAGACTTATGCTATATATAGGCCTTAAGGTCCTTTGTAATAAATGCACCAAGTGTTTAAATACCCATAATTATAAATGGGTGTACTGGGGTCTTAAACACCAGTGGGAAATACCCTGAAACACTTTAAGTTTTTTTTTCTCTCTGTTGCAATGCTCTTGCCTTAGAGTGTTGTGAGAAGTGAGCTTTGAGAGTGTGGGTGCACTTGGGGTTGTTAAGGTGTGTGAGAGTGAGGTTTATGTGATGTATAAATTGTTCACATAATATTATTCTCTGGTTGTCGGTTTTGACAACGGGCCGTGGTTTTTCTCCGGGTTTTGGAGTTTTCCACGTTAAATTCTTGTGTGTTGATTGTGTTCTTTCCTAACTTTATTTCTCTATTTTTAAGGAAATTCTCTGATGGAAATGGATCTAATTTCCTAACAGTACTGGCTACGTCTCCTTTCCTTTCGTAGGAGCCGAGCCCTTCAAAGAACAAGTACTCCCCAAGTGGTCGTAGCAATCACAACAAGCGCAAAGAAGATGTAAGCCCTGCCCTCGTACTTTATTTTGTAGTATCACCCCCCTGAGCCAAACCTTCCTAACCACAAGTACTGTAAGATCAAGCTCAACACAAACCCTAGCAAAATGTCCTTACATTCGTTGACATGATGTCCACCTTCATCAGAGTGCCAATAACTGAAGCCAGAGCCCTTAACACGCTCTCATCATAGAACTCAATGCGTAAACTTGGAAACCTGATCCAATCCAAGGTTTTATCAATGGTAGCCTCTTTCACAGCAAAATCCTGGATTTATGGCCCACACAAAGATAATTAAATTAAAATTTAAAATTTATTTATGTTGTATAAAATTAATTGGGAATTTTTAGTAAGCAATAAAACTTAAATAATTAATTTTAATGAATTAAATTTGTAGAATTAAATTTAAATTAGATTGTGGTGATAAAATATGAGTTACCTTGTAGTGGGAGTAAAAATTATTTACTTAAGAGTAAATAAAAACAATAGAAAAGAAAAAGAAATGTCAAAAGACTATAGTACTCTTGAGCTTAAAAATATTTTTCTTCCTTTCTTCTCTATGTGCGTGCCATTGAAACAAGATTAGAGAAGCTTCTTTTTTCATTTCCTCTATGGTCGTATACTTATTGGCTTGATTGCGGCTCTATTTTTCAGTGAAACTTGAAATCGATTGCATATTTGTAACTGTGGAAGCAAGGTAAGTACATTAGTGGTTTCAATTTCATGTTCCATGGTGCTTTCCCTCAAAATCGAACATGCACCCATGATGGGGAGAGGTTTTGATTTCGTTGAATTTTTGCACTTTAAACTTGTAAATGAAAATATTGGAGGATAGGTGTTACTATTTTGTTAATGGGTTTCTATTTCAATGCTCGTAGGTTACGAACTAAGCACCAATGAAGCATTAGTCGAAGCGGAGCATGAAGCCAAGAATGACTCTAGTCGAGGTAAGCTTCATAAGCATTAAAAGTAAATTTGAGGTTGTTTCGCTAAAATGAGTTTTGGTTTTGAAGGTCAAAATACTAACCTCTTTTATAAATTCTTTAAAATTTAGATATTAGGCATACCCAGCATGAGAACAAGTCTTGAAAGCATGGAATAAAGTTAAAGGAGGTGTTTAGAGTACTGCTAATTTAGAAATATTATTCAACGTCGATTGGCGTTCAAGAAAGGCATATAATTAATGTTAAATGATTAATTTCATTATTATGTATAATTGATAAGGTCTTCTAGTAAGAATTATGGCTAGACATGGATTTAATAGTATTGAGAATGAAAACTAGGAATTTTTATGCATAAATTATGTATAATGGTGAAATGATGAGATTGATAATAATTTCTTATTGAAATTGAGTAGAGAATACACGAACACACACACACAAATATATATATATATATATATGTTAGAATGAGATTCCTAGCGTAGAACGATGAAATTGATGTTGCATTAGAACTGATAACTGGAAATACATCTATATATGTGTATGCTTGTATCTGAATGAATGTTAAATGATTGTCTAAAGTATTAAGCATGCTTGAGTGGCTTTGTGTTGATGTGAGAAAATAAATTATGATAAATAGAGAATCGAGGGATGGTGTATGCATGAGCGATTGCCATTTTACACCACTAAAAAAACACCTGTTAGCGACGGAAGGCATTGGTCGCTAATCCATGGAATGGCCGTCGCTAAAACCATTAGCGACGGCATCTCAGACGGTAAAGAGGACGTCGCTAAAACTCTCGTCGAAAACACAGCAGCGACCACATACATACCGTCGCTACCATATTGACGGCGTAAGGCCGTCGCTAAAATCGTCTCTGCCCCAATAACTCCAGCCGTCGCTAAGTGTTGCCATACAGCGACCTCAAAACCCCGTCGCTAATAGCAGCCACCAGCGACCACCATAGGCCCGTCGCTATCATACTCATTTAGCAACCACTTAGATCCGTCGCTGTCTTTAACAATACAGCGACGACAACATCCGTCGCTAGTGGTATCCATGTAGCGACGATAAGATCCGTCGCTAGTTTTAACAATACAGCGACCACATCATTCCGTCGCTATTGGTATCCATGTAGCGACGATAAGATCCGTCGCTAGTTTTAACAATACAGCGACCACATAATTCCGTCGCTATTGGTTGTCATGTAGCGACGACGCAATCCGTCGCTAGTGTTAATAATAATTCAGCGACGGTCCGCTACCGTCGCTAACAGGAATTTTTAAATTTTTTTAAAATTGGAATATTGACTGGTTTTGTTAATTTAACTTTAAAAATATATTAATATTTTGTATTTTGTATTGGCTGATAAAATTTTATAATTAAATTAAAATAATTTTTTTAAAATAATAAATTATTATTAAAAACAAAATAAAAGATTAAATTAATTTATCAAATAGGTTGAATTATTAATGATAGGTAGAATAAGGCTTTTTGATTTGAATGTAATTACCAATAAATATTGACATAATAAATAAAGAATGACAAAATAAATACTGAATGAAATATAACATAACTAAAAATCAAATATACAATGTGTATAAATAAAAAAAATACAATCATGGTGGTTGGGGATCCTGGGGTGGTGGTGGGGGCGACTGGGAAGTGGGGGGAGGTAGCCTCGCCATCAACTGCATCAGTAGCTCCTGCTGCTGAGCAAGTTGCCGACGAGTCTCCGTGTGCTGCTCCTTGGCCCGCTGTCGGTCCGCCTCGGCCTTCTGTCGGTCCGCCTCGGCCCGCTCCAACAACAACTGCCTTTGACGTCGCTCCTCCTGTAGCTCATCATTCAGGTTTTGAATTACCTGAACGACCTCAGTCGGAAGACCAGAGGAAGACGAAGAGGAAGGGGTCTTCCCCTTTTTCGCCAGCTGCATGCCGACGCCACCCAATCCAAATACCCTCCCTTTCTTGTTCACACCGCCAACAGCCTCCATATAGATGGCGTTGTCGTCAGAACAAGATAGGGTGGGAGGAACCTCCCCTTCAGGAGTGGAAGCCACCAGGTCCGCCTCCTTCTCGGCCCTCCTGGCCTGATACGCCTCCTGTAAATTCAAAAACAACGATAGGATTAGTAAGCTGATTTGTAAATTATAAGCATGTGTCAGTTAAAAGTAAATACCGCTAAATCCGTAGTCTTCTGGTTTACCTATGCACCGGCTTTGTTCTTCTTGGTCATTTGCATGACCTCAAGCAAAGAAGGCTCCCGGTGCTCCCTCTGCTCCTATGGTGGACAAAAAACATTGAGATTATTATTTGTAAACATGTAAGACGAATCATAATAGAAATGTTTAACATAAATATACTTACAAATCTTTTCTTGTGCTCGAGGGTTGAAATGCTACCCCCAGTGTAAACCGAGGCTGCAGCATACTTACAAAAAGGCAAGGGAATTCAATTTGTTGTTGACCAAGGTGAAGGTAAAGAACATAAAAGAATGCATACAGAAGCAAAGAAAGACATTATAAAAGAAACAGTGAAACAGCAAATTGAAGAGATTAAGACAAGAGTTAAGGGTGGTGAACAACAAAATGTACAGGAGAATACTGTTAAAGAAAGATTTGATGCACCAAACAGTGTCAACAAAGATCCTCCTAAGCAGATAAGGGAGCATGATGGAAATCAAGGACTCATGGTTGCAAAGAAGGAAGAACAGAAAGACATGAACAATGAAGCAATAGCTGAAAAGGTGGAAGAAAAATCTAAGAAAAGTGAGATAGCAATCAGTGAGAAAAGCACAGAAAATGAGACCTTGCAAAAGGAAACTAAGGAGTCCAGCATCGAAAGCAATGCCAAAGATGAACTATATGAACCAGACAAAGTGGTCAAAGGAGTATTTGAAGTTTCGGGGACTGTCCATGAAAAGTTTCTCAAGCAGGTGGTAGAGGCAATTGTTACAAATAAGAAGGATGAAGATAAATATGTTATCTTGAAAATCAAAGGAGAGGGATCTATAAAGATGTAGGTTGAGCCAAATGAGGCTGTTGCTGAGGATGTAGCTGAGGATAGAGTTGATAAAGAAATAACTAGGGAGACAATGTGGAAGGAGGAAACACAGGATCCTAAAAATCAAGAATGCTTCAAAGAAGAGATGACGGGGTGGAGGATATGAAGCAAGCACAGTAGAAAGGGAGTTTCCTATGAGAATAGCAGATTCACATGCGAAGACAAGAGAGAGATCAAAGGATAAAGAAATAGAAGAAGCAGAAGAGGTGGCTTTCAAAAGAAAGAGTAAGGAAACAGAAGTTCTTGAATTTGCAACAAAGCAAAAACTTCAAGAGCCAGAGAGGGGAATAATTATCCAGACTTTGCAAGAAGTACCAGAGGAGGATAAACCTGAAAAACCATTAGAGATGAGAACTCCTGAAAGAGAGTTTCAATCTACTAAAGCCCTGATTACACATCCAAAAGTAGTAAAAGAGGAATTTCAGGAGGATGAACAAAAACAGAAGACAAAGCTGCAGCCTCAAAAAATTCAAAGCAAGGAGGCTCATGAAATTGAAGCTGTGAACCAAGATACCATAAAGCCAAAGAAAAGAAAAGAAGAGGGAGAGGAAAGCACTAGAATTGGAAAAGTCTATCATGGAAGGGAAAATTCCAAAGAGAAAAGAGTATGAAGCAGAATCAATACATAGGGAAGAATACAGTTATGGCAAAGAAGAGATCAAACCAACAAACACAGCTGTATATCAAGGAGCCAAACCAGGCAAGTGCTGATGTTGGTGGTCAAGCTGCATTATGTAGTAATTTACATGTTTAAAGATAATTTTGCATTTTAGTAGGATCTTACTATCCATGCTAAAATCCTGAGTTAGGTGTTTTTTCTTTCCCCCTCCAATCTTGCATAAGATCTCGGTTTTGACAACGTTGCACAACATACCATGCATGTGCTATATACTGCTATAGCATTTTTGGAGTTGGCTACTACATGACGTCACCCCTATAGTATGCTCAAAAGAAACAGCCTATAGTATAGTAAACCCCCTATAATATAGTCCCTTATTTGATTTGAAAAGTTATTTAATTTTACAAATAATGACACAAGTGTCATCTTGCACCCTTTTCTTGTCTATTTATGAGCGTGCACACAAGTATGATGCGTTAGGAATTGCTTGGTTTGGACTTTCTGTTTTATCTTCAAATATTTGTATATGAAACAATGAGACATTTTTTGAAACTATTTGTAAAATTAGGAATGTTATAGATGAGGTTTCACACTAGCCAATGAAGAGAAGGATGAATAAATAAAGCCTAGATTTATGGTATATAACTGTGACAAAAATTATCATATTGTTTTTTTATTTTCACAAAAGTTGCTGCAAGAAACAATGAAAACAAGGAAATATGACTTTCCTATGTTTTATCAAAACTATCATCTTAGTTTTAATGTTTACTGAATCCTGTGTTTCATTTTTACTAAAAAGAAAAATCTTATGCAGTGTGTTTGTTTTGCTAGTTGTCTTAAATGATTCTCAAAGTGAATTGAAGTTCACATTACATATCAATATTCAGCGTAGAAGAGCTATTCAAAGGTAAATTCATGTTCACTAGAATCCTATTTTTCATTTTAACTAGGATGAAATCTTATGTAGTGTGTTTGTTTTGCTAGCTGTGCAAGGTAATATTCAAAGTGAACTAATGTTCATGTTACATATCAATTTTAAGCACAAGCAAATTTAATGGAGATGTGCATGTGGTAGTTTCTTGATTGGTTCTGTACATCTTTGTTCTTTGGCAAGCAAATTGGTATGCAGGACTTGGGTCTTCTCATGCTTGCGTTTATGAAAAAATAAAATTATCATCATACTTTCTACACAATCATTCTGAATCTAAAATTCAAACATAAGCAACGATGGTAAACACAGATGTAAGGATACAAAAAATGCCCTGAAACTAAAATTCAAACACAAGCAAAGAAGAAAAAATCCACCCAAAGTAAAGACTAACTTTCCAAAAAGCTGAAGAAGCAAATTTTAAATTATATCCACTGAACTACAAGGATGAGGGGCTCACTAACCAGTTTGTGAGAGGGGCTGACGGAGGCGGAGGCGGTGGAGGTGGAGCTTCCGCGAAGGCTTTGTGAGAGGGGCTCACGGAGGCGGTGGAGGAATAGCTTCAGTGGAGGTGGAGCTTCGGTGCAGGTGGAAGTTTGGTGGGGGTGAAGGAGAGGGAGGGAGAGGTGAACGGAGACAGGGAGGGGGAAGACGGAGGTGAGGAGAGGGAGGAAGAGGTAAACGGAGGGAGGGAGGGGGTGAACGGAGGTGAGGAGAGGAGGGAGCGGGAAGACGGAGGTGAGGAGAGGGAGGGAGAGCTGAACGGAGAGGTTAGGGTGAGAGGGGGGAAAGTTAGGGCAACTGAGAGGGAAAGGGGCTGCTGTCGAGTAACATTAAACGTTAGCGACGACACTAACGCCGTCGCTACAGACGTCACTACCTTTAAACACTTAGCGACGGTAAACCAACTCCGTCCCTAATCCCCTGAACCGTAGCGACGGCCTCAACCCACCGTCACTAACTTCAATCATTAAAAGGAAAAATTGGAGGGAAGTGAAATACATAGCGACGGGAGGAAGAGTCCGTCACTAATATACTGAATCGTAGCGACGGTTACACAACCCCATCACTACCTTCCATTATTTTTCAATTAAGTGGAGGGAAGACGAAAACATAGCGACGGTAGACCGTACCGTCACTAACCTCTTCATAATTAGCGACGGTATCGCCCAACCGTCACTAATCTCCTAAAATTTAGCGACGGTTGGATAACTCCGTCACTAATCTCCTAAACATTGCGACGGTATCGCCCAACCGTCACTACCCGTCACTAACTTCAACAAAAAAAATAGCTGGAGCCTAGGTGAAAATATTAGCGACGGTATTGTACCTCCGTCACTATTACAAACCATAGCGACGGGGACTGACCGTCGCTTTAGTTGGAGGGAACATTAGCGACGGTAGTTCACCGTCACAACTGTTTGCCGCCAACTGAAAACCGGGGTGGGAAAGAAAGAATGGTGGAGTTAAAATACAGCGACCCTTCTAGCGACGGTGGTGACAAGGATTAGCGACCACGTATTATACGCGGTCGCTAATTTAGTCGCTAATACCTTTTCGGTCCCTCTTGGCATCAGGCGGTCGCTAACACGGTCGCTATTTAGCGACGGCAGGTGGTGGTCGCTAATTTGAGGTAGTTGTTTGGGGTTTTTTTAGTTGTGTTATTTGATATTGAATGCCTGAATGGCTAGTTATGAAATTAAATTCCTTTGATGGCTTGAATTGTATTTATAGCCATTAATGCTAAACTATTACAAAGAATTGATTAATTAATCCAATGAAAGTGGTTAAAAATAAATATACATAATTTTTTTATGGTTTGGACGACTGTGCGGTATATTCGGCCCTCACTTTTGGCTTTAGTGGTCAAGTAGAATCTCGTTGAGCTACCCAATGGTCAAGCAAGACCCAATGATTGAGGTGGAGAGCAAAGCAAGGCTCAATGGACCAAGTAGGGTTCACGAAGCGTCAAGTAAGACCCTCAGCTAACAGCTGATCCAGTTTTAGTATCCGGATATTAGAGAGTCTAGTTGAACTTTTAGTGAGAGTCAGTTATGTCATTGTGTGTTGGATGAATGATAATAAATGCATTATGTGATGTTTTTATGAATATTCAGAGTGATTGAAGATGAATTAATATGTAATTATATGTACATTGCTACATGTAGCCTGGGTGGCTCGTGATGTTTGGAAATGTAATTATATGTAATTAATAATTGAGTACATGTGTTATGATTGGAATATAATTCGAATAGGTGTATGTATGTATTATAGGTTAATGTTATGCCTTTTTCAATATAATTAAATTTCTATATTAATTAATTATTCACTACTAAAAAAGGCACTGACAGCTATAGAAACTTAGTGACAGAAACTGGTCGTCGATAGTTAGTGACCGAATTAGCGACGGTAAATGAAAAGCGACCACCGACACACTTGGAAAGAAAATCAGCTACCAACTCAGCAACGGCAAGGTACGCTATCACTACGGATTATCAGGTTCCCGTCACTCAAACCATTGCTAACAAAACAACTACCAAAATGACTTCGTTGCCAAACATGTTTTTATTTTTCCTCCAAGTCTTTCGCTTTCCCTCCAATTTCTTTTGTTACATCAACAACAGCACCATACCGTCACTAAAGATACAAGGAACTTGCATGGGATGAGTGTTTACCACATGTTGAGTTTGCATATAATAGGTTAACACACTCCAGAACTAAACATAGTCCATTTGAGATTGTTTATGGATTTAACCCTCTCACTGCATTTGACCTTTTGTCCATTGATGTTTATGACTCTTTCCTTCACTTGGATGGAGAGACAAAGGCACAATTTGTAAAATATTTTCATGAGAAGGTTAAAAATCAAATACAATCCAAAAATAAGCATTATGCTCGTTGTGTAAATAAATATAGAAAAGAAGTTATGTTTAATGTTGGTGATTAGGTTTGACTTCATCTAAGGAAAGAAAGATTCCCTAACCTTAGAAAGTCTAAACTCAATCCAAGAAGTGATGATCCTTTCCAAATTATTCAGAAAATTAATAAAAAGCCTACGTACCTGACCTCTCTGGTGAGTATAGGGTCAATGCAACTTTGAATTATCTAATTTAACTCCCTTTGATGTAGATATCTATGAGGATGATCAAGATTTGAGGACAAATCTTCCTAAAGAAAGGGAGCATAATGAGGACATGACCTAGGAGGATCCTACCATGGCATTAGATAAGGGCTTGGAAAGTTTTAGTGGGCCTTTAACAAGGTTAAGATCTAAGAAGGTCAAGGACATCATCCATAAAGCCCTAAATTCCTTTCTTATCACCATGCATAGGCCCAAGCCCAAAGACAACCACTTAAAAACCCTTTCTTTGTTTACTTGTAATATTTTAGAGATTTAGGTGTTTAAGTGCTTTAACATCATATTTGTACATTTTATATAGAATTAAGGTTAAAAAAGCTCATTGGGCCATAGGTTTAGGCCTTACATATATAGTCATTCATGTTTCATAGGTTACTTTTAGGGCCTTGTATATGTTTTAGGCCTTGTATTTGGCCACATTTTGCATAGTTTAGCTAATTGGGCCTAAGGAGTGGCCCCAAGCCCAATACATGGCTAAAATCCCCTAGTCTATATAAGGCCTTGTTTCCATTCGTAAAATACCTTAGATTTTGAATATATTTGACATTTATGAGAAAGTGAGTTGTCTTTTCCTCTCCTTTAGGCTAGATCACCTTAGTCCAGAGTAAGTTCTTATCCAATAGCTTCATCCCCCATTGGTGGCGAGAATTGAGACTTATCCTCCATAGGTAGCGTCTTCTTCATCATCCATTCCACTCCTCCATCACACCATTACCTTTCCCTTCCACCCTTATTCCATTTTTCCCCTTTATAAAGCTTTAGTCCTTTCCCTTTTTCTTTCCATTTCCTTTAGTCATTTTTCGTTTCCTTGAGCACAATAGCTTCCATGTTCATAATTCAACAAGAAGAAAAAAGAAAGTATTTGAAGAGAAAGAAAAAAAAGAACTAGATCCCCCTTTAAGTAGGCAAGCCTACATCAGTTTTGGTTTCCAGGAACATCTAATTGTTTGGCACTGAAGCTTTTAGTTTCTGTTTCATCTTGTGGAGGTGTTGGTTTCATAGAAGGATCTTCACCACTCTTACTTGATTTGTTCTCCGATCCATTTAATTCATACTCCATCTCCTCCAAGTACATTTCATCAACCATTGGCTTCTAGAGTCAAACTCTAGCATTTATGAGCCAATTTGAAACCTAATCCATTTCTAGCATTAATTGCTAACATGATCAATTTTATAGTAATTAGGAATACTGGCAATAGTGTACTTTTTATTACCATTCTACTAAGTATTATCCTATGGTTAAGAACAGAAAAACATAAAGTTTTCATTGAAAGAGGTGCAACATTTAATACAACAAATGTACTTCTAGCATGATTTTTAATAAAAATCTTTTACTTCATTTTTTCACTATTGTATATTAGTTGTGGTTAACATCAAAAAGAAAGTAGGAAAAGTGTTGCCTATTGTTTCATATATTACCTATTTTACCTTTAAAAATTGTTTTAACTTATATATATACACAATATATAACTTTTAAATATTTTTATTTTTAATTTGTTACTTTATTTTAAAATCATCCTAATTTTTTTAATTTGCTTAAAATGTTACTAACATATTTAATAAAAAAAAGTTAAATGTGTAAAAACTTAAAACCTGCTTAAAATTTTATGTAAGTTTGTTACCATATATAATTTAAAATGTGTTAAATTAGATTTGTTTAGAAAAATGCATAATGTTTAAAATAATTTCTCTTGTTACTTCATATGTAAATTATTTTTCATTTTTTATAATAACTCTCAATTTAATAACTACAAATGTTTTTATTTTCTACACACTTTTAACCACAACTCTTTTTTCTATTGACTATAACTAGAGATAAGCTTGTTGTAGTTAACTGCTTTAGGGACTATCGTGATGTTTTCCCATAAATTGTACGACACCAACATGATAGGTAAAGAACATATTTTTTACTCACTTAATACTAATAACATCAGTTTAATTAAATAGATGCATGATGACTTTCTGTGTCTAGTTTATGCATGCTTTTGATAAGGAATCTACTTGACCCTTTATAGTAAACGAATTCCAGTTTCCATGTAAAAAAATCTGCTCGTGCTGAGAATAAAAATCATTTACTATCCTAAGACTGCGCTTAAAAGACTTCACCTACTGAAATATTTAAGATGAAAAAAAATAAGGTGTATCAAAGAAAAGTTGTAGCATAAATTAATAGCATTATACTGAAATCCAAGAGATTCTGAAAAAGTTACCAAAACATGAAATAATTAAGTGTTTCAATGTTTTGAGTGTTCTTTGATTTTAGTTCCTTTCAAATTCCTTTAACTACATCTATTCCTCATAGTTCAGACTTGACCCATTGGCCCAGGACCTAACAAAATGTTTATAGTTTTAAACACTACATGAAGAATGGAGAAATTATACATTAAGCAAACTAGCTTATATACCAGAGTGCAACGTGTGGAAAATGGAGAAGTTTTGAATGGATATTTACATTTGAGTCTCATCAGTATTGAGTGAATTGACATTTTAATTAGACCAATCTTTTGATTCCTTTTTGTTACAATATATAATATAGACCAATCTTTTAATTAGACCAATTTTTGTTCATTATGTTTAATAGCATCAGGCTGTTTCACTACCTTTTCTATGTATTTTTGTTTTCATGCTATTGTGCTTATGTGATTGAACAGAGCTTAAGTTTTGTTTTCACAAACAAAGTTGGCTTCAAAACTCAATTTAAAACTAGATTAGACCCAAGTCTTACATATCAATTTTCTTGCCAAAAGAACAAAGATGTTGTTCATAACTAAATAAGAAACTACCGCATGCACTTCTCCATTAAATTTAGAGGAGTGAGTTGAGGCAGATCGCTAGCATTTAATATTAGGGGAGCAGCGAGTTGAGGAGGATTGACGAGAGACTCGTAGGCAACTGGAGCAGTAGGAGGATATGCTCCGCTGGATGATGGCAGCTCTTGGGACTCAACTCAAACCTTTATCTGCTTCCCAACCGCCCGCACCACCATAGGATCCCCTAGTAGCCCTCCACACTAACATGCTACATTTTTATATTTATTTTTTTTTGTTACATATTTTTGTATTTATTTTGTTAGAGTTGTACATTTTTTTTTGGATTAATTTTATTTCTTTTTATCTCATTCTCTTTTTTACGTGCCTATCCTCAGAATTGGATAAATAATAAAAACATTATCATAAAAATCATATATAATTTTTTTTGTTTAAATATTTAATTTAACTTTATAAAATATATTCTATAATTTTATTACAAAATAATAAATTTACATTATAAACAATAACACAGTTTTTCAAAAAAATCATTTTTTACTATTAGCAACGGAAACAAATCGTCAATGAATACACCACCGAGCTAGCACCGAAATCAGGCTCTGTCGCTACTTGGTCCTAACATATATAGCGACGACGACTACAAAGAACTATGACCAACCACGCATCTACGACTTGAGTCTGTAGTTGACTTGGTTGCCCAGTAGCGATTGCATTAGCGACATGTAATCGTCAATGTTGTAGCTACACAGCTCTACGCGTCACTATATACAACTACATGTTAGAGACGGGGTCAACGACGATGGATTTGCAATTTAATAGCTAAGACTACAATCCATCATTATTTTGAGGTTGAAACAACAATGGACGTGTGTTAGTCCTCAAATTTACAATAAATCTTTTAATAAAAATTTCACAAAAATTATAAAAATTAGTTTAATTTGTTAGAAAATTAGGCTTTGAATTTAATAAATGGATGTTGTTGGAAATAATCTGCCCTTGATCAATTTTCTCTAGTTTTGCAGTGAAAAAGTTAAGAAATCAAGAGGAAATTACACTAGAGGAGCTGACGCGTAGCCTCATCCCACACGTAGCATCAACAGCTATTTTTTATGCTAACGCTACGCGTCACAGCCACGCGTAGCGTCATTGCTGTGTGGCCTCCACCTCCACTTTGGCCAACCACTCCACTTAGACCCAATAATGGGCACTCCACTCAACACCAAGGGCCACCCCACTCAGCATGAAAGGCCAAAACTCGGTGGAAACATGTTCATGTGGCCAGGCATGATCAAATTTAATAATTTGAAGTGGCCATTATCAAGTGTTTAATGGAGACTGAGTCAGGGGTGTGACGCGTAGCGTCAGCACCCTTACTCAGCCCTATATATAGGGCCATCCAATCCATCCCATCCAATCCCATTCTCATTCACTTCTCTTCTTTTCTCTCTTTGTGCTCGACTTTGAGTACTTCTTTTGTGAGTTGTAGTTCTAGAATAATTTTCTAGATACTTGAGTGTGTTTTGGTGTATTAAGATCGTTGTATCGTGAAGTTCCCATCGTCTTCGTAATGTCAAACTCTGTAAGTGTTGTTTTTACTTTCACCATGTGTAACTAATTTGTTTATGTTGGAATTGGTGAACTAATCTATTAAGTATAATGTTGTGAATTCGACCTCTGCATGTTTATGATTCAAGTCCATGTTAGTATTTCAATCTTTTATTAATATGAACGTCAAACGGGAGAATGATTTTCATGTGTATTGAAACTTGTTTTATTAGTATGAATGTCAAACGGGAGAATGATTATTCATGCCGTATTGAAACTTGTTTTGACGAAAGTAAAAGTTGGAATACCCTTGGTATCTCAATTCTATAGGGGTTGTTAACCATTGTTGCCATAAGGCCAGGTCTTAATGCAAGTTCTTACTGAGAAAGCTCACGAGGGATCGGACTTTACGGTGAATTCTTAGAATTTATATCACGAGGGATCGGTTATAATGATTTTAAGCTGCAATGACATGAAACTTGATGATTAAATATGCATGTCTTGAGTTCCTCATTGTTATTCTAGATTAAGGATCCAATTTCCAACATAATTTGTTTATCTGTGTTTATCTCAAGTATCTTACCTATTCTAGATTGCAACTCAACTTTTTAGATAGATTTTTATTTTCTTATTATCTTATGAACTACTCCATCATACTATCCTGTGAATATTGTATAAATTGTATATAAATCATTCTTTTGTCTATAACTTTCTTCACATTTACTATAGTAAAGAGAAAATTACTGTTGTTATTGGACTTTCAATCCCAGTGGAACGATATCTAAATTTTGAAAACTACAAACGATTGGTGCGCTTGCCAATTAACAACCCGGTGGTGGAAACGAACGGATCTGACGCTATCGCCGGGTTAACAGCGTGATAACAAAGGAGACCACCAGTTTGTCACGCTTCAACAACGAATATAGCCCTCTATCTCCATCGTAAAAGCTATGACGACGTACTTGTATCGTCGCTGATGAGTTAGGAACGAGCCTTTTAGCGATGGAGGATTCCCATGGTTGTGTTTGTCGCTGATGCCAGTTAGCGAAGGATTTCTCCTCATTAGTGATGGATTTGTTTCGTTGTTATATGGACTCTCGTTAGTAGTGTTTTAACCCTTTTTGTCATTATTTTAGTAACTGGTGGCAGGTGTAACATCCCGGACTTTAAAGAAAATGAATTTATCGGATAATGATAATTGATTATTTATGGTCAAGTAATTATAGGAAAATTAATTAGACATTAGAGGTGAATTATCGGTAAACTAAAATTTACCGGAATCGGGTGATTTAACAGATGATGTAGGACCCACTTGGTCAAATTAGATATTTGATGGATCTAGAATACTTAGAAAATTATTGTGGTTATAGTGGTATAGTTGAAATAATTTTTAGTGCCAGGGAAATAATTAATTGGTCACGACGTATGATATTAACTGGGGAAGATATGAATCAAATGGAATTAAAAGAAAATCAAAAATCCCACTTCTCCCCTTATTTCCACCATTCTCTTTTTCTCCCTCTCACTTAATCCTTTTGCCTATTGGATAATGGGGAATTATTATCCATTGGTAAAAGGTAACATGATGCACTCTTTGGACCATTGGATAATGTCCAAGTTTTACACAACTTCCCTCTCTCCTTCTCTTATTTTCGATAGCTTCTCCCTCTTTCCCATTCACTTGCTTTTTCCTTCTTCTTCCTCCTCCTTCTTTATAAAAATCGTCCCCCACTTCCACCCTCTCCATTCACCATTTTCACTCAACAGCTTGGATTTTATGGGTTAATGAAGCTTGTAAGGGGACATTGGAGCAAGGCTTGGACCATCTCCCTCTTCTTCACTTTCATTTTCGTTGGTGGAGCATGGATGTGAGGTAAGGGTCTCTTGTCTCCTTATTGTTTCATTAATGGTAATAATGATGCCTAAGTTTGAAATATTGATATTGGGTTTTATGGGTATTTGAGGAAATGGCAAAACCCTAAGCTTGATGGCTTAAGAGATGATCTTGACTATAGTGTTGTGTTAGAGACAGATGTGGTTTATGGTTTGCATATGGATTTTAGAAATGAGTTGAAGTTGTTGTTGGGTGATTTCAATGAAAAACCTAAGTGATTGGAATTTTAGGGGTTTTGATAAAACTAGTGAATATGGTGATTTAGAATGATTTATAAAAGGGGAATACATTGTTATAAGCATTGAGATTGGTTAATGAGATTGGTGAAATTTTGAACTAAGTTCATGATGTTATGTATGATGGTTTATGCATGTGGAACCCAAACCATAGGGTAGATGACCATTGGGATAATTGATTGCTGTTTACAAATGATTGGCACTTTGATGATGATATAATGTTTGTAATGATGTATGTGAATTGATGGAATTGATGATTGGTGATTGTATGAAACCCTTAGGAAATTGATAATTCATTGATCATGAGAATGATTTGGTGGGTAGAGATGATACTTGGAAATGATTGGTGTTAAATTGTTGAGGTTCTAATCTTAAGATTTGAGGAATTGAGTTTGAGGATTTGGATGTATTATGAATAAGGGATATGATCTTGTTGTTGTTGGGTGTGGTTAGCCCCTTTGATATCTAGAGGATCTTGGCTTTAGGAAAGGAATTCCTGAAGCCTAACATAAACGTATGAATTTGGAGTTTAGACAAGTCTAGGACTTGATAATGGGTTTTGAGTGATGATGCCTTATGTTGGTATATTAATAGCATGTATATATGTGTTTGTGATAGGATTGTGTTCCGGACGATGACGTGGAATAATCGGAGCGTTTGGATTACGGTTCTTCCCTCGAGGTAGGAGAGGAGTTAGTATTTTAAATTTGCATGAGTGAACAATTGCTGAATAATGTATATGTATGAACTCATGCATTGCCTTGCCATGAATATGTTAAATATTGAATTGATGATTGTTGTATAATGGCTTGGCCTTTGTTGGATGTTATGGAGAATGTATAAATATATAAGATAATGATGAGTGTTAGGGATGTCCCTTGTGGTACATGAATTATTGGTAATGAAAATTCAAGGATAGATAACTCACTTGAGGTGTGAAATAGCGTTTATGATAATTATGCACGATGATATGTGTGGCTATGATGAAAATTGATGTTAAAATCCCCTTAAGTATTTAAATGAATTAGAATTGAAAATGGTGAGGTATGGCTTGTTGAATTAAGTCCTAAACATATGAATTAATGTATGAGAAATGTTAGTTTAGGCCAAATTTATATTATGAGGTTATTGGTAAGTGAAAGGGAGTGAAAAACTGAGTTCTTGGGCGTGTACTAGTAATCTCGCTTAAGTGAGATGGATTCTCGCTCAAGCAATAGTCCCCTGTATCAGGGGAGTGGCCTCTGGCCAAAATTAGCTCAGGCGAGCATAAACCTCGCTCAAGCGAGATGCATATAAAAGAGGCTGGTGAGATACTGGATGAATCTCGCTCAAGCGGCGTAGTCACGCTTGAAGCGAGCGAGAGAAGAAAATGGTCCTGGATGGGTCTCGCTCAAGCGAGTAGTGAAGCTGGTGGAGTCTCACTCAAGCGAGCAAGCATAAAATCGATACTAGTGTATTTCCGCCCGAGCGAGTGGCTGGCTTTGGGAAGCCTCGCTCGAGCGAGCGAGCCTGAAATGGGTCACTAGAGGGATCTCGTTCAAGCGAGATTGGCTCGCTCAAGCGAGATCGGGGCCTGACACTTAAAACGCCTTCGCTCAAGGGAATTTGGGGGCGCTCAAGCGACCCACCTTAATCTCGCTCAAGCGAGAATGGGATTCGCTTGAGCGAGTTGCCCAACCTGAAATTTTATGTTGTTTTCTCTATTTTTTTGATGTTGGGCCTCTTTCCCTTATATTGTGAGATGATTGAGGGAATGTATGAGGGCAATATATTGATTGTATAACACAGTGGTGATGGGGATTGATTGGTACATTTGGGATTAATTGTTTATGATATATTTACCACTTAAAATGGAATAATGAAAGGATGATAATGAGAATATAATAGTGGGTTTATGAGATATACCTTTGAGTGATTCTGAAACCAACGAAAGAGTAATTGAATGACATAGTATGCATTGTAAATTGATAAATTGGAGAAAAATACGATATTGATTGATGAGAGATGATGAAGTTAATCTCTTCCTTGCAAAAGGACAATGTCCATTGAGTTTGATAGTTTTTATTGATGATCTGTTGTATACCATTGTGTGATACAAGTGAGATCTTGTGTGTGTGGTTTGAATTATATTAATGAATTATTATGAACGCCACACCAATATGTGTGTATATATATATATGAGACAATACCGATGAATAATAAGATGAAAATCCACTAAATGAATGTATGGTAATATTGATGAATATTATGTAATGTTGTAATTCCATTGTGGTTGATTGTAAGTATTGACTTGCATGAATGATATGAAATATATGTGAAATATGTTGAGATGATAATGCCACATGTAAAACTTAAAAACAATGGCTAAAACCAACAATTATAAAATCCACTAAGGTGTGTATGGTGGTGTTGGTGATTATGATGATGATGTCTGATGAGTGCCATTTAGGATGCATAGTGTGAGAAATGCATTTGATTTGCATTGCATTGCATCCATGGCATATCGTACGCTGCCTATGTGGAATGTTAGGGGTTCCACTAGGCGGGCCCAGTGGGAGGGCGACCCAGTGCACGGGTACATTGTTGTATTTCCCTAGTGATTCTGGGAATCACGAAGCTGTCCATAGTTTGATGATGAGGCACCCTATGTGGCGGGCCCTGTAGGCGGGCGGCTCTGTGATGAGCAAGTACCTCAGTGCCCGATGGGGCACGACTCTCTCGATGTGTGTTAGGGAGGGGCCCGTAGCACTTTTGGCAAGTAAGGCCATGTTGATCCGCAAGTCACGAGGTGACTAGTGCTACAGATGGGCGATAGCGGTTTGGTACCAGTAAAATGTGTTGTTGAGTATGTATGAATTGAGATATGTGTGTACACATTTTACTACTACAGTAGGGGCATAGTAGCACACCTATGCCTGTCCCACAATCTGGTGTTTATTCCTATAGTCGAATCCATATTTGTTGTCTATTCCATTGTGCATATGCATTAGCTTTAAAAGCATTTTCATATAGCATGGAGATATGCCAGATGGTGATGGTGATTGAGATTATGGTATGATGGTGATGTGATGGGTAATTAAGTACCTAAAAGACTACATAAAATTGATAAAAGACATGAATACAATGAAACAATATTGAATATGATGTTATGTATGTTATGGCTCAGTATAATGAAGGGCATAATTAATTATGATTGATGATAATGATGATAGCCCGTGGTGGCTTTGAGAAAAGACCTGAATGGTCAATGTGATAATGTTGGCCTATTGTGGCGTTGTGATAGGTGTGTATATGCTTGCTATGCTATGAATTGATGGGTGAATACATGATATATATATATATATATATATATGTTGTGAAATGAATAAATTATGATGATTGTTGATGTGTTTAGCAAAGCATACATGATATTGATATGCATATGCACATAATTTCAATTGTATTCATATATCATTTGAAATATATAACTCACTCTCCCATGTGGTCTACTTTTTAGTATTCATGCAGGAATGTCATGGGACGAGAATGCTTATAAAGTAAAGCTTTTGTGAAGGTAAAATAGTGGTAATGGAATACCTTGGCCGGCAGCATTTGTGAACTATTTCATTATGAATAAATGTATATAAGGTTGTTGATATCTACTGATATTGGTGGATGTAATATAAATAATGTATAGGTGTTGATAATGTATGACTTAAAGGATTGAATTGATTATGGTCAATTTTGAAATGTAAATATTGGATATGTATGTTGCATGACTATAGGGATGGATATGTATATGCATATATCTTAGGCATTGCATGTTTATGACTTATGTGTAAGGTTGATTGTGGCCAATATGGTTTAGGTTGTGTATTTGCATGTTTTGCCGAGCCTTTTCCCATATCTTCATATATGGGACTAGGCGTATGCCCGGTATATACATTCCTCTTCCGCTGTAAACTCTGTTATTTCATATATCGTTATGAGCAAACTATTTAATGATCCAATTATAGATTATAAAGTCTCACCCTTTGGTTTTTTGTGCTTTGACTCTTAATGTAGTCGTGGTGGTGTTTTGAAATTATTTCGAACGTGAAAAATTTATTCGTATTTTTATTGTTTAATTGTTTAGATTACATCGGGATTCAAGTCTGGAAAATCGGGGTGTTAGAGGAGGGATATTGTAGATACCACAGAGGCGAGCACCAAATGAGTTAGGAATTCCAAGGAATAGAGGATGAATTTATGTTGTTTGCAATGATATTGAATTATGAGTATGTTTATTTTAATATCTATGTTTTGATACTTGAGCATGTCTATGATAGTAATTAATAGATGATACTTAATATGGGCATGTATTGCTTTATCTGTGTGCATATAATGAAAAATGGCACTTAAGTCAATGCATTGCTAAATTGTATGATCATGGGTAGGTTACTGTTATGTGTATAGGGGCATTGAGCCATGATGAGTTGTATTGAATAATTATGGTAGAACTTAGGTCTAGCTGGTAGATACGATTAGCAATAAGATAGGAAGTTGGTTTATGATTTGGAATTGGGATTTGATAACCCAATTGTTAGAGACTATGTTTTAGAAGAGAAAATGGTGAATTAAGCCAATTAGAAAGGTGATTTTGAGTTCTAATGGGATTTGAAGTCCCCGGAAGGTGTCAATAGTACCCTAGGCATGTTTGAAACTTATACATGGGGTAAAATTATCATTTGGATGAGTTATTGGAATTGAGTAAAATGACTTAAAGATATTTTTCTACATAACTACACAGGTTCGAAACAAGTCATATATAATGCCTGTAAAGGTTCTTAGTATTCAGAGATCGAATGGGTAAGTTAGGATGCACGAAAGTTGGCTGAATGCCTAATTTCTACCTAATTCTACAGTTCTGTGTGCTGGTAATCGATTTCAAGGTTTCTGTAACCGATCGCACCTGTTTTTGTAATTGATTACCAGCTTCGTAATCAATTACAGGATTTACTATAATTGATTACAAGAGAGTTGATGCAAGTTCTTGCATAATTTGGTTGTAGATAATCAATTACACCTGATGTGTAATTGACTACTATGCTGCTTAATCACATAAAATCATTTCTTTGAGTCGTGTAATTACAAGTTTAGTTACCCCTAATCCTACGATAGCCCCTTGACTTATATAATTGTCGAAATTCTTATATATTTGTGAAAAAAATTTTAGTGAATTTAATTAAATTGAGAATAAATCTATAATGAAATTAAATAAAAAGATAGGATGTTACAATAGTGATCGAAGATCATTTATGGGCCATTTGATATTGTCTTCTCCTTGTCCGCCGCAAGGTCAAACTTCACCATGAAGAACTCATGTCCAACATTGAATTCTCCTTGTGACTTCCAAGTGCTCCAAGTTTTGACTTCAAATGTCGAAACCCTAAAAACTTGCCTAAGAGTTTAATAATCACAGAATCCTACTTACCTTATCAATAAAGCATCACGGTTTCAACCTATTATCCTCATCATAATCCACCTTAAACTTCCTTGACTTAATTAGGTCCATAGGTTCCCTACTTGAGATTGGGTCCCGACCCTGCATGAGTTTATCATAAAATGAAATTCTTCCATCATGCCTCATCTCTTTTATGCTTTCCAAGATAGTCTCTATCATCCTCCCTAATTAGTTTTCCTTAGAAGGTTTAGCTATAGCACATAACTTTTACTGTGTTAAATTTAAAATATTATAAAAAATAAAACATAAATAGATTAAAACAAATCAACAATAAAAAATGAAAATACATTAAGGTTGTGTTTGGATGAAATATTCAAAAATTCAAAAGAGTTTAAAATATCAAGAAATTCAATTCCTATTAATTCAATTTCTATCATTGTTAAAATTATTTGTTTAGATAAAATACGTTTTACCTTTCTTTTCTTAAAGTATTTGTTTGGGTAAAGTATTGAAAATTTTTCATATTTTTCAAAAAAAATATTTGTAGTGGTGTCAGTGGTAATGACAACAATGACGATGAGGTGACGATGACGACAACAATAGTAAGGGTGTTAGTGTATAGGCACATTGGTCGAGGGTGACACTGGTGGTGACAATAAAAGTGGTGGTAGCGACGACAACAACAATAGTAGTAACGATAAGGGTCATAACGATAACGGTGATGAATAACAGTAGTAGGGGTGAAGGTGGTGACAACAAAAGTAATGGCGGTCGCGGCAGCAGTGGTAGTGATAACATTAGGGGTGGCAATGGCAACAATCGTGGTGTTGGTGGTGGCGGTGATGGTGATAGTGGTAGCAGCGGTAATGGTGGTGGTGACGACATTGATGGTGGTAATAAAGACAATCATGAAGACTGGTGGTGGCAGCGGCTATAATGGTGCAGGTGGTGATGGTGAGCGGGGATAGTGATGGTGGTGCAATGACAAGCATAGTGTTGATAGCAACAACAACGATGTATGACAATAAGTATGATGACGACAGGGGGTTGATGGGGATGATAGTGGTTGTGTTGTGATGGTGGTGGTATAGGTTGTGGCAACAACAACAATGACGACGACAACAAAAGTGACCATATATCTAGCCTTATATGAGGAAATATTGAAAACGTTCACAGAAAAGAAAATTTAGATTTTTTTTGTTTTTTGGCAGAATTTAAAATTCTTCGGTCTGAGTTGAGAAGGTGATGGCGCAACTAAAGAGAGAAGGTAATGGCACATGCGATGATGGCGCAACTTAAGAGAGGTTACATAAGATGATGGAAGCTTACAAAATGCTAACAAAATGAGGAAGCTTATAAGGTGGTGGGAGAGGGAGAAAGGTAAAGAGTTTTGAAAAGGATAGTTCCTTACAAAATGTTAACAAAAGTTGAGTGCCGGAAAAAATATAAAAAGAACGCACTAGCTATTCGGGTGCGTTCTTAATTTTCAAAAACAGAATTTTCCACATTGGTTTTTTGTAAAACCAATGTGAAATCTTATATCCCACATCGGTTTTTTAAAAACTGTGGTCCAGTGATACGTTAATCAAAGTTTGAAACTTTGTGTATATTTTCAAAATTACCACCACACAACCATTTAACCACGGTTTTTTAAAAACCAAACTTTCCACATTGGGTTTTGGTAAAACCGATGTGAATCCTTGCACATATTTACAAAATTACCACTGCGCTAATTTTTCACATCGGTTTTTGTGAATCCGTAGTAAACTTTACGTTGTGAAATGGTACTTTTGCATTAGTGTGGTCACTTGCCTCTAGTACTAACACGGCGATAGTCTTTTGACCGGGGTCCATTCACAAGGCATACCGGTTGTTTTTGCAACCTTAGGTTATGGGCCCATGTCCTTTTGACCTTACCATATTGGAGCCAGTATAGATACCAGATAAGAAAAGTAATTATTATCTTGATATTGTAAAAGGTATTATTTTTTAAAATTTATCCTTATTTAAAGTCAAACTCCACTATCAAATATTAATTACACAAATATAAAATCATTAAATGCTTAAAGGTAAACTAAGAAAAAATGTAGTAAGTGCTCCTATTTTTTCTTTGTAGGAACTTATAAAATGAAACACTTATTTTTTATTTTAGGGGTTTTACAGCATGAATCAGAATAAATATTATATTAATTATTATATGAAATTCTTTATTAAATTAATTTTTTGGTTAAATTTCTTAAAAAAAAGACAAATGACAGGTAATATTACAAAAGTCCAACATTAATCACACCAAGGACTGGTTTTTGCTGCGAGTTCTTGCGAGTTACTGCCCTTCCTACTTGGTTTTTGCTGACCTTGCTTGCTTCCATTGTTTTAAAGAATCCCATAATGAAATGCCATATAATAATAAAGAACAAATCAACACCCTCAAGATGTGTCTGAATAATTATAATGCTAGTAACGTAGAAACAGAGAATAGTGACAATATAAACTTGCAACACGTGATAGTTGACCTCATATTCAATCAAACCATACTAATGCATTGATTGTGTTCCTTACAGAACCAGATTGAGCTGGCTGATTCCAAATTTCGCATTTACACTCTTCGAAAAACAACTCAAGTTGACTTGCGCTATTCCAAACTATCGGCCGGAAAGAAGAGAACCGCAATGTTACACTAAGGAAATGGTCCTAAATTGATAACAAGTTTATATACGTTGCACTAACTATGACATAGTTATAGCTGAGTTTTGTTTTTTTAAGTATGTTGTCAGGTTTTAGACACGTAATTAACATCCCCTCATATTTTTTGGGAGGTGTGTGAGGTAGTTACTAATGAGTTAGAGATGGACTCTCTTACATGCATCTATTTTATTGTATAAATATATATTACCTCTTCCATTATGGTTATAAATAAATCTTGATAGATTTTTTTTCTCAAATACAGGAGAAATATCATTTTTCAATGTCGTTAAATATTTATATACTAAATATGTTCTTAAACATATTTAGAAAATAACTAAATTCTTTATATAATAAATGAGATTAAATATACTTTAGCAATACATTAAATATTTAATAACATTAACACAAATAATAAATTTTAGTCAACTTTCTTCATTTATATGAAATTTGTTTAATTTACTAACAATAAAGACTAAAGAGAGTATTTGTTATGCATTATGTTAGTTAATGAGAGTTATTTGACTTTTTTACACTTTAAGCTTCACATCTCTCTCTCGATCTCCCTTATTCAAAGGTTCTTAAATAGCAATTTAAATTTTTTTTGTATAGAAAATATTTTATAAAGACAAAATGTATTTCAATGATCTCTACATCTTAAAAGAGTTGGTCTTTGACTTTCGATCGAAAAACACCTTTGGGCAAATATGAAAACAATTCAAAGCCTTAAAAATCATCTTTTATAAAGTGTAGGTAGCACTATTTTTACGCTTGATTCCTTAACACAAACACCTTTCACAAGATAAGTTAGGGAAAAACTTAAAGATCAAATGAAGTCTATTCATCCTTCTTTCTATTTTACATATACGTAACATACGTGAAAATGAAAAAATATTCTGTGATATTTATAGCTTGAGAAAAATTCAAAAAAAAAGATAATTAAAATATATGATAGGTAATAATCAAGAACTTATATATAAACAAACATAAGGGATGTTAAATGAGAGTTGATAATAACACTATTTCTATGTTTACAAATTATAATTGAAGGAGAATACAGAGAAGGGGTTAAAAAAAATAGCATTGACCAATTGAGGTATACTTCTTCAACTAAGGTAAAAAACAAAAATCACTAACTATAGCTGTGTCCTAAGACAATTCCCATATCAACGAAGAGTCCAATGCTTTGGACAAAGTTGACACAATCTCACGCATTTCAGGTCTACTTGCTGGATCTTTCTTGATACAAGTGCTTATCATTCTAGCCACAAATATAGCAAGCTCCATTGGATAATTCCCTTGCAAGGAGTGATCCATGAATTCTCTCAACCTTTCATATTCACTTTCCTCACTAAGAACCACACTTAAAAAATCTAACAAGTCCACATTACCTTCAGCATAAAAATCAGCAACCTCTTTTCCTGTTAGGATTTCCAGCACCAGAACCCCAAATGCATAAACATCAAGCTTTGTAGACACAAACCCATTTTCCAAATACTCTGGAGCCATATAACCTCTTGTCCCAACAATATGCCTTGTCATGAGATATTGCTCACTCTCTCCTTCCATTGACCTGGCAAGGCCAAAGTTAGCAATCTTTCCCCTGAAATCACTATCCATAACAATGTTTTCACACTTCAAATCCTTGTGGATTTGAGGTGGAGAAGTGAAACTATGGAGATAGTCAAGTCCTGTAGCCACATCCAATGATATTTGTAGTCTCTGTGTCCAACTCAGAAACTTCCCATTCTTGGTGTTGGAATAGATCCATTCACCCAAGTTTCCATTAGCAGCATACTCATAAACAAGATACCAATAGCCCTCATCGAAGCTAACCCCAGAAAGGCGTATAACATTAGAATGATTCACTTTGGTCAAAAGTTCTATCTCCTTTGACACATCACCATCTATTTTCTTAATTGCTGCCAAATCTCCATTGATCACACCACGAAAAACTGAGCCTTGGATGCAGCTATCAGGACTAAAGTTATTTGTTGCATTCTTTAGCTCCTTGAAACTATACACCTTGAAGGATTGAGCAATGCTAGATATGATCTCTGACAAATTCTCGGACCCTTCTTCTTCCTCCAACATCTTCCCTTGTGGTTTCTCAATTGCCACAAAGTTCTCAGACACAATCACTGAATCATCTTTCTTTTTATTACCAAAGTGCTTCCTGAAAATGATGGCACAAAGAACTAATAATATTAAGGCTACACACCCAACAACTCCTACAACTACATACATCCATTTTTTATTTGAACTTCCATTATTTGAGGAAGACGGTGGTGGTGGTGGAGGAGATGACTCAAAAGTTTGGTTACTAGAGGGCTTATCTTGAAGAGGTACTAAAAGAGTGGTAAAAGGGTAGATATTGGGTGGTTGTTGAGAAGATAGAGTATTAGCTTCTAGAATTGTTTCAGTGCTGACACCAAATCTTTCACTAATGAGGAAAACAATATCACTGGAAGCTACCAAGTAACTCAACAAGTACTTGACACCTTTTTCAGTTTGATTCTTTGAAGGACAAGCGCATCTAAGAGGAACTTTAATTTTTGTACCGGGGAATAAGTCCCCTTCAGGAATGCCATTTTGGTCCTGCAGAGCTTGACATGTTGAAAGCCCTTCAAAAGTGTTGTTGGCAATCAAAAAATACGAGTCCCCTCTCTGGACCACATAGGATGTGTTGAACTGATAATATTGGTTACCTGAACAAGAACAATTGACTGGAACAATCACCATCTTGTTTGCTTCAAAGGTTGCTTCTTGAGAAACTGAATTTGCCTCAGCAAGTTGTGATGGGTCAGAACCCAACAAAGAAGACATTGTGGTGACAGAGTTGTGAAAGGGTTGAGTCCTGAAAGTAATGTATGCTTGGCAATTTGGATTTGCGCCATTACAAGTGTAGCCACGCATAGAGTTTGAATTTCCCGTTTGGTGACATGATGTTGTGGCCAAACCAATGTAAGTTTGTTGTGCCTGAACCACTATAGAGATGCTACATAATAAAGACAAAGGGAAGAAAAGAGTGATGGGAAAGACATGCATTGTGATTGCTGTGAATGGAATACAATAAGAGTTGAATATGTAATGTCTGCAAAGAGGTTTAATGCAACGCTTATGTGTTTTGTATTTTATTCGTTCAATTGGTCTCAGCATTGAACGCGCAATCTCCAACTCATTCATTTTGTCATTGGTCAGAATTGGTGGGTTAGTAATTAAAATTCAGTCCTAAGAATATTATTTAGACAATTAAAAATAAAAATTTATAATTAAAAATAACGTTAAGATCGCTTAAACATCAGTATAATGAGATATATTCTTCTCAGAACTTTCCCATTTTATCCTTCAACTCCAAGTTTTTTCATCTGCAAAATTATCAATACTCTTTTCCCTATCTTGTGGGGTCTGATTCATCCAAATAAACCTAAATCTATTCTTCAACTCCAAGTCTTCTAGTTCATCAGCAATAACGAATAAAGCTTATCATAAACGTAGTAGGTTCCGTCAAAGTTTTAGTTCATTCATGAACTTGTTATATTTTCCCCAAAATGTGGTATGGTTCTTTTTAGTGACTAATATATCTACTAAATATTGAAAATAAATCAGTTTGGCCAAGTGCATCCTACAAGTTCCAAATATAAATTATTCCATATATATATATATATATATATATATATATATTAAACTTAAAGATAAAATTATCTCTAATTAATTAGATTAGATAGAGTCATCTCTAATTAATTAGATTAGATTAGTTTGTAAAATATTTGTATTATCTTATCTATAATCATGTAAAATCTCCTATAAATACAATAGTTTTGTTGGTGTTTAAAACATACAGAATTCACATGTTCTCGTTTTCCCTCGTTTAACATGGTATCCAAAGCCTAACAAAAGTTTCCTCCTATTCTGTGATTCTCCGGTGAACCACCGCTCACTATACAAATTTTCCCCTATCCCACCTTGTTTTTCGTGCCGACCATCCCAGTTCCGCAACCTCCGGTGACCGTTTCCCCAAGCGACCTTGCGACTGGACTTCCCTTGCCCAGATCGACCTCTTCTTCCTCGATCTGGTGTTCGTTTTCCGTTTCGGTCATTTTTTCCTTGCTGTTTGGCACGTTTTCCGTTGTTCCCACTATTTTTCTCTCTCCTCCAGTATACTCATGGCTTCCCCTGGTGATACCAAGTATGATACACTGATTTCGGGCACTTCACTCACTACCCTCCTCTCTTCTAAGTTGTTAGATGACAACAACTACTCTTATTGAGTCCCCGGTTCTACGGTTGTTGTTTCACACACTGGTAATTCTTTCGTTGTCACCTCTCATTCTTTGGGTCCTTGGGTCCTTGATTTAGGGGCCACCGGCTATATTACTAGTAATAAATTTGTTTTTTCTTCTATATCTACCACTGGTTACTTACCTTCTGTTACTATGGCCAATGGTTCCCAAACACAGTCACAGGGTATTGGTATTGTCCATCCCCTCCCTTCTCTTTCAATTGATAATGTGTTATTTGTTCCTGGTGCCCCCTTTAATTTGTTATCCATTAGCCAACTTACTCGTACTCTTGATTGCGTCATCTCTTTTACTAAAGATTTAGTTTCTCTACAGGATCGAAAAATGGGGAAGATGATTGGCTTTGGATGTGAGTCTCACGGCCTCTATCAACTTAATAGGTCATCCCTTGTTGGCTCAGCTTCCGCTTCTCTTTTTCTTATTCATGCTCAGTTAGGACATCCAAGTCTAGATGCATTTAAGAAATTAGTTCCTAGTTTTTCTAATTTAGAATCTTTGTCATGTGAGTCTTGTTAATTAGGTAAGCATACTCGTACTACTTTTCCTAATCGCATTAATAACCAGGACTCGTCCCCTTTTGCTTTGGTTCATTCGGACGTTTGGGGTCCCACTCATATTATGTCTTCTTTAGGTTCTAGGTACTTTGTCACTTTTATCGATGGTTTTTCCCGTTGTACTTGGATATATTTAATGAAAGATCGTTTTGAGTTATTTTCTATTTTTTAGTCTTTTTTAATGAAATAAAAATTCAATTTGGGATTTCCATTCATACCTTACAAAGTGATAATGCACGTGAATATTTGTCTAACCAATTTCAGATTTTTATGGCATCTCACGGTCTGTTACATCAAACCTCTTTCCCTCATACCCCCCAACAGAATGGGGTTGCTGAGCGTAAAAATAGACATCTTCTAGATTCCACTCGGATACTTCTTCTTCACTCTAATGTTCCTCTTCAGTTTTGAGGAGATGTCATCCTTACTGCATGCTATCTCATTAACCATATGTCTTCCTCTGTTTTTAAAGGTAAAATTTCTCATCAAGTTTTATATCCATCGTCCTGTTCATTCTTTACCTCCTCGAATCTTTGGTTATGCTCGTTTATCTCATGTCCTTAGTCCCAGGATTGATAAATTATTTGCTAGATCTCATAAATGTGTTTTCGTTGGGTATCCCCGCACCCAGAAAGGATACAAGTGCTATTCTCCTACTTTTCACAGGTATTTTATCTCTATAGATGTCACATTCTTTTAAGATGTTTCTTTCTTTGAGTCTAGAGTACCTCCACCCGAGCCTCCTCTTCCCGCGTCTACACTTACACTCCTTTTTTCTCCTCCTGAGGAGTCTCCTTCCTCTCCAGATCCCTTTCCTCCTCCTCCTTTGCAGGTTTATCAGCGTCATCCTCGTCCTTTACTGCTGCAACTTGCAAATGACCCAATTGTAAACTCACATCCCGGGCTCACTCATCCGACCTCTTCTTTGGTCCCACCTCCTGAGTTAGATCTTCTTGTTGCCCTTCGCTAAGGTATCTGTTCTACTCGTAATCCTTCTCCTCACTATACTGCTTTGAGTTATCATCACATATCTCCATCATATTACTCTTGTCTTTCTTCTGCATCCTCTGTTTCCATTCCTAAGAATACAGGAGATGCCTTTACGCATCCAGGATGGAAGCAAGCTATGATGGATGAAATGTGTGCTTTACAAAGTAGTGGAACTTGGGATCTCGTTACTCTACCACTAAGGAAGTCCGTTGTTAGTTGTCGATGGGTGTATACGGTGAAGGTTGACTCAGATGGAATAGTTGACCGCCTCAAAGCCCTACTTATTGCCAAAGGTTATACTCAGATCTACGGCTTGGATTATAGAGATAACTTCTCCCCTGTTGCCAAAATGCCCTCAGTGCGCCTCTTCCTCTCCATTGCCACCATTCGCCACTAGCCTCTATACCAATTGGACATAAAAAATGTTTTACTTCATAGTGACCTGCTTGAAGAGGTTTACATGGAGCAACCTCCGTGTTTTATTGCTCAGGGGGGGTCCTCTAGACTTATTTGTCGCTTGCGGAAATCTCTATATGGCCTTAAGCAATCTCCTAGGGCATGGTTTGGCAGATTTAGTACTGTGATTCAGGAGTTTGGCATGATCCGAAGTGAGGTCGATCACTCTGTCTTATATCGTCACTCAGTAGCTGGTTGTATTTACTTGGATGTTTATATGGATAACATTGTTATCATCTTGGCATTACACAGGTAAAGCAACATCTCTTCAAACACTTTCAGACAAAGGACCTTGGCAGATTCAAATATAACGCAATCCAAAAATGGAATCGTCATATCCAAAAGAAAGTATGCACTGGATATTTTGGAAGAAACAACGATGTTAAAATCCAAGTCATTTGACACTCCTATGGATCCCAATGTCAAGCTTCTACCAAATCAGGGGGAGTCTCTTTCGGATCCTGAGAGATACAGACGTTTAGTTGGCAAGTTGAACTACCTAACTGTCACTCCCCCAGATATCTCGTTTGTAGTTAGTTTGGTAAGTCAGTTCCTAAATTCTCCTTGTAAGGAACATTGGGATGTAGTGACCCGCATTGTTCGATATATCAAGAAAGATCCTGGAAAGGGCCTGTTATATGAAGATAGAGGATATACTCGAGTTGTGGGATACTATGGTGCTGATTGGGTAGGCTCTCCCATTGATAAAAGGTCTACTTCTGGATATTGTATCTTTATCAGAGGTAATCTTGTCTCTTAGAAGAGCAAGAAGCAGAATGTTGTTGCCAGGTCTAGTGCAGAGGCAGAGTACCATGCTCTAGCTATAGCTAGTTAGGAGCTCATATGGCTCAAACAATTGCTTCGGGAACTTAAGTTTGGAGAGGTTGCATAGATGTCATTTATCTGTGATAATCAAGGTGCCATGCATATCGCCTCAAATCTGGTTTTCCATGAGAGGACGAAGCATATCGAAGTTGACTGTCACTTTATCAGGGAAAAAGTAATTTCCGGTGAAATATCCACTAGTTTTGTGAATTCTAATGAGAAGTTAGCAGATATTTTCATTAAATCTCTAAGGGTTCCCCGAATTGATTACATATGTAACAAGCTTGGTGCATACGACCTATATGCTCCAGCTTGAGGGGGTGTTAAACTTAAAGATAAAGTTATCTCTAATTAATTAGATTAGATTAGTTTGTAAAATATTTGTATTATCTTATCTATAATCATGTAAAATCTCCTATAAATATATTAGCTCCGTTAGTGTTCAAAGCACATGGAATTCACATGTTCTTGTTTTCCCTCGTTTAACAATATATATATATATATATATATATATATATATATATATATTAATTATAAAGCCAACAAAGATCAGTAATATTGGTTCATTAGACTTATGATCACAAAGTCATTAGTTTAAACCCCCAGTTATCAATATGGGGACTTGTTAGTGATTACTTAATAATGGTTGAATTGATAAGACTCAAACAATTAAAAATAAACATAAAATATATTCAATATTAGCAATAGCATTGATATTTATTAAACTTTAATTTAGCTGTCATTGTTTTCCTGAGTAAACTAGCACATTGGTCACTAAGTCAGTCACAACTTTACAATTTCATCCGCCACTCCTAAAAAATGACAAATACATCCCCCAACCAGCCCATTGTCATTCAGTTTATCTTAAATGTTAACTTTACTTCTAACACTATTAAAAATTGTAAATGTGTCACATTAAGTAACAACAAGGACATCCATGTGGTTTAAAATGATAGAGTTTCATGGGTCCCTTTTATAAGTGTTCTTTGACTACCTAAAATTACCCAAGAATCACTATCTTCTCGCCCAAATTCATTTGGAAGTTCTCAGACCTCTATTAGGGCAAAGTTTCTCTATGTAGGAGACCCATCATTGATGGAGTGTTTGAAGGTCATTGTTGATGGAGAAATTACGGATGGACCATTTCGAAGTCTTTGAACTCGTAAGGGATACTGACTAGGTTCAAATCACTTCTATAATGATTTTCTATAATGTTAAGGGTTACAAAAATTAGGTTTTATTAGGGTTGAAGGGAATTCTATTTATGTTTAATTGGTTTTGTAATGGTTTGTCTGAAAATAATATGTTATGCAAAGGTATTAGGGGGGAGGGTATGTGTGGGTCTCCTTCAATTTGTCCTGATTAGTATTGGTATTAAGTAAATATATTTGTCGGTCCTTGACTTTAAAGCAACCAGAAAATTAGGTTTTCTATATTTTTAAATACCCTAGTTAGTCCCTGAGGTTATTCCTTGTTAGCCAAATAGATTTTTTCCGTTTAAACATATGAGGGTCCCGTTAATTAATAAGTTAAAACATCGCAACCAGTGAACTTATGGAAGGCCATGCAGATACTGGAACAACGTCATTTGAGGAAAATTAATAAAAAAGAGTAGACAATGACGTTTATGAACTCATTTTTTAGGCATGGTTGTGTTTAGTTAATGGACCCTGATTTTACTCCCTTCAATTCCAATTTATTCTCTACTGAAGTGAAGAAGTGAAGTGGAGAGTGTAAGATCCCCCACTTAATTACCTAAATTTTTAACCATTTAAATAAAATCTCAATAAATTTTTCATAAAATATTTGATTGATAATTAATTAAACCTCCTAAGGAATCAAATGATTCCAAAATAGCATCTAATAGCACTCCTAAAGCCTATGGTTCAATTATAATTACTAAAACATGCATAACAGGAACAGTGACAATATGTGAATAGTGTGTAATAGCTAGACACGTCTGATTGTTGGTAATATAAAGCCATTTAGGTTTTGGTTTAAAAAGTCAAGCATAGGTACCATTTTTTCCTTGTATAAGGAGTGATGCATTTAATGAGCCAAAATAAACAACAAAGGGTCATATTATAATTGCTTTTATATATTTCTCTCCTATATATAAAGACTGAAGAGTTTATGATAGAGTTGTGTGAGTTTACTCCATTTGCTACGGTGAACACTCCTGATTTTGAAGTGACTCGAAAGATTCGTTGTCCTTGTTCAAAGTACAAATGCATGAGTTTTGAATATGTGGATGATGTTATGTGCCACCTAAGTGAGAAGGGATTCATGGAAGGATACTACTGGTGGTACAACCATGCTGAGTAGTTACTGCCCAGGCTACAGGCCGTAACCGTGCAACAGTCTTACTACGAGGTCGATGGGAACAGGGATATGTACAACAAAATAGAGCAGATGGTGATGGATCATGTTGGACCCTCCATCGGGCATATACTAGAACATGATGACCGAGTGTGAACACCATTATTAAAATAATAAAATAAATAATAATCTCCTACACCATTCCGGAAATTCCGTTCAGAATCTGGAATTGGTTCCCCGACAGTCCTTCAATCATCTACGTTTTCTTCCTCTCCTGATCCTAATATAAGGATGAAAAAACAGAGGACTCCTCTCTGAACTCAGGACCCCCAACAACAACAATCTCAAAAAAAAACCCACAAAACCCAAAACCAAAGCACCAACAGCAACAATGGAAATAACAAAAACAACAAAAAGAAAAGAACAAGAGAAGAAAAAGCTACCGGGCCGCTGACCACCGACGCTCCCTTCGATGAGCCAGCCACCAGATTTGACTCTGATCTGCACCCTCGAACAACGCCGGCCAAGCTCACGATCACCGACGGCACCTGCACAACAGCGAATGACCAGCTCCGGTCTTCACCGTCGACTTCCGCCTCACGTGACGCCGGCCCAGAACCGTTCCCCACCAGCGTCGTCCCCCATCTCTCGATCGGTTTCTCTCTTCTTCCTCTCCCTCTCTCGATTTCTCTTCCTTTCTCCTGCTCCAAGTTTCTACCCCCCACCCCTGATACGTTCATTCCCCTTCTTCTTTTAACTCTCTTTTGTTTTCTTTTTTTAGTTCCTAGGTTTAGTTACTTGGGCCTCAGATAGTGAGGCCCATTTTTAATGATTTTTCTTCTTCTTTTCTTTTGTTTTGCAATGGGCTCCTAAAGCCCAGAGATCCTTTATTATTATTTTTTTTAAAAAAAAAGTAGATTAGTGTTATTACTATTAATATTATTATTAAAATGTTAGGAGCCAAACTTTGTTTTTATATGTTAGGAAATGCTAAATATTGTTTATTTTAAGGTATTTTAAACTTAGAAAAAAAAACAAACAAATAGAGAATAATAGGTGGATAAAATGAATAATTTTACTTACATGTCAAATAAAAATATAAGACACTAAAATCTAAACTTCCTTCTCAAAATAAAGATTCGGTTTTTTTTGTGTTTTCTATTTACGTTAATTTTTAATATCAAAAATTTAAAAATATTAAACATATGTTTGTTTTACAATAAATAGTCTTTCAAATTAGATAATAAAAAGATTAGATATCTTTTCCTAAAAAGTACAATAAATATTTTGTCTAAAAATAAAAATCTAAAATATCTTTCCTAAAAATAACAATAAATGGTTTCTTTATTTTGTGATGAATCTTAAAACAATACACAAATTTAAAATCTATACATATCTTTTTTTTAAAGTAATGATCATAAAAAAAATCAAAACATCTTTTCTAAAATAAAGGTACAATTAGTTTTTCATTTATGATTAGTTTTAAAAATAAGGTTGTATCAAGATCTAAATATATCTTTTATAAAAAAATAATTAATTTCTTATACTAAATCAAATCTTATAAGTAATGTCGTGCAAAATCAATGTTGCCCAAATTTATAGGATCTTAAAGGTTTATGCACGTGCGATCTTCTTCACCTTGTATCTCTCTTTCCTTATAAAATTTCTTTCATTATTAAAAATCAAAATCAATCAAAAACAATTCAAATATTTTTCTTTCAAAATTAATTTTTCTCAAAGAACTATGTGACCCTGATTTCTCGAAAGCTTGAGAATACGTAGGAGCGGGAAACAGTTCCTGTCGGGCCCATCTTTCTTTATTTAATTTTTTTTAGAATTTTTGTTTTTGTTTTGTTCTTAAAAGGAGGAGCGAGGTTAATTTGGACGAGACGTCCTGTTAATCTCATGTTTTTTTTAATAATATCTTTCTTTTTTTTTAAAAAAAAGAGGAGCTAGGTTAATTTGGATGAGACGTCCGGTTAATCTCATGATTTTCAATAATATTTTTTTTGAAAGGAGGAGCGAGATTAATTTGGACGAGACGTCCTGTTAATCTCATTTTTTTTATAATATCTTTTTTTAAAAAAAAGTGGAGCGAGGTTAATTTGGACGAGACGTCTTGTTAATCTCATGTAAAAATCCTGTGTCTATTTTTGTTTATTTTTGTATACTTTGTCATTTCATATGTTTTCTTTTCTTGAAGAAGGTAAAATAATTTCTGGGCTAATTATAATACGCGCTATCATATTGAGGTAACCGTTTTTTATAACGGACAGTTGTGAGGTGCTAATACCTTCCTCACCTGTAATTAGACTCCCGAACATAGAATTTCATTTTTACAACCAGTGCTTTAACAAAGGTTTTTTCGGTATTTTATCCTTAAAAATATTGGTGGCGACTCCCTGTTCTCTTTTCGAAAGGATTTCAAATCCGCGTGTTAATATTTTGAGGGTCGGCCGTGCCGCCGCGATCCCGGTCGCGACAGATGGCGACTCCACTGGGGAAGAGAGAGAGTCAAGCCAGTCAATTTGATAGCGCATGTTTTAATTAGCATATTAATTATTTAACTTCTCCCTTTATTTTATTTTATTTTATTTTATTTTATTTTTATTTGTTTTTTTGTTTTTTTTGTCAATGTTTGTATATGGTTTCTGTTTTATTTGTATTCTATCATTTATGTTCTGTTAATGTCTGTGTAATTATTGAACCCTAGGGTAGATGACTTTATTTGTTGGTCCGTGTTTGTTCTATGTGCAGGATGAATAAGGTACAGGTATTGAATGCCTCTTTCACACACTACACTCACAGTTTGCACACACTTTTGAGTGGGACCCTATACCCGGGCCCAAATAAAACTTAAGATTAGGGGAGGTTGATAGCGGAGCCATTTGGGATGTACTTCCTGTCTGGTTACCGTGAGAATCTCAGCTAGAGTTTGACTTATTCATGGTGCCCACACCTAGTAGACTTCCTACTGTTGTGGCCAATATCATGAGTAGGATCTTGGCTCTAGTGACCTTTAGAAGTTTTAGAACAAGCCACCTAATGCGAGATATCACTGTTAGACAAACCTTAGTACCATTAGGAGGCCTTCAGAAAAACCCGACTTAAGGCACAAAGGGGCAAACTTTACTTCTACCTTTTCTCATTCTCACTTTCCCTTCTGATCCAAATTAGAGGACCACTTGCCCGTTTAGTGGATTACTTTTTCCAAAAATAACATATTTTTAACCAGTGATCCTTTAATGGGCGAGTAGTCCTTTCCTTTTATGCACAAGTCTTTGGGCCTTGAGTTACGGATGTTTTGAATAAAAAAAAGCAAAAGAAAAGTATATATCAAAAAAAGAATAAAAAATTTTAAGTTTTTTGTATTGACAATGATCAGAAAATCCGTGGCTCACCTGACCCTTGATTTGTCACAAGTTTTGTTAAATCGAAACCTCCCTAAATACAAAAGTGTTTTCAAGAAAGTTACTAGGGGAGTATCGATTTGCAAAGCACGTCAGTTTCCAATGACTGATTTTCTCATGTTCTTGCAGGAAGCTATCAAGAGCTTAGCCAGTACCTCTGAGTGAAAATATGGAAATTAACATGAGATCAGATAGTTGTGGTACAAATATACCCGAGTTGAAAAAATTACTGCATGTTAAGGCTAGGAAAGTCGATACAACCAGTTTGCAAGCATTAGGCAAGAAATTGGATATGAATCAGAAAATGACCTTCTCAAGGAAATATGGGAGGATTTTAAAGCTGCTAGAAGTGGAGGTACAAGTCGAGGCAATTACTTCTTTGATTCAGTTCTATAACCCACCTCTCCGTTGTTTCACCTTCCGAGACTTTCAATTGGCTCCATCTGTTGAGGAGTTCGAACAGATCCTGGGGATGCCACTAGAAGGACAAATGCCTTACCGCCACCTTGGACGTCATGCGAATATTGTTACCATCGCTGATGTCCTAAGGATTCACCCGAAAGTGTTAAGAAGTAAGCAACTAAATAGAAATCAGATCCTGGGGTTTGATCGGGAATATTTTGAGAAGCACATGCACTTGCTGGCTGAGAAAGGAGATTGGAAAGCCTTCATGGATACCTTGGCTCTCACCATTTATGGTGTTATCTTGTTCCCCAATATTGACAATTACATAGACTATGATGCCATTGGCATTTTCCTTGCCCGCAAGTTCAAATCTGAAAATCCTGTCACTGCTATCTTGGTAAATATATACTGCACCATGGACTTCCGCTATACACAAGGTGGAAAGAGAATCATTTGTTGTCTACCTGCTCTGTATGTGTGGCTCACGTCACATGTCTTCCACCAAGTCGGCAAAGTTGAATGTCCTATTTCTGATCTGAAGTTATGCCAGTTAGTAACAAAGAACGGGCGTGAATGGGCCAATCACCTGATAGGGCTCACAGCTGATAAAGTAAGGTGGTATCCACAATGGTTGAAGGTTGACACCATTATTCACCATTGTGGAAGCTACCCGAACGTTCCTCTCATGGGCACTCAAGGATGCATTAACTATAACCCAATCATAGCCAAACGTCAGCTAGCTTATCCATTGCTTGGGCCGCCCGATGAAGAATCGCTTATTCCTTTTGTCCTTTACTACTCAGAAGGAGATTGTACCTTTGTTATTCGGGATATAGCAAATGCATGGAAGAAGGTCCACAGACAAGGAAAAGAACTAGGAGCTTGAAGCCATGCCGTGAAGGACGAATACTACCAATGGATCCTGAATAGGGTTTCCATTGTCAAGCTGCCTTTCAGAAGTCCCTCCTATCTCCCAACAAGCACACCTGTTCCCCCACCTACCCTTGAAGAGGAGGCCATGAAAGCCAAGATAAAGGAGTTAATTGTAAAAAATAAGAAGCTAGAGAAAGACTTGCTAAAGTCTCAACAAGAATGCGCCTTCAGATAAAGGAGAACTTAGAAAGCAAGCAAACCATCAAGGAGATTGGAAAAAAATGGAAAATCGAAAGGGATTACTTGAGGAAGCACAGTCAAAGCCTCCGAACAGCTAATACTCAATTGAGAATGAAGAGCAAGCAAAGGGATATTATGTTGGCTGACAAGCAACTCTTGAGGGACATGTTGGAAAAAGCCAAAGAGCACGAGCAAAATGCCTTGGTGCAAAGAGAGCTCTTACAATTGCAAGTGAGCCAATTAGAGCATCAGCTTAATGAGGTGGTAGAAGCTTGCCAGCATGAGATAAATGGCGAGCGGCAGCGCGTGATAGATACTGAGCAAGAATGTCGTGAGGCTATCCGTATTTTGAAAACTGAAATGACACAACAAGATGAAGTTATTCATTCATGGATGAACCGCTTCGCCCACTTGGCACATTTGACTAATGGGGTTCTGGAAGACCTCCCGTTCCTACTTAAGCAAGCTGAGGGGATGGTTAATCCTCTTAACACCCCAAAAGAAATTGTAACCTTCCTTGATTATTGTAGAGAAAGGATTTGTAAAATGGGGGCCATGATTGCCCGAGCTAGGAATGGCTGATTTACTTTTTCTGCATAAAAAATAGATTGGCAGCAATAATGTATTTTGGTGGAATTCAAAAAAAAGGGGATTCTTTTGTCTCCACAACTATCTCATGTTAATTTCCACTTATCACATACTTAGTACTTTTGAACGTGACGTTCTGAGAAACGGTTGGAGGATACTGGCCAAGTTCCGCGATAGCTTCATGCATCATACTATTTGTTTTTCCTTTTTGCTTTCTTTTTAACAATTTCGTGTTTTGACTTCCATTAGACATTACGCGTAAGCATCCTTACCAGACCCGACTCCAAACGAGACTCATGGCCGAAGCAGAAATCAAGGACGAAGATTTCAGAAACGAGTTCAACCAGCTAAAGGAACAGGTAGCCGAGTTGACCAAGCTTTTGGAAAAGAGAATCACAGAAGGGGGCTCCTCTGCAGGTATTGAAGACACCCAACAACAGCCTACCACCCTGCTACATCCCCCAGGTTTTGGTCCGACAAGGACTCAATTTCCCAATCCAATGGCTCCCCCTCTCACTATCAATGTTGGAAGGCCTAACCCTGCTGCTGATCCCCAACCACACTACGGCATGTCCTATGCACAACAACATACATTTGTTGGCCCAGATGGTAACCCGGTACCTTTTTCGCCTTATGGCTTACCACCGGGATACTTCCCCCCATTGCTCACTAACCCACAAGACACCACCCACGACCACCAAGCAATGAATCCCCATACCTCGCACCCCGCTCAGCCCACTATACCATCACTTCATGAGCCACAAATTGCCCAAGCACAAGTCGCTCAAGCTCAAGCCACTCCAGCTCAAGCCACCCCAGCCCAAGTCACCTAGATAGCCCAGCCAGTCTATATTGCATAACCTACGGGCCAACCCTAGGGTCCTCCATTAAACTTTGGCCCAACAAGTCAGCCTCATGCATCTATACCTTTCCACCAGCTTTACGGCTATCCATATGGGTACATGAACCCTTATACTGCCAATCCACAAGGCATGACCCAAATGGTAAACCCAGTAACCGATTATAGAACAGTCGATATCTCCCAAAAAGGAAAGATAGAGATCTTAGAGGAACGGCTAAGGGCTGTGGAAGGAGTGGAAGGTTTTGGATTGATTGATGCTTCTGAACTCTGCCTAGTCCCAGATGTCATTATTCCCCCTAAGTTCAAAATACCAGATTTTGACAAATATCAGGAAATGACTTGCCCAAGAAATCATCTCATAATGTACTGCCGGAAGATGGCGTCTCATTCATCCGATGACAAGCTGTTAATCCACTATTTCCAGGATAGTCTAGCCGGGGCTGCCCTCACCTGGTATGCCCACTTGGAACGAACCCGTATTCGATGCTGGAAGGACTTGGTAGACGCTTTCTTGAAACAGTACAAATACAATTTAGACATGGCACCCGACAGAGTGCAGCTACAGAACATGACAAAAAAGGATAGTGAGACATTTAAGGAGTATGCTCAACGGTGGCGTGAAACAGCTGCATAGGTTGACCCCCCGCTGTCCGAGAAGGAAGTAGTAGCGATGTTCATCGATACGCTTCAGTCACCCTTCTATGACAGAATGATAAGCAGTGTTTCCTCCAATTTCTCTGACATTGTGACCATCAGGGAGAGAATAGAAAGTGGGGTGCGAACAGGGAAGATTATCTGAGGCCCATCTAGGGCATCCAATGTGAAAAGACCAGCGCCAGGTGATGGCAGGAGAAGAGACGGGGAGACCAACTTTGTCTCTTATATCAGAAAAGGGACCAACCAAGACCATTCACCCCACCATTTTTCAAGCCCTCAATTCTTATGCACCGAATCCATATGTGGCTGCTGCCGTCCATAACCCAACCCCTTATCCTCCTCATTTTCGTCCACCCATAGTTAGAGCACCTATACCACAACCTATGCCATATCGTCCTCCACAACAAACAGTTCAGCCACCCGATCCTAATCAGAATGCAAAGAAGCCTAACAATGACCATACACTGATGCAATTCGATCCCATCCCAATGACGTACACTGAACTTTTCGTCTCTCCTCATTCGTAGCGGATTAGTGGCACCCTACCCTTTAAAGCCAGTAGAACCCCCTTACCCCAAGGGGTATGATCTTAATGCCCGGTGTGATTATCACGCTCGAGCGCCGGGGCATTCTACTGAAAACTGTATGGCATTGAAGTATAAAGTAAAGGATCTGATTAAAGCCAACTGGATTAACTTTAAGGAAGGCAGCCCAAATGCCGCCACAAATCCCCTACCTAACCATGGAAATTCAGGGGTCAACACCGTGGAAAATGATGAGGAGTGCGTTAAGAATGTTGCTGACATAAGAATGCCATTAAGGGTAGTTCATTCCCTTTTGCTTGAAAGGGGATTAATTGAAGGGACCTGGAGTGTGGAACATGATTGCGAGCAGACTGTCGAACGCCAAGGCTTCTGTGAGGTCCTTCAAAGCCTTATGGACAGCCATATTGTGCAGGTTTGTAAACGCCATGGAGATGAGGTCGACATGGTCGAGGAACAAACAGGGGCACAGGTCCCTAAGCCCTTGACAATTTTTTACAGCAGGAACCCTCAAGCAGCTCCTGTTTCTGTACAACCAATCATCACTATTCAAGCACCCACCCCATTTGCGTTCAAAGATTCTTAGGCTGTCCCTTGGAAGTACAACGCAGATGTGATCGTTGCAAGCTCGGCAATGAATGACCCGTCTCCTTCGTCCGTCACAAATATTGTTGGGGTAGGAGGTGTAACCCAGAGTGGAAGAGTATACGCCCCTCCAGAGCCAAAGAAGGATCAGATTACCGGAAAAGCTAAGGTGGGCAAAGAAGGTGCCAATGGTGAAATCAAAAGGGCCGTGACTGATGAAGAAGCCCATGAATTCTTAAAGTTTATTAGCCAGAGCGAATATCAAGTGCTTGACCAACTGACCCATACTCCTGCAAAAATCTCTTTGTTATCATTACTGATGAGCTCTGAGCCACATCGGAAGATGTTGATGAAGGTCCTGAACGAGGCCCATGTCAGTCATGACATTCCCGTCGATAAGTTTCAAGGAATAGTGGGGCATATTATTGCAAACAACTATCTGACCTTCACTGACGACGAAATACCAACGGAGGGAATTGGGCACAACAAAGCTCTCCATATCTCTGTAAAGTGCCGAGATTACATCCTAGCAAAAGTACTTATTGACAATGGGTCATCCCTCAACGTCATGCCAAAATCTATATTGGCCAAGTTACCATTCGATGGGACTTATATGAAGCCAAGTGCCACAGTAGTACGAGCTTTCGATGGAACTCGGAGGGAGGTCATGGGTGAGATTGAGCTGCCCATACAGGTTGGGCCATGCACGTTCCAGGTCCTTTTTCAAGTCATGGATATCTCGCCTGCCTACAGCTGTTTATTAGGCAGGCCGTGGATCCATTCTGCTGGAGTGGTACCCTCTACCTTGCACCAAAAACTAAAATTCATAATTGACAACAAGCTGGTAATTGTCTCTGGTGAGGAGGACCTTCTGGTCAGCAAACCTCTGACAACCCCTTACATTGAGGCAGCAGAAGAGGCCCTTGAAACTTCTTTCCAAGCATTAGAGATAGCAAACGCTACCTATGTAGGGGAAGGAGCCACAATGGTAAAAGCTTACATGCCAAGTGCATCTTTAATGATGGCAAAGATTATGCTGCGTGAAAGGTATAAACCTGGAAGAGGGCTAGGACATGCTTTGAATGGAGAAGTGGAACCTATACGCCTGCTTGAGAACAGAAATGGTTTTGGATTAGGATACCGGCCCACAGCTGCCGACAGAAAAAGGGTAGAGGAAGAGAAAAGGGAAAGAAGGGCTGCTCGTCTTACCGGTAGAGAACCTCATACTGCAAGAATCCCCATCTGTGATCTCTACCAGAGCTTTCGGAGCGCCGGACTAATGCCTCCAGACCAAGTGGCTGTCATTGAAGAAAGTCCCTGTGATAATATTGATTTTGTGATTGCTTGTCCACCGGGCCAAGAACTTCATAACTGGGAGGCCGTCGAGCTCCCCACGACTTTGAATGTTTCACCAAAGTAATTTGTTTATGCTTTAAGTACTTATTCGTCCCTCTGCTCTGCCTAAGGCTTTGGGACTCTTCCATGTAATAAGGGTGAAAAAAAACTTGTTTTTATCATTTTCATCAATAAACGCGTATCGAAATCCAGAAAAAAACTCTTCTTGTGTCCTTTATCCTTGTTTTGAATCCTTTTTACTCGCTTGTTCCTTCTTTTCATTTGCCATAACACACTAAATTGCAGATCTGAAAATAACTCTCTTGAGGATAGTGAGGTCGCAATCCTGTTTCACGACTTCGATCACCCAGTTGATTACGCCGATGAGGAAGGTGGGGAAGATTGTGAGCCACCGCCTGAGCTGACAAGGTTGTTAGAGCAAGAGGATGAAGGGATTCAACCCTACCTAGACATAGTTAAGGTCATCAATTTGGGAAATAAAGAGAATAAGAAGGAAGTCAAGATCGGTACTGCCCTAAGTAGAGAACAAAGAGAAGATTTAATCAAGCTGTTAATGGAATTTTGTGATGTCTTTGCCTGGTCTTATCAAGATATGCCTGGACTCGATGCTAGCATTGTCGAGCATAGACTACCCTTAAAACCTGAGTGCCCTCCAATAAAGCAGAAACTACGCCGAATGAAGCCAGAAATGCTCTTAAAGATCAAAGAGGAGGTTAAGAAGCAGTTTGATGCTGGGTTCCTAGCTGTGGCAAAATACCCTCAGTGGGTAGCCAACATTGTTCCTGTCCCAAAAAAGGATGGAAAGGTACAAATGTGTGTGGACTACCGAGGTTTGAATAGGGCTAGTCCCAAGGATGATTTTCCCCTACCACAGATCGATGTTTTGGTTGATAATACAGCTCAACATTCCATTTTCTCATTCATGGATGGTTTCTCGGGGTATAATCAAATTAAAATGGCACCTGAAGATATGGAGAAGACCACGTTTATCACTCTATGGGGCATATTTTGTTACAAGGTGATGTCCTTTGGGTTGAAAAATGCTGGGGCAACTTATCAGAGAGCAATGATGACTCTTTTCCATGATATGATGCATAAGGAGATAGAAGTCTACGTGGATGACATCATTGCTAAATCTAGGACAGATGAAAGGCACATTAGCGATCTAAGGAAGCTTTTTGAACGGTTGAGAAAGTTCAGGCTAAGATTGAACCCTACCAAGTGCACGTTCGGTGCAAGGTCAGGCAAGCTGCTAGGGTTTATAGTAAGCAAAAGAGGGATAGAGGTTGATCCCGACAAAGTCAAGGCGATTCTCGAGATGCCTCCTCCCCGTACAAAAAAAGAAGTCCGAGGATTCTTCGGAAGGCTCAATTATATTACCCGATTTATTTCACAATTGACAGCGACTTGTGAACCGATCTTCAAGTTACTCCGCAAGAATCAACCGGGGCGATGGGATGAGAACTGTCAAGCAGCTTTTGAAAAGATTAAGCAGTACCTACAAGAACCACCAATTTTGGTGCCCCCAACCCCAGAAAGGCCACTTATATTGTATCTGACTGTATTGAACGAATCCATGGATTGTGTGTTGGGAGAGCACGATGAAACTGGAAAGAAGGAACACGTTATCTACTACTTAAGCAAGAAGTTCACTGATTGTGAAATGAGGTACTCCGCTTTAAAGCGGACTTGTTGTGCATTAGCATGGGCCGCTAAGCGCCTAAGGTAATACATGTTGAGTCACACCACTTGGCTAGTTTCTAAAATGGACCCCGTCAAGTACATTTTTGAAAAACCTGCTTTGACCGGAAGGATCGCTCGTTGGGAAGTGCTATTAACTGAGTACGACATAATATATGTCACTCAAAAGGCCATAAGAGGAAGTGCCCTGGCCGATTACTTGGCACACCAACCCATCAATGATTATCAGTCGATGCAATTTAACTTCCCGGATGAAGATATCCTGGCACTATTCAATAAGGAAGGTGGTCAGAAAGAGAAATGGACCCTAAGATTTGATAGAGCTTCTAATGCATTGGGGCACGGAATTAGGGCTATCTTGATTTCACCTGATAAGGAATTTATCCTTATCTGTGCCAGATTGTGTTTTGACTGTACCAATAACATTGCTGAATATGAGGCATGCTCATTAGGAATCCAAGCAGCGTTGGATGCACAAGTAAAATTGTTGGAAGTTTATGGGGCCTCTGCTTTGGTTATCCACCAATTGAAAGGCGAGTGGGAGACTAGGGATAGTAAGTTGATTCCTTATTATGATCATATCAAGGAAATGATCAAAGAGTTTGACGAGATCTCTTTTCATCACGTTCTCCGGGATGACAATCAAATGGCTGATGCCTTGGCTACCCTTGCCTCAATGTTCAAAGTAAATATTGACTACGATATGCCTATCATCGAAGTAAAGAAGCATTGTGAGCCTGCATACTGCCAAATGATGGAAAAGGAGTCTGATGGGAAACCTTGGTACCATGATATTAAGAGATATATCCAGAGTCAAGAATACCCCGAGGGTGCTACAGAAAATAATAAGAAGACCCTAAGACGACTCGCCATGGGTTTCTTCTTAAATAGGGATGTGCTTTACAAAAGAAATTATGACTCTGTCCTTCTTCGCTGTGTTGATGCTGTTGAGGCAAACGAAATCATAAGGGATGTTCATGAAGGATCTTTTGGGACTCACGCTAATGGACATGCCATGTCAAGAAAGATCTTGAGGGCTAGTTATTACTGGATTACCATGGAAGCGGACTGCTTCACCTATGTTCAAAAATGTCATAAATGTCAGATATACGCTGACCATATTCATGCACCCTCATCATCCCTGAATGTCTTGTCGGCACCATGGCCCTTCTCAATGTGGGGCATGGATGTCATTGGGCCCATCGAGCCAAAAGCCTCAAACGGTCATCGTTTTATCTTGGTAGCCATCGATTATTTTACCAAATGGGTAGAAGCAGCTTCATATACCAGTGTAACAAGGAATGTTGTGGTCAAATTCATCAAGCGAGAACTGATATGCCGATACGGCCTACCAAGTCAGATCATTACTGACAATGGTACGAATTTGAACAACAAAATGATGAAGGAACTCTGTGAAAGCTTTAAAATTCACCATTACAATTCCTCTCCTTATCGGCCTAAGATGAATGGGGCGGTTGAGGCGGCCAACAAGAACATCAAGAAGATAGTACAGAAGATGGTAGTCACTTATAGAGATTGGAGCGAGATGCTTGCTCTACATGGGTATCGCACCTCGGTCTGAACCTCGACAGGGGCAACCCCGTTCTCTCTCGTATATGGAATGGAAGCGGTCTTGCCTTTTGAAGTAGAGATCCCGTCCCTTCGGGTGATGATGGAGGCAAAATTAGAAGAAGCTGAGTGGGTTTAGGCTCGACATGACCAACTAAACCTGATCGATGGTAAAAGATTGACTGCCCTCTGTCATGGTCAGTTGTATCAGAGGCGTATGAAACGAGCATTCGAGAAGAAAGTATGACCTCGACGGTTCCAAGAAGGAGACCTGGTACTCAAGAAAATTCTACCGATTCAAAAGGACAATCGAGGCAAATGGACTCCTAATTACGAAGGACCATATGTTGTGAAGAGGGCTTTTTCTGGGGGAGCCTTAATACTCACTAATATGGATGGCAAGGATTTGCCAATGCCTATAAACGTAGATGCAGTGAAGAAGTACTATTCTTAGGGAGGGAATGTCAGTAACAAAGAAAAAAAAGAGAAGAGGTAAAAAAAAAGAAAAGAAAAATAATGCTCGCTAGGCTGAAAACCTGAAAGGGCGGTTTAGGCAAAAGTTAGAGTGACCCGGTGAGTCGAAAACCCGAAAGGGCGGCTCAGGCAAAAGTTATGGTCAAATTTCTGGTAATGCGAATAAGACCTCTGACTCAAAGAAGTACGAGTCCAAGCTCGGGCACATGAATCATCGTCGAACTTACCTTTCCAAAAGCCAAGTCGAAGGGTGAACATGAAGTCGTGTTGGGGGTTAAGACTGTCACCAGTCTCAGAGATTCACTGGAGGATCCATGAACCCTCCCTGTTGCACTTATCCTTGACCTATTCTATATGACCTCATTCATTTCATTTACCTTCCTTATTTTTCTTTCTCTGTGCTTGCTTAACATGCATGAATAAAATTCCCCTTCTGCGATACGTGTTATGAATTTTGTTGATCTAATAAAAACATGTGTTTTAATAAAATAAATGGAAGAATGGTAAACATTTAAAGTCATGAGGGACAAGATGCTCCTATTACTCGACCTCATCTTGGGCGATCATCACAGAGACTTGGCCAGGCACGCGCTCTGAAGCTATGGTTGCCTCATTCGTTCTGCTTCGTCCATGAGTCATCTCAGGGATCACGGTCTCAAAAGGATCTACCAGAATTTTAATTTATTCTCTACATTACTTACCCTTTTTCATGAAGGTTGATAAAAAAGGACAATCGCCAAAGCTGGCACTTTTCAAATTCTCTTCCCCAGTGGAACCGTAATCATGCCAAAGTTGGAACTTCTCAAATTCTCTTCCCCAGTGGAATCGCAATCACTAAAGCTGGTACTTCTCAAAGTTTTTTCCTCAAACCGCCAAAGCTGGTACCTTCAAAACCACCAAAGCTGGTACCTTTGAAAACGCCAAAGCTGGAACCTCTGAAAACCTTTCCTCAATCACCAAAGCTGGCACCTTCAAAGTCTCCTCCTCAACTGCAAAAGTTGATATCTTTTAAGTTTCCTCTCCCTAATGGAATCGTAATCACCAAAGCTGGCACATTCAAAGTCTCCTCCTCAACTGTAAAAGTTGATATCTTTTAAGTTTCCTCTCCCTAATGGAATCGCAATCACCAAAGCGGGTACTTCTCAAAGTTTCCTCCTCAATCGCCAAAGATGGCGTCTTTTGAGTCTCTTTTCATGAGTTGCCAAGGTCGGCATCTTTCAAGTTTCTTTCACTAAAACTGGTATACAAAGCTTTCGCTTCAATTGCCAAAGTTGGCATGCTATTCATTCTTCCTAATTGCCAAGCTTGGCATCATGTTTCTTCTTCAATCGCCGAACGAGGCACCCTCTACTTTGTAGTCGTCAAATAAGGCACCTTTTCTGTCAAAAAGCTTCAGGAACCCACTCCTAGGCTATACCATTTTTCAATCTGAGCCAGGGGCATTCCCCCCCAAGTCATTTATTTTCTGTCAAAATAGCTTCAGGAACCCACTCCTAGGCTATCCCATTTTTCAATTTGAACCAGGGGCATTCTCCAAGTCATTTATTTTCTGTCAAATAGCTTTAGGAACCCACTCCTAGGCTATCACATTTCCCAATTTAAGCCAGGGGCATCTCCCCTAAGTCATTTATTTTTTGTCAAATAGCTTCAGGAACCCACTCCTAGGCTATCATATTTCCCAATTTGAGCCAGGGGCATCTCCCCTAAGATATTTATTTTCTGTCAAATAGCTTCAGGAACCCACTCCTAGGCTATCACATTTCCCAATTTGAGCCAGGGGCATCCCCCAAGTCATTTATTTTCTATCAAATAGCTTCAGGAACCCACTCCTAGGCTATCACATTTCTCGATTTGAGCCAGGGACATCCGCCTAGTCATTTATTTTCCGTCAAATAACTTCAGGTACCTATTCCTAAGTTATATCCTTCGATCCAAACATGTTGGGACAATTTCCCGTCATTCATTTTTCTTTGAAGCTTTAAGTATTTCTCTCTAGGCTACTCCCGTTCAATATCAAGGAAATATCCCTTGATTTGTTCCGGGATGGAGCTCAAACTTCAATCGTCAAACTTGGAACCTTGTTCATCTTCCCCAATTATCAAAGTTGACAATTCTTCAAACTTCTCTAGGGCTTTTAGGATTCTCAATGTCAAAGTTGGCACTTCAAACAGTTTCCATAATATATTTTAGGTTTTCTTATTCCCAAAATTGACACCTCTTCAAGTCTTCACCGCACTTCTTAAGCTTTCTATTTGCCGAAGTTGGCTCTTCTTTAAGTCATCATTGCCAAAGTTGGTACTTTTAAGTCTTTCTTATTGCCAAAGCTGGCATTATTTGAGTCTTTTATTTGTTAAAATTGTTACCTCTTTGAGGTTATTAGTGTTAATATGCTGTTCATGTCTTTACTTCCTTTTCACGATATGAATGAATCATTCATATTTATGAAAGAATCATTCATATTTTCATGAATAGAAAGTAAAGGGGGGCAACTGTGAACACCATTATTAAAATAATAAAATAAATAATAATCTCCTACACCATTCCGGAAATTTCGTTCGGAATCCGGAATTGGTTCCCTGACAGTCCTTCAATCATCTTCATTTTCTTCCTCTCCTGATCCTGATATGAGGATGAAAAAACAGAGGACTCCTCTCTGAACTCAGGACCCCCAACAGCAACAATCTCAAAAAAAAAACCCACAAAACCCAAAACCAAAGCACCAACAGCAATAATGGAAATAACAAAAACAACAAAAAGAAAAGAACAAGAGAAGAAAAAGCTACTGGGCCGCTGACCACCGACGCTCCCTTCGACGAGCCAGCCACCAGATTTGACTCTGATCTGCACCCTCGAACAACGCCGGCCAAGCTCACGATCACCGACGGCACCTGCACAACCGCGAACGACCAGCTCCGGTCTTCGCCGTCGACTTCCGCCTCGCGTGATGCCGGCCCAGAACCGTTCCCCACCAGCGTCATCCCCCCTCTCTCGATCGGTTTCTCTCTTCTTCCTCTCCCTCTCTCGATTACTCTTCCTTTCTCCTGCTCCAAGTTTCTACCCCCCACCCTTGATACGTTCATTCCCCTTCTTCTTTTAACTCTCTTTTGTTTTCTTTTTTTAGTTCCTAGTTTTAGTTACTTGGGCCTCAGATAGTGAGGCCCATTTTTAATGATTTTTCTTCTTCTTTTCTTTTGTTTTGCAATGGGCTCCTAAAGCCCAAAGACCCTTTATTATTATTTTTTTTAAAAAAAAAGTAGATTAGTGTTATTACTATTAATATTATTATTAAAATGTTAGGAGCCAAACTTTGTTTTTATATGTTAGGAAATGCTAAATATTGTTTATTTTAAGGTATTTTAAACTTAGAAAAAAAACAAACAAAAATATTTATAATATAAACACTCTTTTCTTTAGAGAATAATAGGTGGATAAAATGAATAATTTTACTTTCATGTCAAATAAAAATATAAGACACTAAAATCTAAACTTCCTTCTCAAAATAAAGATTCGATTTTTTTTGTGTTTTCTATTTACGTTAATTTTTAATATCAAAAATTTAAAAATATTAAACATATGTTTGTTTTATAATAAATAGTCTTTCAAATTAGATAATAAAAAGATTAGATATCTTTTCCTAAAAAGTACAAGAAATATTTTGTCTAAAAATAAAAATCTAAAATATCTTTCCTAAAAATAACAATAAATGGTTTCTTTATTTTGTGATGAATCTTAAAACAATACACAAATTTAAAATCTATACATATCTTTTTTTTTTAAGTAATGATCATAAAAAAAATCAAAACATCTTTTCTAAAATAAAGGTACAATTAGTTTTTTATTTATGATTAGTTTTAAAAATAAGGTTGTATCAAGATCTAAATATATCTTTTATAAAAAAAATAATTAATTTCTTATACTAAATCAAATCTTATAAGTAATGTCGTGCAAAATCAATGTTGCCCAAATTTATAGGATCTTAAAGGTTTATGCACGTGCGATCTTCTTCACCTTGTATCTCTCTTTCCTTATAAAATTTCTTTCATTATTAAAAATCAAAATCAATCAAAAACAATTCAAATATTTTTCTTTCAAAATTAATTTTTCTAAAAGAACTATGTAACCTTGATTTCTCGAAAGCTCAAGAATACGTAGGAGCGGGAAACAGTTCCTGTCGGGCCTTATTTAATTTTTTTTAGAATTTTCATTTTTGTTTTGTTCTTAAAAGAAGGAGCGAGGTTAATTTGGACGAGACGTCCTGTTAATCTCATGTTTTTTAAATAATATCTTTCTTTTTATAAAAAAAAGGAGGAGCGAGGTTAATTTGAACGAGACGTCCGGTTAATCTCATGTTTTTAAATAATTTTTTTTTGAAAGGAGGAGCGAGATTAATTTGGACGAGACGTCCTGTTAATCTCATTTTTTTGTAATATCTTTTTTAAAAAAAAAGTGGAGCGAGGTTAATTTGGACGAGACGTCCTGTTAATCTCATGTAAAAATCCTGTGTCTATTTTTGTTTATTTTTGTATACTTTGTCATTTCATATGTTTTCTTTCCTTGAAGAAGGTAAAATAATTTCTGGGCTAATTATAATGCGCGCTATCATATTGAGGTAACCATTTTTTATAACGGACAGTTGTGAGGTGCTAATACCTTCCTCACCTGTAATTAGACTTCCGAACATGGAATTTCATTTTTACAACCAGTGCTTTAACAAAGGTTTTTCCGGTATTTTATCCTTAAAAATATTGGTGGTGACTCCCTGTTCTCTTTTCGAAAGGATTTCGAATCCGCGTGTTAATATTTTAAGGGTCGGTCGTGCCACCGCGATCCCAGTCGCGACACCGAGTTAGGAATGAGCATGAGAATGTAGAAGAGGATCCTAATCTGAAGGTCAAGAGATTTTATGATTTGTTGGCGGCGACTCAGACTCCATTGTGGGACGGGTACCAGAGTCACACCGAATTATGTCTCCCTAGCTGCTTTAAGCCTAAAGGTAGAATGTAATCTTTCAAGAGGTTATTTTAATAGAATGGTCGATTTGATGGGTTGCATTATGTCAAGTCATCATCGAATTCCATCAAACCTATACCATGCTAAGAAAAAAAGGGCAAACCTGAGGTTGGGTTGTGTGAAGATAAAGTGTAGTGTTGGCATATGTATGTTATTCTGAAATGAGTTTACAGACATGAGTGTCATAAAATGTGTATACTGTAATGAGGACCGCTACAAAATCGTTAAAAGAAAAGGGAAAGTAACTAGGATGACCATGAAAAAAAATGTGGTACCTATATTTTTGCATTTATTTTTATTGTATGATTGTATAGAATTTTAGATAAATTTTGTTTACAATTTATCTCATATTTATTATTTTTCAATATTTATTTTATGTCATTTTCTTTTTCATATTAATTTGCCAATTTAATATCATTAATGTATTACTAAAAATTCAACGATAGAAAATCGTAAATTACAATAATAATAGGCAATACAATTTAATATAAAAATATTTAATAGTTAACCAATATAATTAAAAAATAATTTATTAATAAAAATATAATCATCCTCCAAAAAAAGACTCACATAGACAATAGCGACGAAAAACGCACGATCGCTAACTTGCAATCAGGTAACGACGATGACGTGGTTGCTAATAGTTATAAGATAGCACGAACGTGATCTCTAATATGTAGTTATGTAGCAACGACGTACAACCGTCGCTAATATATTGCAACCTATCGATAGTGAACATGGTCGCTAGCTAGCGACGGGGCACGTGGTCGCTAATATGTAGTTACGTAGCGACAGTCGTACCCCGTCGCTAATATGTTGTAAGGTAGAGACGATGAACATGGTCGCTAATATGTAGTTAGGTACCAACGACGCACGTGGACACTATATATGTGGTTAGGTAGCGACAGTATACGGCCATCGCAAACCTGTCATCACCAGCGACAGACTAAGTGACCACGCATGGGACCAACTCAGCGACAGGCCTATGTCATTGAAAAGGTTGCGACAGGATGCTGTTGCCTTCGCTTTTAAATCAGCGATGCAGTTCGCAGTGACGGTTGGTATCCCATCAAAAATACCGTTGCTAAATGTCTTAGAGATGAAATTTATATGCTTTAGCGACAGGTCTAGTCTGTCGTTGTTCAGTATTTTTTTTAGTAGTGATGGTTGATCAAACGAACTCCTATCACACAAGTCTTGATGACTTCCCATCAAAGTTTCAGAGTACGACAGATGTAGTAGTCCACACCCTAAGCCCTGAACTAATCATGCTCTGGTACCACCTTGTAACGCCCTCGATTAACTAAGACGAATTCTTATGTCCTAACTAACTAAGGTGTTACGTAAGTTGTACAAGTAGAAGAGATTTTATATATATATATATATACACACACACACACACACACACACATTGAGTATCATAAAATAGTCTTTCTGAATTCTTGAATTATATACTATTTATTATACATACTTTTACTATCGGTCAAAAATGTAGTCTCGTCGTATTTTCCATATCAAACTAAATTCCCTCTAGTGTTCAAGTAAGAAATTTCTAAAATAACATTTCTTTATTCAAAACTTCATTATTAAATATGACTAAATGTTTTCTAAAAGTTTTATTTAAAAATAGTTAAACGCTAAATAAACCCGTATTTGTTGAAACTTGTTATTATCCATATTTTCTGTTAAAAAATTTGATATTTTTATAATTCAAAAGGCTAATATATATAGCCTCCAGGGTTTGCATAAAATTATAGGGAATTTCATTACAAATATTTCAAGACTAAAATCATTCGATTTCGATATCGGTAGGTTAACTTATGGTGAATTTAGTGAGAGAGATGCGAAATTGTCATACCTGGGACAACGGGACCGAATTGAAACTTGACAAAATTAATTGTTATCGCTTTCCTATCATATACCAAGTTTAAATATTACGCCTAGAGTTTCAATCACTAATTTAGTTCAAATTTCATGCATACACATACTAATATGTTCTTAAGATATCAAGCATAGATAAAATTTTAGGGCACGGTTAGTTATCAAAATTGAGGACTATTACGATGGTGCTACTTGTTCCACGAGGCAAAGTATGTTCCACTCTCGTTAATTTCATTTCTTCATGCTTGGTCAAAACCTAGTAGTTGGCTCATCATAAAATCTCCATTGCAAACATACTACTAAGTTACAACATATGTATTATTCAAAATTTCATAGTAAACATAAATTAAATACGTAAAAAAATTCCATAATATTTAATTTGTAAATTTTTTATTTTCTAAATTCTACTATAGTTTTAAAATTTTTATTTTCTATATTATAATTTTAAAAAATTAGTTTTTATTTTTTGAATTCTAATGTGAAATTTCATAATTTTCTATTTTCCAAATTATAATTTTCTATATTCTAATTTGAAGATTTAAAATTTTAAAATTTTTTATTTTCTATATTTTGAAATTTATTTTTTATATTTTCTAAATTTTAATTTAAAATTTCTAATACTTTTTTATGTGTAAAATTTAAAAATTCAAAATTATATTGTTAGAAATATTTCTAAATTTCTAAGATAATAAGGTTATACCTTTCTGAAGGTCTATCTATAAATTTCTAATTTTCTAAATTTTTAAAGTTCTAAATTTTATTATAACGACTCCAATGTGAAATGTAGTTCTAACAAATTAAATTTACTATAAATCACTTGTTCTAAAATTCAAATATCAATATTTTTAGAGCATAATATAGTAAATTATCTATCATAAAGTTCTTAGAATAATATACAAATGAACCAAAATCATAAAATTAAAAGAATTAAAAAGGTTATCATTAACCTTAAACAAAACTAAAATTTTAATGGGTTGAAAATATTCATTTTTATCTCACCAACAAAATGCTACTAAGGAGACACTAGACAATTGTCTTTACTGTAAAAAAACAAAATGAAATTGAGCAAGGTTAAGAGGAAAGTTTAAGAAATGTTTAGGGGAATGGGAGAAACCAGGGGTCCTGGCCCTTGGTAGCAAAGGCAATGACCCAGGGCCCATTGTCAATAGGGGTCAAAAAAATAATATCTAGCTTATGTGAAAAAAAAATCAATAAATTTTATTAGTGTAAATGGTTAATGGTAAAGTTATATAAATTTTTGCCTAAGGGTCTCTGGTTCAATTTTCACATAATACCAAAAGACAACACTGAGGCTATAATATAACAGATATATAACTAAAAGAATTATATTTTCTTGTTTTATTATTCTTCATTTCCTCTTTTTCTGTTTCTATAATTTCTTTTTTTTTTACTTTGGCGGTTTGACCCTATCTATTGACCAAGATATGTTAAGGAGTATTGATGTTGAGGTTCTCATTTGTAACACCCCTGATTTTCTGTACTCGAATCCCGATGTGATCGTCATAATTAATGAAAATGCGAATAAATTTTTCACCTTTGAAAATATTTCTAAGGCTTCACCATGATCACATCAAGACCCAAATCACAGAAAACCCAAGAGTGAGATTAAATAACCCTAAGCTGGATCGATAGATAAATTGCCCATAACGGTATACGAAAATAATAGTGTTTACAGCGGAAGAATGTGTATACCAGGCACACGCCTAGTCCCATATATGACGATATGAGAAAAGGCTCGGCAAAGCATGCAATGGCATATCGTAAACCTAATAGACAACCATCATCATTTTACATAATTACATAAGCATGCAATGCCTAAGATATAATTATATATATATATATATATATACATATACATTCGGGAATCTTCTCCCGATTTTCTCAATCATCAATGAACATCTTTCAATTTCAATCTTTCTAATATACAACAAATTATCACTTATATTCTACATATATATTCACCATCCACAAATTCAAGAATTATCTTATACATACTCAAATCTCTAAATCATCTTCATTCTCATAATCAATTCATTCATTACACAAGAACTCATAAATGATGCCGACCAAGGCACTTCCTCTACCACTATTTACCTTCACCCAAGCATTAATTAAAATCTGAACTCATCTCATGGCAACCTGCATCACGATGCTAAAAAGGAGACCACATGGGAGAGTGAGTTATACATTCAAAATGATGATTAATATATATATTATGATCATGTGTATATGCATACAAACATCATATATGCTTTGCTATCAAAACATCAAATTATCATTCATTCATTATCTCATTATCACAATAGGCATACAAGCCTCATGAATCGCAATTCATATCATAAATAAGCACAACATATACACAATCACAAACACCATCACTTTGCCACTTATCAACAAGGGCATTCGTAATCATTACCATCATTAATTCATTAAGGTTTCACTCAAATACCTCCTCGCAAGGGGTTTCTCATCACTCGTGGTCATCCCATTTCAAATGCCATGGTCTTAAAGCTAATGCATATATCAACTGTTTAATGCATATGCAACGGATCCGATTTCATAACACGGGTGATCGCAACCACCATAATCAATCATTCATAATCATTGGTTTCCCGCCTCGCAAGGGGTACTCCCTATAGCAGCCTTGCAAGGTGCATCTCGTGATCGCAACCACGTTCAACAATTCTCATAGGTTTCCCGCCTCGCAAGGGGTACTCCCGCCTCATGATTGCAACCATGGGCATCATAGGTGCTCGCAAGCCCTTTATCATATCAATTACCAAGTGATCACAACCATTGGCTCATCATTATACAATGGTCCCCGCAGGGCCTTTCACATTCCATAACCAGGTGATCGCAACCACCGGCACAATATCATATCACAACCAAGTTGGTTTCCCGCCTCGCAAGGGGTACTCCCTTCATAGAATCCTGCAGGATCTTTCATCACTGTGATCGCAACCACAAAGTATCAATGCTATGCCATGCCATGAATGCAATGCAATAATGCATATGCTCAACAACAACCTCGCAAGGATATCTCACCCTCTCAATTAGGGGTATATTTCAATTTTGACATTTTCAATAATCATGTGATTAATTACAAGCCCCTCAAGGCATATCATTCATATAATTGTCACTTCAATGGCCACAACATCATTTCATATCCATCCACCAATGGAGATTGAAAGGCATAGCAACAAACATAATATTAATCCACACATGTGGCAACAAGGTATTACGGATTATATATATATATATATATATATATATATATATATATATATAACAATCATCATCACCTCACACTCATGCAAGTCAATTACTCGCACCCATCACAAGAGTATCATAATAATTCTCAGTAACTATCAAATTGCCATTTCAATTAATTTAACATATATATATATATATGGCAAGGCAAGCATGAGTATCCATCACATACAACAATCACTATTAAATTTACTCATGCAATTTGAATGTTAACTCCTCTCCTGCCTCAAGGGAAGAGCCGAACGGTTCCAATGCTCCGAATGCTCCTTCACATCATCCGGAATACGATCTACATACCATATGCAAGTATATTCACATGATTAATAACCATCATAATTCCAAGCATTTGTTAGCTTATTATAAAGCTCAACCTCAAGTCCTAGACTTGGTAAACATCAACTTATGAAATTGTGTTAGGCTTCGGGAATTCCTTTCCCAAAGCCAAGATCCTTTAGATCTTAAAGGCTAACTACATCCCACATCATTTACTTCTCATCAAGATTCATAATATATCAATAGAGGGGAAGCATACATGATTCTGTAACATAGCATAGACATATACTTAGCTTGCCATGGCCTTAAGTCATTCCCCAATCACCTCTAAGACAAACCACACATATACCCTTAGTGAATTCTCTTATTTTTCCATACTAAAAGGGATTTTGGGCAATAGTGAGCCCATAATAATTTCAACATTAAGACATGAGGAAAGCTTACTTTTAGTCTTAAAAATAGTGGGACATGTCACAAATATCACCTATTGGTCCCAATTTGATAACCATAAAAAGTTGGGTTCAAAACCCTCTTAAACTTGTATTTTTCAATGCAATAGGTTTGGTATTTTTCACCTAATAAGAGTTAGAAAACTCCAATTAATGTGAGACTAATTCTCACATCTCCGTGACATAATTATCTACAACTTTCATGAAGAAGTTGGAGGCTAAAAATGTCATTAAGGTGCCTAAACGGGCCAAAAATAGCAAAGAAAACAGACCAGTTGGAAAAATAGCACAACAGCGGCCATAACAGAGCTCTGAATCGATTCAGGTTCGTATGAATCGATTCAAGCGTCCCAAAATCTCAATTTTTGACAAACAAAGGGCCTTGAATTGATTCAAACTCGTAGGAATCGATTCAAACGCCCCTGGAGCCTAAAATAGTGAAAACAGCACCTCTTGAATCGATTCAAAGAGTCTTGAATCGATTCAAGACAGCCCTGCTGCTGGTTTTATGCAGAACAACACCAAAATTCCAACTTCTTATCCTCCTAACTTTCTCATATGAACTCCAAATACTACAAAATTTTAACCACAACAAATACACATCATTTGTGACGCGTGGCCACCGGCCTCACTCGAAAATTCCCAAAAATGAGGGACTTATGCGCATAAATGTTTTTTACCCATTTAGAGGCACTTTTATGCAACTCAAGGGCCTATTCTCAATGGAATTGACTCATTCCAATTCCTATAAGTCATAAACTACATATATAGGCTATTGGAACTACCGCATGCCATCAAAACCACATAAAACTCTATTTGGCTCTATGAGTTCCTCAATTATGCATAAACCTTAAACTTATCACTAATACCATCACAATGGCTATCACATTCAATGCCAATCATCCACATAAATTCTCAATTCACAAAACACATACTTCATCCCCTCAAGGATGGTTCATTAACATGTATATATTTCAACCCCTCATGGGTTATTCATCATTATATATACACATACATTATCACCAATAGCCAACAATTTGCCATTCATATCATTTCGCTATAAACATGGCATATATCAAGGTCTACTTACTCATCAACTCAAGCATCTATTTCCTTAATCCTTTATCAATAGCTTGCAACCATTTTTAACATCATCATAAATATCAACAATCTAATTTAATTCCTCCAACCTCATTAATCAACACCAATGCTTCAAACATTCATCTCCTCATATAAAATCATTCTTAAGACATCAATAATCATCAAAATCACCTATTTAGCTAAGACCCCCAATTTATCATACTTAGGGTTTCCTCAAAGCTCAATAATCATTTCCAATAACCATTAATCTCCATCATTAACAACACCCATACACATATTATCATGGGTTTTCACTAAAAACCATTTTTCATGGCATTATTACTCATTTCCCCCAAATCTTATAATTAGGGTTCCATTAATAATCCAACAATAATCATAAATAATCATCATCTTCCATCATTAAACACTAAATTTTTGTGTACCCCTCAACACCCACACAAAAACACATATTTCTCACACCTCACTTAGGGTTTTATATAAAAATAGCTTCTACCAATAACCCACATACATAAACCACTCTTCCAACACCTACAACTTATAACCAAAGGTTCAAGCTCTTGAGAAATGGTAAGAAGCTTACCTCATGAGAAGAAAATGGGTAGCTCCCAAGAAAAGGAGAGGGCCACACGAAAATGGGAGAGAAGAGAGAGAAGGGTTCCAGCTACAAGCTTCTCCTTCAAGCTCCCCAAGAAGACGAAAATGGTGGAGGAGGAGAGGGCCACCATTAGCTTAGGGTTTTGAGGAGAAGAAGAAGAAGAGAATGAGAAGTGATAAAGAGAAGAGAATAAGGAGGAGGAGAAGAAGAAGTGACGTGAAAGTTAAGAGAAGGGGAGGGATTTTTATTTTAAAGTTTAGCCCTCATTAATAATTTCTCCGTTTTATAATACATAGGTTCTCTGTTCGGGCTCAATACTATATCCAAAAATTATTCCGAATATAGATTCAGATTCCCATTAATATTCTTAACAGCCCTGACCAAAGGCATCTCAATCGGAGATACTTGGTCCAACACTCATATTCTAATCGGGTATAATTTCCTCTCCTTAAATCTCAATAAATCATAATTATCCATAATAAATCCTAATTTAATCATTCCAATATTTTTGGCACATAAATCCTCTCATATACAATCATTTATTATTCATTCTCCTTAATTATTTATTTTTATAAAATTCGGGATGTTACAATTCACCCCACCTAAAAAGAATTTCGTCCTCGAAATTCAACATCAATACACATGTTACAAGGCCATACTTCAGACCACACATCAACAAGGTTCAATAACATCATAGACTAACATTGGACTTCCCAAAGTCCATCAAATCATGTTCATTAATTATAACTCATCCAACAGAGCTCACATGTTCATACTCAGTACGACCAGATAGGCTCAATACATTCAACATAAACAGCTACAATCCCTACACCTGCTCGGCTTGTGTGTTGCTGCATCCGACATACAGGAAGGCGTCCCAATCCCGTAGTGGTTACCACAAACACATAAAGTCGGCGCATGAGTGCATGTTGCCACAATGCCTATGGCATGTAAGACCATATCGGGACCAGTATTTCGTATTCCCATTGCTCATATTGGTCACACATATTCAAACAATATCAGACCATATAAGACTCGGTGACAATCCTCACCAGTCTATAACTATCATATCTGTACCTCATCATCATTATATAGTTAATTTGGCATTCATCATGCCATATCAATCATCAATCTTAATTAACTTCACCATCAATCGGTGTACCAATCATAAATTTTCAATCATCACAAGGTAAATACCCCATCCTTGGGTTTCATCCGTCCAAGTTCATGCTTAAATAACCTAAAATTCTTGTCTCACTTACACATTTGTTGGCTATAAATCAATTCGAGCCTTAAAAGATTCATCAAACTCTTATCAAGTAGGCTACTTAATTGTACAATAAGCCTCCACATTAGGGATACTCCTCATAGATCATAACCAAAGCTCATAAATTAAATATATAACTAACATCGTATCACATCACCACCCAATTTCTATCGTCAATATAGCACCCTATAAATAAAATAATGGGGTAATGACATGATCAAATTTCTATTCACCGACTCACAATTACACATGTCATCTCTAAATCATATTTTCATCCATAATTATTCCAATGACCATAATCTCTAGGGCACACAATTTAGCCCAAAGTCACTTCGTAAAATCATATACCATAATCAATTCCAATTATACCCCAAATTCAATATTACTATTCATCAATCATCAGGGGTTACATTTGTCATTCGTATTCCATCATGTATCATCTCTAGCTTTAACAACGTATTTCACAACTAATTTCGTTATGGCTCAACCATTCACAAGGTTCGATCAATCAATAGACTTAGGAAGTCTAAGGGTCACCTGGTACCCATTGTGGAGTTCTCACATACCACACAACATCATTAGATATGGCTCACAAAACAACATAAAGCCTAGACCGCCATAGGGTCCAATTAAATTAATTCTCTACAACAATTGATCATACAAGATCAAACCAAGTCCATCTAGGTCATCACACCTAGTGGGTTATAATTAAATAAATCATTCACTCGGTTTTCACACATCAAAACTGAGACACAATCCCAATCTAACATGTATTCGATTTCACATTTAATCGTTTATCACTTATTCAAATTCCCAATCTAGGGGAATACAACGAATTACTTAAATCATATAACATATAGGGTTCTTGTGCCAAAGGATATAAAATCCATCCTTCACAAATGGCACAACTAAACATGTAAATTCAAACATACCCATACTAGGGAATTATTCAATATCACTTATTCAATCAACTCAAGCATATGAAGTGCTTATATTTAACAAACATACTTTGGCCATGAGCCACAAGCATGAATTACACAAGAAACTCAATCAAATTAATTCAATTTCAATATATGCATTTCATGGTCTCAACAACCATGGTCTACTACCATATCCATTCACCTTTATTACCTCCTATCCGTAATCAACATACGGCATAGGTCCATCATTAAATCAATACATAACTAACATATCATATCCATGATCACACATGGTACAAATTCATCATCAATTCAAGTCATGTCTCATATTTCATATTCATCAACTTGTCTTTCATTTCCATAATTAACATCCAACATGGATCTATCATCAAATTAATTTCTATTTTATATATCAACATCAATACACAATAACAATATATTTGTCATTTGAAGGCAATAGGGTAAGGAAACTTGGCCGGTCTTACACAATACATACATCCATCACATATTGAGGAAATTCATTCACTCATTTTCAATCCCATAATTCATTCATAATTATCAATGAGCAAGTAGGCTCCACAAATTCATCATATAATCCCCAATGATAAAGGGTATACTCCACCACATCTTATGAATCACAATCTCATAAAAAAATCCTCATTGAGCATCAATCCCAACACAACTCTAATGATTCATAATAATTCATCCATAAGCAAGTATGCCCTTATAATCAATTCATAATCCTTAGACAACTAGTCAATCACAAGTCCATATAGGGCAATCAATACTCAAACATGTCATCATTCTTAAATCTATACAAAATAACCATATTCCAATAATGAGCATCTCGCTACAAAGATCACCATAAATATCTCACCATTAGGCAATCATGCTCCAATCATCATAATATCAAATCCTCACAGAGCAACCATGCTCTGATAGTAACCAATAACTCTAATTCAGAGCAAAATAAGCTCTGATACCACCTTGTAACACCCCTGATTTTCTGTACTCGAATCCCGATGTGATCGTCATAATTAATGAAAATGCGAATAAATTTTTCACCTTTGAAAATATTTCCAAGGCTTCACCATGATCATATCAAGACCCAAATCACAGAAAACCCAAGAGTGAGATTAAATAACCCTAAGCTGGATCGATAGATAAATTGCCCATAACGGTATACAAAAATAACAGTGTTTACAGCGGAAGAATGTGTATACCGGGCACACGCCTAGTCCCATATATGACGATATGAGAAAAGGCTCGGCAAAGCATGCAATGGCATATCGTAAACCTAATAGACAACCATCATCATTTTACATAATTACATAAGCATGCAATGCCTAAGATATAATTATATATATATATACATATACATTCAGGAATCTTCTCCCGATTTTCTCAATCATCAATGAACATCTTTCAATTTCAATCTTTCTAATATACAACAAATTATCACTTATATTCTACATATATATTCACCATCCACAAATTCAAGAATTATCTTATACATACTCAAATCTCTAAATCATCTTCATTCTCATAATCAATTCATTCATTACACAAGAACTCATAAATGATGCCGGCCAAGGCACTTCCTCTACCACTATTTACCTTCACCCAAGCATTAATTAAAATCCGAACTCATCCCATGGCAACCTGCATCACGATGCTAAAAAGGAGACCACATGAGAGAGTGAGTTATACATTCAAAATGATGATTAATATATATATTATGATCATGTGTATATGCATACAAACATCATATAGGCTTTGCTATCAAAACATCAAATTATCATTCATTCATTATCTCATTATCACAATAGGCATACAAGCCTCATGAATCGCAATTCATATCATAAATAAGCACAACATATACACAATCACAAACACCATCACTTTGCCACTTATCAACAAGGGCATTCGTAATCATTACCATCATTAATTCATTAAGGTTTCACTCAAATACCTCCTCGCAAGGGGTTTCTCATCACTCGTGGTCATCCCATTTCAAATGCCATGGTCTTAAAGCTAATGCATATGTCAACTGTTTAATGCATATGCAACGGATCCGATTTCATAACACGGGTGATCGCAACCACCATAATCAATCATTCATAATCATTGGTTTCCCGCCTCGCAAGGGGTACTCCCTATAGCAGCCTTGCAAGGTGCATCTCGTGATCACAACCACGTTCAATAATTCTCATAGGTTTCCCGCCTCGCAAGGGGTACTCCCGCCTCATGATCGCAACCATGGGCATCATAGGTGCTCGCAAGCCCTTTATCACATCAATTACCAAGTGATCGCAACCATTGGCTCATCATTATACAATGGTCCCCGCAGGGCCTTTCACATTCCATAACACTACTAAAAAAACACCTTTTAGCGACAGACGAAATTGGTCGCTAATCAATGGAATGGCCGTCGCTAAAACTATTAGCGACTGCATCTCAGACGGGACAGAGGACGTCGCTAAAACCCTCGTCGAAAACACATCAGCGACCACAATCATGTCGTCGCTACCATATTGACGGCGTAAGGCCGTCGCTAAAATCGTCTCTGCCCCAATAACTTCAGCCGTCGCTAAGTGTTGCCATACAACGACCTCAAAACCCGTCGCTACTAGCAGCCACCAGCGACCACCATACGCCGTCGCTATAGGTACTCATGTAGCGACCACTGAGGTCCGTCGCTGATTTTAAAAATACAACGACGACAATGTAGCGACGACCACATCTGTCGCTAGTGTTAAACATGTAGCGACGACCACATCTGTCGCTAGTGTTAAACATGTAGCGACGACAACATCCGTCGCTAGTGTTAATCATGTAGCGACGACAACATCCGTCGCTGGTGTTACCCATGTAGCGACGAGAACATCCGTCGCTAGTGTTAATCATGTAGCGACGACTAGATCCGTCGCTAGTGGAATTTTTAAATTTTTTTAAAATTGGTTCAATATTGACTGGTTTTGTTAATTTAACTTTAAAAATATATTAATATTTTGTATTTTGTATTGGCTGATAAAATTTTATAATTAAATTTAAATAATTTTTTTAAATATTAAATTATTATTAAAAACAAAAAAATAAATTAAATTTATTTATCAAATAGTTTGAATTATTAATGATAGGTACAGTAAGGCTTTTTGATTTGAATTTAATTAGCAATAAATATTGACATAATAAATGAAGAATGACCAAATAAATACTGAATAAAATATAACATAAAAACTAAAAATCAAATATACAATGTGTGTAAATAATAAAAATACAATCATGGTGGTGGGGGATCCTGGGGTGGTGGTGGGGGCGCCTGGGAAGTGGGGGGAGGTAGCCTCGCCATCAACTGCATCAGTAGCTCCTGCTGCTGAGCAAGTTGCCGACGAGTCTCGGCGTGCTGCTCCTCGGCCTTCTGTCGGTCCGCCTCGGCCCGCTCCAACAGCAACTGCCTCTGACGTCGCTCCTCCTGTAGCTCATCGTTCAGGTTTTGAATTACCTGAACGACCTCAGTCGGAAGACCAGAGGAAGACGAAGAGGAAGGGGTCTTCCCCTTTTTCGCCAGCTATGTGCCGATGCCACCCAATCCAAATACCCTTCCTTTCTTGTTCACACCGCCAACAGCCTCCATATAGATGGCGTTGTCGTCAGAACAAGATAGGGTGGGAGGAACCTCCCCTTCAGGAGTGGAAGCCACCAGGTCCGCCTTCTTCTCGGCCCTCCTGGCCTGATACGCCTCCTGTAAATTCAAAAACAACGATAGGATTAGTAAGCTGATTTGTAAATTATAAGCATGTGTCAGTTAAAAGTAAATACCGCTAGATCTGTAGTCTTCTGGTTTACCCATGCACCGGCTTTGTTCTTCTTGGTCATTTGCATGACCTCAAACAAAGAAGGCTCCCGGTGCTCCCTCTGCTCCTGTGGTGGACAAAAAACATTGAGATTATTATTTGTAAACATGTAAGACGAATCATAATAGAAATGTTTAACATAAATATACTTACAAATCTTTTCTTGTGCTCGAGGGTTGAAATGTTACCCCCAGTGTAAACCGAGGCTGCAGCATCGGCGGCTCTATTGGCCCTGTTCTGAGCACTCGCCTGCTGGAACGGGACCCCGCCCCACTTCTGGACCATCCCATCCCAATGGTCCTCCGGGATCCAACGAGGGCGCTCACCCTTGTCCCTCACCTTCCAAAGGGTACTCTTGATGATTTTGGAGGTCTTTGTGGCAAAGACCTTCCTAATCTCATCAATCATACCCTCCGCCCACTGGTAATCACGCTGTAAAATGAAATGAGAAATCAAAATTAATAAGAGGTCTATTTTACAAATCAAGTCACAACAAATGAACTAGGAACTTACCGAGAAGGTGTCAAACCACCTATCTTGCACAACCTTCCCAGCATCTGTCCAAGATATATATGGACCATCCCACTGGGCCTTCAAAACCTTAGTAATCGCTTTGGTAGTGCGACTACTATCAACAAAGCTGTAAGGACAACAATTATGTTAGGAGTAAAACAACACACAATCTAGGGAGACCCCCAAAATTTCGGCAGAGTCTCCCCTGTAAATGTAACATTTCCAAGTTTAAATAGTTACCCTGTTACAAACTGAATAGTGCCCAGTACAATTTAATCTATACAAGTACTAATTAAAGTAACATCCAATAAACCAATAAGTCTTTCCACTAAAGTGCTCATATAAAGTATCATACAAATAACATAAAAGTATTTGAGGTTTAGTCACTTACTCGTCTCCGGCCGGCACGGGTACCAACATGGGCAGAGGGGATGCCGGAGGTGGGGTCGCCTGATGGCCATGGTCCTCCAAGCCACCAGCTCCAGGACTCTGCTCTGTGGTGGTCAGTCGGGGTGATGGGGTGGTCTGCAGTGGTGGTGGTGGTGGTGGAGTGGTCTGCTCTGGTGGTGGTGGTGGCGGTGATGGAGTGCTCTGCTGTAGTGGTGATGGAGTCGTCTGCTGTCCTGGGGTGGGAGTCCCCTGCCGGGATGTCGGGGTCCTGGACCCACCACCCCTACTGAAGGGCAGTCGACGTCCCGTCATCTGTGGATAAAATCATGAAAAAAAAGGTTAGTCTCAAGATATATATAAACCTATGTAACATTTTGTTTAACGACTACATACTCTGTGTCTGTTTCAGTTTCAAATTCCCCCTCAGTTTCAGTGTCACTGTAGTTATCTGTTTGAACAAGTTCATCAGTATCCAAATCAGCCCTAGACCGTTTTGATCGAGAGACAAGGTCTTTATCAATGTGTTCACCCCCCGTAGTGGCGAGTGTCTCATCCATTATGACTGGATCAATGTTGAACAACAAATCGGCATCGTTGAGCTCGTGTGGTGCAAGCTGATAAGTGTCATCCACCTCCTCAGAGACATTGTCAGTGATCTGACTTCGGGCCTTGGCCTTGATTACTACATACCAGTCCCGATGTCCTCCCGGGAAGTCGGTGTAATAAACCTGCTCAGCTTGTTGGGCAAAAATGAAGGGATCAAACCCTTTATATCTACCATTCTTCTTGACCTCAACTAAGCCGTAGTTGTTGTCAACCTTTGTTCCAACACCGATTGTGTTGTCGAACCAATCACATTTGAATAGAACAATATCTCTTCTTAGTCATCCAGAGAACGAAACTTCAACAATCTCCGTCAGCACTCCATAAAAGTCTTCTTCCAACTGTCCGGCGGTGCCTTTAACACAAAACCATCGCCTAATGAGCTCTGCTCTCCACTAACACATTATAAACACATCAAAACCAGTTCCTAATGAGCTTTGCTCTCTACTAACAAACAACAATTGACATGCATACATATATCGACAAAGTCAGTGTTAGGGATTACCTAGGGAAAAAAGTGGGCGATAAATACGGAGCTGAAGAGAGACGATCAGAGGCCTCGCGTGATGTGTGTTACTCTGCATGACAAACCAAGAAGTCGTTAGACAGTTACAAGTAGCAAGGAAAGTAAACAAAGAGAGACACGCAAAGCAAATTATAGATTACACAGCAACGACTTCAGACCGGTGATCTACACACTTGGGATCCACGTCAGAATGAGTCCATGAGAGACAGAACAGAGACTACATTTGCATTATTCAACATTCTAAACGTTGTTTGTAAAGACTCTTCTTAGATGAGTTAATTTATAAAGACTCTTCTTAGATGAGTTAATTAGTTAAGAGGACCAAGTTGTTTCAGGTCAAATGCACCATTCAGTTTGTTAACGAGTTACTGAACTAGAGATGGGCTGCTGCCAGTGATGATGATGCTATCTACATAAACTAGTAGGTAATATACCTAAGATACACAGTTATATACAAAGAGAGATGAGTCACAGATGGAGGCTTTATCCCCAAGGGAGATCTGAGTGAACTGTAAGCGTTCTATACAGAAGTTGTCTGCATCTGTTTGTACCGATCATTATTGATTTTTTGCAATGGCCTATCTGGTTTGTTGTAGTTATATATACAAGTGATGTTACTTGATCCAATATGCCTTCTATATGCAGGCCACATTTGTAATTTAGCACTGAAAAACCACATTCAAACTAATGCACCAGCTAACAAAAACTGTCTTAAAAAAGCCTTAAAAAAGAAAATCCAATCCAATAGTCATATGGTAGTTCCTCCATATGGTATTTGCATTAATGATTTTCAAAACAAACGATTTAAGTGATCCCAAAGTCAATCTAATTCTAGTTTTCAGCTGACATTTATTTGCATTAATGATTTTCAAAACAAACAATCCAATAGTTAGAACAAGTGTTGGCACCTTGAATGGTGTATTGAGATGTAAGGCTTGTTGTAGCAGTGCTGGACTGAGTCGTTATAACTTTATAAGTGCACTATGCATTATGCACTATGCACTATGCACTATGAACCACATTAATGATTACTATTGCCATCTTAATTTAGGAAACGGTTAGTCTTATGTACATGCATATTGGTGCTTCTTTGCAGGAAGAATTGCTCCTAAAACAGAGACCTTATACTAATTCTGTGTTTGTAAATTGTAGTAATGTTCTATTACTTTATTTATTGGGAATCTTGGTACTGTTGTGTGTGTCATACTGTCATGTTAATTTAAAAGATGTGGGATATATTATATATTATATATTTACCTGCATATTAATGTTTTTCTTTGCTGTAAGAAATTGTACTTCAAATAATATTAAACTGGTGGTCATTCTGTTTTGATCTGAATACTGGCTTCTGTATATGATTTTGAGTTTTAATTGTTACAAGTGAAATGATTCTCTGTTTCCAGGGACTATTGTCTCCTGCTTTGTTTTTTGTCATTTCTTGCGCTTAATAATGAGTTTATTTTTTAATGTTTTTTTTATATGCATACCTCTTCTTTGATTATAAATTAGCAACTAGCTGCTCTGTAATTTATATGTACATAAAATAAGCATTTTGTGGATAATGTTGTCTTTTGTATTTATTTTATGGGTTGAATGAGGATGTGAAGTCATTATGTTTGTTTCCTTATGTGATTATTAGTTTTATATAAACTTTTGCCTTACACAATTTGCAGGAAAAGCACAAAGAAAAGAAGCATAAAAAAGAGAAAAAGGACAAAGAGAAGAAGGAAAAGAGAGAGAAAGAAGGAAAGGACGTAAAGCATAAGGAAAAGAAGGACAAAAAAGAAAAACACAGAGAAAAAAAGAAAGACAAGGACAAGGACAGAGATAAGGATAAAAGTAAATTTGGTGCTACAGATGATAAAGGATTTTCAGGACATGGTCAAGATATCAATACAGGTAAACTACATCAAAAAGAGATCAGTGAAGTTGGTGCTGCAGATGACAAAGGATTTTTGGGACAAGGTCAAGGTGCCAATGCAAGTAAACTGCATCAAAAAGAGATCAGTAAACTTGGCGCTACAGGTGACAAAGGATTTTTAGAACAAGGACAAGGTCAAGGTGCCAATGCAAGTAAACTACATCAAAAGGAGATCAAACCAAATGACAAGAAAGGTGTTTTGTCTGACAATAAACTTACCAAACAATATGCCAATAACAATGGAGAGAAGGCCAGAGAGAACAATCATTTGCTCGAGGGGAATAAGGATTCTAAACTCGTCTTGGAGTTGGACAAGAGGATTAGGGACAATGATGGAGGATCTGGGACTCAATTAGCTCAAAAGTTTCCCACCTCAGAACATAGAAAGGATGAGGGGACTGTTAGGCTGGTTGCTAAAGGTAGTGGCACTTGGCCTGATGGTAAGGAAAGACTTCAGGACAGGGGTATTTATTCTAAGAAGATTGATGGGAGAGGAATCTGGGCTGAGGCCCGGCCGATTGGAAATGCTACAGTTCAGAGTCATGCTGGAAATTTTCATCCCAGGGTTGATGGAATGGCCAGACCTCTGGAAAAGAATTTTAACAAAACTTTGGAAGCAACAATTGAAGCAAAAGAAAGGATTGAGGAGAAAAGAGATGATAAACTGGGAGATAAAAGGAAGGATAAAGAGAAGAAAAAGAAAGGGCACGGTAAGGACAAAGACAGGGATAAAAAGAAGAAAAAGGAGGAGAAAGTAAAGGAGAACACTGAACATAAAAACAGAGAGCAGAATAAAATAAAAGAAAATAACAAAGCTGCTCCATTAGGTTCAAATTCTCTCACACAAGTTCCCAGACATATTAATGAGAATTCTATTGTTGGAGAAAATCCCAAGAAAAGAAAGGACATTGAATCAAATGGAGTTCTGCATGGTGAGTCCCATATATGTATGATCATGTTCTTATTAATGATTTTCAAAACAAAACCATTTAATATCTAAGAAAAGAACTTAAACTAAAGACATAAGTGAAAGATATATTATTGGTATTTTTTAAGTATTAGGAGGTTTGTGGATTTTCACATCTAAACCCTAAACTTGTAAGCACAACGGGTAAGACAACCTTCATGTTAGAGGGATAGGAAAAGCAAAAGTTAATCAACAAATAAACAATGGTTTATTATAGTTATATTATAGTAACATCTACGGAGAAGCATGTTAATGAGATGAGGTGGACTGTCATTTTTTCAAACCTCAAGGGCGTGAGTGTTATTTCCCCTCAAATCAAATATGAAATTTCTTACTTCGGTTATAAGTTAGAGAATATTCTGATAGCATATTCTTGGCCAAAGGTGGAGTGTAATATTAAGATGAGAATGAGGCTGAGTGTCATTTTATTGGCCCTCAAGGAGTGAGTGTTGTTTATCCCGAATTCCACATTAGCTATCCAACTGGTCATGGACTATAGAATCCAGATCAGATTAACTATCTACTTTCTTTTGTTCTATGGTCACTTTTTTAACTTGAATTGAACTAAAATTTGAATTTTTACTTGTACAAAATTTTAATGGTATGTGGTTGTAGTTTCCGCATCATGATCTTACAGTGGAAGCAGTTTATCCTGGTCTTTTTGTTGATAAGACTGGAAATTACTGGGATTTCCCATTATCAATGGCCATTAGACATATATTTTTTCATTGCACATATTTTTTTTCCCCTAATTATTCTTCTTTACCAGCTTTAACTTTAGGTACTCATCATATATACCTAGATAAGATAATTATTAGGGAATTTTAGTTTTTTGTGTACCTACAAAATGAAGGGTCCAAATAATCAATACCCTTTAAAATAGTTTCAAAGCTTTTCAGTGTTCAGCTCCACTTTGTTCAGATTCTTACCTATATCCTTCTATTGGGGTTTGGTCTAACCATTGGAATCATCATAAGTTTTTATCTTAAACATTGCTCTTTTAGCCTACAATTCACTCAATTGTCACTCTCTGCCTTACCCAGAACAACACCCTTGCCACCACCAATTATTCAGGGTCGGAGAATTCCCAGCAAGGTAACTTGGTTTTTCCTCTTCACTTGCTTGTTTCATTTACCTTTATTGTTAATTATGGAAATGATTATTGCTTTTGGATAATTGAAATGAATCATATTATAGGGTATAGTCTTATATAAACTGTCTTGTTATATGATTAAGTTTGTAGCTATGCAAATAATAGAAAGAGTAAATAAAGGAAAAAACAATCAAGAGGGAAACGCGGAGAAGAAAATTGACCATACAATTGCTTCATATTTCTAGAATTGTTAGGGGAAAAGGATCGGCTACAATTTTTTTTCTTTTCGATTTCTGGTTCAGCTACAATGATAATTTTATTTTTAATAATGTATTATGTCTTGACTATTTTAAGAAATCAAATTTGCAAATTTGAATTACAAAGTTTAGAATCGGAATATAAATTATTCACTAAGACTATATGAGGGATAATCTTTATGAGGGATAATTTTTATCATGCAGTTGAAATAAAATAGATTTTTTCAAACCTGGTTGGAAAGTTGAAAACTCGCCGGAAAAGCTGCAAGGGTGGTCGCCGGAGACTCCTCGCCACTTGTCGCAACTCTGCCTGGCCGGAGATGGTCGCCTGAGGCAACGGCACACCGAGCTTCGACGGAGGAAGAAAGGGAGCTGAGAGAGGCAGGCAGAGAGAGGGGTTCGGAGAGAGGGGTTCAGAGGAGGAGAGGGGGGGTTCGGAGAGAGGGGTTCGGAGAAGGAGAGGGGGGGTTCGGAGAGAGGGGTTCGGAGGAGGAGAGGGGTTCGGAGATAGGGGTTCGGAGGAGGAGAGGGGGGGTTCGGAGAGAGGGGTTCGGAGGAGGAGAGCGGTTCGGAGAGAGGGGTTCGGAGACGAACGGGGTTGCTGTCCGACGAAGGGAGGGAGGAGAGGGAGGTGAGGGAGAGGAAGGGGAAGTTAGGGTAAGTGGCAGGGAAAGGGGTTGTTATCGAGTTAGATTAAATATTTAGCGACGGCTACCCCCCGTCGCTAACAACGTCACTACAATTAAAAGGATTAGCGACGGTCCAAACACACCGTCACTAAACGCCTGAATATTAGCGACGGCTACACACCGCCTTCCCTAACCTCCTTAGACTTAGCGACGGTATAATAATGTCGTCACTAACCTCCTAAAATGTAGCGACCGTTTCACCTGACCGTCCCTAACTTAAAGAAAATTATGGAGGGAAGGCGAAAACCATAGCGACGGTGAAGTTATTCCGTCACTAAACCTCATGAACATTAGCGACGGTGTCAGCGCGCCGTCACTACCTTCCATTAATTAAAAAGAAAATTATGGAGGGAAGGCGAAAACCATAGCGACGGTGGAGTTATTCCGTCACTAACCTCATGAACATTAGCGACGGTGTCAGCGCGCCGTCACTACCTTCCATTAATTAAAAAGAAAATTATGGAGGGAAGGCAAAAACCATAGCGACGGTGCAGTTATTCCGTCACTAACCTCATGAACATTAGCGACGGTGTCAGCGCGCCGTCACTACCTTCCATTGATTAAAAAGAAAATTGAGGGAAGGCGAAAATCATAGCGACGGCAAAGAATGGCCGTCACTAAGTTGGCCAAACAATTAGCCACGACGGACGCTCCCGTCACTAGTACAAACCATAGCGACGCGGGTGCTCCGTCGCTATAGAAGAGGGAACGTTAGCGACGGTAGATACCGTCGCTACTATTTGGCGCCAACACAAAATCCTGGCGGGAAACTGAAACAAGGTGGAGCTAAAAAATAGCGACCGTACTAGCGACGGTTTTCACAATTGGTAGCGACCGCTAGAGGACTCGGTCGCTAAATAAGTCGCTAACATATTTTTGGGTCCCTTTTTGTATTAAGCGGTCGCTAAATCAGTGGCAAATTAGCGACGGTGTTCGGTGGTAGCTAATTTCAGGTAGCTGTTTAAGGTTTTTTTAGTTGTGTAACCAGGTGATCGCAACCACCGGCACAATATCATATCACAACCAAGTTGGTTTCCCGCCTCGTAAGGGGTGCTCCATTCATAGAATCCCGCAGGATCTTTCATCACTGTGATCGCAACCACAAAGTATCAATGCTATGCCATGCCATGAATGCAATGCAATAATGCATATGCTCAACAACAACCTCGCAAGGATATCTCACCCTCTCAATTAGGGGTATATTTCAATTTTGACATTTTCAATAATCATGTGATTAATTACAAGCCCCTCAAGGCATATCATTCATATAATTGTCACTTCAATGGCCACAACATCATTTCATATCCATCCACCAATGGAGATTGAAAGGCATAGCAACAAACATAATATTAATCCACACATGTGGCAACAAGATATTACGGATTATATATATATATATATAACAATCATCATCACCTCACACTCATGCAAGTCAATTACTCGCACCCATCACAAGAGTATCATAATAATTCTCAGTAACTATCAAATTGCCATTTCAATTAATTTAACATATATATATATATGGCAAGGCAAGCATGAGTATCCATCACATACAACAATCACTATTAAATTTACTCATGCAATTTGAATGTTAACTCCTCTCCTACCTCAAGGGAAGAGCCGAACGGTTCCAATGCTCCGAATGCTCCTTCACATCATCCGGAATACGATCTACATACCATATGCAAGTATATTCACATGATTAATAACCATCATAATTCCAAGCACTTGTTAGCTTATTATAAAGCTCAACCTCAAGTCCTAGACTTGGTAAACATCAACTTATGAAATTGTGTTAGGCTTCGGGAATTCCTTTCCCAAAGCCAAGATCCTCTAGATCTTAAAGGCTAACTACATCCCACATCATTTACTTCTCATCAAGATTCATAATATATCAATAGAGGGGAAGCATACATGATTCCGTAACATAGCATAGACATATACTTAGCTTGCCATGGCCTTAAGTCATTCCCCAATCACCTCTAAGACAAACCACACATATACCCTTAGTGAATTCTCTTGTTTTTCCATACTAAAAGGGATTTTGGGCAATAGTGAGCCCATAATAATTTCAACATTAAGACATGAGGAAAGCTTACTTTTAGTCTTAAAAATAGTGGGACATGTCACAAATATCACCTATTGGTCCCAATTTGATAACCATAAAAAGTTGGGTTCAAAACCCTCTTAAACTTGTATTTTTCAATGCAATAGGTTTGGTATTTTTCACCTAATAAGAGTTAGAAAACTCCAATTAATGTGAGACTAATTCTCACACCTCCGTGACATAATTATCTACAACTTTCATGAAGAAGTCGGAGGCTAAAAATGTCATTAAGGTGCCCAAACGGGCCAAAAATAGCAAAGAAAACAGACCAGTTGGAAAAATAGCACAACAGCGGCCATAACAGAGCTCTGAATCGATTCAGGTTCGTATGAATCGATTCAAGCGTCCCAAAATCTCAATTTTTGACAAACAGAGGGCCTTGAATTGATTCAAACTCGTATGAATTGATTCAAACGCCCCTAGAGCCTAAAATAGTGAAAACAGCACCTCTTGAATCGATTCAAAGAGTCTTGAATCGATTCAAGACAGCCCTGCTGCTGTTTTTATGCAGAACAACACCAAAATTCCAACTTCTTATCCTCCTAACTTTCTCATATGAACTCCAAATACTACAAAATTTTAACCACAACAAATACACATCATTTGTGACGCGTGGCCACCGGCCTCACTCGAAAATTCCCAAAAATGAGGGACTTATGCGCATAAATGTGTTTTACCCATTTAGAGGCACTTTTATGCAACTCAAGGGCCTATTCTCAATGGAATTGACTCATTCCAATTCCTATAAGTCATAAACTACATATATAGGCTATTGGAACTACCGCATGCCATCAAAACCACATAAAACTCTATTTGGCTCTATGAGTTCCTCAATTATGCATAAACCTCAAACTTATCACTAATACCATCACAATGGCTATCACATTCAATGCCAATCATCCACATAAATTCTCAATTCATAAAACACATACTTCATCCCCTCAAGGATGGTTCATTAACATGTATATATTTCAACCCCTCATGGGTTATTCATCATTATATATACACATACATTATCACCAATAGCCAACAATTTGCCATTCATATCATTTCGCTATAAACATGGCATATATCAAGGTCTACTTACTCATCAACTCAAGCATCTATTTCCTTAATCCTTTATCAATAGCTTACAACCATTTTTAACATCATCATAAACATCAACAATCCAATTTAATTCCTCCAACCTCATTAATCAACACCAATGCTTCAAACATTCATCTCCTCATATAAAATCATTCTTAAGACATCAATAATCATCAAAAATCACCTATTTAGCTAAGACCCCCAATTTATCATACTTAGGGTTTCCTCAAAGCTCAATAATCATTTCCAATAACCATTAATCTCCATCTTTAACAACACCCATACACATATTATCATGGGTTTTCACTAAAAACCATTTTTCATGGCATTATTACTCATTTCTCCCAAATCTTATAATTAGGGTTCCATTAATAATCCAACAATAATCATAAATAATCATCATCTTCCATCATTAAACACTAAATTTTTGTGTACCCCTCAACACCCACACAAAAACACATATTTCTCACACCCCACTTAGGGTTTTATATAAAAATAGCTTCTACCAATAACCCACATACATAAACCACTCTTCCAACACCTACAACTTATAACCAAAGGTTCAAGCTCTTGAGAAATGGTAAGAAGCTTACCTCATGAGAAGAAAATGGGTAGCTCCCAAGAAAAGGAGAGGGCCGCACGAAAATGGGAGAGAAGAGAGAGAAGGGTTCCAGCTACAAGCTTCTCTTTCAAGCTCCCCAAGAAGACGAAAATGGTGGAGGAGGAGAGGGCCACCATTAGCTTAGGGTTTTGAGGAGAAGAAGAAGAAGAGGAAGAGGAGAAGGAGAAGTGATAAAGAGAAGAGAATAAGGAGGAGGAGAAGAAGAAGTGGCGTGAAAGTTAAGAGAAGGGGAGGGATTTTTATTTTAAAGTTTAGCCCTCATTAATAATTTCTCCGTTTTATAATACATAGGTTCTCTGTTCGGGCTCAATACTATATCCAAAAATTATTCCGAATATAGATTCGGATTCCCATTAATATTCTTAACAGCCCTGACCAAAGGCATCTCAATCGGAGATACTTGGTCCAACACTCATATTCTAATCGGGTATAATTTCCTCTCCTTAAATCTCAATAAATCATAATTATCCATAATAAATCCTAATTTAATCATTCCAATATTTTTGGGACACAAATCCTCTCATATACAATCATTTATTATTCATTCTCCTTAATTATTCATTTTTATAAAATTCGAGATGTTACATCATTAATGATTTTGCATCTAAAAATACTAGAAGAAACCATTTTTATGATAATTTATATCTTTTTTGCTTCAGTATAAGTGGAAGAACAATTTTTAAAAGAAAGCATAGGATTATATGAGCATCATTCATTATTTTGATTTGTTATTATTCTTTACACCATGACGATATATTTGATTTATGTGTTTAGGATTTACAATGACTTTGTTAGTGTTAATTTGATTATTTAATAATTTTTTTTTCTTTTAAAAAATATATCAAAGATCTTTATGTGTTGTGTCGTCCAAGGCTCATAAAATTTTAAGACTAGGTATGGGAGAAAGGAGGATGATGTGTTGGACGTGCACCGTATATTTAACATTGCGTGGGAGTTCGTATCTGAGGCAATGTCTCATGCAAACGTTTTTAAAATTGTGATCCTCCATCTGGTATAACTGTCACTAGACTAGTGGGCTGTTATCATTGTGTCAGATGCGGCCTCCGACATAGCTATTAAAAAAACGTTCTTTGAAATCCCTCGATCAATATTACTTTTCAATTCCATACACAAAGTTACATAAAGTTGAAGCCTAACACAACCTTCCCAAGCCTGTTTCTTGCAGTGACATTTAAGAACAAATAAAACTAATATGTCTAATTGAAACATGAATAGGATATTTTACCCGTATAATAATCTATAAACATTTCAAGAATCTCAATAAACTGCGCCTTATTTGAAATAATCCACTCCACACATTTACATAAATAATCCAATATAGTAGAATAAACCCAGCAAGCAATTTCGCAATTGCTGATTTGGCATGTGTTGAATAATAATATGAAAAAGGTGATTTCTATGCAACTTAGACATTTACGGATTAACACAATTATGCCATCATTTGGTGAAACTCATTGAAATCAAGGACTCCATTATGATCAATATCAAAGGCATCAATCATAGCCACACACTCATCATAAGACTTGTCATCTCCAAGGCGATTCAACATCCTTTGCAGCCCTTTTGGTGTGATACAACCACACCCTTCTTTCTCCCACACAAACATCTCAAAAGCCTTTCTTAGATCCTCATCAACATGATGATCAGAATCACCACTATTCCTCACTTCTCTCTTCATCATCTTAGTGAAATCCTTGAAGTCCAACAAGTTGTCTCCGTCAGTATCAAGGTCATGGATCACACCTTCAGCGTCCTCATGTGACATATGCTCTCCAATTGACCCAAAATATGACCTTAATTCATAGGCCGAAATTTTCCCATCTCCATCACAATCAAAGTGGCGAAAAACTTCTATTAGCCCATTCTCTCCATTGCTATTGTTTGGGGTTGTACACATTGACATTGGGGATCTTGGAGAGCTAGATGATGAATTGAAGGATCTTGATTTTCGGCGAGTAAGACTAAGCCTTAGAGTTTTGTTTGAGAACCACTTGGATGGTTTGAGAATTTTCTCGGTAGCCATGACAATTTTTAAGATCAAAATTTGGAAGAGGCAATTTCCTCTTATTAACACATAAAATAAATAATGTTGAATGATAGAGCATTTGAAGTAGCTTTTATAACGTAAGAGTTAGATAAGACGATTGTGATGATGCATATAGGAAGTACGTGGAAACTATAGATTTTGAGGGAGTTGCTACGAAATTGCCTGAGGGTGCAGAACCGGGTGTCAATAATGATTACGTAACAATGCTGGTGGGAAGGAAGGTGCATGGTAGTTTCCTAAGTGGGTCCTAGTAAAAAATTGATGGAACAATGACATTAATTCGGACCACCTTCTTTATATGTACTTTCCTTTTCCATCACATTATGTTGGTACTTTTCGTTGTTTATAAAGAGAGATTGGCAACAAAGAAAAGAGAGAGAAAACCTTAATGGGTTTTTGGATGTTAGGAAGAAATATAAGGGGGAAATTAGGGGGGAAAAAGAAAGGAAAGAAATATAGCGGAAAATAAGATAACAATATATTATTTAGATGGAGAGAAATAGAAGGGAGAGAAGTGAAAAAAGAATATTTTTTTTTGGATGAAAGAAAAAAAAAGATAGCTAAAAAGAATAAAGATGTAAAAAATAAATTAGTTATATAAAAATTAATTTATATTTATATTTTAAAAATTAATTTTTTATTATACTAAACTTTAATACATAAAACATTATTTTTTGTATTTTAGAATTTATAATAATTTTTATTAAATTATTAAATTTTACTGAACAATACTTTCACCATATTTCCTTTTATTTCCTTCAATATTTGGAAGGAGTTAATTTTTGTTGGGTCCCTCTGCCTCTTTTGTTTTTCATTTTAAATAAATAAAGGAAAACTTTTTTTTCATCCTATTTCCTTCTCTCATAATTTCTCTCTACATTTTTCTTAAAAAATATAGCAATAAAGCACCTCTTTTATCTATTTTCCTTTTTTAATCACATAATTATATCATGAAAAATTATACATATAGATCATTTATTACATGAATAAGGAAATTTAGCCTATGAGCTTAGCGTCCCATGTTAGACATGGTATAAGACTTAATGGCTTTAGCATGGAACGTGTCCTATGCCATGTTTGGCATTTCAAAAGGCACACATTAATTCTTTGGTTTTGACATGGGACAAGGTATCTCCCACCATTTTGAAACGTTGGTTAGGACATGGGAGGCTGTGTCCTGGATTCATCAGTTTTGTGAAAAATAGATGACAAAGTTTTAAAAATCTTGGCATGGGGTGTGAGACACCCAAATCAACCTTAAGTTTCACGCAAACAATCCTCCACTTCTCATTTCTTTAAAATTTTAAACTTTTCTTTCAAATTCTCTCAATCTCCCAAATTTTCTTTTGTGAGGTTTGAAACGTAGAGGAATCCATTTTGTTCCTCATTAGTGTTATCGTGATTATGATAGGAACAAGTCAATGTTGACTAAGAACCTATTTAGTTTCTTTACTTTTATGCTTTAAGGTTCTTCAGGATAGTTGTAGGAACTTTATAATAGGTGACTTATATTGTTATGTTTTAGAAAATATTGACATTTAAATCTTATGGTAAATGATTTATTGCAGAGTTTGTTATGATTTATTGTAATTTTTTTTATTAGAGTATATACACATGGGTATATTAGGATAGTTGTAGGAACTCTATGAAAGATTACTTATAATATCCTGATTTAGAAAATATTGACATTTGAACATTAGTGTAAATGATTTACTGTAAAGTTTGTTTATTAGAATATATTATACACATAGGTACATTAGGATAGAATTTTATACATGTTTATTATAATTTTTGAACAATCATAAAATTTTAAATTTCAAATTATAATTTAGAAAATAAATAAATTAGAAACATGAAAATTAAATATGTATACCTAACTTTTTTAATGTTTTATAGTACAAAATTAACCATTATAAGTTGTTTAATTGTTCTTTTCGTATGAGGAGATATATGCGCACCCCATCAATGTTACTAAATTATTTTTGGTGACTTAATAGCGCCATATGGGCACAGGGGACTTCATCGATGAACGATCATGTTAGCTGATTATAAGTTGTAGTCAGCATTAATTCCATTTTAAATTTAATTAACTTTATAAATTATATGCGTTAATATAATGTTTTTTATTGTTTTAATGAGCAGGATGAGTACTACTAGTGTTTGAATTAGCTTAAGGCTAGAGGCGAGCCTCTTAATGTTGTTGTGAGGATAAACCTTTGAATGGATGTAGTTAGAAAACACCATAGTCATCTTTATGACATCACTTCCTTGGCCTCTAATGTTTATCAAGGCCACCAACCTTTCATCGTCGTACACAAATCTAGAGGTGGCACGACTTCGGACTAAGTTGGAGGAGGTTAGAGGTTAATTAACGCATTACGATCAAATGCAGACGCAATTTAAGTAAATGCAAGCCTAGTTGACTCAGATTCAACTAAAATAATAGGGATGGTCGTCTATGGCTAACCATCAACCTTATGATCCTAGACTGGACGATCAATCTATCTCGGATGATAAAAAGAAGCACTTGCTTTGTCCCCATCATCGTCGTTGTCAAGACCAAATTTAACAACAACAGACCCAATAGACCCCTCCCCCAACTCAATATCGACCTCCTAAACACTGCTCTCGCCATGGTGTTGATTTCTTGTTGTTTTTAGTTTTAGTTTTAGATTTTTAAATTAAACACTATATCTATTTTGTTTGATATGTCATGTTTAATTTAATGTATTTTCTTATCTTTCATGTATTAATGATCATAATAATGATGATGATGACAGTGATGACAACAATGATTATAATATCTTTTTTGAAAAATACGTCTAGATTGGCGTAGGACTTAAATGTCCCACATCATTTCCCATGAAATGTTTTGGCATGGGACTTAGTGCCTTAAGTGGTGTTTACATGGGCAAATTTAGCATGTGAGGCTTCAACTCACACCAAGCAGTCTTAGCATGTGATATTTTGGTTGTAGCGTGAGATCCTATGACTTATCACCACCAGAAAAAGTATTTTTAGTAACCAAATTTAGTCACTGATTTTAGTGACTGATACTTTTTTGCGACCCAAAAAGAAAATAGCACTTTTAGTGACTATTTACAACCGAATCTGGGTGGTGACAAGGATTTGGTCACTAATTTTGTAGTTAAATACAAACTCTATATATTAAGAGAACAAATTAGTGATAAAATTATTTGGTCGCTAAAGTTTGGTGGAGAATCTTATTTAGTAACCGAAAGCAAAGTCGGTGGCTAAATTTGTTAGAAACTAAGCTTTTTGTCACTAATATATTTGGTCACTAACATGCTACGTTCCAATTGCCAAAATGATTGGAGGGAAATATAATTACATTTTAATTATATTTTTCATTTGTGACCGACTAAGTATTCGGTCTTAAAATTATTAATTTTTAATTTTCCAAAATCCCTGTTTCTATTTCATTTCACTCAACACATCCCCCCGTTCAGGAAGTGGTGTTGTGCCCTAATACCCCTTCCCACCACCTTAGAATCTCTCTCAGATCAGAAGCCAAAAAATCAAACTAAAGTCCCTCTCTAGTTCACGGTGGTAGAGACTAAAGCCCTTTCTCCGGTGAGTGTCTTGTGATCTTTTCTTCCCATGTCATCAATATATATATGCGTGTAAACTTGTTGGTTGCCCTTTTTCTTCCATGCCATTAGAGTAGAGACTAAATCCTAAAGCCCTTAACAGTGTTTAATTAAAAGTGAGTGCACAGGGAAGGACACAACTCACTCTATTTCTCTCTGATTTCCAACATGGTTGTTGTGCCAAAGCTCTCAAATCTACAAAAGATTTCGTGATGTCTGTTTTGATAAGGTCTTCAATCTATATTTTGTTGTCTCCAATCTCACATCTTTCTGATAACTTTAGTCCCTGACAACCATAATCGTGATTGGGTTATTGCGGAAATAAGCCTAAGACACTCTAGCAAGTCACCAGCGGAAAAGAAGAAGTAGAAAGGGAAAGGAGGAGACTTTTAGAATAGTTTAGATATCTAATTTATAATTATTTTAATTATTATAACATATTATAAAGAAAAAACTTGGTTATCATTTATTATTAGAACCATGAAGGTTTCCGTTATTCATATCTTAGTTTCAATTATATTATAGATTATAGATTAATATATATATATATATATATATATATATATATGTTTCAACTTTAACTATATTTTATATTTAAATTTTAATCATATTTTGTTGTGTACTTTATAAAATTTTAGTTATAATTAATGATTATAATTAAAAATATAATGTAAACTGTTTTTCATCCTTACTCTGTTTTTCTGATCTGGGAAGAAAATGAAATCATTGTTTGGGTTTATGAACTAAAAACCTTTGCTTTTGAAGTTATATACATCAAATTAACATTAGATTCATGGAATACAAAAATGTAAGGAATCATCTTCTAGCTTCATGGGAAGTTATATACATCAACTTAACATCTTAATTTGTATGTAACATTCGGGTATTTAATTTAATTATTAGCGATAAGTGGAAATTAATAAATAAATTATTTAGAATTAATTTATATTTTTTTAAAATTATTATAAATTAATTAACAATTGTTTAAGATGATGAGAATTAAATAAATTATATTGATTGGTTGATTGTTAAATTTAAATTAAATTAAATGGGTGATGGTAATTTTTTAATTTACCAAGGGGTAAAAGTAAACAAAAGAGGTTATATTAAAAAGTAATAAAAAAATAGAAAAGAAAAGTAGAAAGGAAATGACTATTGTGACCTTGAGGCAATAAAATAACAATTCTCTTTTCTTCGCCTTCACGGGTTTCACGTGAAGAAAGAGAACAACTCGCCATTTTTTCTTTTCCTTACGGTTGTGAGCTTCTAAAGGGAAATCAAAGGTTGATTCAGCGATGAAACTTGAAATTAATTGTGTTTTTGGGATCGTGACATCGAGGTAAGTGAATGGGTACCATTAATTTCGTGTTTCCTCCCTCCCTCTTCCTTTATCTCTCTAAGCTGAGTATGGTTTTGCATGGGGGAGGTTTTCCCGAAGCTTGGGTATAGCTTTTATGGCAATGGATGTGGCGAATGGCTAACGATTTTTGTGTTCCAGTGGTCATAGGTGTCAAAATGAGCTTCGGCAAGTCGTTAAGCGGGGTAAGAACTGGAATCGGAACCAAAGCGGTTAATTGTCAAGTCGTTGGGTGAAACTAGCACCAAGAACAACTAGTGGAAGCTTAGAATCAAGGTAAGAAGGGTAGTTAGAGTTATAGTTAATTAGAATTGGGTATCAACCCTAGTTAGGATTTCGAAATAAGATACACAATCAATGGAAAAATTTATAATTAATTATGTTCTTGCAATATGTAATGATAGGTGAAATTGTGTAAATTGATGAATGAGATTATAATATGGATAAGGAATGAGGAATTATAAAATGAAAAGAATGATGGTTTTAAAGATATAGGAATTATGATGATTGTTGTGTGATATATGAGAAATTGATGTGGTATGACGACTTTGATAATAAAATTTATATGATCAATATGATGATTATGTTTATTACGCTTTAGTGGCTATGCAAATATGATTGATTGTTTGTTAGGGATCTGGTCTGTGTGGCCACCCCTAACACCCCGCAAGCGTATAGGTTTGTCACGTAATATAAAAAAATATCGTTTCTAGTGGAACCATGTTCTCAAGTACCCAGAATAATGATCATATCTATCTAAACATGCAAGAATAGAGATTTTATACAAAGAAATAAAAAACAAAGTAATTAGAAAGTGCAAATCAAAGTTCTCTTGGAATGAAATCAATTAAAACTATAGATATTAGGATTTTTCGGGTTAAGAATTACTTTGTAATGGTGTTTAAAGATTTTACCTTATCTTTTACTCTCAAGTTTACCAAGACCAACCCCCTAAAGGTTTAACTTTTCCTTTTCAAAGTTTCGTTAAGTTACTTAGACATCAAAAAAACTTTCGTTTAATTCCCCACCAAGTTGATAACTCAGAAATTAAACATATTGTCACCTCATTTGTACCAAGTTAAAAACTCAGACATCCAACTGTTGTTTTATTTGGAAACCAAGTTATAAAAAATAATGGAAGTCTTGAATTCACACAACAATAAAAAAATGTTCACCTTTTGAGTCTATCTTTTAATTTAATTATTATAAAAACTCTGATTCTCAAAAGATTAAATAAAATTCCCTTTTCAGACCATCCTATATTTAATCTTAGGTTTAATTCTTGAATTAGATTAATTAAGTTTACTTTTCAGTCCATCCTAAGAATTAATTACAGATAACTCATACTTATGTCTAGGCTAACGAGAAAATACGGCAATCAAGAATTAAAGGTAAACATATATTTCATTGATAAGGCAATAAAAGTTTCACCAATTACATTACAAATCACACCCTAAATCCTAATAATAAGGATTCTAGTCATTCATTGTAGACAAAGAATCACAAAGGTTCATTGAATCCATACAACTCATAAAACAAAGATTACACAGGTTCAAACTAAAGGTATACCAAGAAGCTAAAACAAACCACAAGATGTGTAATGTCTTCATTCTTCGTTTCCTCCATGTTTTTCTTCTTGAGAATCCTTGAAAAGAGTCCTCTCGGGTCACCATTTATGCCTATACAAGTGCTTCTAACTCCTCAAGAGTTAGTCCCCTAAAACAGAGCCCCTATCCCCCTTCGTAGAATGAAAAACGTAATCCTAGAGTATTAGTCTCAAACCACGGTCGTGATGGCCACCACGACCAGGATTTGGTTCTAGATGTTTCTATGCGAATTTTGGGGCTTTTTCTCCATTGCCCTGGTCCCTACCATGGCTAGGCCATGGAATACTCTATTTTGGGCCTTTTTTTCCTCGTTTTTTAATTATTTTGGCATATGGTTGCTTTGTTATGCAAGGCTTTCCATATATGATCCAGAAATAGTCTAAAAAGGTCTTCAAACCTATAATTTTTGTAAAACTAGCAAACCAAGTAGTAAAGGCGGAAATTGAGCAAATATGATAGGGATTTAGGGGAATTTCATACAATTTATCTTAAAAATGCCTACAAAATGAAACCTAAAATGATGTGTTTTAGATATGCATCAAAACCCTCAAACTAAAATAGTGCTTGTCCTCGAGTAATCATCATATTCATCAAGTTAAAGAATAATAAGCAAAGAACTAACATGTCAAGGAACCCAAACAGAACCATGATCTCAATATTTAATAAGGAGGGATGAAGTATGAATGCCAAATAATACAAAGCTTTCTTTTTAACCATGTTCCAAAAGATTCAAATGGCTTACTGTCTCACCAATCTTCTCAAGTGTTTATAGGTAATATTTAGTGTCACTCTAGTCAAATCAATCAAAGTATTACCATAGGCTTGGCAAGTAACCCTAACTCTATAGTATTAAGAAAACTTACCTAAGTCAAAAGGTCATTTTAAAGGTTGTAATAGGGCCAAGGGATGAGATTTAAGGCATGGAAATCAAAAAAATGATAAAGTAAAGGGCTCATCAATTAAAATCAAAGAGGTGATTCAATTTTTTCTTATAGTAGCCAGGAAATACAATTCCAAGCTATAATAATATTTTTAGGGACCTTTTTATTTCTTTTTTTAACCCTTTTTTAATTGTTCCAATCATCCTAGCATGAGTACACAAATAGAAGTCATTGAGTTTTTGGATGATGGGTACCATTATATATATTTCCTTTTCTTTTTCTCTTTTTCTTTTTTTCTTTCTCTTTTCTCAATCTCATATTTTTCTTTTCTTTTAAAGGTCCCCTATTTTTAATTTTGGTGCTTGTTACCATCCTAGATCCATATTAGTGTACTTGACCTCAAAATGCTTTTTAAAGCAAAAGATTCCAAAGAAAGTAATAAAGATTTTAGGCTTAAAGAGGGTAACTAATAGATAATAATATTTTCAAAAATAGGGGCTTCAAAAATGTCTAAATTTGCCTTTATCATCCTAAGGTATAGAGTTTAATCACCATTTTGCCTAGGTCACAAGCCAAGTTCTAGAATACTAAAAAAGATATGACAATCACTCAATAGAGAATAAATAAGGGTTTTAAAATTTATGATAAAACTATACCTTTTTAAAAGGCTCAAAATCTCACCAAGGTAACATTTAAGTCAAGAGAAGCATAGCAAAAAATTTTATCATTTATTTGGCAAACATAAAATCACCCTATAAAACATGTTAAGATCATTAGGAAAAAATTTTAATAGGGGTTCCTAGGATGTTTTTTTGTTCAAGTACTCATAATCAATAACTTAACTCGTAATAATTTAAAGAAAAGCAACCATTGCCTAATCCTAGAATGCAGCAACAGAAAGAGAAACATCCTAAGAAAATAAAATATGCAGTCCTAAAAATAAAACAAAAAAAGATAAAAGTAGAAAAATAAAGATAATTCTAAGTTGTCTATCCTATCACCTCAAACTAAAGATGGACATGATCCTCAATGTTTTACCTCGGCGAATGAAGGATTGGCAACTTACCTGAGAGATGCCTCAATCAAAAGGCGGTGGAGGGAAGTGGCCTTGTTGGATATGCCACTCGTACATGGCATGAATCATGCCCCCTGTCTTACTTTTTCAGCTCCCTGTCTCATTTGCTCATTTTGCATGTCCTGGAGCATAAAGTACATTTGAGTAAATAAAAACTGTCTTCCTGTGGTGGAGGGATATAGGGTTGTTGTGCTGATTATGATGGCATTTCCTAGTTGAGAGGCATGTCCTCCTCTTCCTCTATTTTATCACCTGCAAAAACAAAAAAGTCCTTGCCTTTCATACTCGTGAGAGTTGGGTCAAGCAAAGGGTGAGGAACCCATCTCCTAGGAATAACTAAGCAATGCACACCAGATTCATTAACAATCATACCCATATTAATTAGTTCATTCATATCCCCCCTTTTTGGAACACAATTTATTTTATCACAAGATAGATCCACTCTTAGAATTTTACCCCGCAATCAGAATTTTACCAGACACGGCCTTCCCTACTTTAGAAAATTGGCTACAAAGCCATTTGGTAGAGTCAATAAGTTCATTATTCAGTATGGTTTTCATATAATATAGTTCAGAGAGTCGGACAGTTCCAGGACTCTCATGCCTACCAAAGATTGATCTGGACATAAAAGTTATAAATAACAGAAGACAAGGTGGTGAATTTGAGATGCCTTTACGGTAGAAGGCATCATAATTACATTACCAGTGAGTTTCTCCCAGGTGGGCCAAGCTAAAAAACCTTGGGGGATATAATCAGAACCCCCAACAGGGACACCATAAATATTAGCTATTTCAGACAAATGCAAGGTAAAATCAATGTTATCAAGCCTAAAAGATACTTCCCAACTTTGTTCAGTTCTTCTGATCTCTATAGAGCTTAGAAATTCTAGAGATACTCTTTCGTAGATTGGTTCAAAAAGAGTTATAAAATTATCCCAACCTACTCTACTAACCAGTGTGAAAGTATTATAAAACGTTCCTAGAGCTTGTAGAGTCTTAGTACAAAAGAATCTAGAGGACCCTATTTCCCTTTGTTTTAAAACATTCAATCACATGTGTTGCTCTTGCAAAAAGCATTCTATACTATCAATATCATAAAGGGGTTGGTCATTGTTACCTTGGGTCTTTTTACGTTTTGAAGAAGGTTCAGAGTAAAAGCTTGCCTTGTCTTTTCCCTTGTTCACTTTGGGAGCCATGGATGAGATTGGAGCTCTTTGAAGAAGGTGAATAACCTGCAAAAGCTTGAGTAGCAAGAGGAACCACAAAATAACATTTGCAATGACTAGAAAAAAATTATGAAAACGTAAGTGTTTGGAGCAAAATAAAGGGATAGCAATGGAGGATGATAGAGGGAGAAGTAAGGTGTAAGAGAAGGAGGAAGAATGAGGAGATGAAGTGAGAAAAGGGGGATGGAACCCCCTATATATAAAAAACTCGTCCTCCCTCTAGGACGAACCATGACTGTGCTGCCTTCCATGGTCAGTCGTGGTTCGTTCTGTTTCCCTTTTTTTACAAATTTGAATTTCAAAATTCAAAATTTAAAATTTTCCCCCCAAAATTTAAAATTTGAAATTTAAAATTCAGATTTGGAAATTTGAATTTCCCTCCAAAAATTTTTGTAATAATTTTTTAACAATTGCCACCCCAAACTAGTTCCTTGAAAACTTCATTGCTCTTCTTTTTAGGCCCTTTCCACTTTGCCAGCATAAGATGTCTCAGTTTTATTTTTTATTTTTATATGTGGGGTTGTCTCCCCGTAAGCGCTAAGTTTAAAGTGTTTAGCTAGACCTTGTTAAGGCTTTTTGTTTGTCAACCAGGTTCTTTGTCCTTCTGGTTCTCCCTCTTTAAGGCATCTTTGGCATGAGGATAAAGTTCCCTCTTTATTTTTTTAAGGCTCTCTTGAATTTTACTCTGGCTTTTTTTTTGCTTTTCAGGTGAGAGTTCCTTATTACCTTTTTTAGGTGAGTTACCTGCAAAATCAGTTTAGGAGAGCACTGTGTTTTGAATATGATCACAGGTTTAAGAATTTTGATAATGACAAAGCACTCTTGAAGAATTCCTTGCAAAAACAAAGATATGGAATCAGACCCAAAGCTAATCGATTAGGGAGCCTCAGCTAGTCGATTAGGCAGCTTCTGTTTTGGAACAACTGCATCAGGACATTAAGATAATCGATTACAACATTTTAAATAATTGATTACAGAGCTACTGGAATTACTATAATCGATTACATGCATGGTTTAATCGATTACCAAAACCAAAAATGACATTAAAAGTATCAGGTATAACAACTAATCGATTAAGAGAATTCAAACAATCGATTAGAGGGATACTGGAATTAAGCTAATCGATTACTATGTCTATATAATCGATTATGAAGCTACGAAGCCAAATTAAATGCATCAGGTATCACTTCTAATCGACTACAAGGCAAAGTTCAATCGATTACCAAGCTTCTGACTTGAAGCTAATCGATTAGACAAAGGCATCTAATCGATTACATAGCGAACAAAGATGAAAAATTCAAAGTGTAATCGATTACAGCTTAAGGCATAATCGATTATGATAGTAGGAAAACACATATTAGTGAGAAACCAGCACATTTGTCCACCACTCCTTCAGACCCCCACTATGTGCAACGGCTAGGAAGACCAAGGCACTCACCAAACCCTCAAATGACTCTATAAATGCAAGAGGAACTCAAGCACAACAATACACAACAACAAGCTATCAATCTTTACTTACTCTTGTGCTTAGTAAGCCCTTACTCTTGTATATTCTGAATTTCATTTGCATATTCTCTCTTCTTGAGAGTTATAGATTTGAGAGAACTTTCATTTTTATACATCTACTCTATTGAGAGAGTTACTTGATTGTAAACACTACACAAAACACCAAAGTTCACTCTAGATTGAGTGGTTGTTCACTCTAGGTTGAGTGGTTACAAAGGTTGGGGTTCAACCTTTGGGATATTGTGAGATTGAGAGATTGGGTGGGTTGCCCTTATACTTGTGAGGATTGGGTTCTTGAGTGTGGGACACTAGGAAGCCGCAATTGCTCAAAGTTGTATCTCTAGTCTACAATAGTGGAAATCCTCTAAGTGGGTTGCTTAGAGGCGAGACGTACACCGGATTGGTGGAACTGGTTAAATTGGTTTGCAAGCTCTTCTCCCTTACTCTTTTACTTTCATATACTGCTCTTAATTGGCTTGTGTTGATTGATTGAGGCTTGCATACTTGAACTTGTTTAATTTGGTAGATCTTGAATACTGCACACCAAGTGTTTGTCAAATTGTCTCAGCTATATTTACCTTTGTTTTGACTTGCACATTTCATCAAACTTGTTTTACTTGCATAATTTTGTAAACTTGAATATAAGAATCAAGTTCAAAGGCATTCCAACTAAAAGTTTTAAAAACTCAATTCACCCCCCCTCTTAAGTATTGAGGTCACTTGAATAACAAGTGGTATCAGAGCTTGACTCTTGGTAGAACAAGCTTAACAGCTTCAAAAGAACAAATGGCCTCAAGTTCTCAAAACCTCTTTCCCGAGGGTGGTGCTATAAACAGACCTCCCGCTTTCAATGGAGAAGGCTATACCTTCTGGAAAGAAAGAATGAAAATATTTATTCAATCTATTGATTTTAAAATTTGGAATGCCATTGAAAATGGTCCTTATACACCCATGCATATTGTCAATGATAAAAGTGTTGAAAAACCTATGGAGGAATGGTCTAGTGATGAAGAAAAGAAAGTACAATATGGCTATAAGGCCAAAAATCTCATCACTACGACATTAGGTCCAAATGAATTTTTTAGAGTAATGACTTGTAAATCCGCCAAGGAAATGTGGGATACTCTTCAAGTAACCCATGAAGGTACAAATGATGTTAAAGACTCTAAAATTAGCACACTAACTAGTCAATATGAGTGCTTTAGATTAAACTCTCATGAATCAATTGTTGATATGCAAAAAAGGTTCACTCTCATCATTAATCAACTTATTACACTTGGAAAGACTTACACTAACAAAGAGCTCATTCATAAAGTGTTGAAAAGTCTTAACAGAGAATGGCAACCGCTAGTTACCGCCATCAAACAATCTCCCAGCATAAACGAGATGTCCCTTGCCACATTATTTGGTAAGTTGCAGGAACAGGAATAAGAACTGAAAGAATTAAAGATGGCGGAAGAGGAAGAAAAATCTTCCAAGAAAAAGGGACTCGCTCTCAAGGCCACGTCCATAAATGAAGAAGAATCCAGAAGTGAACTTGATGAAGAAGATGAGTTTAGACTATCTATGAAACGCTTTGGGAAATTCATGAAAGGCAAACGCTTCCAAAGAAGCTTCAAAAACCCAAGTAAGAAACCTATCACTAAAGAAAATTCTTCCTCACCCAATTGTTTTGAATGTGGCAAGGAGGGGCACTTCAAAGCGGACTGCCCAAATCTCAAGAAAAAGGGCAAAGAGAAAAGAGGAAGAAGGAGAGCATATATAGCTTGGGATGAAAATGAGATAAGCAGCTCAGATGACTCGAAAAATGAAGAAGCAAACCTTTGCCTCATGGCCAACCACCAAGAAGAAAATGATGAGGTAAATTTCCATGACTTAGATAAGGATGAATTACTTGATGCTCTAGAGGAATTATATGATAAATTTGTAGAAGTATCCAATAGACTTAAGATGTCTAGAAAAACTAGTGACACTCTAGAGATGCACCTCATGGAGGTTTGTAAAGAGAATGAATGCTTAAAGGAAGAATTGGAAAATGCTCAAACATGCTCCAAGAATAAACCGTGTGATTTTGCTAAGAAATGTGTTGATCTAGAAAACAAAGTCCTAGATCTAAACAAAACCTTAGAGAGGTTTACAACTGGTAGAGATAATCTGAATGTACTACTTGGAAATCAAAGATGCATGTTTGACAAAACTGGTTTAGGGTACAATTCTGTTAAAAAGGAAAAGTATTACAAGAACTTCTTTGTACCTCCTATGAGATCATCCTCGCCCTTTATGAAATGCAACCATTGTGGATTCAAAGGTCATAACTCTTCAAATTGCAATGTTAGAAAATTAGGGCCAAAGGTTATAAGAAATGTATGGGTTCCCAAAGGGACATTACCACAAGCTAACCTTAAAGGACCCAACATAAAATGGGTACCTAGTTATCTAAACTGATTTTGTTTTGTAGGTATGCTTCAAGGCAAGCAACACCCATTGGTATTTGGATAGTGGGTGTTCAAAGCATATGACGGGAGACATAAGCAAGTTTACATCATTCACTCCCAAAAGAAAAGGAAGCGTCACCTATGGAGACAATACCAAAGGAAGGATTCTAGGCATTGGAAACATTGATAAAAATTCTTCTACCTCTATTAGTGATGTGTTGTATGTTGAAGGTCTTAAACACAACTTACTTAGCATTAGTCAATTATGTGACAAAGGATATAGAGTTTTGTTTGAATCAAATTGTTGTATAATTGAGCATAAGACTAATAAGGAAGTTAAGTTTGTAGGCCAAAGAATTGATAATATTTATATGATTGATATGGATAGTTTGTCTTCAAATGATGTACAATGCTTCATGACTAGAGAGGATGAAACTTGGCTATGGCATAGAAGAATAGCTCATATACATATAGACCACTTGAATAAACTTGTTTCTAAAGAATTAGTAATTGGTTTACCAAAGTTTAAATTTGAAAACAAATTTTGTGATGCATGTCAAAAGGGAAAACAAGTAAAGGCATCCTTTCAATCGAAAAATATTGTTTCCACCCAAAAGCCTTTACAATTTTTGCACATGGATCTCTTTGGACCTTCCAAAATCAAAAGCTTTGGTGGTAATTACTATGGTCTAGTAATTGTAGATGACTACTCTAGATATACATGGACCTTGTTTCTTGCTCATAAGAATGAAGCATATCATGCATTTAAGAAACTTGCTAAGATTATCCAAAATGAGCAAAATTCAAAAATTACATCCATTAGAACTGATCATGGGGGAGAATTCGAAAATCAATCTTTTGAAAAGTTTTACGAAAAACATGGTATAAATCATAATTTTTCAGCTCCTAGAACTCCACAAGAAAATGGAGTTGTAGAAAGGAAAAACAGATCATTAGTGGAGGTTGCAAGAACCATGTTAAATGAAAACAATATTGCAAAAAATTTTTGGGCCGATGCGGTAAACACCGCTTGTCATGTTATGAATAGATGTTTAATAAGGCCTATCTTAAAGAAAAGCCCCTATGAACTTTACAAGGGTAGAAAACCCAACATTTCATACTTTCATATATTTGGATGTAAATGTTTTGTGCTCAATAATGGAAAAGATAATCTAGGTAAGTTTGATGCTAAAGCTGATGAAGCAATCTTCCTAGGATACTCTCAATCTAGTAAATCTTATCGAATCTTCAACAAACGCATAAATACCATTGAAGAATCTATTCATGTTAAATTTGATGAAAATAGCCATAACCCTCCGAGAAAGGAAGATGTTGATGATCTTGCAGGTGCACTTCAAGAAATACACTTGAATGAAGAGGAGGAAATCAACAAGAAAGAAGAAATAACTCAAAATGAGGAACCACATCAATAGATCACATTGAAGGATCACCCATTAGACAAAGTCATAGGAGAAATGACTCAAGGTGTAAGTACTCGAAATGCTATTAGAAATACTTGTAATCACCTAGCCTTTGTATCTCAAATAGAACCCAAAAACATTGGTGAAGTTATTATTGATGAACATTGGATGTTGGCCATGCAAGAAGAGTTAAATCAATTTGAAAGAAATGAAGTTTGGAAATTAGTGCCAAGACCCAATGATCACCAAATAATAGGAACAAAATGGGTTTTTAGAAATAAGCTAGATGAGAATGGCATAATAACAAGAAACAAAGCTAGATTAGTTGCTAAAGGATATAATCAAGAAGAAGGGATAGACTATGAAGAAACGTATGCTCCCGTAGCTAGATTAGAAGCCATAAGATTACTATTAGCTTTTGCTTGTTGTATGGATTTTAAGCTTTATCAAATGGATGTCAAAAGCGCTTTTCTAAATGGTTATATTCAAGAAGAAGTCTATGTAGATCAACCTCCCGGTTTTGAAAATCACAAATTTCCAAACCATGTTTTTAAATAGAGAAAAGCTTTATATGGTTTGAAACAAGCTCCAAGAGCTTGGTATGAAAGACTAAGCAAATTTCTTTTAGAAAATAATTTCGAAAGAGGTAAGGTTGATACTACACTGTTTATAAAGCGCAAAAATAATGATATTCTTTTGGTACAAGTTTATGTTGATGACATAATATTTGGTGCTACTAATGAAATGTTTTGTCAAGAGTTTGCCAAGATTATGCAAGATGAATTCGAAATGTCCATGATGAGAGAACTCACCTTCTTCCTTGGATTACAAATCAAACAAACTAATGAGGGAACGTTCATTAGTCAAACAAAATATTGCAAAGAACTGCTCAAAAGGTTTGAAATGGACAAAGCAAATGAAATGGCTACACCCATGAGTACATCTTGCTACCTAGACAAAGATGAGAAGGGTAAGGATGTTGAAATAACTAAATACCGAGGTATGATTGGCTCCTTACTTTACTTAATAGCTAGTAGACCTGATATTATGTTTGCTGTGTGCATGTGTGCTAGATATCAAGCATGTCCTAAAGAATCACATCTCACTGCTGTGAAAAGAATTTTGAAATATCTTGTGGGTACTCAAAATGTTGGTTTATGGTATCCCAAAGGTGTTGAATGTATTCTCATAGGATATTCTGATTCTGACTTTGCTGGTTGTAAAATTGATAGAAAGAGTACGAGTGGCACATGTCATTTACTTGGTAGTTCCCTTGTTTCTTGGCATAGCAAGAAGCAAGTAAGTGTTGCTTTATCCACAGCTGAGGCAGAATATGTTGCAGCTGGTAGTTGTTGTGCTCAAATCCTTTGGATGAGACAACAACTTCTAGACTTTGGAGTTGCATTAGACCATGTGCCTCTTAAGTGTGATAATACTAGTGCTATCAATATCTCAAAGAATCCTATTATGCATTCTAGGACTAAACATATTGAAATAAGACATCATTTTATTAGAGACCATGTTTTAAAGGGTGATTGTGTGCTTGAACATGTTGAAACCTCTAAACAATTAGCAGACATATTCACCAAACCATTAGCGAAAGAGCAATTCATCCACATTAGGAGAGAATTGGGAATTCTTGACATGATCAACTGTGTTTGAATGATGAAGTATTTTGATAAAAACTTTGTTGTATAGCATGTTTATATGAGTTGTTTACTATCTGTGGTATGATTCATTGAAACTGTAACCTTCCTGTGTGAAAACTGCATAAATTATGAATTTTTGAACCATATAATCGATTACATAGCACTTCTTAATCGATTAATAAGCCTTTGTTTTGTTGATAATCGATTACTCATTGACATCTAATCGATTAGAAAGCTTCTGTTTTATGCATAATCGATTACCTCTTGATCAATAATCGATTACAAAGCCTCTGTTTCAGGTCCAAAACGTTTCATCTTTCCCCTAATTGATTACCAGACTCTCTTAATCGATTAGAACATTTCTGTTTCTTCACTAATCGATTACGCAACTTCCATAATCGATTACCCTCTGAGTGAAACGATTCAAATTCCCCAGAAACAGTGAGCTAATCGATTACCCATGCCTCGTAATCGATTAGCATCGGAACTACAACAGTCAAACGTAGGTTGCCGAGGACTGCTCGACTCCCCCCCCCCTCTTAACTCATCTCACTCCTTTTTAAACCTAATTTTTCTCTATAAATACACCTCTCTTCACCCTCTCATCTCACACTACCTCCTTCCTCTTCAAATCTCTCAAAGTTCTCAGGAACTCTCTTCCTCTCTTCATCTTTTTCTCTACATTCCTTGACAATGGCTTCCTCCCGCACAGTCAAAAGAGCTAGGTCCTCCATGGCCCAAGCCAACAACCCCCTAGACTTCTCTAGGTTCTTCTCATCTCCTAGAGACCTTCAACACTTCGTTAACAATTTCTCTGAAAAAGATATCATGACCCCCCACTACACCATTACTGAAACATTCGATAACCATAGCCTCACCTTTTCCCAATGCCTCCACCACTACAACCTTTTTCCCTTCCTCACCCTTAAGGAAGAGCAATATTATCCTGAACTCATTCGAGTTTTCTACTGCAATCTCAAATTTGTCAATAGGATGGTCGAATCAAAGGTCAAAAATGTGACCATCAAGCTCACCAACGCCCAGTTTGCAGAAATCTCTATGCTGCCGCTTAACAATGCAGATTTTGACGGAGGAGAACCTGAAGATGAATGGGGCTTCAATGCTCTCACTGCCCGTCAATCCTTGTGGAAGGCTGATCGCCCAAGGAGCAATCACAAGCTGGTGGGACATCTGACCATGAATAACCGCCTCCTACATTTTTTTCTGGTCAAGATGTTGGTGCCCTGTGGTGGGAACTATGCTTTGGTGGAAGAGGATGATGTCCTCTTGATGTGGGCTATGCTGAACCACAAAGAGATAAACTGGGTTCAATTGGTCAAGTTCCACATGCGCCATGCAAAAGACCAACAAAAGCTTCCATACGCCATTCTACTCACCAAAATATTCAAACACTGTGGAGTAGACTTGGTTGGAGAGTTGTCAGAAAAAGTGCCTCCAAAAGCCTGCATTGGCACTCACCACCTTACCAAGATGGGTCTTGTTTTTCTGAACGGAGCATGGTATTCAAGGATGGAAGGCTATCATGCCAACATTCCCTATGAAGCTCCTGCTGATGAGCCAGCCCCTCCTCCTCCTGTAACTCAAGCTTCATCTTCTGCCCCTGCTGACCCATTTGCGTCTCTCTATGCTCACCTTGATCGCCGCTTCGACCGTCTTGAAAACTCTCTTCAAGAGTTCTCCATGACTGAGCAGCAACATTTTGAGCTGATGCAACAACGTTATGAGGAGCTGTCGCATCAAATCTCTGAACTTAGAGTTTTCAACCCGGATAACTAGATCCGTTTTTATGTTTAGATCATTGTGCTTTCTGTTTTTGTAACATCCCTGATGTTTTAATGAGAATTATAAGAAATGGGAAATGATTAGTAAAAGTTTTAGAAGTTTTATTTAATATTTGTTCTGTCTGAGCCAGAGACAAGAAAGCCAGTGTCGAGATCGGTCTCAGAAGCGCGAGCAGGCGGAGTTGAAGATCGGGAGTGTAGGAGAAGAGCGGACAGGGCTAGGTGGTCTGGTCCAACCGTTGTGAGGAGAGCGCCTCACACGGGGTCATAGCCTGGATTAACCTCATAATGACTGAAACAACGGGTGTAGGTAACCAAGAGGTGAGCACGGATGAGATATCCGACCTCTCAGGTTGTAGCTCGGATTTTCGAGGTATGAACACTAAGCTAGGACACCGGGGGGGCCGATATTTATATTGGGCCTATACTCTTGCGAAGTATTAGAGAATTATGAATAATTAAACGTTGAGGGAATAAATAAGTGTAATTGATTTGATAACTATGCAATAGTTTAATATAGTGAAATTGATTAAATTTAGTAAGAATACAAATAAAATAAAGGAAAAGACGATCTTGCCCATGAGCTATATATATATATAAGGAGATTCTCTTCCTTCCCTCTTCATTATTTACAAGTTACCTTTACTGTTGGTTTGTTCCTTCTCTTTCGTTTTTCTCTCCTCTCTTAACGTTGAGTTGCATGCGCTGGAGAGGGACTCCATTTGTGTCCAAACTTCAATTTATTCCCATTCCTGTGATCGAGGCTTCAAGGTGAGTCTACTGATCCGTTCCAATTGTGATTCCCTTATCCCTTTTATTCTTTGGCGGTTTAAAGCCATGCATGGCTATATTCGTGGCTGTTCTCCACTCCTCTGGTGAGTGTGAGCCCAAATGCAGTCCATGAACTAAGGGCGTTGAAGTGACGAGCTGTACTTTATGATCCGTAGGTAGTAGGTTAACCAACGGAAGACTGAGTGACCAAGTTGAGACTGCGAAACCAGTGCTCAGAGGAAGGAATCGACACAGAGAACAGATCATCGAAGCGTGGAACCAATGTAAGGGGGGTGTTCGGGTTATAATTAATTAGAATAGGACTCGCTTCTTATTCAGGTCATTGAGGTAATGTAAACAGGTTAAGGAAAATGTTGCTAAACGTAGTTGTGTGTTTATGCTTGTGCATGTGTGACTGGGTTCATTAATTAGTGGAAGATCGGGTGTGGTTGAGTTTATCATGTTATGATCTTGTGATATCTAATGTTGAAATGATCAGTGTTATGTGACGTCGGGTTAGCAAGCAGGCTACCCGAGTGATGAGGAATTGATATTATTATGTGAAAGGTAAATTGTTGAATGACTATGTGGTGTGGGATGGCCGACGGTATATGATAGCCCCTCATTTCCGGCTCCCGTGGTTTTCGTGCCCAGTTGAGCTACCCAGTGGTCAAGTAGGACCCAGTGGTCGAGGTGGAGAGTCAAGCAGGACTCGGTGAACCAAGCAGGGTTCACGGGGTGTCAAGTAGGACCCCCAGCTGAAGGCCAATCCTTTAGTATCCGGATACTAAGAGTCAGATTGTATGAGAGTCAGTTGTGATCGTGATGAATGTAATGGAATTGCGTGGTTGGGTTAATATAGTTACTGTATGTAATACGCTATGTTTCGGTATGCTTACTTTCGAATGATGCTTGATGTGTATGTATAAATATGCATGTATATTTGTTAAGTTCCATTCTATATTAATTACAATGCCAAACACTCACCCTTGCTTTTTTTTAGTAACCAGAGACAGGGAGGGGGAAAGAGCCATGGAGTCGCGCCAAGGGGGAGAACGGTGCCAGGGTCCGAGTGACTTTGAGTGACTCTCTATAGAGTTATATATGTGTATAAGAACTTCCGAATATTACTAATTAGTTGTGCTTAATCAAGACCGGACCGGATGCAAATTTACATTTTAAAATACATTACTGTCATTTACATATGCTGTCGTGGTAGCTATGACAAACCTTTGATTAACAGAATCATTTTTAGGGTGAGACTTTCGGGAGTTCGTATGCATGTTTTGTCTAATCCGATGTGTGAAAGGTATTCGCTCAAGCGAATAGAAACCTCGTTCAAGCGAGAGTCCGGAATCTCGCTTAGACGAGTAGGGGCCTTGCTCAAGCGGGAAGCCCTGATTCCCTTTCTCCCATCCGTTGTGCTTAAATTAACTTGCTCTTCTTTTCTAGATCTCATTTATTTAATCTAACTGTGACTGCTGTCACTTGAATAAGTCAGTAAAAATAAATGTTTTTTCACTAAATATCGATTAATTTTCAAGAAAAGGAAACATTTATCGTAAGATGTAATCGTTTGAATAAAAATAAATGCAAAAATAACCTAGGACGTTACACTTGGTATCAGAGCGGTTCTTTCTAGAGCCGGTGTATGGGCCGATCTAGTGATTGTGATAGTCTTATGAAGATTGATTGTATTTCGTTGTATTGAGATTATGTGTGGCCTGGCATCGTTCCCTTGGCACTCCACTGGCGTAGTATTCTATGAATATAAGGTAAATTTACGATTCCCTGACTGATCTTGGTTATTAATGGTGATGTTTTTGCTCATTGTAGAATTACTAAATGGCCGGAGAGACTAGTTCTGGGGGAAGAGATGATTTCTTCTCTAGATTTACTCAGCTGATGAGTAGGACTGAGTCCGGTCCCACTCTGGATAAATTCCTGAAAAGGAATCCTCCGACTTACAAAGGGGGACACGACTATGACGGGGCACACATCTGGATCAGGGATATCGAGCAGGTTTTTGAATATTTTGAGTGCTCTGAAGAGCAAAAGGTTTTATTTGCTACTTACCAACTAAAAGAAGAGGCTAGAGTATGGTGGTCCCGAGTGAAGGTGCAGATGAACGCAGCAAATGAGCCGTTGGTATGGGCGAATTTCCGAAGGAGGTTCCTTGTTAAATACTTCCCGGACAACTACAAAATCCGGAAAGAAATGGAATTCCTAAAGTTGGAGCAAGACCGGATGTCTGTAGCTGAGTACACCAGCAAATTTGACGAGCTGTGTGATTTTTACCACCCTTTCTCGTTAGAAGGGACTGAAGGTAGCAAGTGCGCCAAATACGAAGCTGGACTATGGATTGAGCTCCGTAGTGTAATCGTACCGATGGAGATTAGGGACTACCCAACCCTGGTGAACAAAGCAAGACTGACTGAAGAGGTGCAGTTACAAAGGATGTCCCAGCTGAGAGATAAAAAGCCACTGAAGGCAAAAGGATTCAACTTCAAGAGGATGAGTCAATTCTTTCGGGGTGGCAAGTCTTCTGCTACCTCCTCATCCTCTTCCGGTCGGGGTTCCACTGGTCGATCGGGTAATCCTTCTGGTAATCGTACATGCTACAATTATGGTCAGGAAGGTCACATTGCCAAACATTGCCAAGCCAATCAGATTGTGTGCTTCCAGTGCGGACAACCAGGGCATCTCAGGCCCGATTGCCCTCAGAGGCAGCAGCAGGGCAGGTCGGACAACCGAACCAACTCTTCTGGGACTCGGGGTTCCAACTTTTTGAGGGGAGGCCGGAATGGAGCTGGTAGAGGGAACCAACAATCGGGAAGATATGATGCCTAATCTAGCGATGCCCAAAACGCCATGACCGGGCGTGTATTTGCATTTGATGCTTCAGAAGCTACGAGGAATGACAATTTGGTACAGGGTAAGTGCCTCATCTGTGGTTATCTGGTTGATGTAATTTATGATTCAGGTGCCACCCATTCCTTTATTTCGGAAAGTTGTGTGCGACGGCTTGGTCTGCCAATCGGTTTAATGGAGAACGCTCTTATTGTTTCCACTCCAACTGGTTCCACTTTCCGTGCAACTACAGTGTGTAGAGAACTGCCGATGCAAATCGAAGCCCGTACTTTTCGAGTAAATTTTATCTGTATGCCATTGAAGGACTTAGATGTTATTCTAGGTCTCGATTGGCTTGCTGCTAATCATGTGTTGGCCGACTGTTATCGGAAGAATATTGTTTTCTCTCAGGAACTTGACATGAAGAACGGGGTGAGCGATGTCCTAACCACGTATGTTGTTTTATTCGCTTCGGAGGGTCGGCATAACCTCCTGCTAAGTGATATTCTGATTGTTTGCGAATTTCCTGACGTTTTTCCGGAAGAAATTCCGGAGCTACCTCCCAGTCGGGAGATTGATTTCTCTATTGACTTGATTCCCGGGGTAGAACCTGTGTCCCGAGCGCCATATAGAATGTCTTCGGTGGAATTAACCGAAGTGAAGAAACAAGTAAACGAATTACTAGAAAAGGGCTTTATCCGACCCAGTGCCTCACCCTGGGGCGCTCCGGTGTTACTGGTAAAGAAGAAGGACGGTAGTATGCGAATGTGCATTGATTACCGACAGCTGAACAAACTGACAATCAAAAATAAATATCCACTACCTCGGATTGACGATTTACTGGACCAGTTGCGAGGCGCCGTTGTGTTCTCTAAGATAGACTTGAGGTCGGGATACCACCAGATCCGAGTGAGGTCGGAGGATATCCCAAAGACAGCATTTCAGACTCGGTATGGGCACTTCGAGTACGTAGTAATGCCCTTTGGAGTAACGAACGCTCCTGCCATTTTTATGGACTATATGAATCGGACCTTTCAACCGTACTTGGACCAGTTTGTGGTAGTATTCATTGATGATATTTTGGTATATTTGAGGTCGGACGAGGAGCATGCTCAACATCTTCGACTTGTTTTACAAGTACTTCGGGAGAAGAAGTTGTACGCTAAACTATCTAAGTGTGATTTCTGGGGGAGTAGTGTACAATTCTTGGGGCATATAATTTCCCAAGAGGGAATCTCAGTTGATCCGACAAAAATTGAGGCGGTTATGGCTTGGGAGAGGCCGAAGTCAATAACTGAAATCAGGAGTTTCCTCGGATTAGCTGGATACTATCGATGCTTCATTGAGGGGTTCTCTCGGATAGCACTTCCTCTGACTCGGTTAACAAGGAAAGAAAACCCCTTCGTGTGGTCGGAAAAGTGTGAATTAAGCTTCCAAACTCTTAAGCGATGTTTAACGACTGCCCCTGTGCTTGCACTGCCCGATGTAACACAGGAATTTGAAGTATATTGCGATGCATCCAAATTTGGATTGGGGTGTGTGTTGATACAAGCTGATCGGGCAATTGCTTATGCTTCGAGGCAATTGAGGCCACATGAGGAGAATTACCCGACTCATGATCTGGAACTTGCAGCAGTGGTGTACGCACTGAAGATTTGGCGTCATTATCTGTATGGGGCTCGCTTTGTAGTATTCAGTGATCACAAGAGCCTAAAGTACTTGTTTGATCAAAAAGAGCTAAATATGAGACAGAGGCGATGGGTGGAGTATTTAAAGGATTACGACTTCGATTTAAAGTATCACCCGGGCAAAGTGAATGTTGTGGCAGATGCGCTAAGCAGAAAGGTATTACACGTGGCTTACCTGATGGGTAGAGAACAGGAATTGCTGGAAAGCTTTAGAGATATGAATGTTGGAATTGTTATGGATGCACCAAATCGAATGACAATCGGAATGTTAAAAATCTCCAACGAATTTCTGGAGTCGATGGTAGCTGCATAGAAAGACGATAAAGAGTTACTGAGGCTGATTGATACTCAGACCCAAGGCAAAAATGTGGAGATAACTAGGGGTAACGATGGTATATGGAGATTCAGGAACCGAGTGGTGGTGCCTGCACATGGAGGCTTCAGGCAGGCGGTGCTATCAGAAGCACACAAGAGCTCTCTGAGTATACATCCGGGAGTGACAAAAATGTATCATAACTTAAAAAAGGAATTCTGGTGGCCAAGCATGAAGAAGGCAATAATCGAGTATGTGAAATCCTGTGTGATATGCCAGAAGTGCAAGGTTGAGCACCAACGACCTCCAGGTTTGCGTCAACCTCCAGAAATTCCGACCTGGAAGTGGGAAGGTATCACCATGGACTTCGTGTCCGGACTACCCCGCACTCAAACCGGATACAACGTGATTTGGGTGATTGTTGATCGACTAACCAAAAGTGCGCATTTCCTGGCAATAAATATGAAATGGTCGCTAGATCGATTAGCTAAGTTGTACGTTGCTGAGGTCGTACGACTGCATGGTGTGCCCTCAAGCATTATCTCCGATCGGGATCCCCGATTCACTTCAAGGTTTTGGGGGAGTTTGCAACAACAACTGGGTACTGAGCTCAAATTGAGCTCAGCCTACCATCCCCAGACTGATGGCCAATCAGAACGGACTATACAGACTCTTGAAGATATGTTAAGGGCATGTGTACTGGAACAGGGCGGATCATGGGAGAAATACTTGCCCTTGGTAGAGTTTGCATATAATAACAGTTACCATAGCAGCATTGGGATGGCTCCATACGAAGCTCTTTATGGTCGAAAATGTCGTACTCCATTATGTTGGAATGAGAACGGCGATGCCCTTCATCTGGGGCCTGAGATGATTCAAGAAATGAATGAGCAAATCGCTTTAATCCAAGAGAAGATAAAAATTGCTCAAGACCGGCAAAAGAGCTATTATGACAATCGGCATAGACCCCTTGAATTCCAAGTGGGTGATTGGGTGTTCCTAAGGATTTCACCGACTAAGGGTGTAGGTCGAATTTTGAAGAGCCAAAAGCTTAATCCGAAGTATATTGGACCATACCAAATACTAGAACGGATTGGTGAAGTCGCTTATCGGCTGGATCTTCCCCAATCATTGACTAACATTCACAACGTGTTCCACGTATCGCAACTTCGAGCCTACATTCCGTGTGATACCATGATTGTACCGAGTGACTCCATTGAAGTGAAGGAGAACCTGACGGTGGAGGCAGTACCAATCAGCATTGAAGAGCATCAAACCAAACTGTTAAGGAACAAGGAGGTACCGCTGGTAAAGGTGAAGTGGCAGAATTTACATTGGATGAACTACACTTGGGAGTTAGAATCCGATATGAGACGAATGTACCCTCATCTTTTCCAACCGGAACACTGATTTCGGGGACGAAATCTCCTTTTAGGGGGGGTGGATGTAACATCCCTGATGTTTTAATGAGAATTATAAGAAATGGGAAATGATTAGTAAAAGTTTTAGAAGTTTTATTTAATATTTGTTCTGTCTGAGCCAGAGACAAGAAAGCCGGTGTCGAGATCGGTCTCAGAAGCGCGAGCAGGCGGAGTTGAAGATCGGGAGTGTAGGAGAAGAGCGGACAGGGCTAGGTGGTCTGGTCCAACCGTTGTGAGGAGAGCGCCTCACACGGGGTCATAGCCCGGATTAACCTCATAATGACTGAAACAACGGGTGTAGGTAACCAAGAGGTGAGCACGGATGAGATATCCGACCTCTCAGGTTGTAGCTCGGATTTCCGAGGTATGAACACTAAGCTAGGACACCGGGGGGGCCGATATTTATATTGGGCCTATACTCTTGCGAAGTATTAGAGAATTGTGAATAATTAAACGTTGAGGGAATAAATAAGTGTAATTGATTTGATAACTATGCAATAGTTTAATATAGTGAAATTGATTAAATTTAGTAAGAATACAAATAAAATAAAGGAAAAGACGATCTTGCCCATGAGCTATATATATATATAAGGAGATTCTCTTCCTTCCCTCTTCATTATTTACAAGTTACCTTTGCTGTTGGTCTGTTCCTTCTCTTTCGTTTTTCTCTCCTCTCTTAACGCTGAGTTGCATGCGCTGGAAAGGGACTCCATTTGTGTCTAAACTTCAATTTATTCCCATTCCTGTGATCGAGGCTTCAAGGTGAGTCTACTGATCCGTTCCAATTGTGATTCCCTTATACCTTTTATTCTTTGGCGGTTTAAAGCCATGCATGGCTATATTCGTGGCTGTTCTCCACTCCTCCGGTGAGTGTGAGCCCAAATGCAGTCCATGAACTAAGGGCGTTGAAGTGACGAGCTGTACTTTATGATCCGTAGGTAGTAGGTTAAGCAACGGAAGACTGAGTGACCGAGTTGAGACTGTGAAACCAGTGCTCAGAGGAAGGAATCGACACAGAGAACAAATCATCGAAGCGTGGAACCAATGTAAGGGGGGTGTTTGGGTTATAATTAATTAGAATAGGACTCGCTTCTTATTCAGGTCATTGAGGTAATGTAAACAGGTTAAGGAAAATGTTGCTAAACGTAGTTGTGTGTTTATGCTTGTGCATGTGTGACTGGGTTCATTAATTAGTGGAAGATCGGGTGTGGTTGAGTTTATCATGTTATGATCTTGTGATATCTAATGTTGAAATGATCAGTGTTATGTGACGTCGGGTTAGCAAGCAGGCTACCCGAGTGATGAGGAATTGATATTATTATGTGAAAGGTAAACTGTTGAATGACTATGTGGTGTGGGATGACCGACGGTATATGATAGCCCCTCATTTTCGGCTCCCGTGGTTTTCGTGCCCAGTTGAGCTACCCAGTGGTCAAGTAGGACCCAGTGGTCGAGGTGGAGGGTCAAGCAGGACTCGGTGAACCAAGCAGGGTTCACGGGGTGTCAAGTAGGACCCCCAGCTGAAGGCCAATCCTTTAGTATCCGGATACTAGGAGTCAGATTGTATGAGAGTCAGTTGTGATCGTGATGAATGTAATGGAATTGCGTGGTTGGGTTAATATAGTTACTGTATGTAATACGCTATGTTTCGGTATGTTTACTTTCGAATGATGCTTGATGTGTATGTATAAATATGCATGTATATTTGTTAAGTTCCATTCTATATTAATTACAATGCCAAACACTCACCCTTGCTTTTTTTTAGTAACCAGAGACAGGGAGGGGGAAAGAGCCATGGAGTCGCGCCAAGGGGGAGAACGGTGCCAGGGTCCGAGTGACTTTGAGTGACTCTCTATAGAGTTATATATGTGTATAAGAACTTCCGAATATTACTAATTAGTTGTGCTTAATCAAGACCGGACCGGATGCAAATTTACATTTTAAAATACATTATTGTCATTTACATATGCTGTCGTGGTAGCTATGACAAACCTTTGATTAACAGAATCATTTTTAGGGTGAGACTTTCGGGAGTTCGTATGCATGTTTTGTCTAATCCGATGTGTGAAAGGTATTCGCTCAAGCGAATAGAAACCTCGTTCAAGCGAGAGTCCGGAATCTCGCTTAGACGAGTAGAGGCCTTGCTTAAGCGGGAAGCCCTGATTCCCTTTCTCCCATCCGTTGTGCTTAAATTAACTTGCTCTTCTTTTCTAGATCTCATTTATTTAATCTAATTGTGACTGCTGTCACTTGAATAAGTCAGTAAAAATAAATGCTTTTTCACTAAATATCGATTAATTTTCAAGAAAAGGAAACATTTATCGTAAGATGTAATCGTTTGAATAAAAATAAATGCAAAAATAACCTAGGACGTTACAGTTTTTCTGCTTCAGTTTTTCATCATTTCCTTAATGTAATTTCCCTTCAGTTCTTCATGAATAAAATTTGTCTTTCTTTATATGACTATCATTTCTTTATTGTTTTTTGATGATTACAAAGGGGGAGAAGCAATAAGTGTGTTCATCTATATAAGTGTGTTCATCTATCTTTAACTGCTAAAAATGCTTAATTATCTGGTATAATCTCTAAAAGGCATATATTCTTAAAGATAGGGGGAGTTTTAGTTGTTTAAAAAGATAATGCTTTAAGAGATAACTTGTAATCTAATTAGATAATTCATTTAAAAGATAAGGCAGACTCTGAAAATTTGATTAAGAGATAAGGATTTTATGTAGAATTCAAATGTTGTTGCATAAACAAAATTAGAGATAAAGATTGTTGTTTCAACTAACAACCCTCAAGAAATAAACATTGTTGTCATCATCAAAAAGGGGGAGAATGTTTTTTGAATGTGATCACAGGTTTAAGAATTTTGATAATGACAAAGCACTCTTGAAGAATTCTTTGCAAAAACAAAGATATGGAATCAGACCCGAAGCTAATCGATTAGGGAGCCTCAGCTAGTCGATTAGGCAGCTTCTGTTTTGGAACAACTACATCAGGACATTAAGCTAATCGATTACAACATTTCAAATAATCGATTATAGAGCTACTGGAATTACTATAATCGATTACATGCATGGTTTAATCGATTACCAAAACCAAAAATGACATTAAAAGTATCAGGTATAACAGTTAATCGATTAAGAGAATTCAAACAATCGATTAGAGGGATACTGGAATTAAGCTAATCGATTACTATGTCTATATAATCGATTATGAAGCTACGAAGCCAAATTAAATGCATCAGGTATCACTTCTAATCGACTACAAGGCAAAGTTCAATCGATTACCAAGCTTCTGACTTGAAGCTAATCGATTAGACAAAGGGATCTAATCGATTACATAGCGAACAGAGATGAAAAATTCAAAGTGTAATCGATTACAGCTTAAGGCATAATCGATTACGATAGTGGGAAAACACATATTAGTGGGAAACCAGCACATTTCTCAACCACTCCTTCAGACCCCCACTATGTGCAACGGCTAGGAAGACCAAGGCACTCACCAAACCCTCAAATGACTCTATAAATGCAAGAGGAACTCAAGCACAACAATACACAACAACAAGCTATCAATCTTTACTTACTCTTGTGCTTAGTAAGCCCTTACTCTTGTATATTCTGAATTTCATTTGCATATTCTCTCTTCTTGAGAGTTATAGATTTGAGAGAACTTTCATTTTTGTACATCTACTCTATTGAGAGAGTTACTTGATTGTAAACACTACACAAAACACCAAAGTTCACTCTAGATTGAGTGGTTGTTTACTCTAGGTTGAGTGGTTACAAAGGTTGGGGTTCAACCTTTGGGATATTGTGAGATTGAGAGATTGGGTGGGTTGCCCTTATACTTGTGAGGATTGGGTTCTTGAGTGTGGGACACTAGGAAGCCGCAATTGCTCAAAGGTGTATCTCTAGTCTACAATAGTGGAAATCCTCTAAGTGAGTTGCTTAGAGACGAGACGTACAACGGATTGGTGGAACTTGTTAAATTGGTTTGCAAGCTCTTCTTCCTTACTCTTTTACTTTCATATACTGCTCTTAATTGGCTTATGTTGATTGATTGAGGCTTGCATACTTGAACTTGTTTAATTTGGTAGATCTTGAATACTGCACACCAAGTGTTTGCCAAATTGTCTCAGCTATATTTACCTTTGTTTTGACTTGCACATTTCATCAAACTTGTTTTACTTGCATAATTTTGTAAACTTGAATATAAGAATCAAGTTCAAAGGCATTCCAACTAAAAGTTTTAAAAACTCAATTCACCCCCCCCCCCCTCTTGAGTATTGAGGCCACTTGAATAACAAGCACAACATAATTTTGTAGATCATCAAATGAGCTTTTTAGAGCATCATCTTTCACCACTGGGTTAGGATTATCATGATCAAAAGAATTTATGCTAACCATAGAATTTCTAGTTATTTGCTCAAAATTTGCCTTAACAGTTCTATTCCCAACATTTAAAAATAAATGTCTATTTCTAACATCAATAACCGTTCTTGCAGTGGCAAGAAACGGTCTCCCTAAAATAATAGGGACCTCAGCATCCTCATCAATATCTAAGATAATAAAGGCATGAGTAAATCTTCAATTTTAATAGGAACATCTTCAATTTTACTCATAGGAAGTTTTATAGATCAATTAGCAAATTGTAAAGTCATCCTAATAGGTTTCAGAGCACCTAAATTAAGTCTTTTAAAAATAGAATAATGCATTATGCTACAACATGCTCCTAAATCACATAGAGATTTATTAAAATTCACACCTCTTATTATGCATTTCACAAAAAAGCTACCCAGATCTTGAAGCTTAGGGGGCAACTTATTATTTTTCTTAGATTTGCACTATCAGTAAGTGCAACATTATAAGCAAATTCAGTTTCATTTTTAGCAGATAAAATTTCCTTAAGAAAATTTTTAAAGCTAGGGATATGTTATAATCCATCAAGAAAAGGAATATCACAATATAATTTTTTAAGGTATTCAAGAAACTTATTGAATTATTTATCTAATTTAGATCTAGCCAACCTTTGTGGAAAGGGAATTGGAGGTTGGTATGACCTTTCTTCTTCTTTCTTTTATTCTTCTAAGTTGGACATAGAATTTTCATCCAACTTTTCATCCATAGTCTTTTCAACGGATGTAGGCAGTGATTCTTCATGAACTTCTTGTTTTCCTAGAAAAGTACCTGGAACTCTAGAGGCTTCAGAAGCTCATTGGGCTATCTGAGTTTCTAACATCTTGCTATGGACGGCTATAGCATCCATTTTAGTTGATAAGTTCTTGATAGCCTCAGTGAACTCATCATTCTGTTTCATCTAGTTGCCAATATAGGTTTCCATGAGGGACTCCAATCTTGATTTCTAAGGCACATATGGAACTTGTACTGAATGTTGATATGATTTAGATGGATATTAGTAAATTAGGCAACCTCCAGAATACAGTGTAGAATTGCTTTGCTAGTTAGTTTTACAACTAGAATGAAGACTCAAATATGCATACTTGGTTCTTGTTATTACACACATTGAAGGTAGGATCTCCTTGCTAATTGATTTTGCAATATTAGTTTGTGAAATTTATTTGTAGGTGTGGCACAATGGGTAAGCAAGTTATGTCAAGATCGTATCTACTTAGACCTACTTAAATACCAGTTTGGCCAAACCAGTATAAGAATGCAGGCCAAGAAATTAAGCCCAGTCTGTTTAGATGGTGCATGGGTTGGATGGTCAGTCCAATTCCTCTTTTTCAATCTTTTTTCAAAGAAGAATTTTTTTATAAAGAGGAAGGATTCTTTTCTCCAAGAGTAAGTCCTCAAGATTTATTTCACTTTGTTACTTTCAATAGAACATGAATCAAATCAATATAATTGTGTTTTGACCAATTTTTTATTTTGGTCCCTTAGTTTTTTTATCTACTTTCAAAATGTTATTTCATTTATCTCTTATTCAATATCTCCAATTTATTCTAATTTTTAACTCCTTAAAATGAATCATATCTTTTTTTTTTGTTGACACATTTAGAAACTAATTTTAATATATTAAATAACATAAAGATCGAAACCATTAAAAAAACTTAAGGGACTAAAACAAAAAACTGATCAAAACATAGGAACCAAAACATATTTAACTATTCTTTCAAAAAAAATCATACAAAAAGGTATTAAAATAACTATTAAATTAATTTTTAGTAATATAATGGGTCAGCCCGCCCCAACTTACCTTTGGCTTAATTTTTGATGACTCCTAAACATGCCGAACATAAATAGATTGACATACTAAAATGTTTACCGCGGCTCATCCTCCAACACGTCTTTAGTGGACAAGCCTAACAAACCTGACTCATCTTTTCATCTCTATTTATTTGCATCACTTTATATTTTTAGAAACCGTCAGCGTGCACGAAACATTTAAGTTTTAAATTTAAAGGGTTATTAAACCTTCATATTTGCTTAACCTTTTGGTATACTTGAAATTTTATTGAAACCATGGATAATTATGTTTTTATTAATGTTCAATATCCACCAGAGTTAACCTCTATATACATGTGGGTATGTTAGGATTGTTTATACATGTTCTCCTAAGGCTTGAGCATACTTTTTCATTTGATTCATTGTAGTATGCACATAAAAATGTGTTCAAAGATGGAGCAATGAGAATGGTGATACTTGTGAGATCTGCAATTAGGTATATTCTCTACTATCTTATTCACATATTTGTGTTCTTATTTATCTATTAAAACTTGATGGGAAAATGCCCTTTTTCCCCTGTTTATTTGATCCATGGTGTTAATCGCCGTTTAACAAAAGCTATAATAGCTCGTTTGGTACAATAGGGTAAACGCAGTTTTGCCAACAAAACTCCGTTGGGTGGGGGGAAATTTTATCCTACGGTTCAATAGAGTTTTGATTGTCTCGAACGGTGTGAAGGATCAATATCAATTTTTAAATTTTTTCATTTTTCCAATTCCGTTTCTCCAACTGCGAACTAAACATCCTTTTAAGACTCAAGTGGTGAAGTGGGTAGCCTTTTTTATAATAAGGTGATCTCTTTATCTTTTTGCATTTTGATAGACCACATGGTTCTTTCAGTTCTTATTGAATTGAAATTGTGAGTCTAGCCTATTTTGATTCTCGGTTAATTAAGTTACTCCTATATGTTGTTGGAATGAATTTGAATTGAATTATGTTTGTGTTGTGTTTGGTAATAAGCCTAAGAAGAACCTTTCATTTTCTAATTATTGAAAATACATGGCAATCTAAAGCAATAGCAATGTGGACCAATTGTGAGTCTTTATAACCTATAACTTATTTATTTGTATACTATCTCAGAGAGATTGCATGATAGATGCTCTCATAATGTCTACGTCCTTCCTGATGTAAACGCCTCACTCCTCACGATGTTGCTTAGCTTGTTAGCAAGTAATTCCTATTTCCTATGATATGAATTCTTCACTTCAACTTTTCATGTTTTACTTACCCTGTGACTGAGGCTGACGTTAAAATGGTTTGAAGTTAATTTGGCATCGGCTTGGCTCGCAATATTTTTTGGTGAGATTTCTTTTCGGTAACTTTTCTCTTCCTCCTTCCCCTGTTTCTCCTCCTCCTCTTCCTCGTTCCGGCGACCGGCGACCACCTCTTATCACTTCCGCCTTTTCCTCTTCCTCATTTTGGTAACTAGCGACCACCTCTAGTCATTTCTCCTATGCCCTTAGTGTCTGTAAAGCTGAAGCTAGTAGTATAATTAGTGTCCATGATCGACGCTAATTTTGGATGATAATGGATGTACATATTGTGCAATGAATTGAGAAACATGTAGATGAGTCTATGCCTAACAGGCATTTAGTTTGCTCTAGTACGAAGGCTCTTGGAAGAAAATGCATGCCTCTTATTCTCATTTTGGTACTTGATTTTAATTTTTGTTTAATGTTAACGTACTCGGAATTAGGCATTTTGAATGAAACGAGATCTGCCAGACAAATACTTACAATTGAGCACCTTGATGCTTTTATACAAGGCTCTTTTCTATGTTTAACTTTTTGGGTGAATTTGGCTTTATACGCTATGCTCCTTGAAAATCATAAGGAAGAATTCACACTATCAGAATTAATTTTCAAAATGTCTCCTCGTCTCATATTGCAACACAGTCAACAAACCAGATCCCCTCAAGATGTCATACCCTCGAGGCATGAGAGAGAAAGATGTGATTAGAGCATTTTGGGACCAATACGCACAAGTTACAGAACACCTTATTTGACTCTATGGCCTTCCTGTTCATTGGATTTACCTTTCATGGTATCCTATCCGACAACAACCGCCATCAAAAAGCTAATACTTAAGAAATTATCATTTTATTTTATAAAATTAAAATATTCTTCAGTTTTTTATTATTTTTAATAAATATTTGACTTTCTGATGATAACTAGTTTGATTAGTAGTTATGACAAATTTGATTCATTACTTCTCATCAAACTAATAGATTTATATTAATATATAAATATTTTAATTATTAGTGGTCTCACAATTAGTAAATTCATGTGGATATTAATAAAATATAAAAAAATCCATGTGGTATTATATTATTTATTCAACTAAGAGATGTTTAAATACATCTTTAAATATTTAAGCTAGATAAGAATCACCTTCTAGAATATAAAAAAATGAAATTATATTCCATTCATACACTTTTATGCGAATTTGTAAAATTTCTCTCCAAATTAACTGGTAAACTGAAAGATTCATGAACCATGTCAAATGGTGAGTACTGGGAATAAAGCACTACATGTCATTTAATAGCACGTTTGGTCCATGCACTAAAAGGAGAAGAATGGAGAAATCCTCTGTTGTTTTAAAGCAACTTTTTGATCCTACAATCAACAGAGTTTTAATTGTTTTGAACGACGTAAAGAATTAATATCAACTTTTAAATTTTTCACTTCAACTCAACTCTGTTTTCCCAACTACAAATCAAACACCCTCTAATCCATGCACACAAACAAATGGTCGCCGCTTGCAACTTGATATGTGTAACTAATGGCCACATCTTATCTTGTGAGTTGTGAGCAAGTCAAACTCCACTGCCAGCATCTATATCAACTAACATGCCCAACAAAAGCGATGCTTTTGTGTTTTTGTTCCAAAAAGTGATGTCTTAAATGGTGCATGAATAAAAAATAATAAAGATTGTGATAGAAAATCAATAAAATAAAAAATAAAAAAAACACCACGCTTCTGCAGATGTTCATGTTGTGATATTAGCTGCAGCGCATCGAGAAAGATAGAAAATATGGGCTTGATAGTGAAAGGTACATGTAACACAAAAGAATGTCCTGGAATTTTAGCAGAACCTTGATTCTCTATCGTAGCCCTTCTCTTTATTTTTTTCCAAGCAACATATAATTAATTGCAATATTATTAGCCAATCACAAAAGTTGTTTGGAAATTAAAATATATATAATTTCTGGAGGTTTGAAGAAATCATATCAAATTGCATCCTGGCCCATTTATTAATGAAAAGCTCGACTGATAATGTTCGGCTTTTATCATGGTTACTGATTGTAATAACTAATTGTCCGTACTCACAAGCCACTGATAGGTTTAGCACAGATTATTGCATGGAAAATCAAGGCTGCTCCTCGGTGTAACGTCTGGGACTGGGCCACAGCAAAGGTTCGAAGATTGAAATTAAATGGCTTCCATATCTCACTAAAAAATCAAAAAATTTGAAGTTTGAACCTAAAAATTTAAGGTGGCTAATCAAATTTACCATTATGTCAATTTTGGGGGATCAAATGACTTCCTTTACATGAGGATAACATCTTTAAACTTTCAAAAATTAAGATTGAAATTAGTTTGGTAAAAAAAAGTTTATAGTAGTAATTTATGTACGGGTTTATGATTTTTCGAACGGGTAAATGAACATAAAATTTGGCACGGTAATTGGGAAAGGATGTAAGAAGAAAGGAAAATTAATGGTTGGAAACCTCGTAAATCTACAAAATTAACAAAGTAACATTTATTTGTTATTATTAAACTTGCAATTTTTTCAAGAAAAACCATAACGGGAGTTATAACTTATAAGTTGGGTTTATTGAATATAATTATTTGTGCTTGACAGATCTCTTGGGGCATGCCGGTAACTAGCATGCAGAAGGTGTTAGGAATGTCTGTGGAGAGGTCGGTTTTTCCTATGGTTCCTGAATCTATATTGACACAACGTCACATAAGACTCAACTGTCACTCACCTTTATAAATACTCGTCATTTATGACTCATTAAGGTACGCTACTTTGTCTAATTCATGCTTGAGCTCTAATACTAAGTATCCGGACTTATTTGAGTATTGGAGTGTCCTTACAAATGACATTATCTTTCACCTCTCAACACGTTAGATTGGTGTGATAACTGAATATCAGACTTTGAGACTCCTGATTACCCATTGGATTGAGAGAGATAATATCATATACCGACTGGATTGGTGTAATATATAAGAGAGAATTAAGACTAGTACTGACACCAAAAGTACTATCTTTACACCTGGTAGCTCAATAACTTTTGTTGAGTTTAGTCAAATTTAAGGGTAAATATATTGGTTAGTCTCCAATATTGTTATAGTCATGTGATTAGGTTTTAGCATTTCAAAAGCCCAACTTTTATCCCTACTTCTCTATTTTGTTATTAGGGCCTTGGTCATCAAGTCCATGAGAGAGACGTTTACTTTTGTCTATATATTATGTTATTTGACAGTTGTCACATAATTAAGTTGGATTCCAAGCTGGATAAAAAAAGCATGTGTTTTGACAATTCATATTATCAAATACCCGATAACACAATTTAAAATATTTAAAGGACTAAATAATATAATTTCTATATATGCCTTATTTACCTCTTCTTATCATTTTTCCCTTCCTCGTTAACAAGCTTCAAATCTTGAAATCATAATCCCTTTTGTTCATTCATGTGAGAAAATGGAAAGCATGAACAACAACAATCCTGCCTCCCAAGTTTTAAAATCTTCTATTTTCATCTAAATGAAAATAGGGTTCATAAAATCCCTAATTTCATCCTCTTCATCCATGGTTACTCCTCACTACTAGAAAAATGGCTAATAGCTACAACCAATTAGCGACCGCCACATGCCGTCGCTAATTAGTGACCGCGTTAGCGACCACAAAATGAAAGCGACCTGGAACATGAAACATAGTGACCACATCCGCGACCGATATCTCACCGTCGCTAAAATTGGTAAAGAACCGTCTCTACCTCCATCACAATATCATACGTCGTCGCTGACCCGGTCGCTATAGTTATTTCCCTCCACTTTTTTGGTTTCCCTCCAATGTATTTATGGCGCCAACCGGTAGCGACGGGAAATGTAGGGTCGCTATGTCCTCTAATGCATCAGTGACGTCCTCCACGACGTCGCTATGGCCACAACGTAGCGACGGTGGTGCTCTGACGTCGTTATGGCCACAATGTAGCGACGGTAGTGTTGTGACGTCGCTATAACCACAATGTAACCGTCGCTAGTGCCGTTGCTAACATTCCCTTTTTTGGGTTTCCCTCCATGTTGTTTTGTTGGCGCCAAATATGAGCGACGGTAACGGCCGTCGCTACATTTGCATTCAACAGTAGCGACGGTATTTACCGTCACTACGTTTTTAGGGTAGTGACGGAGCTTCTAGCCGTCGCTAGTGTTCTGGAAATTAGTGACGGAGGGTTTTGTAGTCACTATTGTATTAGACCTTCCCTCCGTTATTTTAGTTTAAACCTGGGAATTTAGCAACGGTATCCAAACATCGTCACTAATATTTCAAGAGTAGTGACGGAATTGTTTATCCGTCGCTAAGATTCAGAGCCTAGTGACGGAAGTGGTTTGCCGTCGTAAACTTTTTATTCTAGTGACGTTATGAGCGACGGTCGTATGCCGTCGCTACATTCTAATAATACTCGAGCCCACCTTATCCCCTAATCATTTGCCCTAACTCTCAATCCCAATCCCTCTCCTCTGTTTTTGATCACCCCTCCGATCACCCCTCCCTTTCTCCGACGGAACTCGACCGGTCTCCCTCCTTCCGTTCGTTCTTGTGGCGGCGGCGCTGTCTCCCCCTTCTTTCTCAGTTTCTCACCTTCTCCATTTCTCTCTCACCTTCTCCATTTCTCTCTCGGTAATCAAAGCTCGTGCTTCAAGACTTGGTGCCAAGAGACCAGCCTTCGTCCATCGCATGTAAGTCCTTCCCTCTCCGTGGAGCTTTCGAATGTGTCTGTCATTGGAGCTTTCGAATGTGCCAAGACACTCATCTTTGTTTTCCTTGTCAATGGCAGCCGTGGAAAGCAAATTTGGTAGCTGTATCTCACTGTTTCACTGTCTGACACGCACTCCGGTGACCTCCGGGGAAGTTGTGTTTTGTCGCCTCTCACCTTCGAGCTCAACTGGTAAGTCCCCTAATCTGTCTTGTAATTTCTATATATGCATATACTGGAACTGAGAATGAGTAGAATGTTTGTTGGTTTTATCTGGAATGTGTATGTGTGTGATTTATATTATGTGTTTAGAACAGTAGCTAAATCTGTTGTATTTTGAAAATCCTAACTCAATTTATCATACACCTTCTCAAGATCAATTGTAACCACCGCATACCCTCTTTTAGACTTATTTTTCATAACTGTATGCATCATCTGCTGAGCAATAATAATATTATCCTATAAACCTCTACTAGGTATAAAACTTTCTTGCAAAAGGCCAACCAACTCAAATAAAAAAAGGGTATCAACCTACTTACCAGGACCTTTGTAATAATTTTATAAGCCACATTACAAAGAATGATAGGAATATAATCCTTGATTCTAATAAGGCTATCAGATTTAGGGACCAACATAAGTATAGTAGCAAGTAAAGCAAGATCAACTATACTAGATTCTAAAGCTCTTTTCAACATGTTGAAAATGTCATAACTAATATGTGGCCAATATTGTTTGTAGAAAAAACTCTTGAAACCATTAGGGCTGGGAGCCTTGAAGAACTTCATGCTTGTAATTGCTCTACAAACCTCCTGCTTATTCATTAGGGCAAGAAGAGACATGACTCTATCCTTAGACAAAGTAAGAGTCTGAACTTTATAGATCTCATTAGGAACAACCTATAAATCAATCAAAAACAAGTTATAGTAAAAAACCATCGCTTCCTTTTAGAGACACTCTTAATCTGAACACCAAGATCTATCAGATAGATAAAACCCCTCAACTTTGTTTCTCCACCTCTAGATCAAGGTTTGAGTATAGAAAAACACTATATTTCTACCTCCAAATCACACCCACTACTCCCTAGAGATCTAAAACTAGAGAAGCTCTTTTTGAAAAAGAATGTCATTATACTATTTATGGAGATCTCATTCCAAACACATGAGGTCATGTGTTTCCCTCTACTTTAACTCTTGTTAGACACTGACTAACCTTATCTCCACCCTCATTTTCCTCCTCTGGATATCACTAAAATCTTCATTATTAAAAGTTTTGGAACCTTCATCAACATCTCTAAGATGTTGCGGAACAGTGTTATCCACACCTTGCCAATTCTCCCTGACTGAATTAAAAGTCCCATTCTCTACACCTCAAGTGTTCTGCAACAATCAAAGCAGGGTTATGTCATCCCACAACCCTGTACTTCATTGTAGAACAAAACACATGGAGCTCTGGATATATTTTTTTGTCAGGGCAGACAAGACACTTGTAGTAGCTCATATCCCTTCAGAGGATCAATGTGCTGATATCCTGACAAAACCCTTCTCAGCTTCCAGATTTGCACTTTTAAGAGATCATCTGAAAGTATTTGACAAGTTGTCTCTTATCAAGACACCCTGGGCTCAGAGGGAGCATTTATTAGAAGATGTCGATGCACTACCAGGTGTTGTGCAACAGTTTGAGGGGAAGATGTTAAGAGTTCTTTTAGCCAGGTGTAGTGCAGTTTAAGGAGATGTTGGGAGTACATTTAGTTTGTAGCATTTCTGTTTCAGCAGATAACTAACCTGTTAATTTAGTTACTGCCAGGTACATTAGCTTGCTGTGCAAGCTTTCTTCTCCCCTCATAAATACCCCTCCTCTCTATTGTAAATGCAAGAATCAAGATCATAATAGATATTTCAGTCTCCCTTCTTTCTCTCTCTATTTTCGGTTCTCTCTTTCTAAAAGTTCAAGACTCAACCATCCAATGAACCTTTTGAACCAATGGACTACCAAATATGCCAGCCCATTGACCATTCACTAATAAATGGTGATCCAAATTTCCAATCAATCCAGTTCATTAATTTTAATTTTTATTATTATAATTTGTAATGCTGAATTTATGCATGGATCGGCTGGATGATGAAAGTACAAATGAATTTAATTAGCATTCCTAAAAATTAGTATGATGGAAAATCATAAACCTAAAATGTGACTTATCCAAAAAAATTTTGGCTGCCAAAATACTTTTTCTGAAGGTTTAAAACTACCACAATTATGCTTGAAAATCATTTCAAAAGAACAAGCTCAATGACTATTGATTTAACATTGCTGATATATGCATATTTTGATGAATAAAAGGAGAACATGCCAAAGTTAATATTTAGCAAAGTGAGAAAAGAGAGGGCATAAGTTAAATTCAATGAAAAATGTGGAAAACGAGTCAAAAAAGCGCGACATAGATTGCTTTAAGCTGTTGTCTTGATGTTTTGGATGATTCAGTATTTGCAGTGAGGAAATAGAACATTACACAGCTAGAGAATTAAAATTAAGAAGCGAGCATGAAAGAAGATAATCTTGACCAAACAACCAACATGAATGGTCAAGATTTAGCGACTAACCATGCATGACTTAAGGGTGTTTGGTTAAAAGTTGAGATTTAACCAACCTAAAACAAATCTAACGGCTAAATGGAATTTTGATTATCTCAAACAACATGAAAAATTAATATTAACTTTTAGATTTTTCTCCTTTCATAACATTGTTTTTCTAATTGAATGCTAACCAGACACTTAGAACAAGATAAAGTACTGTCCCCTCTATTCATGATAATTGATGTGAACATTAAATTACTATGTAACTAATACAAAACACTAAGTGTATGTTTGGGAATAAGTATTTATTTTCCTTAGTTTGTAGAAAAACTATTTATTTCCGTAGTTGGGTTTTTTTAAAAATATATATTATAAGTTATTAAATTAATTTTTATAAAAAATGATTATAATTAGAATCTAAATTTTTCTAGATTTTGATTATGAAAAAACTATTTGTTTTTATTATATTCTTATTATTTTTCTATCGTACCTTTCACATATTTTAAATTTCATAATTCTTATATCTATTTTAATAGTTTTAACCATAAAGTACGTTTTAATACAGTCTAAACAAAACAAATTATCTAAATAATCTTTTTTTCATAACCCTAAAGTACGTTTTAATACGTTTTAATACGTTTTATTTATCTAAATTATCTAAACATAAAGTACGTTTTAATACGTTTTAATTTCATGATTCATTGAATGAAATAAATATCACAGGCACAAAGATTTATATACAGAAGAAAAGAACGGTAAAAATAGTTACACATAAAACTAATTAATATACACAAGGCTAAGTAATAGAGGAGCTTATGACTCCCCCGCAAGCTGGCAATGAGGAGAAGATATCTGCCATGCCAAGCTTGGAAGCAAGACTATGAAAGAATTTCGGACGGGAGGCTTTTGTAAGGATGTCAGTGGTCCTTGGTAGAGATAGACAAAAGCTTAAAGAGACCTTGTTGAAGTGTTTCTCAGACAATGTGGCAATGAATGTCTAAATGTTTGGTACGCTCATGAAACACAGGGAGGTAATATGAATAACACTCTTATTGTCACAAAAAAATAATAGGCAGTTTAGAGCAAGAATGTGCAGATCTCTGAGTAAATAAATTAGCCATTGTAGCTCACATGAAGCATTGCTAAGGGATCTGTACTCTGATTCAGAAGAAGACTTGGAAATAGTGTTTTGCTTCTTGGATTTCTAACTAACCAAGGAACTCCCAAGGAAGAAACAATATCCTTTGATGGATCTTCTAGTGAAGGGATAACTTCCCTAATTAGCATCACTGTACCCTTGCAAGTGAAGAGAGGAAAAAGTACAGAAAAATAAACCATGATTGTATTTTTATTATTTATACACATTGTATATTTCATTTTTAGTTTTTATGTTATATTTCATTCAGTATTTATTTTGTCATTCTTCATTTATTATTATGTCAATATTTATTGGTAATTAAATTCAAATCAAAAAGCCTTATTGTACCTATCATTAATAATTCAACCTATTTGATAAATAAATTTAATTTATTATTTTGTTTTTAATAATAATTTAATATTTTAAAAAAATTATTTAAATTTAATTATAAAATTTTATCAGCCAATACAAAATACAAAATATTAATACATTTTTAAAGTTAAATTAACAAAACCAGTAAATATTGAACCAACTTTTTAAAAATTAAAAAATTCACGTTAGCGACGGTATTGGACGGTCGCTATGAGATACACACAGCGACGGACAGCAGTAGTCGCTGAATGGCTACTACAGCGACGGATAACGTGGTCGCTACATGACTAACCACTAGCGACAGGGAGATAAGGTCGCTGTATGACTAACCACAGCGACGGTAAACGGCCGTCGCTACTAGCGACGGGGGCATGAGGTCGCTGTATGACTAACCACAGCGACGGTAAACGGCCGTCGCTACTAACGACGGAGCCCTGAGGTCGCTGTATGGCCACAGTTAGCGATGGTTAAAGTTAGAGAAGCAGAGACCATTTTAGCGACGGTATCATGCCGTCGGCATTTTAGCGACGTCTGTTTTATGGTCGTTGATCTATTTTCGATGAGGGTTTTAGCGGCGGGTGTTTTCCTGTCAAAAAGGTCGTCGCTAATGTATTTAGCGACGGTCTTGGCATGGATTAGCGACCAACTTATTCCGTCGCTAAGTAGTGCCTCTTTCTCTCTACACTCAACTACCTTTCTTCCTTTCCATACACAACTACCTTTCTCATTCTCCACCTATGGCTCCTTTCTCAATCACCAATCCATGATGTCTATCCTTCTTCATGACTAACCCACGATGGCTACCACTCTCCAACTTCCACGATGAGGCACAAAAGTTAAGGTCGCTAGTAGTGTGAGAATGGGACAATGCACATTAAGGTGTCTAGCAATATGAGCTCTCCAATAGTGTTGGGTGAGATCTTCATCAATGTGGGCCCCTGTCTCTAGTGATGTGCATCGATGGCAATCAACTTACTACACCAGTAAGCTTTCCTTTTTTTTTTCATTTTTTCTTATGGGTTGTGATGATGGTGATGGGTTGTTAATGAGGGTGTAGGTTGTCGTTAATGGTAAGTAATTGTGATAGTGGTTTGTTGTTTTTTCATATAGGTTGTGATGAGGATTATGATGGTGGTGGTCGGTTATTAGAGGTGGTGTGGCAATGTAATGGTGATGATAGTGATGAGTGTTGGTGATGAGAGGGAAAATCAAAGGAGTAAATGAGGCATATGCATAAAATGTATTGATTTGTCCCTCAAATATTTCAAATCATGTTATTGGATCCCTCATGGTGCGCATGGTCAAAACACATGCGTTTTGGGTCAAGTTTGACATCTATCTTGTGTGACAATTGTCAAATAACATGACACGTACAGTTAACATCTCCATCAATGTCCCCAAAGACCTAATAACTAGACGAAATGTAGCAAGGAATGGTGGTTGAATTTTTGAAGTATTACAAACCTAATCACATGACACTAACAATGTAGAGACTAACTAACGTATTTACTCCAAATTTGAAATCCAAGATTTTATGAGTGATTTATAGGACTCAACAAAACTTACCTTTTAACAATTTATAGGTGGTTCAATATTTGGACTAGTCAAATTTTAATATCATATTAAAAAATAGTAAATCCAACTTAGCTCAATAAGTTAAGGGATCCTAAATCTTATAAGGAGTATTCTAATTATATTCCTACTTGAGATGTGTAACATATTTTAAAATTTTAACAGGAAACATAAAGTGGTGTATAGATAAGTATAAATTATTTAGGATCATGATACATACTTACTTTCCTATTATCCTCTCCAAAAAGGAGCTCTGATTAAGATGCCCATGTACCCAAATAATAGTCTACCTTATATTTTGTTGAGGGTATTTTAAACAATCTAGTACTATTTATTGTTTGCTTGTTTATTCCACATTAAGCAAGCAAGGAGCCTGACATTTTCAAGCAATGACTAATAATTCCTACCCTAGCTTTAAGCTCCAATACCATGCCTCCGAGTCAAATTTATAGGTGTTGATGAAGTGTAATATAGTGTTAATTCTGGTCTTATCAACCTTAAATTTCTTTCAAGATGTTCCCTATTTAGATGTGATTCACCAGTTCTTGTTATTTAGTCTAATATATGTAATGTAACATTATTAGGTTTGTCACCCCTTAAAGAAATGAGATCTTCCAACATGTAGTGTAACATATTAGCTTGACAACTCATCCAAGAAGGAAATGAGTGAAACAATGACCACATAATGTTCTTTGTTTTTTTTTCTTTTTTGGTAACTAATAAGGATAATGTGCTTTATTTTCACTCTATGTTATCCTTTATGTTTTAAGGTGATGACCATTTTAAAGCTAACCATAGTTAAAATTCCATCATATTGTACCTACAAACAAATGTTTATTTTGTTGTTATTGTCTAGGGTATTCGTAATATGGTTCAGTTCGGTGTTAAAGCAAAAAACATGTTGAAGCGCATAAAAGATGTGTAATTTGATTTGATTTGGTTGAAATAAAATACAAAAACTACCAAACGAATCTATTGCAGTTTGGATTGATTTAATTTGACGATTTTAAATTTATGTTTTAAACACCAAATCTCTAGTATCAATGTAATAAGTATACATCATATAGTCAATCTTAACAATTGTGATAATTAAAAAATGTAGTTTATCTTTTTATTACATTTTACAAACAATTGATTTTGTTTGAAGCACTCTGTTTTATAATTTATATGTTATTTTCATACTAAAGGCTCGCAATAAACTTAAGTTAAACTATTAGTATATAATTTAGGTATAATAAACTCATAAGATAAATAATACATGATCATTAATTAAATCATATAGTTACTTTAAAACATTATAACATAGGAATTAAAACAAATATACTTATGTGCGATTTAATTTGGTTCGGTTCGATTCCATAAATAAAAATAACAAATCAAACTAAACTACGTTTGAATATGTGTTTTTAACAATTATAGTTAATGCGATTAACAATTTAGGTTGATTTAATTTTATGATTAATCACAACTTAATTCAATTTCTAAACACCTATAATACCGTTAACTAATAAATAGGGAGGCATGCAATTTCGTTCCTAAAATTAATATCTTCATATATTATTTTAAGAAAAATAAAACCAACACAACACTGAAAGTATTTAGAAAACGTGCATTAGGTAATAAACAACAGTTTAATTTTTTTTCTATTTTCTATTTTTGGTTTTAATTATAAACTATTATCTTATTTATTATTTTTAAAATTTTGTACAAAATATATTAAAAATAAAAAATATTTAGAATAAACAATGGAAAGTGGACGCTTTCTCATATGGAGATGGCAGCCAAATAAGATGCTATGGATTATGGTAGGTAGGTGGCATTATTTATTTATGAAAAATACTAATAAACATCTTTAAAATATGATTAAAATCTATTTATCTATACGATCTTTAATAACAAATTTATATTTCTATTTTATTAAATAATGTTTATATTTGTTTACTGATAGTGTTTCAAATTACGACAGAAACCCGAAAGAGGCAACACAATCCGACATACCCTTTCTCTCTCTATGTCTTCGTATGTAATTTCGAAAGGCTTCTTTTCCTATTTCCCATATATAAAACCCGCACCCTTATAGGAGGTGAGCACAATACAATACCCGAAACTAGCACGTAGAAAACAGAGAGAGAAGAAAGAGAAAGAAAAACAAATTAGATAGATTCAGAGATAGAGAATGGCTCCAACTTACTGTGTGAAAGAGGGAAAACAGTGTGTGAGATGGGTTCAGATATATTTCAAAGACTGTCTTTGCAATTTGAAAGATGAGATATCTTTCAGTTTGGGGCTCATAAGTCTAGTTTCATGGGGTGTTGCTGAAATTCCTCAGATAATCACCATATTTTGCACAAAGTCAAGTCATGGAGTGTCCCTTGCTTTTCTCCTCACTTGGGTCGCTGGGTTTGTCAACTTTTTCTCTCATTATTTTTTTTGCTTTCTCCATTCACTTAATTAATTTTAGTGAAACAGTATAGCCAAGTAGCCAACTTTTTATCACTTTCTACTCTTTTAGAAAAACGATATCTTTTTGGATCACGCCCACTAAAAGAAGCACTAACACTTCAACAAATAAGCGTATTATACGCAACATAATGTTATTGTAAGGAATAAACGAAGAAAACTATAATAATACGAAAACATAATCATAGTATTGAGTTATTATAATTAGACATGTTAAACTTGCCTTAATATTAATTATAAATTTATTTTTATTTTTATTTTTTATTTTTTTATCCTGTAATATATATGTTTCATGACACACATTAAAACGTTGTTAGCTTTTATTAATGACAAATATTTTGGTTTTGATGTAGTGATATATGCAACTTGGTGGGTTGCCTTCTTGAGCCAGCCACGGTGAGTGAATTTTGAACCATATTTATTATGTACTAAGATATGATATATTTCTTTGGTTGCAACTTGCAAGGTGTGGTCCTCATGTGTGCGTGCGTGTGAGAGCCGTGAATGCAATTGGATTTAGGTGGCCTTGTCTCTTTGTTATTGAATAACGGTTTGTTTGGTTTCTAGTTGAATAAATAGAAAAATTTAAAGGGTGATATTGATTATTTATACCGTTTAAAACAATTAAAATTCTGTTTAACTGTAAGATTTATTTTTGAGTTATTTTTGAGTTGTTAAAACTAAAAATTAATATCCAAACAGCTTCTAATTTTCCTTATGGAATGCGATTGTGGACTTACCTTCTTTTTTGCTCCTTGTGACGTTGCTTTTGGATTGATGGATGGACACCCAGCTGCCAACACAGTATTACACAGCTCTGGTAATTTTTTGCAGTATCTTGTTTTTTTGTTCGTACATAATTAATGGTTTCCTGTCGTCCGTAATCTTCCAAAAAAAATTATATTAATATGCATTAAAAATTATTGGGAATAATACTAACATTTGTAGCAATTTTTAATGAATATCTTTATTAACATTTTCGTAACAAATTCGCAAAATGTTGGTGGCTACGCTTGGCGAAGCCTAGTAATACAGCCAAATCGGTCTTTACATTGTTTTTTAATTGAAAAGTGCGATTTACTCTTTGTTTTTTAATGGCGTAAAATATGAGATAATTTCACAGCTTACGAGATATATAAACATTATGTATAAAAATCAGGGCTTTTATTATTTGACAAATTCCAAGTTTTATAGAAAAATAATCATAGCATATATAACATAATTATTATATTATTTATAAAAATAGATTTGTCAATAACATAATATGAGATAAGTATGATATAGATTACGCATAAAGTCCTAATTACTTATGTTATGTCCCCTATTTTGACCTTAACCGTGAGGGACGTGATTAATTGTGAATAGGGGAGGCGTTGAGGAGAATTGGTATAGGAAGCTAAGTTATTAGATTTTTGCTATAATTTAGTCCACTACCCTTCTCGAGTAACTTCTAATTACTTCTAAATATGAAATACTAATCAAGTAATTCGTTTTTTTGGTTAGCAAGTAATTTGATTTAGAAGAAAAGTCCAATAGGTTGATTATATTTTGGATTACATTAAATTTTACATCTAGTTAGAGTCAAGAAAAAATACATCATTTACTCTTTTTTAATAGTCAAATCAACATTTAAAATGTATTAAAAATTTATAAATGTAACAGGTTTGAGTGTCTCTCATACCCCCAATTAATAAAATCTTTTTTACTGTTAAAATAAAGTTATTAAAATTTTATTTTTAGCCATTGTTAAGTAATTAGTTGACCAATTTTAATGTACAAGTATAATCAAATGAAATTTGTTTATATTAATATACATATCAACAAATTCTAAAGTAAACGGTTTTTTATGAGAAATTATGTTAGATTTCTCTTATAAATTCCAAAAAATTACGTTAATACTTATTTTAAATTCCTCAAACATATTTCCTTAAACACGTTAGGAAAATGAATGATAAATACTATTGCAGGGTGTGGTGGGCTAGTGGGTTGGTGTCACCGTTTCTGCGTATTGGGCCGAAGTTTGGAGTGCCTTTGAGAGCCTCCATCACGTTAGAATTAGGAAGGGCTGGAATATTTTCCAACTTCAATTTTTTGTTTTTTACAATTTTCCTATTTTTTACTTGACCAGTTTTTGTTTTTATATTTGAGTGTATCTTTTTCCTTTAATGTGCCAGAATTTTTTTTCTAATAATAAGGGATAGAGGTGAAATATCAATTTAAAAAAATTAAGAGATTGAGAGAAACATTATTCCATTGAAGGATTCTTTTGGTGTGGTTCAGCTATATATTTTTACAATAATATTTGTATACAAAGCTAAATAGGGAAAGCAAAAACAAGAAAAACTTTAGTTAGTCGCGAATGATTATTAAACTAAAAGTTAACATAAATAATAGTGTAAAACGACATTTTGACAAATGTCAATTGCTGATTAATAAAGTACAGTTTTCGCTGTCTAATACCAGTATCTAAAAATAATTAGAGAATATATATTTAAATAAATCAATTACAACAATTTGTTAAAATTTGAAACTGTTATAATAGCATAAGAAATCGGCAACCACTGTCAATAAATATTAGTTTTCTTTAAAAAGTGTTCAGATTTGATTAATTTAATAAACTTTTTCTCATACCATATTAGAAAAAACAAATATTTTTTAAAGTTCCATAATTGTAGGACTAAAAAATCATGTTAATAATATTAAAATGTTTTTAATTGACTAAAATATTAGGTGGGCATAGGATTAATATAGTTCTCCTTATGTTGTGATTAACAGCTTTACACAACCTCTACGATCGTATTACTCATGCAAATCATATACTATGACTACATCTACATATGGTACAAACGTGGGCAGAAGGATAACAACAAAGGGGTACATTTCCTACATCTAAGATTCCTTCCAATGAATCAAGTTTATTAAATATAGATCTTTTCCCTCCAAACAAAAATAAAAGGTCTCAACCCATCATCATGCGTTCAATTATCTTAAATACAGGATCCTGAAGAAGAGAAAAAACCACTTAAACCCCCGAAACTAAGGGACAAGTCTGGGATTCCCATACCAAATGGGACCCCCAAAGCAACACCTAGACGAGATTACTACTATATGTAAGCATATATATGCATGGTTTTCCTTTCATATGTGACTATTACTGTGAATTACAAAAAGAAAAAATGTTAATGCAGGTCAGCGAGATCATTGGCTGGGAGCGGTACTCCACCGTGGGGTAGGTACATGAGAATGAGAAGTGCTAAAAGTGGTCCTTCAGCCATGGAATTGAACGGTGACTCTTCTTCTGAGGATGAAGCATCTCCAGCTTCCTCCACCCAACCTAACCCCATCCCACGTTCTGTGCCTGTCAGTCTTTCCATTCTTTACCAACCTATTTTATTTTATTTTCATAAATATTTATTTTAATAATTTAATCAATTATTTCACATTTTAATGTTTGGACATACATATAAAATAAAATTTTATTTACATAATTTGTTGTGTTTAAATTGTATTAAAACATAATTTTTAAGTTTTAAATTACTAAAATAAGTATAACAATTGTGAAATTGAGATCATGCCAAAGATAAAACAGGAAAGATAATAAGTGCATAATAATCTGAATCTAAAAAATATATAGACATAAAAGTATATAAATATTAGAAATACAACCTACAATATCTTAAAGTTTATGGATAACTATCTCTCACCTAATATAATTCTCTCTCTCTTAAATACATTAGCTTATAAACCTCTAAACATTCTAACACAGTATCAAAGTTTAAATACTTAACAACACCAATTGATAAATATAGAAACAACACAAGGCCTCTAAAGCTTGTAAAATAAAGGAACTCAAGCAAACTAAAAATCTCTAAAATTACTTGAGTACAAGTCTTTAAAAGACAAAAAAAATATTCAAAAATCTTGAGTACAAGCCTTTAAAATCCAAAAATAATAATAATTAAGAAGCCAAGTAAAATTTAAGTATCAAGAAATCTAGTTAGACTTAAGAGCAATGTTAAAAGGTCTCATTCAATAAAATAGATTAACAATTAGAATGTATAAAGGTTGAGAGAATTATCCTATATTACCTTAAATATCTTTTACTTAATATAACTTACATTCACTCTCTCACAGGTATATTGAACCCATAGACCACTAAATATTCTTAACACACTCAAACATACAAATGAATGCCCCCCAAAAAAATCATAAAAATAAATACTTAAAATAAACACCTCCAAACACATGCTCACTCTCATAAAACTCAAACATTACTTTATGCCCTTAAATTTGTATTACATGTTTATGGTCTAACATTTAAATTACGCATTCCAAAGTTATTATGGACTAAATCCAAACCCAATTACTTGTAGTATAAAACTATATATGGTATTATATATATTTTGATGTTATTCTTTAACAAGAATTGGCATTCTAGTTTTTTTGGTTACATGTGACATTTAAAGGCAATTGACATTCTAGTTTGGTAATTATTGCTTTTTTTGGGTGCACATGGTAATTACTGCTTTGGTCGTGATAATATGAATTGCCAATAATTTATAAGTTGAAATATTATTTTAATTCGAAAATAATACTAAGTATTTACAATTATACACCGGGTTAGGATCAGCCTAACGATGGCGATTTGAATACTCAGCATCAGCATGAAGGGCTAGTTCAAACTTCATTGACATTACTGTGCCCCACTTCAAAACTATATATATTTACTGTGTCAACCAACAAGTGCTTTTCGTTAGACAGCAATATATATTTTATTCAGGAGTTTTTTTTAAATAAAAAATCGGTTATAATATGCTAGTGTCATTGATTTCATTTTATTTTTTGTTTTTTAAGATTTGAATAGTAAAAACTAAACACACCTTTACTTTTAATATATAAAAAGTCAATAATGAAGAAAACAACTTCATAGAAATATAGTTTTGATTATTTTTATACCAACTTCTAGAACAAGAAATGTAAATATATATATATATATATATATATATATTAGTGATAAAAATTATATAAATCATATATATTCGTAATGCTCCCCCAGAGAGGGACCCATGACACCCCTTTTCTCCCATATTCTAGGTAAGAGTGCCCTCTGAATCTTAGACAGATTCAGTTATATCCACGTCATCTTGAGCTTGGATTAGAGATCCTCATCCCTTCCCTTTTCTTACCTGTTGTATAAATACGGCCTTTAGGGCCCCTCTGTAATCAAGTGACATTTTGAGTAATTTAACCTAATCCTCATAAAATAATTTTCTAGGGTTTTCAGTCTTACAATTCTCATTGTGAATATTTTGGCGCTTACCGTGGGGCCCAGTAAAACGGTTCCTACACACACAAAATCCTAAAAAGAACAATGGTGACCACACGCAACAACCCTAGCCATCGGGAGGATAGCAATCACCATGAACAACAATAGCAGCAACAACACTGAGATGACCAAGTGTAGGAATTGGCGGCTATAGTCAAAACATTGCAACGCATGGAAGTGGAGTTACACTAAGAAAATGAAGAATTGTGCACCCATAGGGTGGAAGAGAAAAAAGCCTCTAGTAACCACAATACTAAGACCACAAAGCAAGGAGCGGACTAATGTAATGCCTCGGCCGCTTTTCAAGAATGAGCGACTTTCCTCACAGATCAACACGAGACCTTTCCAATGTGCTTCTGTCTTCACTCACACATTTTTAAAAAACTTCTTAGGAGATCACTCATCCCAGAATTACTCCAAGTTAAGCACGCTTAACTTTGGAGTCCTTAAGTGATAGGCCACCGAAAAGGCTAATGCATTTGTTGGTATAGGTAGTACGAATTCATTTCTTTAAGCTATCCTCGACTGTATAGTCTCATACCTATACAGTCTTTAGATCCCTCTTATTCTGGTATGTATTTGGTTCATTCATGTGTCCCTCCCACTGGAAGCTTGCCAGGAGCCGCTCCTTGTCTGTGCCTATGCACCGGTCATCCCTCCCCGCCCTCAACAGTGACCAGGATGTCACATGCCCACTAGCTTCCACCTGGTTCGTCTCCGAACCATACCGTACTAGGAGAGGCTAGGCTCTGATACCATTGTAACGCCCCGGTCGCTTTTCAGGAATGAACGACTCTCCCCACAGATCAACACGAGACCTTTCTAGTGTGCTTTTGTCCTCACTCACACATTTCCAGAGAACTTCCCAGGAGGTCACTCATCTCAGAATTACTCCAAGTTAAGCATGCTTAACTTTGGAGTCCTTAAGTGATAGGCCACCGAAAAGGCTAATGCATTTGTTGGTTTAGGTAGTACGAATTCATTTATTTAAGTTATCCTTGACTGTATAGTCCCATACTTATACAGTCTTTGGATCCTTCTCATTCTGGTATGTATTCAGTTCGTTCATGTGTCCCTCCCACTGGAAGCCTGCTAGGAGCGTTCATTGTTCGTGTCTATGCACTGGCGATCACTCCCCGCCCTCAACAGTGACCGGGATGTCACAACTAACCTGATCCCTCACACCCTTACGCAGCCCATCCATTCATGGAGGAGATCATGGCAGTGTCAACCCCCGTAAATTATAAACCACCGACGATGGAGAAGTAAGACAAAAAGGAAGACCCGAAGAAGCATCTTACCATGTTTACCACTACCATGCTAATCACAAGAGCGTCTGAAGCTTTGCTTCGCAGGACGTTCCTGATAACCCTAACCAAATTTGCTCTATGGTGGTTCCCGCATATTCCTCCGAGGAGCTTTTCATGTTTTACAAAATTAACAGAGAAATTTCTAACCTAATTCGCATCCAGCTGAGTGGTTCAACAAAATTTACATAGCCTAATGAATCTAAGGCAGGGCCGAGATGAAACACTCAAACAATTCATGGCTCGTTTCAACAAGCAAGCCATTCAAATTCGTAAGCTGAGCTCAAAGGTACACGCTATCCGGATAGGATTGTGCCCCAGTAAGTTTTCTGACTCATTAGCTAAAAAACCTTCCTTAGACATGGATGATTTTATGCAAAGAGCCGCTTGGTATATTAACATGAAGGAACGAGAAGCTAGTCGGATAGGAAATGCTGAGCAGGGTGCTATCAAGGTGGAGTCATGGAAGAGGAGCCCAAAGCCAGGCAAGGAGCAGAGGAATAAGGCTTATCCGAATCCCAAATACAACACATTCACTCTGTTGAATAATATGAGGGATCAAATTATGCATAAAGTTTATAACACAGGGTTGCTCAAGCTGCCCCCACCCAGAGAAGGCTCTTAGGGCTCAAATAGAGCAAAATTCTGTGAATTCCATCGCACCTTTGGACATGGCACACAAGATTGTTGGTTCCTCAAAAATCAGATTGAGCACTTGGAGAAAATCATTGACCAGAGAGAAGAAGCACCACGTGAAACTGAACGGAAGAGAGAGTGAGAATTCTTAAGTCAAGTAGAGCTACAGACAAGGGATCGACCCGGCCAAGAGCGCCAACGCTCCTGATCCCACCGACCTGATGATGTGAGGGATAAAGGAAAAAGAGTTATCATACCATCTCAGGGGGTTTCCCCGGATGCAGAGTTGTTACACCGCAGAGTTGGACAGATAAATTCAGTGCAAAGCTACCCGAACACTGGAATTATTACTTTTGACAACTCAGACCTTCCCAAAGGAGTCCCAAACAGGGACGAGTCAATGATATTCATTAAAGAGATTCTAAAGTGTATCGTGGGAAGAGTGTCGGTGGACCAAGGGAGTTTCGCAAATATTCTACATTAGAAGGCGTACAAGCAACTTTAAGTACCTCAAACGTGGCTTAAAAGGTATAACGGTGCATTGTTTAGTTTCACAGGTGATTCTGTGCAAGTGATGGGCTACGTTGAATTGAAGACAATCTCCGGCTCAGGAGACGATATGAGGGCAGTAATGGTGAAATACCTAGTCGTCAACTTGCCCAGCTTATACAACGCCATTCTGGGTCATCCATCCCTTAATGCAGTTGGTGTCATTATCTCAACTCTACACCTTACCATGAAGTTTCCGCTCGGAGACGGGCGCATTGCAGTTGTTCAGGACTGATCAACCGAGTAGTAAGATACTTCAGAAGCTAAAGCTGGTGGGAAGAATGGTTGCTTGGGTCGTAAAGCTTTCTGAGGACGAAATCCCCTACGAACCTCGGGGAGCTATTTTAGCGGACTTCCTAGTCGAGTTGAGAAATGATAATGAAGAATATAATGTAGAGCATGCTTTGTGGACCCTGTTTGTCGATGGGTCATCAAATGAAAAAGGGAGTGGATTAGGAATCATACTTGAATCCCCCACCGGTTTGATCATTGCAGAGTCATTAAGATTTCTATTCAAAGTGAGCAACAACCAAGCAAAGTATGAAGCACTAATTGTGGGTTTGTGAATAGCTCTGGACCTGGGAGCTCGGTGTATATAGGTGAAGACCGACTCACATCAATTGCGAGACAAGTAGAGGGGGCATATCAGGCAAAGGATCCCATTCTAGCCAAATATCTTTCCCAGGTGAGGTGAGGGATATTGGACTTCAAGTTATTCAAGATAGTTCATGTTTCCTGAGCGGAAAATAAGAAAGCAAACTTACTCTCCAAATTGGTCAGCATGAAAAAGTCAGTAAACTTAAAGAGAATCATACAGGTCACTTTAGAAAATCCCACCATCAAAGAAACATAGCATTTGAACAAAGTTACCATCACTCTTAAGGTGAGCACATGGATGACCCCAATAGTATATTTTATGGTTAGAGGAAATCTTCCCCCAGATTCCTCAGAAGCTCAGAAAATACAAACACATGCAGCTAATTACCTTCTTATTGAAGGACAACTTTACAAGTAAGGATTTAGATTGCCCCTCCTTAAACGTCTTGACCCAGAACAAGCAGAATATGTAATACGAGAGCTCTACTTGGGAATTTATGGTCACCATGGGGGAGTCTATCCTTTAGCATCCTGAGTCCTCAAGGCAAGGCACTTTTGGCCTACGTTACAAATAGATTGCTCCAAATTCATCAAGAAGTGTGAATCTTGTCAAAGAAACACCAATTGGATACACAACCATCCGAAACCACTGCACGAAATCCTCTCCTTTTGGTCGTTCAACACCTAGGGCATGGACATCCTCGGTCCTTTCCCCCAGGGAAAGGGCGGGTCAAATACCTCTTGGTAGCGATAGACCTTTTACAAAGAGGATTTATCTTGATAGCAGAAGTACAGAACATCACATGGAGAAACATAATATGCAGACACGAACTTCCTTACACCATCATCTCTGACAATGGACGATAGTTCACAGATAAACACTTCACAGAATCCTGTAAAAATCTAGGTATAGAAAGAAATTTCTCATTGATAGAACATCCGTAGATAAATGGACAGGCTGAGGCAGCAAATAAAGTGATATTGTAAGAACTAAAACACAGGTTGGGGCAGGCAAAAGAAAGATGGGAAGAAGAGCTGCCCGGGGCCTTATGGGCCTATCACACAACCCCCCAATCGATGACACAAGAAACCCTATTTCGTCTCAGTTACCGCGTCGACGCCATGATTCTCGTCAAGCTCGGCGAGCCTTCCCTTCGATGACTCGCTTATGAAGAAGAGGAGAATGATGAACAAAAAAAGGAAGACCCGGACCTCAACCTAGGGGAGAGGGATATAACCTATGTAAAAATACAAGCCTCCAAGCATGAATCCACTCAAAAATGGAATACCATGCTTAAACCACGACCATTTTAGAAAAGAGATTTGGTGCTGAGAGTCCCTGATAATAACAGAAGAGTTAAAGAAGATGACAAGTTTGCAGCCAATTGGGAAGACCCATAGTGAGTAACAAAAGTGGTAGGAAAAGGTGCATACTAACTTGAAGAGTTATAGGGTAGTAGTATTCCCCGAACATGGAACGCCACACATATAAAAATGTACTATAGCTGATGTATCAAGGGTACTCTTTTTCCTACCTGGGAGGTTTTTTCCACAGGGTTTTTCTCTCGGGAGGTTTTAATGAGGTCCGCTCAAGTCAATATTACAAAAATAATTTAATGAAATATCTTTTTAGGACTCCTACGTTAAAGTCCTAAAACTCCGAGCGTAGATACGCTGGCTCAAGGGTAACGAAAAAATTCTACTTTTATGTTTAAGTCTTAAAACTCCAAGTGAGAATGCGCTCACCCGAGGTAACGCCAAACTTCCTTACGAATTATAATAAGTCCTAAAAACCCGAGTGAGAATATGCTCACCCGAGGGTAATAGAACATTCCATTACGAATTACATTAAGTCCTAAAAACTCAAGTGAGAATTCGCTCACTCGGGAGTAACAACAATCTTTGCTTTAATTTACGTTTATGTCCTAAAACTTCAAGTGCAAATATGCTTGCTCGGGGTAACGATAAAATTATCCTTTTACATTTAAGTCCTATAACTCCAAGCATAAGGGTAACGACAAAATTCTTCTTTTACGCTTAAGTCCTAAAACTTAGCGTAATTATGTTTGCTTGAGGGTAACGGCAAAATTCTACTTTTACATTTAAGTCTTAAAACTCCAAGTGAGAATGCGCTCACCTAGGGGTAACAACAAACTTCCTTACGAATTACGATAAGTCCTAAAAACCCGAGTGAGAATACACTCACTCAAGGGTAACGACAATCTTGGCTTCACTTTATGTTAAGTACTAAAAACCTGAGTGAGAATACGCTTACTCGGGGGTGACGACAATCTTCATTACGAATTACGCTAAGTTCTAAAAGCCTAAATGGGAATTCACTAACTCATGAGTAACGACAATCTTCATTATAAATTACGCTAAGTCCTAAAAGCCCGAGTGAAGATTCATTCACTCGGGAGTAACAACAATCTTCATCACAATTACGTTAAGTCCTAAATACGACTATACAATTCTTTCCCACGACCTGAGCGGGTATATAAGCAATAGACTAACTACACACAAATATCTTAAATAGACAATCGACATCGAAGATAAAACAACACAGGTCTAAGTTCCTCATTAACACAATCTTCATAAATATTACATTCTTCACAATAAAAACAAAATGACAAGAAATCACTGAGAAAAAGAAAAAAGGACTAGGGAGCAGTAGTGGCAGCGATGTCAGAAGGAGTAACTTCAGCCTCAAGAGAAGGAGTAGCTTCGGCTTGTCCACTAGACGGAGGAGGGGGAAGATCAACAGCGGCAACCTCATCATCCGACTCAAAGAGATCAACAAAAGGATCAGATTTACCATCTCCTTGAAAGGATTAGATCCCTCCTAAGAGATAGCTAGAGAGGGATTCAAAATTTCCACCTGCGCCCAAGACCTCTCAAACCCAGCGATGAACTTTTCCACAACCACGAACCTCAACAAGTCAATTTGCTCCCCCATCTCAGAACATTCTTGGCAATGTTTTGATTCATCCTCGGTTAAGCTTTGCCGCATGAAATCTATAGCCAGCTTCGCCTCTTTAAGAGACTCATTCAACTCCATATTCTTCACGGCTAAATCTTATTGGGCATCCTCAGAGCTTGCTAGTTTCGCCTCTGCATCCTTTAATAATGCCTCAGATTTCTCCAAGGCCGCTTCATGGGCCTTCAACTGCTCAGTCATTCTCTCCAAAGTGGTCTCGCGATCATGCAGCCATTCCGCCAACTCAGCTAGCTTTTGGAGGGCTCCCTCAACCTCTTGGAGTTTAATGATAGATGCCTCATTCTCTTTCATCAGGTTAATCGGAGCCCTTTCCTGACTTGCCATGTAATCGTCTAGATAGCGCTTCAAGGAAGCCGCTCGGATACTGAACATCTCCATAGCCTGACAGGTGACCATGGGTTAACATCCATATAATGAGCCTTGCCTTCCTCGAACATCAATGTACGATTGATGAACTGGGCGATCGGAAAGTGAGCATCCCACAAAGACTGTGCAGGATTTTTGTTGGAGACTAGGCTCTGATTCATAAAGTGTCTCCACTGTCGGAAACCAGTATTGCAGTCACAGTGAAGGGGAGTGTCCACACGCTCGACTGTGATCCTCTCCCTCGTACAAGGAGGCCTTTCCAGAGACTCAGAACTTTCTCTTACCTAGATCGTAGAGGTCTCAGAACGGTGCATATCTAGAGTAGGTCCCACCTCACCAGAGCAGTTAAACATATTATCTTTCAGACGCATGGACCTCACCGCCTGTCTCACTAGGATTTGAAGAAGGAGGTAAAGTCGTCACAGGAATGACAATGAGAGGGGTGGAGGTTGAAGTTGGAGTAGGGGTCGGCAGAACATAAGTGACTCCGTGTTAGGAAGCACCCTTCTTGTAGGCCTTACGTATATCCTTGGTAGACATGTGTTAAGGAGCCATATCCATTGCAAAAGAAAAGACAACAATTAATATGATATGACAAACTTGGGTAAGCAAGACACACACCTTAAGAAATCTATACTTCCTCATCCAGGAGCCCAGAGCACCCGGGTCGGTGGATAACAAGATCAGACCTTAGGAACTAAAGAAATGCCCCACGTCCTTGACAAAGAGCCTCATGTTGTCTCGCTTGGCGAGAGATAGGTCTTCCTAGTTGATCCAATATTGAACGAGTTCCCAGTCCAATACAATGGAAAAGCAGGGGGACCATTGGGGTGGTGAAGGAAGTCTTCCCCGGAAACATCTGGACTCACACAGATTTTAAAAATAAGACCCTTAAAGTTCTTATATGACTGGTCGAGTGCCTCTATCAAACGCCGACCAGAAACCCCACTTAGAGAAACCCAACCTACTAGGAACCCTATCTTAAAAAAATTTACTTGGAAGAAGTAAGAAAAGATAGGGACAGAGGGGGTCTGACCAAAATACCCATACAACACTTCGAAGGCTTTCATGAAAGCCTATCCTTTCGGGTGAAGTTGGGTGAGGGCCATGTTTAGAGCGTTCAAAAGCCCCAATTCAAAATCAAAAAATGCAAACGTTAGATGTAAACTGGAAAAGAAAGTTTTGTATACATATGTATAATCTAATTCCCTAGGATTTGTCTGGGTGATGCAAACCCTCTCTTCAAGGGAACAACTTAAACATTCAATGTTTGGCGTGAACAAAGAGTCACGGAAAGCCTCCCCTTGCCATAAGCGAGCAATAACTTCATCACTCACAAGAGAGGAAAATTTTGACAAAACCCCCTCCCTAACCCAAGAGTACGCATTAGAAGAAAAGGAAATCATTTTGTCAAACACAGATGATGGAAAAGTAAAAGGTAAGAAAAGGAAGACGAAGGAAGGAATGGATGAAGAAGAAGCCTACTAATCTATCTGAAAATGAAAGGGCTAACAAAAGGTTTAGAATGTTTTGGTAAAGACATAAGATAAAGGATGTAAGAAGCAACAATAGTAAAGATGGAAAATAAAGAAGAAACAAACTATATATAGGCTTACGAAGTAACCGCCAAGTAATGGATCCAAAGGCTAGGAATAAATTAACCATCCTTACGGCCACGATGTCATGATGAATTTTAAAGGAACGGTTATATTCAACACATGACATTGAAATTTGCCTTTTTTGAGCAATACACCTGAACCCAAGGGGCACATTGGTGTTGCTCATATTTTACAAGAGATGCTTACTTATAAATTTGATCATATTAAAGCTCACCAAGAAGTACTCAGGACTACGACCATTGGAGGAACAATACCTAAACCTGCCGATGCTCCCGAATCTTTTCGATTGCTCGTTCAAGAACTACGATCTTTGGTTATGGCACTGAATCATTTTCTTGTATCTGAGAAGAGCTTCCAGATTCATAGTAAGGAAGCTTAATTGGACTAAATCAGAATTTTTATTTCATGATTGATCGGTATAAACATCAATAACTCCTCATCATTACAAAAATAGCAGGGTTCAGATAAGTGCATAGGAAAACGAAGCAATAACTATTTACTAAGTGACACGTATCTTCTACAAGGGTCTCCTTTTCTGATTGCAATCACTCGAAAAACTACTTCACTTAGAGAACTTCTTTGCAACCACTCAGAAAACCACTTCACCTACAGAACTTCTTTGCGATTACTCGAAAAACCACTTCACTCAGAGAAGTTCTTTGCGATCACTCAAAAAACCACTTCACCCAGAAAACTTCTTTGTGATCACTCGAAAAATGACTTCACCCGGAACCACTCGCTCGGGAAAGATCATTCGGCAGTAACTACCATAAGCATTTCGTCTTAGCACCTAGTCACTCGGCTTAACTCTACGCCTAAGGCTCGTAACTGGGGGCTCCTGTTCCCCTCGGATAGAGAGGGGGCCCATGTGAAGGGGATTTTGATTCCCTCTTAATTTTAGGAGGGGGTTTTGATTCCCTCTTATTCTTAGGAGGATTCAGTTATATCCACGTCATTTTGGGCCTGGAATAGAGCCCCTCATCCCTTCCCCTTTTTACCGCTTGTATAAATACGACCTTTAGGTCCCTTTGTAATCGAGTGACATTTTGAGTAATTTAACCTAATCTTTCTAGAATAGTTTTTTAGGGTTTTTGGTCTTACGATTCTCATTGTGAACATGTAGATTTAAATTTAATTGGAACTTTATATAACAAATTTTAATTTAGTTATTCTTAAGTATAAAATAATTATAAAAAATAAAGTAAATAATCATTGAAATAAATTTCTTTATAGGTAAAAGATTAAATTGATTCTTAACGTCAAAAAAAATGTTGAATTGATTCTTTAAACATTATTTGTATTAAAATATCCTAATGACTTACGAGATCTCAAAAACTAATTTATAAGTTTAATACCAAAAGTTGTAGCATTTGTCTTTGACTTCATTACACTAGTATGCACTGTTTCAGGGAAGTTATGGAACATTTCTAGCAGCATCCCTTAGTTTGCCTACAAAAAGTAATGCTTTGGGAGAAGCATACGTAAGATTTAGTGGAAGAAAACTTTTACAGGTTGACCTAGCTAGCCAATGCTTCTGGTACCTTAATTAATTCATTTTTCTTTGCATAATTACATTTGCTAGCAACTAATCATCACAGGAGTACGAGAAACATAGCAAATTTGGTCAATGGTTGGGGTGGCTCATGGCTGCTATCTATATATGTGGTCGAGTTCCTCAAATATGGTTAAACGTGAGTGTTAAACTTTTTTTCTTTTTAAGGTTTGATTATATTCTTGTGTGCTTCGTTAACACTGATAAGTTGTTTTGTCTTCAATTATTGATCAGATTAGAAGAGGCAGTGTGGAGGTAATAATTAATTAATCTTAAGCATTTTCCCAATTATGATTTACATATACAAACATTAACTAGAAGTTCTTCCTCTTCATCACCATAGGGTTTAAATCCTTTGATGTTCGTGTTTGCTTTGATCGCCAATGTCACCTATATGGGAAGGTTTCATTCTCTATCCTCCGTGCATAATTTTGCATGCAAACTCTTCTTTTGGTTCTTTAACTCTGTCACTAGCATTTATCTTATTCTTATTCTTCAAATCAAGTAAAATTAATTGATAATTCTGACACGTGTTGATGCAGTATTCTTGTAAGAACTAGAGAGTTGGAAAACATCAAAGCTAATATGCCATGGTTGTTGGATGCGGCATTTTGCGTGGCATTGGACCTATTCGTATCCTTTAGACGCAATTCTTGATGCAAATTAATTGTTATTCAGATTATAGATATAATAATCAAGACCTTTACAAATATATGACAGATAATATTACAGTACATCTACTATAGACACTTTCCAAGGAGAGAAGCAGGGGTTGATCACAGAGACTACCAAGAAGCAGGAAAAGTTGCTGCATCTTGATTTGTGTAATTGTGCTGTAGCCAATTGATGTTGAATTGAAAAATTAAGGGGCACCTACTCAAAATTTATAGTATTATGCTTATATATTTTAGTTACACTCTTCAAGACGATATCAAGTGAAATTAGAACAGGTCCATAGAATTTGCTGAATAGTTGTTGAGGACATGATAATGGCTACTCTGAAATTGTTATGTTGATCCACTCGCTGACAAAGCTCATGTGAGACTATGGCTCGCTTCTTCTGTGCTTTCTTCCCTCACATCTTAAATAAGACCTGTGGAGCAATTCTGCATCTTCCATTGAAATGGCAACCAAATAATCAAGTAATTTGTGCAAAATATATTATGTACCTTTGAGTTAAAAACTACCTCCGTTCTTGTAAACTTTTTTACTTTAATATATAGCAGTTGACGATAATAACTACTTTTTTACTAATAATTTTTTATCCAAAACACATTTAAAAAATATATAAATATATTAATTCTTGTAAAAACATGCAAACGTTTTAATTTTATTTTTATTAAAATTAGGGGTGGTAAAATGAGTTTAGTTTGTCAATAATGAGTTAGAATGTGGGTTGGAACAAGCTTTATGACTCATCAACTCCCTTAGGCCTGATTTGTTAAAGCCTGAAAAAAATATGCTAGAAGTGGGTTGGTCCATTGAGGCCCTTAAAAATAAATTAAAAATGGGTCTATCTGTTGGACTATTATAGTGAAAAAATAAATAGATAAATAATTTAATATTTATTTTAATTCTTTTTTATAATTTTTTAAGAGACAGAACACCCCAGTTAGTCCCTGTCTCCAACAGAGTCGAACATTTAGGTCCTCTACTTAGTAAGTTGGACCCATAAATCCCTCACGTCCAGTATCGTCGGACACATAGGTCCCTACCGTTAGGCGTCCGTTGGTTTAGGGTGACGTGGGTCGTTATGTGCCAACTAGGACTGCCAAGTACGCACCAAAGGACGTCGTTTCCATAAGAAAGTATACGATGTCGTTTAGGCTTAAACAATGGAGCACGACACAGTGGCCTCTTCAATCTCTCAATTCCCTCTTTTGTAACCCTAAACGTAAGCCCTTCGATTCCCCTCAATTCTCTCAATTTCATCTCTGGTAACCCTAAACGTAATCCTTCAATTCCCCTCAATTCTTTCAATTTCGTCTCTGGTAACCCTAAACCTAATCCCCTCAATTTCACCAACGCTCGGAAGTCTCTCTTGTAAACCGAGGCCCTAAATTGGTCAGCGTAATTAGTGATCGTGTTGGACGGGGGTCGTATTGGGCAGTTTCGTCAGTGATGGGAGATCGCGTTGAGGTTAGTAAACCCGTAGACACCTACATTGGTTCTGTGTTTGCGTATTGTTTGTTTTTGCGTATTGTTTCTGTGTTTACGTATTGGTTTTATATTTGTGTATTGGCTGTGTTGCACTATATGGTTTATTTTGTTCAAATTTTTTTTTGTTAATGTTTTGGAAAATGTTATGAGCAAATGTTGTGGGAAAATGTTTGTTGTTGTTCTGTGAATGAAGATGCTAGTGTTGGTCAGGGTAGAATGTGTCATGTCAATCCCCCCTGTAGCCAGTGACTTGTTGAGTAACCCTATTTCTGTTTATTTTGTTTATGAGTGTGTTATGTTTAGTGTTATCATTCTGTTTAGAGGCTTCAAAACGGGCCTACGGGTTGGGCCGGGCCAAGCCCTGTATAGGCCCGTCCAAATACGGGCCGGGCCAGAATAGTAAAACGGGCTAAAAACATTGGCCCGGCCCGTATTCTATATGGCCCGCGGGCCAAAACGGGCCAACCCATTTTTTAAAGAAAATTTTACATGCTTCTTTTTTATTTTTAATTTAAACTATTTTTAAATATTTTTAAGTAAAATTAGAAATAAAAATAAATTTCACATTTCTAATTCCAAATCAAATAATCACACAAACACTAATAATATAAAGTTTAAAATAAATAACATCAAATAAAATTCACAATAATGAAAACCTAAATAATAAAAGTCCATAGTAAATAGCATCAAATATGGTTCACAAAGTCCATAATAATAAAAACTTAAATAATAAAAGTTCATAACAAGTAACATCAAATAAAGTTCACAATAATAAAGTCTATAATATTTTTAAACCAAAATAATAAAAGTCCATAGTAAATAACTAACATCAAATAAAGCAAGAAGTTCATCTTCATCATTTACATCAACATTCAATAACATATATATTAAGTATTCATATATTATTACATATATAGTATAATTACATTTTAATACAGGCCCAACGGGCCAGCCCGGCCCGGCCCGTTTTGGCCCGTTAAAAAATAGGCCAAAACGGGCCGGGCTTATTTGGGAAAACGGGTTCTGGAGATTGGCCCGGCCCGGTCCATTTTAACGGGTCAAACGGGCTGGTCCGCGGGCCTAGCCCATTTTGACACCCCTAATTCTGTTTATTGTTTATGACATAGTATTGATTGTGTTGTTATGTATTTTGGGTTTAATACTCAGATTAGGCTTCACATAGGCGGTAGGTTTGTGGTTGATGGGCATGGAAAAAAGGGATATAAAGGGGGTAAGGTTAAATTACTGAAAATGTCACTTGATTATAAAAGGGGCCTAAAGGTCATATTTATACAAGTGGTAAAAAGGGGAAGGGATGCAGGGTCTCTGATCTAGGCCCAAGATGACGTGGATATAATCGAATCCGCATAAGATTAAGAGGGAATCAAAATCCCTTCCACTCTTGCCTAGAATAGGGGAGAGGGGGATGTCATGGCCCCCCTTTCTATCCGGGAGAAACATTTATCATTTGTAAAATATAATATATTTTGTATGTTTGAATTCAATCATTATGATTATAAATTTATATTTAACAAATTGATACTATCTGTTTAACACACGTGTATATTATTTCTTAATTAATATCCTAAAGATATTGTTTAAGAAAAAAAATAGAATTTCTTTATAACATTACTTAAGAATTAGGATAAATAAGTTTTAATAATTTTTTTAAATAATTTTTTTATATTTTTACTCCTTTAACCAATACCTTTAAGACATTCCTTAATATTGTTCTTACTAATGTTTTCTATACACTCCAAGACTTCGTTTGATATTTTTCCTTTGTAATAAATTGATAAATGAATGACGAAGGAAAACGTTTCGAGTATAACAAGCAATAATTAAGGAAGAAATACACAAATTAGGGGACAAGAAAATCACAAGGATCATAAAACCAAAACCTAAAGCCATAATCGTCAACCACTTCAGTAAAAGCACATTAATTATAAGCAAAGTGTGTAGATTTTTTCGCGCACCCATCAATAATTAATTGCGCATGCTTTTATCCTAATACTTTTACAAAGATATTAACAAGTGCTGGTGCTCGACTGACTACTTTACCTGGCCTTGTTGCTAAAGTTTGATTCTCGTTTAAATTACCAAGCAAAAAGGCAAATATACTAATTTCAAAGTTCAAAATTTAGAATTATCAAAATTAAGGTTGTTCACAATCATAAAAACAATCTTGGTCAAAACCTCTCAAAGTAATGTTTGGCTTTGGCTAGACAATAGGGTGATTAAAGAAACTGTAATTCTGTGCTTGATTCACTTTGACAAGAAAAATATGCGGACGAGGGGAAGGGGGTTAAAAACCTTTTCCTCTGTTCACAAAGAAAGAAAAAGATATCTATGACTACGTTGATAAATATTCATATATTTTACTACCAAAGTGCAAAAATTCATATATTTTCTTTTCCACAGGATGGAGGAATCACAATACGACGAGCTCACCGTTCTTCTCATTCCCGTCTTTATAAAAGTTGAGATAAGTTTAAAATCGGGTTAAAACAAAGTAGGTTTAAAATTTTAGAATTTATTTTTGTTTTTCTGGGTACCTTGTTAAGTTTAGAGAAATCCATAAAGATCTTATCGTATTCTATTTTTTATTTTTATTTATTTTGATAACTTAAATATATAACTTTAAATAAATTATATATAAAATATTTTAATTAAAATAATAAAAAAATATAGAATAAATTCTTTATAAATATTAAACTTTATAATTATTATTATTTTAAAAAATATATATAAACCTATGAGTATTATTTAGCTATAACTATAAGTAAAATTATTAAATTTGTATATAGGGGATAGGTTTGGGTTCGGATGTGGGATTGTGGTGGGTAGTTGATTCCCCCGCATCTATCCTTGCCCCTATCAAAATCAAGTTGAGGTCAAGGTGTTTTTTTTGTTTATCCTTAGTTAAAATAAGTTTTATCAGCTAAATTTACGACATAAGTGAGTTGGTCTCCGTAAGTTTGACTATAATTGTCATGTCTATAAGAATAAGAATGAAATAAATTATAAATTAGTATACTATTCCCTCTACTCCTTTTTATTTGGTGCAATTTAAAAAACATATTACCCTCTATTTTTTATTTATCTTTTAAGATTGTTATATACCTTTTAAAAAATATAATTAATGTGTATTTTCACTCATTATAAATCTCATTTACACTCTTTTTCAATATATTTTCTTAACTCCTCATTCTGCATTATACATTTTTTTCCAAATTTATCTCATTATCAATGAAATCTCTCCCAAGACTCCTTTCTTTCTTTTTTTTCCACTTTTTATCTCTCTCTTCCTACTCACATTGTTTTTGTGAGTTTTGAAAAACATTATTGGTACAATCTAAAATGTCAATTTGCAAACACTCTTAACAATATCAATATTGTATCAAACCCTTACCACGTTTATTACATGTTTTTATATCCAAAAAGCCGGTTGGCTCGCTCGTAAGCCTATGCCAAGAAAAAAAAATAGAAAGAAAAGTGTATTAAAATTTGAATTAAATTTTTTTATAAAACTAAAACAATCTCTAAATTACGCCGTCATCTACGCGACCAGAGCAAAAGGATTCTCCAGCAGATCATACGGAGCCCATAACGCATCCAAAGGACAAGGCCTGTCAGCATCAAGCCTGGCCCACGGCTTCCCCTTTCCACTCCAATGAAGCAGGCTCACCGGGCCCGGATGCAAGTCCCGACAAAGCCCGTGAAAATTATCACCGCCGAGCCCATGCTGGTTCCACCGGTGATCGACCGGCGCAATTCTCCCGGCGAAAACCAACAAAAACGGCGGCAGCGAGCCGAGCTCGTAGATCCGCATCCTCTTCTGAAGCTCCATCCATTCCTGGATCACGGTGGTGTAATCTCCGGAGCGCCAGCGCTGGAGATCAATGACCATGACCCCGGTATTGAAATAACACAGCCTTCGATTCGCGAAGACCAACGAAAGCGAAGGATTGGACCAAAACGATGGCGTAAAGTAGGCGGAGAAATTGGCGGAGCAGTACTCCGGGGCGGCGAGGACGGCGTCGGGGCCGAGCGGAGTGGCGGCGAGTTTGGCAATGTCGTCGACGAGTACCAAATCGGAATCAAGGTAAACGACTTTGGTGATGCAATGAGGGAGAATATTGGCGAGGTAGCTTCGCGCGTAGTTTAGGGGACAATCCAATGCGGAGCGTATGGAGGTGGAAATGAGACCAGAAACGGTGTCGTCGTGGAAAGGGTAGATTTGGAAATTGAGGTAGGGGAAGGAGGTGGTTAACGTTCGGTTGAGGATAACTGCTGAAGAAGGTTTGGAAGCTGCGGTGAGGAAGTGGAAGATGATGTTCTCGGGGCAGGAAGAGTGTTGGAGGACGGAGAGGATTGCCGCCATTGAGCCTCGGAGGTATGCCACGTCGAGGGTCATTGCCACGTGGACGGCGTTGGAGCCGCACGTGTGGGAGTTATAGAATTTTGGAGCTTCTTTGAAACGTTGTGTGGTTGTGGTGATGCTGGTGCTTGAAGTTTGTCTGGAGAAGAGGAGGATGGCACATGTTGTGACGTAGAAGAAGAGGGAAATTGGTGGCATGGTGGATTGGTTGTGGGATTTCAGTGTGACGAGGCTTCATATAAAACATAGGAACTAGCTACGAGGTTCGGGTGTTTCGTTTTGTGTGGGGCTTTCGACTTTCAACTCAAGTTGGTTCAAGTAATCAGCATGCTTAAACAAAGTCAATCATCCTTCAACTATACTATTTTTATAATATCTTTGTTTCTTTCCCCTTATTTCAAACTCATTATTTTATCCAAATATAAAAGAAAATTTATTTATATCCATAAAATAATATTGTCGGGCAATTACAATCATCCAAGATTTAAATTTTTAGGTTACTCATTTAAATGGGGTAACAAAATTTATCCGCAAATTATAAAATTTAGGCTAAAGTTACATTTGGCTTATGTTTAAACATACCCCGAAAGAATTAACTAATAAACAAACATAAAAACCACTTCCATCCATGTTGAAACTGAATGAAAACAAATGGCGGATTGGTGGAGATCGATGGAGAAGGGAAGATCATACTTTGATGATATGAGTGAATGTATAAGCTTATCCAAAATTTTCTCTACTTTCTCCTTTAGCCGTATTAGAAGAAATGCAAATCAGGTAGCAGATTCTTTAGTTCGTTTGCTTTTGATGTAGGTATGAATGGAAGATGCTCCTCTTGAACCTGATATTGTTTCAGCCTATAGTGTTATTTGAAGTTATTTCCCTTTTTTTTTATAAAAAAAAACCAACAAATATCGGAGTCAATTTCTCGAGAAATCATTTACCCAAGAAAATTATTTCCTTTAAAAAAATAGTTAAAAATCATATTCCATTCCCAACCTTACCTATAGATATTTTGATTCCAATGATATATATATATATATATATATATATATATATATATATCGATTTTTTTTAAGTAATATTTTAAGTTTAAATCTTGTAGTTAAATGAAATAATTAAAAAGGATAATGTCCAGGTGTGAATATTTCTGAATAAAAAAATGTTTTTCACCGGAGGATATATATGATTGAAGTAAAGAAAAGTAGTTGATGCTGTAGTCTATGTTATCTCTATTACTCTTTCTTTGAATGGGAAAACTCCATCAAATTTATTACATCGTGGAGTTGCAACTAATCGCAGAAAATTCTTGCCACCTACAAAGTACAAAGCCGTTGGATCCATGTGGTTTTTAGTAAAGATAGATATCATCTTCCGTATAGAAGGTACAGTAACCGTCTTGTTAGGAAGGATAGCTCAAACTTGAACTTAATTCATTTACTTCCATTAACATTTTCGAGTAAATTTAACTTATATTTTTCTCTTATAATATACTGTGCGTGTTGAATCACGCCAATAAACAAATTTGATGCTTGAATTATAATATCATATCACGACACTTATACATGCAAAATTTTGAAAAGATATGAGTATATTATTTTGATAGCCAATATTTACTTATTATAAAGTGTATAAATTTTGTTAAAATGAAACTTGTTCAGTCCTAAATCTGATGTGTTCAGTACCAATGTATAAAAGCTCATGTATCTTTAAGATCTATCATTTTAACTATAAAAAAAGCTCTGGGGGACCAAAGTGGGGTTGGGCCCTTAAAACTTATATAACGCTCAAGTCAGTAAAGGCAAAACTAAAGCCGATGTACAGACACAAGAATCTAGGAAAATATATATTTTGCATTAGTGATGCACTATTTATAGTAGATGCATTGCACAAAATGCAATGATTGCTTTTGGGCATACTTTGGTGACATATCAGGTGTCTTCTAAAAGATTCTAGATTTTGCTGATAGTTGTGTGCAATATGCTGGTATACAACATCCTCGTGTTATATGTCAGCATGGCTAGTAAGTTTGGTGGGGTACGTCAATTTTGCTTTACTAACATTGATTCTGCTAACTGTATATGCCACTGGCATATCCCAAATCATATGCCTCTCAGCTTAGCTTTGGCCTAAGGTACTTGACTGGAGTTCACAGTTTGATGTCTAAATGTCTCCAATGTATCACCTGATGTAAAGCCCCGCACAAGTGAAGAAAATGTAAAAAACTTACAAGTTCAAGATTTTAGCGATGTAAGGTGATGTTTCCATTTCCCATCATAGCTATTACAAGACACATGTCATTATTTAATTAGGTGACCTTTGAACTTCAAAAGCCTACTACGCTTCTCGATTGGCATGAGGCATATTTATGAATGCATGTGACAGTTTAATGATTAGGGCATGAAATTTTGAGAATGCCCTTGATTTCATCATTTATAAATAGCTGCCAATGTTTTTTTTACCTTAATCATTTACCTTTCTTCATGGTAAAAGTAAAAGCTCTGATGTTTAAAGATACTTCGGTAAACCCTTTAGATTGTTCCCCCTAAAAAGCTTTCTTGCTTCAAAGTACACTCTTTCCCCTTCTTTAATTCTTTTGTTTTCATAAATATGGTTATCCTTATAGAGTTGGATGACAATGACAGTGGGAAATCTTTGGAACTAAATCGGAGGCAACCACTTTTATCTCTGCCTGAGGTTCTTGGCCCTTTGGCCATGGTTCCTTGGGATGGTAGGTAACGGGTAACGTCATCCACCATCTCTATTAAATGTAAGTATGTTAGGGATCTAGTGGATGAAACTAGAAGGTTGCTAAAGAAGATTAGTCTTTTAAGCCTAAACTCGTCTAACCCCTACTCTATGGAGGTAACTAGACCTGAATGGAAAACATGGAGCTCATAGCTTATTTTATCATCTTCTTTTGATTATTTTGATCCCTTCTTGATGCATTCTTTTGATTCAAGCTAAGGCGTATTCTGATAGTTCTGAGTCTTATTCTATGAAAACCTCTCAATTAGTAGAATGGACAGCTAACACTTAAAGCGGACCTCAATATATGTCATTATAACCAAACCCCAAGATTTGTTAATAACACACATCAATGTTTAATTAAATGAAGTCTACTTATATGTGATCTAACATGTCTAACTAAGTGTTTCAGGAACTTCATACTAAGTACACAGGTTACAAGACAAATGAGGAGTCCATTAGTCTGATCCATCAAAGGTCAATATTTAGAGTTTAACCAAAAAGTATGATTCAAGAGTCTTATGTTCTAACAAAATCAGACCTCAAACTTTTGGGCATCCTTGATTAACAATAAGAACATTACTTTAGAAGTACAAAACATAACATTTTAAAAACTAAATTGATGATGCATTGGAAGTCAAGTCCTTATAAAGAGAAATGTGTTTATCATTAAAGAGGATAAGAGACAAAAAGCAGAGTAACCAATACAATTTTTTGAAGTTCTCAACATAACAACTCTGTGTAAGTCGGAAAAGCTGAACCAAGCCGGCATGTATATCAGTTACAATCAGAAGGATTTCAGCATTGATCCCTGCGTGATTACTAGAAGAATCGAAGCCATCAATTAACTTTATTCTATGAAGATTTCAAGGAACTCTTTATTCATGCAACTATGGAAGCTCATTGTTATCAGACCTTTGAACATCTCTTCAGTTCATCAAAGGTTTGGTACGTTCGCTCAAAGAAAATTCTTTCAAAGGATTTCCAACGCTTACATCTCCTTCCAAGAACAACAATGGTTATCTCAAGTGACCTATATATACATGAAGAGATTCACCTTTTAAAAGAAGAAGAAGCTCATCAAGAATTCTTATTCACTATGATCGAAAATTCTCTTAACCTCTTCCTGCTTCTTAAAGATAAAGGCCTTCTTTGTTGTTCTTTTTTAACAGACCTTAGCTTTCTTGTCTTTTCTTAACTCAGTGTATCTATTCATATTCTTGTAATCCTTATGTACACTAAGTTTTGCTTAGAACTTTTGTTCTTTATTCTTACAAAATAGTTAGTGTGAAAAGTTTGGTGAGTTACTAGTATTTTAGTTTCATTATGAAACAGTTGTGGCCTGAAGAGGCTTTTGAAAGAATACTTGGGTTGTTGAGCCAGGAGTGGCTTATTGAAAAAATACTTGGGTTTAAGTCAGAAGTGGCTGGAGTCAAGAATACTTGTGGCACTGATTTGGAGCTATAATTGTAAAGGAGATTTTATAATACTGGAAATCCTTCAAGTTAGAAGGGACTAGACGTAGCTTGTGTTAGAAGTGAGCCAGTATAAACTCTTGGTGTTCTTTCTTCTTCTTACCTTGCTCTTTCCAAATATGTTTTATTAAGTCTGATTATCTACGTATTAAAGATTCATAGTTCTACAAAAGATTCTAAGACTTATTCAACCCCTTTCTAAGTCTGACTCTAAACCATTAACATGAATGTTCCTCAAGATCAAACTTTTTTCCATAGGATTCCTTGGGAGCAGTATCTAAAATGATGATTACTTGTTTTGGGTTCAAGAAGAATATAGAGCAATGCCATCTTCTTTTAATGTTTAGAAAAGCTTAAATTGTGACTACTTGTTATGGCTCTACATCATAATGGATGATAATAATGATTATTTTGTTATAAATCTTCTAGGATGGGATGATAGAATTTGTGACAACCTCCCTAAGAGGAACCTTTATATGTATGTTTACTTTTCAACCCTTTAGGGGTAAGACTTCCTTTGACTGACTTTGAAGTCAGGGTATTCAAATTCCTATTAATTGCCTCTAGTTAATCGACTCCTAACTCCTAAGGTTACATTTATGCATTTGAAATCATTACTACCATTTTGGCTTTGTTACCAAGATTTCCTTTTTCTTCAATATTTTTAGTGTTTTAAGTAACCTTGAGACTGGAGGTGCAATAAGCATGGTTATCATATGTGCTTCGAAGAATTGATTCATTTTCAAGGCTTATACTAATTCGACCAAAACTCAAGGCTTTTTGTACAAAAATTACATGTTAGGGTAGACGTTAAGAAGGCAAAGATTTCCCTTGGTTGGATGATGGGAGATTATTGGACTTTTATAATTCTTAGTGCCATTGACATTGGCTCTTGGAAACCTTGGGTTATTTGGTTCTTGAGTCCAGCTTGCGCTAGGAATTCTCTTAACTCGCAATGCACTTAAAGAGATCGTGACATTGGAAAAAAATTGTCATTCTTCAAGAAAATAATAGATACCGTAACTGTTGAGTTACATATTTATCTGAGTTAGAATCTTTAATTTTATTCTTTGTATCCTCTTTTTCTTTCGTCTTATATTGGTTTTGTTTTTTTAATTTCAATTGCCAATATGAGCTCAACCTTCGAGCGACTTTTTAAAATCGATGCCAATTAGGGGGACTAACCTTCTGGGTTGAACAAGAAAATAATGTAGAGCTTAATGCTTCCAAGATTGGTTTTTTCATTATTATTCTAGACAGGCATAAGGCTCATAAATTTCAGAATTTTGCTACAACAAAAGGTAAAAGGGAAAATAAAGTTCTTAAAGGAGAAAGGAAAAAAAATGGAATAATGATAGAGACCTAGAAAGGCCTGTAAGACAAACTATTAAGAAAAGTATGGGCGTGATAGGTACATTAACAAGTGCTAGGATTAAGTTGGTAGAGCAAGATCCGAGGTTAAGGTAGACAAAATAGCTCTAACCCCTCCCATAGAAGCTTGAGGTAGAAAAGAAAGGTTATGAAGCTGACACCATTGACTATGCGGAATTCACAGTGAGCACCTTTAATCATGTGCTAAGGCAAGTTCATGATCACAACCTCAATATCATGTTAAGCTTTAGGGGGGAGGGGTTATTTCTTTTCAAAATTTTCTTGAGGGTGAACTTTATAAGCTTGTTGATGATAAGTGGGCACTAGCAGCTTTAAATGACATGTTTATTCTAGATCATTTGCTAAAGGATGAGGATGATAGCCAACAAGATGCTTATGTGCTTCCTCCAAATATTGGTGATAACTAGTTTTGTTTTTTCTATGTTTGTTTACTTCTGGAATAATTTGCTTTCTTTTGGATGGAATTTTTCCTATGATTAAGGCCTCATCTATTTTATAATACAATTCTTTTCCTGAGGTTAGGGTCCTTTTTGTATATTCCAAATATATGTTTCTAAATACTTATGTGTGATGCCAGGATTTACTGTAAAGTAATTATATCCATCATAGAAATTTTGAATCTCATTCTTAACTTGGTAACTTCTTGTCAGGCTCACCGCCTGACAAGAAGTAAAAGAGAAAAGAGTAAAGTATTGCATTATATATGCATCATACACATGGATTTGTGATTAGAAACTAGAGTAACAATGATAGGTACATTGGAGAACATGTTTATTTGATCTATGAAAGTAAGGATTTTGGAAGTATGAATGGGGGTCCCCCAATGGCTTAGTACAGCAACCGAGGCCAAGCAGTCTGTGACAAGTCTATTGTACTTCGACTAGAGACGAGTGTTTTTAAGATCGTGGAGAGCCAATTTTGTTGTGAATATGATCACGAATGGTTGAGTTGATCATGGATCCATGTGATGTTGGACATGTGTGTCCCTTACCTTGTTGTGTGCGGGAACTTAGTGCACTCCAGTCACTCTAGTATAAAATGTTCCACCTAGTAGACATACCATAGCAGGGTGATTATAATGTTATTGGTATTTTATGGGCCTTATTCGCATCACAAAATGCTAAGTGATGAGATAACCATAAGACACCTGACTCATGTCTGGCATATTGAGTGGCTAACCCTATCATGATATATGATTATGTTGTGTGTGAATGTTGAACGATATGATGAGTGTCAAATATTGGTTTATATTATGGCATTGGATTATGTATGGTGAGACACTAAACATTTAATGACAAAGTATACTTGAGTTTTATAACATATGTTTGAGTGTGATGATGTCTGTTGATTGTTGTGATGAAAAACACACTAGGAAAGTGATTTGGTTGATGTTGTCTATGTGAAGTGTCACGTATGACGGGACACCCTTGTATGTACAACCAATAAGGTTGGAGTGAGATATACTCACCCTTCTTGTTTATGGTTTCTTTTCTTTTGGTTCCTTAGAATAATGAATATGAGTTCAAAAGGAAAAGCCATTATCGGGGAATGCTCTTGGAGACCCCATAGGGACAATGCTTCAGTAGCGCTTGAGGGAAAAGTACCCACCTTCAAGGAGGAAGTCCCCGCTGAATTTCTCCTAACCCCCCGAGGGGCAGATGCGCAACCTAATAAGCCATCGACGAAACTAGCTCTATTCGACAAGGATATTAGAGTAGTAAAGAGTTTCATACAACATTATGGAGATCCACCTCGTGCGTTTTGCTTAGAAGATCATGAGTATCTAGGGAAGACGTCCTCTTACCAGTGTCCGGAGAACTAAGCTTCTACCTAGAGCTAGAGCCACACATGCCAAGGGCAAGGACTCGTTCCCCCCATTCTTGAGTACAAGCCTATGGATAAGGAGGCACCAAAGAACATGGAAGCAGGAGAGGCCAACGTAGAGACCAATGAGAAAGACCCCAAGGAATATCCCACCATACCCTTGTAGCCCCGGAAGAAGAAGAAGAGAAAGAGGAAGAAAGGCTTGAGCCTTCGCTGTTAGATTTATTGGTCACCAAGGCCGAGCACAACCAGCCTCATAGCTTCCTCCAACATGCGTATCACCACTTCATTCTTGGTGAGTGTGGGGAGTACATTGAGGCGAGTCCCATAGGAAAAGATCTGATCTGAGTTGCATGTAAGGAGTATCGACGTAAGAATCATGGAAGGTCTCCTTCGACAAAGATTAGGGATAGGGTTTTATCTTTTGTAGGTTTTATGTATATGATGCTTTGTTAATATATGTATTTGTGGAAGCCTGTGTTCCCCTTTTTCCTTTTAAAGTATGTTTGTACTATTGAAAATCATGCGACTATTTAATGTTTTGATCCACTATGTTCTTATTGTACCAAAAAAAATATTTACATAAATTCTTACAAATTAGTAGCACCTTAGTTAACTAGGGCAAAACTAGTGTGAAGGATTGTCCTAGTTAACCGAGAGTGTTACAACATACAAACAAGATTGAGTTGAAATATCAGTTTCATGTACAAATCTAACAATTCGCCCATCCCTGTGCATAATAATTATGAGACTTGTAGTTCTTTATGACTTAAATTCGTTTTTATTTTAAATTTTGAATTTTCAAAGCCTAACTGAGAAAACCAAAGAAATTTTTCATGTGTAACCTAACAATCAATTTTGGTTAATTATCGTAATAATTTAATTCATTTTAAATGTTATTATTTGTAATGACTAGAATTATATGACTTCGATTATGAGATTATTTCCTTCATTGTTTTTTTCGAATTTCCTTTTTCATCGTAACTAATCGATGCTATTATTTGAGACACTTGTTATTTTTGGATACCGAGACCAGGTTACATTCTCTTCTTACCTAGCTAGTTTTGTCCTTGCCTCTAGACATATAAAGTTATTGTATCCTAAGAAGTCATGCCTTAGATATATAAACCCTAAGGGTAGTGTATAGCCAACGCCTCAAGCGCTCTTTATTTCCTTCATAAAAAACATAAATAAACAAATTTAAAGGAAAGACCAGGAAGGTAGTAGTGTTGGTGCAAGCAGTTAGAGGGATGCGAGCACTCGTAAAGATGATAGTATTGAAGATTTTACATGTCAAATAATTTTATCACTAGAATTTCAAAAATTATACTTCAGTCTAAAGACGTCAAAATGGGTTGAAACCCGTAAGCCAACTCGGCTCGAGATGGGTTTTAGATGAGCTGGGTTGAAAAAATGGCTCATTTTCGAAGTGAAGCTTTTTCTGGCTTGACCCACTAAACCCGGCTCACAATGGTCTAAACCCGCGGGTTGGTAAATTAAAAAAAGAAATTAAGCAGTTGAATTTTAAGACTTTAGTATTTTACTTAGTGGTATTTATGTTTAGACTTTAAGCTAAACTTTATTAATGAGTACTTTAGACTTTTATTTAGTATGATATTTTTAATTTGCATCATCTTGAAGTTGAACTATGAAATGTATTTGGTTTTGTTTTATGAATTTTGGATTTATTTGCATTAGAATATGTTGTGTTTATATTTTCATAATAATGGAATTATTATATGATATAATATTTATATGGAATTTGGTATTGGAATGTGAAGAAAATAAAAAAAATATTTTTTCTATTTTCTCTATTTTTAAAAATATCTTTTCGGCATTTTTCTACTTTTTATTTGATTTTTAATTTTTTTAAAGAGGTAGGCCAACCCATGAGCTATCCGGTGAGTTGATGGGTTGAGTCGGGTTGAAAAAAGTGACTCATTCTAAAAACGAGTTAAGTTGTGTTATAAAAATTTTCAACTCATAGTGGACCAACATGTGTGGGTCGGGCTAGCTATACTTCAGTCTCTAAACTTTGTAAAACATCATTTAATTCAGCTATTTTTAATTGAAATGATATAGAAAAGTTATAAAAACAATATTAAAAAATGAAATAAAAAAAAACTGAAGTATTAAATTGTCCGAGATCCACATGATGTTAATTACTAAAACGAGGAATTTTATCCACTTTCATAGGTTGCTGAATTATTTCCATTTCCACTCTATATTAATTTAGTAAATCTTTTAAGCTTGCCTGTAGCCTAACAAACTTCCGTCTCTTACCTCTCTTCTATTGACTAATGCTCTGAAACTCGTACGATTTGTTTGGTATCGTGAGACATAAATTAAATCAACTTCCTAATAAATAATGATTAATTAACTTACTTCCACTCATTCATTAAGTTGATTCCTACCAGAACATTGGCTTGTTTTTATTTGAATAAGAATATCCCAAAAATACGTAGCAGGCAAAACACGAACGTTGAAATTCCACGGAGCATCAGTGTGGAAGTACCTAATTAGTCTGCTACTAATGGCTTCAAGCCTTCTTGTGTATGCGTACGAGTGCATTGTCCTGCTTAACTTCGGGGGGAAAACCATGTCACACGTTGAAATTTTGAAGTTAAACGGTATATTGATATCTCCAGTGACATGTTTAAATTTCATTCACACTTTTTAAGATACCCGTGATCATAAGTTTGACTGAGTTGGTTTTGATAAACAAAATACTTTTAATTGGGGAAAGTGGTTTAAATTTGAACTTAAAATTTTAGATCAAATTATCTAAACTTTCATCACTACTTCAATCTTGTTAAGTTAACATAATTACAATTAAAGATATTATTAAATTAAGCATATTTTAATTTTGATATGAATTTTATAGATAATATATTCTATGAAGACAATCATATTTGAATAAAAAAAATACTTATAAAATGATAGGACTAATTGACTTAGTAGACTATTTTTCCATTTAAAAATTTGAACATGAGACATTAACTTTCAAAAGTATGCATATACATTCATGGGTGTAAATTAACATATGGAGTTGTTTTAGAATTTGTGTCTTAAAATAAATTTGAATTTGTGTATACTTCTAATGTCATAAGTTGTCCATAACCTAATATTTTTAAACTTGTTATTAAGTCCTCTACTTTAAAAAACTAGACTTGGTAGGCCCGGAAAAAGGTTCTCTAGCTAGGTGAGAGGCTCCTAAGCGTGATGCCAAGTTTCAGATGCATCACTTAATCTCGTCCCTTTTTCAACTCCCTTTTTAACTATACACATGGAGGAATTACCTTGTGGCCATTAAGTGTGAATTATGGAGTGGTAACTCCACCCAATACATCATCTACACTAGAGCATGTTTAGATAATTTAGGATTAGAACAAGAAGTTGACAATTTAGGATGACATCATCAATGAGCTATGGACCGATCTGGTTGGGAAGATCTAGGAGGTCCAAACCTTTAAGACTTATTTGGCAAACCTCGATGACTTCTTTGCACCCGTTGTTGCTCATCTTAGAATACATGTTGACTGTTTACATCGCCAGACCTTTATATATCAACAGCGGCCACAACACTAGAAGATGCACCCATAACGACAACCATAGCAACCACACTCTAATCACCTCTAGAATGACAATATTTTCTTCAAACCCTACTAGGACACCTATGATAACATTACTTCTAACCATGCTCAGTAGTTAAGTATTTGTTTATTTACATTTTTTAAGTTACGTATTATATTATTTGAATGATTTATTTGTTTGTTCTATTATACTTTCATTTACACACATATATATATATTTTATATTTATCGATGTTTATAATTTTATAAAATCTAACTGTAATTAGGTATAGTGTAATAACAAGCTTAACGATTGTTGAGAATAAGTCTGGTGATCCAGTGTGAACACTGGTCCACAGGTCAAGGTAAGTTACACCGGTAAAGACACATGCGAATTAAATACAAGGTTGTAAGAAGTATTGCAAACAACTATTGTAAGAAATCCAAACGAGGTACACAAGCACCGATATAATCACACTGGTCAAGGTACTTGAACAATAACAAACATCTGAGGTTTCGTATAGAATAAATAAATAGACACCAGTCAGGAAGGCTGCGGCAGTCAGAGTCAGATGCAAGTGAGCAACTTTCACTTACCAAAGCTGCAGTCTCAAAACCCTGTCAGGAGAGGTCAAATCACCACTTGCGATTAAGGAAGAACTATAAATACTACTCATTCATTAAGACATAACAGATTTCTGATTACTCTCAACTTAATACATCCGTAATTACTTTTCCTTCTGTAATACTCATTCTAACTTAAGCATCAGATCCTCTTTTGTAGGTACATCTCCAGTGTGTCCCTTTCAAGAACGGTTGGAGTTGACTCTGACAGTACCTTAACACAAAGAGCATAGAATCCCCACTGGACCTATGTGTATAATACTGTAGTCCCACTGAGACGGTGTAAAAACGAGAGTTTGGGAGATCTTTGACACCAGTTACAAGAAGGTAACTTCGGATCCCCTACACCGGTCAGAACATCTAGTTGGAAAAAGAAGTTAATAACATTACTAGACTAGACCCTAGACTATGTCACTATATACAGACCCCAGGATTTGTTAATAACACACATTAATGTACTTAAGTTAAATGAATTCTGCCCATGTGTGATCTAACTTGTTTAACTAAGCATTTTAGGAATTATATACTAAGTGCACAGGCTAAAAGTAAAAGGGGGATCCCATAAAATCAAAAGTTTGATCCATCAAAAGTCAAAATTTAAAGTTTAACTAAAATGTCTAGTTCAAGAATTCTCAGTTATATGAATCAACAAAATCAGACCTCGGACTTTTGAACATCCATAATTCTCAATATGAATGTTACTCCAAAGTACAAATTACGACGTTCTAAAAACTCTTTGATAATTCATTGGAAGTCAATCCCTTATCAAGAAAAATGTGCTTATCATAAAAAAGGATAAAAGACAAATCAACAAAGCAACCAATGTAGTTTTTTTTAGGAACTCAGCGTAACAAATCTGTACACTTCAAAAAAGTTGAACTGAGTCAGTTTATGTGTCAAAACAAATCAGAAAAATTACAGCATTAGTCTCTATGTGCTTGCTAGAAGAAAGAAAGCCAACAATTAGCTTTATTCACTGAAGATATCAAGGAACACCATATTCATTCAAGTGTTAAAGTTCCTTGCTACCAGACTCTTCGACATCCTTTCAGATCATCAAAAGTCTAATACCTGCACTCAAAGCAAACACCTTCAAAGGATTTCCAACGTTCATATCTCTTTTCTAGATCCTTAACAGTCATCTCAAGTGACCTATATATACTTGGAGAAATTTATTTTGGAAGAAGAGAAGCCTATCAAGAACACTCAGTCTTTGTGATCAAATTTCTCTAATCTCTTTTTAGTTTTTCAAAGACAAAGACCTTCTTTGTTGTTGTGCTTCTAGCAAACCATGGTCTCTTGTCTTTGTTAACTTAGTGTGTTTTTTCTTTATTGTATATCCTTTATACATTAAGTTCTATAAGAAACCTTACACACCTTTTTTCAAATCTGTTTGTGTAAAAGTATGGTGGGTTACCAGCCTTAATTTCAGTGGCAAACAGTTGTGACCTGAAGAGGCTTTTGAAAGAATACTTGTGTTATTGAGCCAGGAGTCGCTTGTTGAAAGAATACTTGGGTTTAAGCTAGGAGTGATTGGAGTCAAGAATACTTGTAGCACTGGTCTAGTGCTGTTATTGTAGAGGAGATTTTACAATAGTAGAAATCCTTCAAGGTAGAAGGGACTAGATGTAACTTCTATCTTGGAAGTGAACTAGTATAAATTCATGGTGTTCCCTCTTCTTTCTTTGCTCTTTACAAGTCTGTTTTTTATAAGTCTGATTACCTGTGCATTAAAGGTTCAAATTTCTATAAAAAGAGTCTGAAACTTATTCAACCTCCCTCCAAGTCTGACTATGAACCATTAATTGGTATCAAAGCTTGTCCTTTGGGTTGATCACTCTCTCGAGTGAAAAGAACAAGATCTATGCCAGCTTCTCAGAGTAATCTATTAATTATAGAAAGTTTATCTATCAACAGGCCACCAGTCTTCTTTAGTGAAGACTACCTATACTAGAAGGATAGAATAAAGATGTTTATAAAATTCACCCAGTACAGTCTCTGGGAAGTCATCATAAATTTTGATTATGCAAACTCTGTTGATAAAGATGGAAAGCTAAAGTCTGAAGATGAATGAAGTTCTTAAGAAGTAAAGCAAATGGAGATAAATTCCAAGGCCAGATTCTTACTTGTGCTCTTAGCAAATTGGAGTACAATACGGTGTTTAGCTATAAAATAGTTAAAGAAGTCTAGGATGCTCTCCAATGTAACTATGAGAGCACCTCCAATGTTAAAAGATCCAAGAAGATATTGTTAATCAAACACTATAATATGTTTAAGATGGAGGAACATAAGACTGAGATCAGATGTTTGGAAGATTCCAAATCCTGCTGAATTAGCTAAAGGCTCTTGGAACTACACCTTCCACAAAAGACATTAATGTGAAGCTTCTTGGAAGTCTGCTAGAAATGTTTAATGGCTAATGTTCAGCACTAGAGGAAGCCAAAGATCTAAAGCCCTTATCTTTGGATGAACTCCTTGGAGTTCTCAGAGTACATCAATTGAAGCTGAAACATAAGGAAGTCAGCACGCCTTCCTCCTCCCAGAGCATTGCTTTGAAGTTTGATGAATTAAGCAAGAAGTCAAAGGCATTGAAAGTTGAAGAGTCCACAGGTTCAGACCCAAACTCTGATGAGTCAGGAGCTAATACAGATGAGAAGTTAGCCCTTGTGACCAAGAGATTTCACAGTCTATTAAAGAAGAAGAAGTTCAGACCTAAGAAATTTTAGAAGAAGGACCACAAAGGTAAAAATCAATTTAAGTTTAAAACTGAAAAGTCTGCTCTAGAATGTTTTAATTGCAGGAAACCAAGACACATGAAAGCAGATTGTCCTCTCCTAAACAAAGATAAGAAGGACAGAAGAGAAAAGAGAAAATTCCCTAAGAAACAAAAAAGGTTGATCACATTGGATGATGAAGGATCATCCAGCTCTGAAGAGTCTAATGAAGAGACAAAGTCTGCTTAAATCTGTCTCATGGCAAATGAGGAACCAGACGCTGAAGCAAGCTCAAGTGACTCAAAATCAGAGGATGTAAGCTATTCTTAACTTAAACAAAATTATGATTTGTTGTTCAATGATTTTTCAAAGCTTTTGAAAATTTTCAAAAAGTTAAAAGTAAAACCTGTTGACATGGTTACTGATTTTGAAAATTAGATTTCAAAATTAAAAGAAAAAGATTTTCATAAAAATATTCAAAAAGAAATGGAAGAAAATGAAAAGATGCACCTCGAAGAGTTAAGCAAACTCAAAAGAAAATCTTGTTCTGAAAACAAATTTTGAAAATACTAAAGCTTGCCGCAACTCTCAGGCTGATGAAATTATTAAGCTACAAAAGTAAATAAGTTTACTCTAGACCTAACCAAGTTTGTCAATGGTACTGAAAATCTAAACAAAGTTTTAGGAAAATCTAATAGTGACCATAGTAGACTAGGTCTGGGCTATGTAGAGAAAAATGATTTTCAAGCAATCTTTATCTCTCTTATTTATTTCAAAGAAACAGAAGCACGTCAAATGTAATTACTATAAAAAGCATGGTCATGTAACAAATGATTGCAGGAAAAGAAAAAGAAGAAATGAAAGAATTGTTAACAATATAGGACCAAAGAAAATATGGGTACCAAAATCATTAATTATTCCAATTATAGATGTACTTAAAGACAAGAACAAAGCCTCTACACTGGTATCTAGACATTGTGCTTGAATCATATGACAGAAAAAAGGTCTATGTTCCTAGACCTGGAGCAATTTAAAGGTGGAATAGTCACCTTTGGATGAAACCAAACTGACAGGATCATAGGGTTTGGTAGAGTGGGTAAAATTCCTTTACCTATCATTGAAAATGTATTTTTGGTTGAAGGTCTGAGACATAACCTACTAAGCATTAGTCAATTTTGTGATAGTGGGTACAAGGTCTCTTTTGATAAAGAAAAATGTATTATCATCAACCATGATGAATCCACACTTTTCACTACAAATAGAAAGCATATAAGTTTAAAACATATTTCAGAACTATATAAAGAAGGCCTTGTTAAGGGACTACCAAAAATTTCTTTCAATAGTTCCCTGCCTTGTGAAGCATGCCAAAGTGGGAAACAACATAAAACCTCTTTTGAAAATAAAAATATTGTTATCACTGCAAGACCTTTGGAACTATTACATTTAAATCTGTTTGGTCTATCTCAAGTGCACAGTTTGGTAGGGAAGAAGTATGGATTTGTCATTGTTGATGATTACACAAGAATGACCAGGGTATACTTCCTAACACACAAGGATGGGTCTATGAAAGTATTCAAGTTTTTCTACAAGAAAATCTAGAATGAGAAAGCATTATGTATTGGTACAATAAGAAGTGATCATGACAGAGAATTTAAAAATGAATTTTTTGAAAAATTCTGCAATGAGTCTGGCATAACTCACATTTTTTCTTCTCCAAGAACACCTCAATAGAACGGTGTTGTGGAAAGGAAAAATAGGTCTCTACAAGAAATGGCCAGAACAATACTTTGTGAAAATAATCTTCAAAAATATTTTTGGGCAGAGGCTTTGAGCACTTCTTATTATATTCAAAATAGAATCCTTATCAGACCAATACTAAATAAGGCTCATTATGAATTATGGAAAGGAAGAACACCTAAAATTTCATACTTTCACCATTTTGGCTATACCTATTATATTCTTAAAACAAAAGATCATCTTAGAAAATTTGATTCTAAGTGTGACAAAGGGATATCTATGGGGTATTCAACCACATAAAAATCTTATATAGTTTTTAATACAAGTACTCAAACCATTAAGGAATCAATGCATGTAATATTTGATGATCTTCAAGAGACTGACAGGAGACTGACAGATCTAGACCTTGATGATGCAAGTGTACCGTAGCAGGAAGCTGAACAAGATCAACAAGGATCAAACCCTACTCAACCTGAAGCAACTGAAGATGGAGACAAAGAATATAAACAACATCAAACAATGTTTGAACTAGAGAAGCCAAGAGACTACACATTCACTGGTGTATTGAAGAAGAAGTTTATATAAAGCAGCCCCTGGTTTTGAAGATACATCTTTTCTAAATCATGTTTTCAAACTTTGTAAAGCACTGTATGGTCTAAAACAAGCCCCTAGAGCTTGGTATGACAGACTCAGTACCTTTTTACTTTTGAAAAGCTTTACTAGAGGAAAAGAAGATACAACTCTATTCAGAAAAAGCTCTCATAAGAACTTTATAATTGTACAAATTTATGTGGATGATATTATTTTTGGAGCTACTGATGTTAGTCTGTGCAAAGAATTTTCTGAAATGATGCACGCTAAATTTGAAATGAGTATGATAGAAGAACTTAAATCCTTCCTAGGCTTGCAAATCAAACAGACTAATGATTGTATTTTTATCCATCAACAGAAGTACACTAAGGAATTGCTCAAAAAGTTTAAAATGGCTGATGCTAAGCCCATGAGTACTCTTTTGCATCTAAACTGCATAATTAATAAAGATGAGTTTGGTACATCAGTGGATTAGACCTTATATAGAGGAATGATAGGTTCATTTCTGTACCTCATATCCAACAGACTATATATAATGTTTAGTGCCTACATGTGTGCAAGATATCAATTAGACCCCAAGGAATCATACTTGTCTACAGTGAAGAGGATTCTGAGATATCTTGTTGGAACCACTAACCGTGGGTTGTTCTATGAAAGAACAGAATCTTTCTCTCTATCTGGATACTGTGATACAGATTTTGTGGGAGATGGAGTAGACAGAAAAAGCACAAGTGGTGGACGTTACTTTCTTGGCAAAAGTATGATATCATGGGGTAGTAAAAAGCAAAATTCCATTACACTATCAAAAGCAAAAGTTGAGTATATGTCTGCAGTAGGCTGTTGCTCTCAACTTCTTTGGATAAAATATGAACCTAAAGATTATTAAATCAAAGAAGAAGAGATCCTTGTGTTTTATGATAACGCAAGTGCAATAAATCTTTCCAAGAATCCTATTTAGCATTCTAAAGCAAAGCATTTAGAAGTGAAGTATCACTTTATCAGAGACTATGTACAAAAATGGATTTTAGACATAGAGTTTGTGGACACAGACCATTAATGGGCAGACATCTTCACAAAGCCTTTGGCTAAGGCCAAGTTTGCTTTCATTAAGTATCATTTAAACTTAAGAGATATTGCTTGAACATGTTTGTTACTTAAAAAGTCTGGATGCATGATAGGTCTGGGTGTTTTATTGTTTGCTTTAGTTGCTCATAAGTCTGAACCCACAATTATATGCTTTTATTTTTCTGAGAGGAAAAAAGTTAAATCTTTTGGGATTCGTGTTAATTGTAAAATGTTTCACGTTTTATTGTCTTTCACTCTGAAACTTACAACATGGCAGTAGTTAATACCCCTTTGTGTAATTACTACCTGAGACGTATTTTCTCTCTCCTTATTAGTGGACAGTTGTTGCCTTTTAAATAAGTGGCTATTCATTCCATTTCCCACCTTGCAAAAATCCTTCAAGTCTTTCTTCTTCCAAAAGCAACTCTTCTTTGAAACCTTTCAGTCCTTAAAACCCTATATCCTTCTTCTACCTCTTTGAGCATCTGTCATGGCCTTCAAGCTTTCTGTTGGTGATATTGTGTAGTCTTCATACTTCCACCCTGGGTAACACAAATTGGATAACAGAGATATTACTACTAAAATCAATGGATTGGATGAACTAACTTCTGTCTAAACAGGGAGCCTTATTCCTCTTCTCTTGTGTTGGACTTCTGGAAGAGCATTACTATAGACAAGTCCAAGTTCATCATATTGGGAAAGCTCAAAGGGAAAAACATTGAGATCTCTGAGGATGTTATTACTACTGTTACTGGGTGTCCTTCTGTTGGAAATGTATTTATTGATGACTTCGAGTACGAAATGGTCTCCAGTCTGGAAATCAACAAGTTGTTATATGGAACTACTCACCTAGCCAAGTCTGTCTCTAGGAACCTCCTCCCTAAGGTCAAGATGCTACATCTTGTTATAAGGCAAGTTCCCAAGGAAGAGTGCCAAGGATACTGTCACCAAGCTAGACAGGTTCTGCATGTACCACATGTTTGTCATCGTGACCTACCTCGTCTCTTCAGTAGGTAAGACATAACAAAAACATAACAAAATCCCCTACCCAACAATGTTGATGAAGGTGTTTGCACCAGAGAATGTGCAAACTTAGACTGTTAGTAATGTAGTTCAGTCCTTATCCTTGGTGGGTAAGCTACCATCATTCTCACCCCTACTGGATCAGACCTTGGAAAGGTCCCTCCTCTTACCAGTTTAAAAGAAAAGGTCTACCCCCTGTAGACATGAAGAAAAGAAAGTCTGTAGCAGAACCAATGAAGCAAGCCCCTAAGAGAAATAGTGGCAGAGTTAAGTTACCTGCCAAGAAGTCCAGAAGATTGGTCTCGGATAGTTCTGATGAATCTGAAAGTTCATATTCACCTTTGAATGTGAAACCAAAGTTTATTACTTTACCTCTCTCTCCATTGTAATCCATATGCTAGATGCCTAAGTTCATAATCAAACTTTTTCCATTGTAATCCATCTGCCAGATGCCTAAGTTGTCCATCAGTCAACCTCTCCTCAAAATGTCACCTCATCACCTTTGCATCATCTTCATTGGCAAATAAACACTTCAATCTAGGAATGATAGACGAATACCATAACATCTTTGCAGGAAACCCTTTAGTGTATACCTCCTCACCGAAATCATTGTCTTTCTTCTAATACCGTGATAACCCACATGTTGGACATTCATGTATCATTTCATACTCACCTTCGTATAACACACAATCATTTAGACATGCGTGTATCTTTTTGTACACTAACCCTATAGGACACAAAATCTTTTTTGTCTCGTAGTTACGACTTGGCAAATAATTACCAGCTAGAAGCATATATTTCAATAGTTGTAGCAATTCAGTGAAACTTTTAACCATCCATCCATTTCTTACCTTCAAGTTAAACAAGCGTAAAATCACCGACAACCTATGAAATTAGTGTAATTTGGATCAGCGATATCTTTGGATCCTCACGGAGAGTTTCATACACTTGTGCTCTCTTAAAATTTTCTTCACCCATATCACGAATCATTTCTTTAAGTCGACCATCCATATTGTAACCAACATCACGTGTAGAACCTTCATTTTGACTTACATTCGTCACACTCGGTGTGACAACATGTTCACCATGCCATATCAACGTGTATAGTTCTTGAGAAAACTATCACACAACAGATGTTTAGCATATGCGTATTCCCACATTTAACACAAGGGCAAAAGTATCTTTCATTCCCGTCTTCAGCATTTTTAATTACAAACTCTATGAACATTTCAACTCTAGTCTCATACTCCTTAGTTATAAGTGATACATTAATCCATCTTTTATCCATGAATTTAGCCCCAAATAAAACACTTAAGATGTGACATTATTCAACACAGAGTACACCTGGACAATTAGAATTAAGAAAATCATTCTATACCAGAATTACAAAGTCTTTCTATACCAGAATTACAACAATGTTAAATTCAAACAATATCTCTGAATGACCACTTATATAAAGATAACACCCATAAAAGTTGTTTGTGAAACAACCCTACTTAATAAAGAATAAAACTGAGACCAGGGAAATTTTTTTTCCATAATTCACAAAGCAGTCGGGGTAAAAATAAACCAAATGAAGGGCAAGGGAAACAAAAGCCGATCAGGGTAAAGGGAAGACCAAGTCAGAAAGCCACAAATGGGCAGGACTCAACTTCGGTCAAACAGTCCAGCGGGAGATGCAACGCTTGAGCGAGCCCTTATCTCGCTGGAGCGAATCCTCATTCGCTGACGCGAACCCATTCACTCGGTAATTCCATTACTCGGAATCAGGACCTAAGTCCACTCGGGAACGGTCCCCATCGGAATATACTTCACCCGGTAAATTCTTACTTAGCCAAATCACAATTATAAAACATACGGGCGTACCTCACACGGGAAATGATTCCCTCGGATACTCCACTCGGAGTCCATAAGCTTTCCCTCACACGGAGTATTTCCCCAGTCCAATACCACTCGGTATATTTCAACCTCAATTCACTCGGAATTCTTATCCATTCTGCACTCGGCATATTTTGAACTTCCTCACTCGGAGATCACCATAACCTCCATTCCTTCGGAAGGAGTCACTAAGTTAAGTCACTCGGACTTATTTGAATCTTATCCACTCTGAAAATATATATAGCCTCGTTCACTCGGAAGAGGACTCCTAGAATACACCTCGACCAGAACCATCACAATCACTCTTCCCTCGGAAGAGGTCACTCGGGATTTCCCACTCGGGAATATTCAAACCCTTCGCCAGTCGGGGTTTACTCATACTTTTCACTCGGTAATATATGGACTAGTCTTCCCTCGGAAGTAGCTCACTCGAGTACATCTTACTCGAAACCATTCTAAGCCTTCGTCACTCGGAAAAAGGCCACACGCTAAGCTTCACTCGGACACGACTCTCCCATTAATATTCCACTCGGAATTTATTAACTTAGCATTATTCTCTCAACACCACATAGTGAACAATTCCGGGTGACTTCATAACAATGTAAAATATATATATATATATACAATGTACACTTGTTCACAAACCCGATAGTCAACCCATATAATTAAATCCGTTCGGATTACAAGAGAGAGCCGGCCAAGGCTTTAACATATCTATTTATAGTTTATATATATACAATATGTGCACTTCAACAATCGGAGTGCCCATCACTCGGACTTGAGGCCATTTACTCATTCCCAGTCCGACCTGCATATACTGAAAAAATAGCCACAGTAGGGGTGAGCTTTTACATATTAAATGACAGTTATTGACTCGGATTAAACTTCAAATCCTCAACCATACATAGCATATCTCAATCAGCAATAATGAACTCTGTCATTCAATATGAACCCTACAACAACTTCATCCACTCGGGATTCATGCAATTCAATCAAGACTGAGTAATTCATATCATTCATAATCACCTTGTACTCGGTAACAGTACCAATTTACATATATTCACCCAGTCGGAATTTACACCAATCATTAATGGCTATATTAATCATGCCATTCACAACCGCATTTACACATATATATACCATTACGTTGAGCTCATCAACAATATAAGTGTGCACTCACCAATAGCATCAGTATACATGCATTCATCCACTCGGATATAAGTGTGCACTCGGCATAGCATCAGTATACATGCATTAATCCAATCGGATTCACCCCAATCAATTCATATCCACATATCCAAACAATTCACAATGAGCTCAATGACAATTATAAGTGTGCACACATTCATTTCACCCGGATCCGGTTATTTACTATCCATTTTTTTATTGTTGCAACATAGGCTCCAAGCCTTTTCTCAGCTCCAAGCTGATTCGGCCGTTTTACTGGTACCAAACCGTTTGCCCTCACATGTAACACAGTCACTCCAAGCGACAACGGAAGTGTTACGGGCAGCCCCGAGTCCAACCCGGTAGGCTTGCCTTGAGTCCAACCCAAGGTCTTTAAGCGTCCAACGCTTAGTGCACTCGGACTGCCTCGAGTCCAACCCGAGGTCTTTCAATATATTTTCAACACATATTCATCTGATTGTCGATCGGTATTAAGTGTCCAACGCTATATGCTCCAAGCATTTCCAGTGGCGAATCAGATGCATATGGTCTTATTCATTAGGCGTCCAACGCCAATGCACTCGGCATTGCCTTGAGTCCAACCCAAGGTCTTTCATTATATTTCACTTGTATTCATCTGATTGCCGATTCAATATTAAGCGTCCAATGCTATATGCACTCGGCATTTCAATGGCTAATCAGATGCATACAGTCTTATTCATTAGGCGTCCAACGCCAATGCACTCGGCATTGCCTTGAGTCCAACCCAAGGTCTTTCAATATGTTTTCCACACATATGCACTCGGCATTCACATATCAATAACATGCATCCAATGCATTTTATCATTATTATTCATAAACAGGGGTCGGCATAGCAATAACACAATACATGCACTCGTCAATCACATGCACTTGGCAATCACATGCTTTTTAATATAAAATCCCAAACGGGAATTAACATAACCGACCCACATCTCTTGCACTCGGCAACCATAATGCCATCCACTCGGAATCATCATTTACAACAAGCATCACATGCTATTTCATATAATATCCACTCGGATTTAACACAACAATCCCCATCTTATGCACTCAGCATTCGCATGTTCAATGACAAGCATCTCATGCATTTAAACACAATCACACACGGGGATCAATATAACAAACTCATGCATTCACTCGATATCTCATTAAAAGCCAACATTTCCATGCATTCATTCAGCATTCACATGCTTAACATCACACATCTCAGGGACGGGACCACCAAACCACTAGACAGATCATAACAAGACATCAATCAGCATATTCAAATATATCATAACATATTAAAGCAAAACCACCCGGAACCCGTCTATAAACCATACATTTGAGATGTAAATTAGCCCCCCTACCTGGAATGAAGATCCCAGAAGCTCCCTGAGCTTACAGATCCGACCAACTGCTCCTTGGTCACACGTTCTCAACAGAACGATCCAGCTTCCAGCCGTTCAGCACAAGAATCTCCTTTGGAGGAACACCGAGCCACTCAGACACATGAACAGCTCTGCCTCCAAGACACTCCATGCTCTGTTCGCAGAGCAGTGGAAAGTTCCAAACCTCCAAGGCACAACGTAGTCCTCACACTCAGTCCAGTGGAGGATTCCAAATGCTGTTCCCACACTCGAACAGCTCAGTCCTCACCAACAGTGGAGGACCTCCATGCTTACAGGCACCCAACGCAAAAGAGGGGAGGATCCTAGCCTCTAAGATACTCAACACCACATAGATCTCTCTCTCAACCATGTTGTTTCACTCGGTTCTACTCAGTGTTGAGTTGAAGAAGAAGATAAAAGAGACGAAGGTGAAGAGACAGCAAGAAGAAGAAGGAGAAGCCACAGGACTCGAGAGAGAAATGAGGAGTGTTTGCAGCATAAACAAGGTGAAATGGGCAGAGAGTGAGTAGAAAAACGTGAAGCCTAAGCTTTCATCCTTGCTCTGCCCAGCGTCCACTCTCCCTCTCAATCAACAGTCCATCTTCATTTAATGCAAATCCCATCAACCATCACATCACCATTAAAGCCACTCCCATCAGCGTGGGAATTGAAGGAGAGAGGGGACCGAACCCCATTTTCACCCACCAAGGGCATATGCGTAATTTTTCCTAGCATTATATTATTATTCAATCAATAAATCTTAATTCTCTAATTAACCTTAATTTGGTAATTAATTCTAAACCAGGATGTTACAGTTTGTCTCCTTAAAGACCTATAAAAAATACAGAATAATAGTGCTAATGCCATCCATAAACGATGATCCTATGCAATAATCCTTGATTTTCAGAAAATATTAAGCTTAGTATATGCTTATTTCCTTTTAGGTTAATGGGGTTATTTCTTACAAAGGTATTAGTAAATTACATAGCAACCTTAAAAGTTACGAGAAATAAAAGAAAAATATTTTATAATCAAATTATTAGGTTAGTAATACTTTATTTTATAATATATATTTTATCTTTATACAAAAGGTCTTTATTATTATTTAAGTTAATCTACTTATATATTTTAGGTTCAATAAACTCATAAAACAAATAACGTGTGATCATTAATTAAATTGTAGAGTTATTTTAAGGCGTGAGATATATAAAAATTAGAAATGTAGTTAAATACAGTTTGGTTTAGCTTGGTTCTATAAATATCAATTGAACCATGTTTGAAAGTTCTAAACATTTCTATTTTCATGACTTACAATTTAAATGAGTTCAATTCTATATTCAATTGTAGATTGATTTGATTCTTTAACATTGTTGTAATTATGGTATAGAAAGACTATGTAATATCATTGAGAAAGGAACTTTATACCACATTGTATCATGATATAGATTAGAATCGAGCTCGCAACAGGAACAATAAGGAACAACAATAAGACAAGACAATGGCAACAGGAACAATAACAACACAATAACAAGGAACTTTATACCGCATTATTCTTTTATTTCTCCAGCCTTTATGTTTCTATTTTTAGTTTCTCAATGGAATAGGTTCACGCTGAAACAACCCGACTTAATAAACCCAAAACCGGGACTAGGGGAAATTTTTTTTTTCGAAATTCACCAAGCAGTCGGGGTCAAATAAAATCAAACGTAAGGCAAGGGAAAACAAAACCGATCAGAGAAGGGAAGACCAAGTCAGAAAGCCACACATGGGCAAGACTCAGCTTCGGTCAAACAGCCCAGTGGAAGATGCAGCACTTGAGCGAGTCCTTATCTTGCTGGAGTGAATCCTCATTCGCTGAAGCGAACCCATTCACTCGGTAATTCCATCACTCGGATTCGGGACCACGTTCACTCGGGAACAGTCCCCACATATATGATTCACCCGGTAAACTCAACCAGATCCTTATTCAAAAGGTCATAGACATGCTTCATTCGGAAGCGTCTCAATCACCATTTGGGAAATGATTCCCTCGGATACTCCACTCGGAGTTCATAAGTTTCCCTCACCCAGAGTATTTCCCCAGTCCAATTCCACTCGGTATATTTCAACCTCAATTCACTCGGAGGTACATTATCCATTCTGCACTCGGCATAATTTGATCTTCCCCACTCGGAGATCACCATAACCTCATCTCTCGGAGGAATTCATTAAGTTAAGTCACTCGGACTTATTTAAAACTTATCCACTCGGAATATATATATATATATATCCTCGTTTACTCAGAAGAGGACTCCTAGAATACCTCAATCAGAACCATCACAACAACTCTTCCCTCGGAAGAGGTTCATTCAGGATTTCTCACTCGGGAATATTCAAACCCTTCCCCACTCGGGGTTTACTCATATTTTCACTCCGTAACATATGGACTAGTCTTCCCTCGGAAGTAGCCCACTCGAGTATATCTTACTCGAAACTGTCTTATGCCTTCATCACTCGGAAAAGGCCAACACACTAAAGCCTCACTCAGAAATAGCTCTCCCATCAATATTCCACTCGGAATTCATTGACTTAGCATTATTCTCTCAACACACATAATGAACAATTCGGGTAACTTTATAACAATGTAATATATACATATATACAATGTATACTTGTTCACAAAACCCGATAGTCAACCCATATGATTAAATCCGTTCGGATTACAAGAGAGCCGGCCAAGGCTTTACATATGAATATACAATATGTATTATGCATGCACTTCAACAGTCTAAGTGCTCCTCACTCGGACTTGAGGCTATTTCATCATTCCTAGTCCGACCTGCATATACTGAAAAATATAGCCACAGTAGGGTGAGCTTTTACATATTAAATGATAGTTATTGACTCAGATTAATCTTCAAATCCTCAACCATACAATGACATATCTCAATCAGCAATAATGCACTATGCCATTCAATATGAACCCTACAACAACTTCATCCACTCGGATTCATGCAATTCAATCAAGACTGAGTAATTCACAGCATTCACAATCATATGTTCACAGCCATAACATCACCTTGCACTCGGCAACAGTACCAATGTACATATATTCACTCAGTCAGAATTCACACCAATTATTCATGGCTATATAATTCATATTCATCATAGCATGTATCACAACCATAACAGCATATTGCACTCGACAAATATATTAATATACATGCATTAATCCAATCGGATTCACCCCAATCAATTCATATCCACATATCCAAACCATTCACATTGAGCTCAATGACAATCATAAGTGTGCACACATTCATTTCACCCGGATCTGGTTATTTATTATCAATTTTTTATTGTTGCAACATAGGCTCCAAGCCTTTTCTCAGCTCCAGGCTGATTCGGCTGTTTTACTAGTACCAAACTGTTTGCCTTCACATGTAACACAGTCACTCCAAGCGACAATGGAAGTGTTACAGGCAGCCCCGAGTCTAACCCGGTAGGCTTGCCTTGAGTCCAACCCAAGGTCTTTAAGCGTCCAACGCTTAGTGCACTCGGCACTGCCTCGAGTCCAACCCGAGGTCTTTCAATATAATTTCAACACATATTCATCTGATTGCCGATCGGTATTAAGCGTCCAACGCTATATGCTCCAAGCATTTCCAGTGGCGAATCAGATGCATATGGTCTTAATCATCAAGCGTCCAACGCCAATGCACTCGGCATTGCCTTGAGTCCAACCCAACGTCTTTCATTATATTTCACTCATATTCATCTGATTGCCGATTCAATATTAAGCGTCCAACGCTATATGCACTCGGCATTTCAATGGCGAATCAGATGCATACGGTTTATTCATCAGGCGTCCAACGCCAATGCACTCGGCATTGCCTTGAGTCCAACCCAAGGTCTTCCAATATGTTTTCCACACATATGCACTCGACATTCAAATATCAATACATGCATCCAATGCATTTTATCATTATTATTCATAAACAGGGATCGGCATAGTAATAACACAATACATTACACTCGGCAATCACATGCACTTGGCAAATCACTTGCTTTTTAATATAAAATCCTAAACAGAAATTAATATGACCGACCCACATCTCATGCACTCGGCAATCACAATGCCATCCACTCGGAATTATCATTTACAACAAGCATCACATGCTATTTCATATAATATCCACTCGGGAATAACACAACAGTCCTCCATCTTATGCACTCAGCATTCGTATGTTCAATAACAAGCATTTCATGCATTTAAACACAGCCACACACGGGGATCAATATAACAAACTCATACACTCGACATCAACATGCATTTTAGTATAAACACATGAATATTTATCCACTGTCTCAGTTTAATACACTCGGCAATCATAATGCCATTCACATTTACATGCATTCACTCAGCATTTCATATTTATCATCATACATCTCATGGACGGAATCATATCAACATCACACAGACCACAATGATCATAAATCCGGGTGTCTCATACACCAATACTCAACCACAACATATCAATCAACATATTTCAAGCATGACACCACACATTAAAGCAAAACCACCCGGAACCCGTCCATAAACCATACATTTGAGATGTAAATTATCCCCCTTACCTGGAATGAAGATCCCAGAAGTTCCCTGAGCTTGCAGCACCGACTGAACGTTCTTCAATCACTCGTTCTCAACAGAATGACCCATCTTCCAACTATTCACACAGCACTCTGTTCTCAGCTTTGGAAGAACCAACGCTGCCTCCTCACGAGCAGATCTACCACCAAAACACTACATGCCAAGCCTCCAAGGCACAACGTAGTCCTCACACTCGGTCCAGTGGAGGATTCCAAAGATGTTCCCCCACATGAATAGCCCAGTCCTCACCAACAGTGGAGGACCCCATGCTTCCAAGCACCCAACGCTGTTAGGTAGAACAGGGGAGGATTCAGCCTCCAAAACACACAGCACCATGTTGTTCTCTCTACCACGCTGTTCCACTTCGTGTTCCCACTTCTACTCGGGGTTCTACTCAGCATGCGAGTAGAAGAAGAAGATGAAGGAGACGAAGATGAAGAGACAGCAAGAAGAATAAGTAGAGCTTCAAAAAGTTTTAGAGAGAATGGAGAGTGGTTCTCCGTGAACCTCAAGAGAAATGAGCAAGGAGTGGGTGGGAAATGAGAAGCTGAAGCCCTTCATCATGGCTCTGCCCAGCGTCTACTCTCCCTCTCAATCAATAGTCCATCCACATTTAATACCATTCCCATCAGCCATCAATCACCATTACTCTCCCATCCCATCAGCATGGGAATCACGAGGGAGAGAAGGAGAGAGAGAACCGAAGCTCTCATAACACCACCAAGGGCACATGGGACATTTCCTAGCATTATTATCATTATTATTATTAAATCAATAATCTTAATCCTATAATTAACCTTAATTAGTAATTAAATTTAACTGGGATGTTACACACGCAACAGGAACAATAATAAGACAATGGCATAGGTTCACCCAACAGTATACGAGAAACATACAATGGCATAGGTTCACACAATAAGAACAATAACAAGACAATGACATGGGTTTACATAATAGTATACACGCAACATACAATGGCATAGCTTCACGCAACAATATATGTGCAACATACAATGACATAGGTTCATGCAATAGGAACAATAACATACAATGGCATAGAGTCACCAACCTTTCTAAATTAACAAGAAGAAGACAACAAGCAAGTGAGGAAAAATGACAGACGCACAATGGTAAAAACGAAGCAGTGGAAGCAAGAGAGTCATATACGCTAGAAGCAATGGAAGAAGGGAGTTTGAGGGAGAAAAAAGAACAACATTTAAAACAATGTTTGAGTTAGAAAGGGTTTTGGGTTTAACACTATGCGGATGAACCTAAACTCGATTGAGGCTTCAACCAAGTTTTTAGGTACCAAAAATGTGACCTATGGACTCGGTTATGTTGTTAACCGCATTGATAAAAAAAGACACCCTAAGAACTCGTTTGCAATATAACCGAGTTCTTAGTTCTGTTTAAAAAAATTAAAAAAATGAAAGACCTAAGATCTCAATTGCACAAGAACTGAGTTCTTAGGTTTGTTTACAAATTTAAAAAAAACAATGAACGACCTAAGAACTCAGTTGTCTGAGAACCAAGTTCATAGATATGTTTAAATAAATTCTTTTTTAAAAAATAACGACCTAAGAACTCAGTTGCTACTAACTCGTGTACCTAGGTGTGTTTAAAAAAATTAAAAAAAAACTCTCTATCCTAAGAACTCAGTTCAACATGGAACCAATACATGTGTGATAATTTCAAATTTGTCACTGCCTTCTTTTCAAACACGTTTTCCATTAAACTGAGTTCATACCCTATGTTCGTAGCCCTTTTTTGCACTAGTGTTAGAAGAAAAGGTGGAAGTAAAGGTGAAGCTTGAGATGAAAGGAAGAAGGAAGAAAGATAAAAAGGAGGAGGTCAAAGTGAAAGAAAAAAGAAAATGAAAGAAGAGGAAGGGATATAAAGAAAAGTTCTACTGCAAGGACAACATCTCTTACAATAAAAAACATAAAAACCCTCTTAAAAGATAGAAAACTCTACATGTGTGGGAAGAATTCAAGTGTAGCAATGGCTACTTTTATGTTTGTCATATCTCTTAGAGTGTATTTGGTATAGATTATTTTTAAAGATGATTTCAATAGTTAACTATGGTTATAATTGATATTATTGTATATGTTTGGATGTAGATGAAAAATTGGTCTTAAAATAATTTATTTTATTTGGAGTATTCAAAACAATAAATAGGTATTTAAATTAAGAATTTATCTAACATTAATTAATGTATTGTATTTGTTATTTTCAATGAAAGTTTAATATAATTTTCAATAAAAAATTATCTTTTTGATTTCTTATCTTGTATTAGATTGTATAGGTTAGATAAATTCTTAGATTAATTGATTAATGAAGATAAAAAAGAAAAACAAATATTGAGTATAAAATAATTTATTAACTTATAATCATGATTTCTAAAAATCTGTTTATAAACATATTATAATTTTAAAAATAATCTAGAAGATTATATTAAATATTAGAAAGTTCATAGATTGGATTGGATTTGTTTTATAGAGTAAAAAATATCTGATTCAATTATAAAAATTATAACATGTTTAAATTGGATCAGTTGAAATAATTTTTAAAATCCAATCCAATACGATCTAATTAAAAGTGGTTTGAATTTAATCATATCATTTACTTTTTTATGTTATTATTTGATATTTAATTAAAAATAAAAAAATTAATTTTATTTCACTAGTAAACTTTCTTTATTACACAAAATACAAATTTAAATAGTAGAGAAAATATAAGTCATAAAGTTATATTTAAATTGATGTTAAACTGATAAACTTGTGAATATATCAAAATATTAAAACATATGTCTTATAGAAAAATAATAACTTTAAAAGTAAATTTTTAAAAATAGCTAAGTAATGCAATTTCATAAATATATAATTATATAAATATTAATCACAAAGTTATTGTATACTTACAAGTTATTTGGATTGAGTTACGTAGGTTTTTCAACATAGATTTAAAATATAATATGATCTAATGATTTTTGTTTATTTTTGTGGTTTCCAATTAATTCAATTTTTTGTCTATTTACATTTCACTTTTTTCAGTTGGTGTATTTACATTCCACTTACTTACGTCTCTAATTTGTTTTCTTTTGGTGGAATCTCTAATTTGTTTTGTCCTTGTAATCTTTTTGGTCGATCTTTGGCTGTGTGTTTTTTTTAGTGGGCATCTTTGGTTGTGTTTGGTCAATCATTATTTGTAATATGGTTTTTTCTGGGAACGTAATGAGTTTTTGTATGCGATTCTGATTTTATTCGGGTTAGCCCATTGGGAAATATAAAGTATAAATAACCACTTGCAACAGAATGACCCAAAATAGGACCACTTCCACATTATATTACTGAAATCGCCGTGCCGCTCCCCTGGCCACACCAACCATAAATACTTCTATCAGGTTCTTTATGTAAAATATTATAAAAAAGATAAAGGAGAAATTATTTAATTTTTACTCTAATCCCTGATTTTATAATATAAAGGGCATATTGGTAAGTTTATGAATTTTTTTAAAAAGTATTTTCATAGTTTAATTTTTTTATAAACCAAACATCAAAAGAAAAATATCTCACACTTCATACATTATTTTTCAATCAATTAAACTATATATTTTGTTAATTTTTTTAATTTTTTCTCGACAACAAAATAGACTTTTAAATATTAGATTTCCTGATAAAAAAAAATATACAATATAAATGGGACAAATTCCTGTGTTATTGCGAAGGGATAGTCAATGTCTTGAAGAAAAGCGATAATTCATAGCATGTGCTCTCCAATAAGAAGTGGGACATCAATTAATGACCGATAGCCATGCTTGTCCACACGTATATGCATCGAAATTTTTTGTAGGAACACGTGCTTATATAAGCAGAAAATGTTTAAAGATAAAATTAAACATGGTGTCAAGAGCCTATTTGAGGTAAAGAATTAAGTATAAACTTTGATTTAGAATAAGATTATTTTATCTTCTAAAATAACGACAAGAACAAAAGTGTCAAAATCAAAGTTTAAATTTTACTCTCAATATAAGAAGTGAAAGCATATATAATTCTTAATTTGTAATTTTATACATTTTTAATATAATTAAAGCTAACATTTTCTAATTCTTAACTTTTAAATTTGTTGAATTATACTCCATATGTTATTATTTATAAGATAGAAAATTGTGTTTTGGTGATTTTTTTTATAAACAAAGGAATTTGTATTTTCGTGGTTATTTTTATAAGACAAAATTCATCATTTTAGAGGGTTTTTGACCCATTTAGGGTTCTTTTTTAAAAAAATTATGGCAGTAGGTGTGTTCAGTAATTAACTTCCTGCCTAGGTGTGTTTGAGTCACATCCTATTTTGAATTCGTCTGGTCATAAAACGAAATTAGCAATTTGGCGTGTGGGAAGACGAAATTGGCATGAGCAAGCCACGTGTTAGGAGCTGGTGAATTCACCTTTTGACCAAACGAATTTGACCAGTCAAAATCGCCTGAATGGGAGACGAAATCTCCACGTGTCAGGGCCAGTCAAATTCGCCTGATTGAGAGACGATTTTTTACGTGACAGGGCTAGTTTCCGTTGGTTTGAAGGACGAATTGAATTAAAATTCATCTCCTTCCACTACGGAATTACCCTTGTATATAGCCTTTGTAGAAACATACTTGATGTTGAAACCAGTTTCATCCTTGGTCCTTGGTCCTTGATTCTTGTTGTTTGGTGATTGCTAGTTGGTATTTGTTGTTTAGGTAAGTTTTCTTAAATAATTTTGCATTTGTAGTAGGAATTAGTAATAAGTATTGTGAAACAATTTATGTTATTACTGTTTGATTATGTTTTAACTGGAAATTAATATAAAAATTATGCTTTTGAAGTTATGTTTATTTAAGGATTGCAAGAATGTCTTCTCCTGTGGTTTTGTACATTAATGGCCGAAAATATAAAGGTCCTAAAGGGTATACGTTTGACGGTGACATGAAGTTAATGTATGTTCGGTGAGGTATTACTATTGAGAAACTGAAAGAAAAAATAGTTGCTAAGTTAGAACTTGAAAATACTGCAGTAATTACCAAGTTAACTAGTAGGTTGGTGGTGGATATAAGGAAAAATAAATTTGATGCTTTTTAAATAACTGATGATGAGGCGATTGACATTGCATTGGGAATGTTTGAGTTACAATCTGATATGGTTGCGCTGGAGATATATGTTAATTTTGACCGAGTTGGATGTTCATTGCGAGACATACAAGGGGGTTCGTCACAATGTGTTACATTGATAGGGGGTAAGCACACACAAAACTTTTATTTGTAGTCAATAATTTGTACTAAAATTTTATGTTTGGACCTTTGATTTTGTTTGTTGTGGAAGGTGATACAACTACCAGTTTATTAGATGATGATGACCCTAATTTTAACATTGATGAGAAATATTTGAGTAGTGAGGAGGATGGAGCTGATGAGCAAAATATCCCCAACTATAGTAATGTGGATACTGATGTTAAAGGGGACTTTGATTCTATAGCAGTTCGTGATATGACCGTTTTACCTGGCAGTGGTGTTCCATCAGGGACAATGGTGATAGGTTGATGATATTAAATTTCACTATGTTTGGGTAGTTGATGTTTTTTTTTTGGAATGTTGATGAACATGAACGTTAACAAGAAATGTGGGTACACCATTTTGGACATCGTCACCGCATTATACCAACATAAATTGAGGTCATCCAGACGAAGAACAAATGTCATTTGGGTTAGACAACGAACCTGACTGACGGATAGGTGATGATTTGTATGTTGGACTTTAGTTTGCATCAAAGGCTGAACTGCAAACTGCCTTAAAACAATATGCCATGAAGAACCATCAAACGCATATTCTAGGTGAATCTAAACCAACACATTTAACAGTGAAATGTCCAAATCAAGTAGATGATTGTCCGTAAAGGATAAAAGCAATACTATCAAAAAGAAACAAAGGCATGGGTGGTAAGTAAATCAGGCGATAGTCACACTTGCGTTAACGTTGAACTGTCACAAGACCATCCGAAGCTAGATTCCGAGTTTATCTGCTGGTGTGTACTAGGTATGTCCATGTTGTATACATGTTATGTATATGTCTTTGTCAAATTGTAAAGTTCAATGTTGATTGATAAGAGATATTTTAATCAGGGATGGTGAATTAAGACTCGTCGGTTTCCATTGCCATGATCCAAGAGAGGATATTAAGTGAATGTGGATTCAAAATCTCATATAGCAAAGCTTGGAAGGCAAAACAAAAGGCTATTATGCATGTGTTTGGTGATGGGGATGAGTCATACGCTGTGTTGCCATGGTGGCTGTCTCATATACGCTAGGTTGCACCAGGTTCAACGTACCATCTCACGACATCTGACTACTACGTTGGGACTGAAGTTGATCCACGATTTTCGAATTTCAAATGGGTATTTTGGATATTAAAATAATGTGCCGATACATTTGCCTTTTGCAAGCCTATCATCCAAGTGGATGAGACATTTCTGTATGGAAAATACCGTCACACGTTGTTGATTGCAACCACTCAGGATGGAAACAATAATGTCCTACCTGTTGTATTTGTAATAGTGGAAGGGGAAACATTACAGGCATGGATGTGGTTTTTGGCCCAGATAAGATTCATGTGACTACGATGACAGGCACTTGTCTAATCTCTGATCGGCACCAGAGCATTAAGTTGGTGGTCTCAAATCCCCAAATTGGTTGGCAACCGTCAAATGCATACCACGTCTTCTACATAAGTCATATCACCAGTAATTTTAACAACAAGTTTACAAACGCTCAACTTAAACAAGAGTTGTTGAAGCTAGGTATTAAACTAAACAAGATATTCATAATCTTTTTTGTTTGTCACAAACTAATTGTTAACTATGAATTTCTATAGGGTACACTATAAATAGGGACATGTTTGATAGAAAGTTAATAAAATTTTGGGAGGAGGGAAAAGAGATTGTGGCGTGGATTGATGGAATCCCAAAAGAACAGTGGAGTCTGGCATACGATGACAGTGGGCGTAGATTTAGTCATATGATGACCAACGTCTCCGAGTGTGTAAACAAAGTGCTAAAAGGTTGTTGTAGGGTTAGGAGCCTTGGAGAAACATGGAGATGGATCTTCCTCTTTAGCATTCTATATATCCAAGCAAGTTCCTCAAGAAGATGTTGAAAATTCATGGATTTGATGGAGAAAGTGTAGAAACCGAAATGAATTTTGGCTTGGAGGTAAAGGAATTGTGGTGAAAAAACCTAGATCTAGTTTAGGATTTTAGTAGAAATGGAAGTAGATGGAGAGGAGAGTTTGAGATGTGAAACCGCCACTCTCTAGAGGTTAGAAAGATAAGGTAAGTGAAGTCACCAACTTTAGTAGAGAGTCCAAAGGATAGCATCTAAGAGAAAGGAGCTAATGTTTCTACTTTCTAGAGAGAAGGGAGAGTTTCTCACTCTAAAATTCAATGGCATTCAAATTATGAGCTAATGATAAAGAGGAAAGGTATTTATACCTCCTAGGAACTACATTTTCGGAATTGGCTTGGGTGGGCTTGAAAAAGCTTCACCCAGGGCCTAAAAACTCAAAATACATGGCTCAAAAGGAGCCCAAAGCAACCTAACACCTATACAAGGCCCAAAAATGGCCCAAAATGGAAAATATGGCCATGCAAGGCCCAAAACTAAGTCTTAATTTCTAATCCTAAAATATTATCCTAATATACTCCTAAAACTATTAGAATGAAAAATATGTACAATAATGGTCTTGGCCCATAAAGAGGCCCAAAGGAGGACCAAACTATAAAAGCAAGCCCATTACCCTTCTATAGAGCAAGAAGAAAGGGTAAGGGTCTTCAAGTACTCCTCCTTGGGCTTGGGCACAATCATGGAATCCATAGAAGAAGCCAAATAGTTTTAGAGTGCCTTTCTAGCTTTCTTGGTCTTTGACCTAGTCATAGGGCCCCTAAAACTATCCAAGGCCACCTCCCAAGTCTGTGATGGGTCTGTGACTTCCTCTTGGGTGATGGCCATGTCAAAGGCATGCGCAACTTACCCATTACAATGTTGGTCAAGTGCACGTATGCCCGGATGGTTGAATACTTTGTCCGTCGTGGTACGCGTGCAAGATCTAAGTTTGGGGATGGCTTAAGGTACACAAAAAAGGTTATGGAACACATAGGGAAAAATCAAGCTGCTGCTTACAGTCACCAGGTTCAACGGTATGATGTGCGAGGGAACATGTTTGAAGTTGAGGAAAGATTTGACCCAATCACACAACGTAGTGGGAGAAAATATACGGTGACATTGTCAACACATACGTCTTGTACCTATGGAAGATTTAAGGCGTATCAATTTTCCTGTTCATATTTAACTGCAGAGTGCCAGGTGGTGAGCATGGACTATTTTCAGTTCATTCATCCAGCGTACACCCAAGACAATATCATTAACGCCTACTCTGGGCAGTTGGATTCGATTGGTAACGACGATGACCTCCTTACAACTGATGATGTTTGGATGCTAATCTCTGACCCGTTGAGGATAAAATAAATAAAATGCTTTTACATATTATCAACTAGTGACATACATTTTTTCTATTTCATTAACAAATAACACTATCAACAAAAAAAATATTATTATCATAAATGTAATACTTTCGCACACTATCAACTACTCCAATACAGAAAAAACATCAACATTTTAAAATATAATCATTTTATCTTTACACTATAATCACACTATCAACAAAATATATTATAACATTATCAATAACATATATATCACACTATCAATAAATAACACTATAAAAAATATATTATTTTCACAAAAACAACAATATTAAAAAATATATCTAGTTTAATGAACAACACACAATAAACAAAAATAAATATTAACATTAATATAATACCTTCACATACTACCAACTAATCCAATAAAAAAACCATCAACATTTTAAAATATAATTGTCTTTATCTTTACACTATAATCATAATATAAACAACAAAAAATGATAACACTATCAATAACATATATCACACTACCAATAAATAACACTACAAAAAATAGCATTGTTAAAATTATATATTTATTTTCATGAACAACACACTATAAAAAAATATAATATCACACTATCAACTATATATATTATCACACTATCAATAAACTACACTAAAAAAATATATTATTTTCATACAAACAATAATGTTATAGAAATGAATTAATTTAATGAACAAATCACTATCAAGAAAAAACATCTACATTTGAAGTAGGGAGAAACATACCTTTTTTGAACAAGATAAAAATAAACACAATGCCAAAGCCTCTCAAATGGACCACCACGCCACTGGAAACTGAAGGAGGTGAAAGATTTTGAGTGAAATTTTTTGACAGTTAGGACCACTTTTAAATTCGTCTCCCTGGCTATTTTGGTCTGCTGCACAGACGAATTCTTCACCCAAATTCGTCTTTCTATGCGATGAAATCCTACCATAATTCATCCCTCTATGCAACGAAATTCTACCATTTCATCCTTCAAATGGACGATTGTTCAGACATGCTCCCCCTGTGCCTGACAGGTCAAATTCATCCATGGGCCAGCGAATTTCATAAGTATTTTGTTCCTCCACATGCCGATTTCTCTACATGCTTGACACGTGTCAAGCATGCAGTAATTTGTCTTTTGCATGTACAAATTTAAAAATAGGGTACGAAATTTAATTTTGACAAATCAGAAAAAACCGCAGACCATAAAATATTTCTGTTCCAGCCTTGCATTTCTAATATTTTTCGAAAACTACCCTAAATGGGTCAAAAACCCCATTTTCGAAGCATTTTATATTTTCTTTCATGTTTTCCCTTGGTTACCCTTTATTATATTTATTGTTCCTATGTTTTGATACATGTGATTAGTTAATGGATTATTTATTGTACCGAGAAAGAAAATGAGTGAATTCTACTTAGGAAATTTGATGATTCAATCAATTGGTTAAATATGGCTTTTGGACTCTTAACACCTCAACATAAATTAGGCACACATAGTCCCTTTCACCCTTCTTCTCTGCAATTCATTGAAACTTTTTTTGTGATGGCTATAACTGTTGAAGACTCATTAGAGAGAATGGAGTTGATTCCTAAAGATTTATTAGAGCTAGCAGATATGATTGTTGAAGATTTATTAGACCTAATAGATTCGATTGTTGAAGACTCATTAAATGGTTTTGAAGGCATGGTAGGGGTTGGTTCAAACAAAATTATTGAGGATGATGAAGTGGAATATGAAGAACTAAAAGACCCAATTACAAAGGCTCCTAAAGCTATTTTAGAGAAAAACATTAAAAATTTTGCTACGAATTTTGATTTGAATAAGCTCCCAATTGATGATGATGAGGTCCTTAGCAACATGTTAACATGTTGGAGATATATCTTGATAGATTTTATTAGAAAATTTGAACAGTTTTAGTAGAACTTTTGAGAGTTTGTTTTGGTTAATATTGTAGTAAGCTTAAAAGTTTACATAAATAAAATATATGATTGTGGTTCTTAAATTTTGAGACACCAAATGAGGTTTGTTTTTTATTTTTTATTATTATCTCATAGATAATGACCCCATGCTTGCCTTAAAGCTATGAATGAACAAGAAGAAACAAAGCATTAGAATAAAAGAATCAAATAGTTTCAATTGCTTGAATGGTCATGCCAAGAAATTAATCATTTTTTTATAAATCCACATGGGACTAACAAGGATAGGTTACTTAAAATTAATATGATGTAGACTTATTAGATACTTTCTATGATGTTGATACCCATGACTATTATTGTTTCTCAAGTACTCATTGACCTTTTCCACCAATGTATGATCACAACTCATTTGAGTAGGTAATTGACCTATGCATTACATCATATATTTTTTAATATAAGGGATTTTGTAGGTATTACAACCTTTCGCCTCATATTTTCCATCTCAAATGCATGGAAACGCCGATCGACCACCGTGCCGCTACCAGAACCATCCCAAAAACGGGAAACGACTCAAACGCAGCGGTAACATTTCCCACGCACGCACTATTTTGGGCCTAAACGGAAACGGCCTAGAAACACTTGGCCCATGTTTCCCAGGCGTTTTCGACCTTTAAAAAAAACCTTGCTTGTTTTCCTCTTTTTTTTTTCTGTCGTAACAGATCCATCTCTCTCAGGTGTGCTATATCCGAGTGTGACCAAGTCATTGAATCTTGTTCTGTTAGCTTAGGAAAGGCAATCCTAATGGAAGAAGCTTGAGTGTACATGATCCTTACTAATGTCAAAGGCAAGAACACTTCTCAGATCGATCAGATTCCTATTGTTCAAGAATTCCCTGAAGTATTCCCTAAGGATATACAAGAGTTACCTCCAGAACGAGAAATCAAATTTAGTATTGACATCATGCCAGGCACAGAACCAATCTCTATTGCTCCTTATCGAATGTCACCCAAGGAACTTAGTGAGCTCAAAAAGCAGATAGAAAAACTTTCAGAGAAAGGAATGATTAAACCTAGTGTCTCAACTTGGGGAGCTCCAGTCCTATTAGTCAAAAAGAAGGATGGCAGTAGGCGTCTGTGTGTTGACTACTGTCAGCTCAACAAAGTTATGATCAAGAACCGATACCCTTTTCCAAGGATCGATGATCTGATGGACCAACTATGAGGAGCCACTATCTTCTCAAAGATTGACCTACGATCAGGGTATCACCAAATACTGGTGAAGGAAGAAGATATACCCAAAACAGCCTTTAGGACACGATATGGACACTAGTATCTCGCCATGCCCTTTGGGGTTACCAATGTGACCGTAATCTTTATGGATTACATGAACTAGATCTTCCACAAATACTTGGACAAATTCATAGTTGTATTCATCAACGATATTCTCGTTTACACCAAGAGCCACAAAGAACATGAACACCTTCAAATTGTTCTAAATACATTATGTGCAAGGCAGCTATACGCCAAGTTATTGAAATGCGAATTCTAGTTGACTAAAGTGAAATTTTTGGGACACATTATTCCAAAACAAGGAATTGTTATGGATTTTACAAAGGTCGAAGCTGTACTAAAGTGGGAACGACCCAAGAACGTGACAGAAATTCACAGTTTCTTAAGACTCACTGGATACTATCAGCCCTTTGAATGGATCGATAAATGAGAAAACAGTTTTACAGAGTTACACCAACGCCTTACTAGTGTACCTGTCTTGGTTTTGCCAAATCCTGCCAAGCCATATGAAGTGTATTATGATGCATCAAGATAAGGACTAGGATGTGTCCTAATGAAAGAAAGAAAGGTCGTTGCTTATGCCTCGCGACAGCTAAGACCTCATGAAGTTAACTATCTCATGCATGACTTGGAAATCACTGTAGTTGTGTTTGCCTTGAAAATTTGGAGACATTATTTGTATGGCACTTGCTTTGAAGTCTTCAGTGATCATAAGAGCTTGAAGTATCTCTTTGACCAAGAGGAATTAAACATGCGCTAATGTAGATGGATAGAGTTCATCAAGGATGATGATTTCAAACACCGATACCATCATGGGAAGGCAAACGTTGCGACTGATGCGCTCAACAGGAAGACACTACATCTATCATATATGATGACAAAAGAGCTAGAGCTAGTTAAACAATTTCGTGATCTGAATCTAGCAATAACACCTAAGAAAGGGAGCCTTATGGTTGGAATACTAAAAATCTCTAATGACTTCCTAGAACAAGTCAAGGAAGCTCAAGCCAATGATGAAGAATTGTAAAGTCTATTAGGAAAGATAAAAGAAGAAGGCTTAGAATTCAGCAAGGATGAACATGAGGTGATTAGGTACAAGGCTCTGTATCCCAACCGACATAGATATAAAAAGATTCATCTAGGACAAGGCACACAAAAGTAAATACAGTATCCACCCAGAATCAACCAAGATGTATCAGGGCTTAAAGAAAATATTTTGGTGGCAAGGAATAAAAAGGGATATCTTTGTGTACATGACCGCTTGCCTGACCTATCAGAAGATATAAGTGAAATAACAATAACCAAGTGTGATCCTTAGAACTTTGGAGATACCAGAATGGAAATGGGATGAGATTGCCATGGACTTTGTGATCGGACTTCCCAAAACATCAGCTGGACGCCATGCTATTTGGGTGATTGTGGATCGATTGATAAAAATTGCTCACTTCATCCCTGTCAATTTGAAGTATTCTCTAGAGAAACTCACCCAGATATACATCAAGAAAGAAATTGTACGATTGCATGGGATACCCACTACAATTGTATCGGACCGAGACCCTCGTTTCATATCACGATTTTGGAAAAGCCTACAACAAGCCCTAGGGACTCATCTAAAGTTGAGTTCAATATATCAACCCCAGACAGATGGAAAATTAGAACTCTTGAAGATTTGTTACGCCTTTGTGTCTTAGAGCATAGGGGGAGTTGGCAGGAATACCTTCTACTCGTTGAGTTCACCTACAACAATAGCTATCATGCTAGCATCAGAACAACCCTTTATGAGGCTCTGTACGGGAAAAAATACTACACACCCTTATGTTGGTACGAGATAGGTGAAAAGGTAATAGTTGGGCCAGAGATTGTTCAGAATACCTCAGAGCAAGTCTAAAACACCCAAATGGCAATGAAAGCTTCACAAGACAGACAAAATAGTTACTATATCAAACACCAAAAGCCACTTGAATTTAAGGAAGGAGACCATGTATTCCTCAAGGTTACCCCTACCACTAGAGTAGGGAGAGCTCTAAAAGCCAAGAAGTTTAGTCCTATATACGTAGGACCTTATCAGATTTTGGAGAAGATAGGAACCAACGCATACCGTATCGCCCTGCCACCCGAGCTAACAAACCTTTATCATGTATTTCATGTTTCCCAACTCCGTAAATATATAACAATCCCCAACCACATCCTGAGTCCTGATCAAATCACTCTTAAGGATGACCTCACCTTTGAAGCTTCACCAATTAAAATGGTTAACCAGTGTCTAAAACAACTGCGAGGCAGAGAAATTCCTCTTGTAAAGGTAATTTGGAATCCATCTGATGATGGAGATGCCACCTGGAAAGTTCAGGAAGAAATTGGAAAGTTATACCCTCAACTGTTTAAGCCTTGAATTTTAGGATGAAATTCCCAAAAGAGGGGGAGAATGTAACATCCTTGTTCTTAGTAAGCAGTCTTAACCTCGTGAGTTTTCAATCATGAGAGTTCTATAAGTGATAATCAGGGCAAAGACCATTTTATAAAGAAGAATAATGTAATCAAGTTAAGAAAATATGATAAAAGAGATAGTAAGCGTGTATAATAAAACAAGGTTATACTTAACGTTAAATAATAACATAATATTAGGGAAAGTAAATAAGGGACCACACGGACTGTCAAGAATTGACTATCCAGCCCCAAATCTAGTACCTAGATAATAATCTAGTTAGAATAGTACCATTATTCACGTAAAACGAGGAAGAATTGAGTCAATTCTTGCACATATGTTTTGTACCGAAAAGGGGCCCTCGGTTATTCGTTTATACAGTTTGAGTTGTCCAATCCCAACATGGGCAGTCCCTAATGAACCATTTTGGTAATTCAAACACGTCTCCGGAAGAGCCCAAATTCTAATTCGGACCTCATCAACTTCATTTCTTGGAAAAACTATTCAGTTAAATCGGGACCCCTGAGTTCGGCCTAAACACTTTTAGTGTTTTAAGCCTAACATTCTCATATGATATCAGAATCAAGCAGTTCTCATCTTGGTTTCTTTGTTATGAAAAAACTAACAATCTTTATTTCTAGTCTCGAACTCTAATTTGTAACCTATCACCACCAACTTGAAGAACCAAGAATTTGTACTCTAAAAACCCATTATTTAATCCCTTTAAATTTCATTAATTTACGAGAAAAATCATAACTTTCTCATATGAGCTTAGAATTAGTTTGTTGAATTTTCTTTATCCTTATATCTAACCTCTGTACAATTCTTGTGAAGAACTCAAAAGCTAGTTTCTTCCCAATCGTCCCCGAAAAGCCCAGCTTCTCAGGGAAGATTCATTTTCGTAACTCAACAATCCAACTACGGAAAAACGCAGATATCTCCCTCATACGATGTCGAAATCACTTTATTCTTTTTTTATGACTTTGTATTAAAAAATCTACAACTTTTTTGAAGAGCCCAAGAGTTGATTCTCAAGGGATTTTTCACGGTGAACCCATCTTTCCAAGTTAAAATAATTTCTGAGCCTCGGGAAGCATCTTTTTTGTTTTGGGCATAACTCTTGCTCCAGGTGACAGATTTTTACATACCATTTATCATTTCGAAGAGAAAAATGAGATCTACAACTTTCATGTAAGGTACGTTTTCAGATTTTGATTGTAGAAATAAGTCACTTTTCTCTCAAAGTTAAGTATTAAAAATCGTAACTAGGGTTCCATCTGATACCGATTAAATCTAGACCCGACGACTGAATTTTTGTATAAATAAGACATCAGCCCCTCCTCAAAACTACATCAGCTCTTTCTCCTTCTCCCTCACACAGCCCCTCTCCCTCTCCCTCTCCCTCTCCTCCATTGACGACCACCACCAACCTCTAAACCACCTTCGTTCTTCTCCGAAACTACCTCTGACCACCGCAAACCTCGATCTTTCTTCTTCCTCCACCTCTTCCACCACCCAAACCACCACCCTCACCACTAGACCAGCCCACAAAACATGACTCCCAACACAACCCATGACCCCCATGACCTCCATTTTCACCGTTCTTCTTTCCTATGACCTCCGATCTTTGTGTCCTTTAATTTTTACTAATCAGTTTCAATTCTAATCACCATGAACCACCCTCCACCACCATGGGTAGCCATCATGTCACCCTCCTTTTCCCCGGGTGATCTTTTGCATGTCGACATATTTGAGCTCTGATCGTAGCGTAGAGTCCAACTACGGAGACGGATCGTCAATCGGAGCTACGGTTTGAAAGTTGAATTTTCGCCCCTCCGTCTAGTATCAGGAAAATATGACACCTAAGGTAAGGGGGTATATTTTCTGGAATCCTGGGGTGAACCACATGTTCAAAAGGGTAAGGTACTTTTGGTCCTTACCTATCTAAGGGTAGGTTCAAGAACTATTGTTAAAATTAAGAAACTTTACTATTGTTAAGATTAGGTTACTTTAAATTTTATTAATATCTTGTTGTCGTGTATGTGATTAATTAGTTGTGTTGGCTACTACTAACCGTGATGATTAAGTGGACATGAAAAGTATTGAACTATGAAATATTAAGGATCATGAGTGTCTATGTGGATTCCAGTGAATAAGTTTTGAAAGACATGATAAATGAGGATATAAGGATGAACAGGGACATGGCCTTTATTATGTAAATTCATGTTAGATCCCAAAAGTTTGTAATAATTATTTTGAAGTGCGAACTACTATCCAAATCGTCATATTTGTCCTCAACACGTTAACCCCGATACCTAGGAAGATGAAACCAAGAATTATTATTATCACCATTTATATCATTGCTATTATTATTATTTTATTACTATTATTATAATTAATTACTATCGAGCACAATTTATGTTTTTGTTGCTTTGTTTCTTAGGTAAAGTATTTCTTGATTGCGTCTGCATTTAGGGTTTATGTAACATCCCTGATGTTTTAATGAGAATTATAAGAAATGGGAAATGTTAGTAAATGTTTTAGAAGTTTTATTTAATATTTGTTCTGTCTGAGCCAGAGATGGGAAAGCCGGTGTCGAGATCGGTCTCAGAAGAGCGGGCAGACGGAGTTGAAGATCGGGAGTGTAAGAGAAGAGCGGACAGGGCCAGGTGGTTTAGTCCAGACCGATGTGAGGAGAGCGCCTCACACGGGGTCATAGTCCGGACTAACCTCATAATGATTGAAACAACGGGTGTAGGTAACCACGAGGCGAGCACGGATGAAATATCCGACCTCTCAGGTTGTAGCTCGGATTTCTGAGGTATGAACACTAAGCTAGGACGCCGGTGGGCCGGTATTCATACTGGGCCTATACTCTTGTGAAGTATTAGAGAATTGCGAATAATTAAACGTTGAGGGAATAAACAAGTGTAATTGATTTGATAAACTATGCAATAGTTTAATATAGTGAAATTGATTAAATTTAGTAAGAATACAAATAAAATAAAGGAAAAGACGATCTTGCCCATGAGCTATATATATATATATAAGGAGATTCTCTTCCTTCCCTCTTCATTATTTACAAGTTACCTCTGCTGCTGGTTTGTCCCTTCTCTTTCGTTTTCTCCTCTCTTAACGCTGAGTTGCATGCGCTGGGGAGGGACTCCATTTGTGTCTAAACTTCAATTGAATCCCATTCCTGTGATCGAGGCTTCAAGGTGAGTCTACTGATCCGTTCCAATTGTGATTCCCTTATCCCTTTTATTCTTTGGCGGTTAAGGGCCATGCATGGCTATATTCGGGCTGTTCTCCACTCCTCTGGTGAGTGTGAGCCCAAATGCAGTCCATGAACTAAGGGGCGTTGAAGTGACGAGCTGTACTTTATGATCCGTAGGTAGTAGGTTAAGCAACGGAAGACTGAGTGACGGAGCTGAGACTGCGAAACCAGTGCTCAGAGGAAGGAATCGACACAGAGAGCAGATTATCGAAGCGTGGAACCAAAGTAAGGGGGTGTTCGGGTTATAATTAATTAGAATAGGACTCGCTTCTTATTCAGGACATTGAGGTAGTGTAAGCAGGTTAAGGAAAATGTTGCTAAATGTAGTTGTGTGTTTATGCTTGTGCATGTGTAACTGTGTACATTAATTAGTGGAGGATCGGGTGTGTGGTTGAGTCTATCATGTTATGATCTTGTGATATCTAATGTTGAAATGATCAGTGATATGTGACGCCGGGTTAGCAAGCAGGCTACCCGAGTGAAGAGGAACTGATATTATTATGTGAAAGGTAAATTGTTGGATGACTATGTGGTATGGGATGGCCGACGGTATATGATAGCCCCTCATTTCCGGCTCCCGTGGTTTTCGTGCCCAGTTGAGCTACCTAGTGGTCAAGTAGGACCCAGTGGTCGAGGTGGAGAGTCAAGCAGGACTCGGTGAACCAAGCAGGGTTCACGGGGTGTCAAGTAGGACCCCCAGCTGAAGGCCAATCCTTTAGTATCCGAATACTAGGAGTCAGATTGTATGAGAGTCAGTGGTGATTGTGATGAATATGATGGAATTGCTTGGTTGGGTTAATATAGTTTTCGTATGTAATACACTTGTTGAGTAAACTGTGCTTACTTTCGAATGATGCTTGATGTATATGTATAAATATGCATGTATATTCGTTAAGTTCCGTTCTATATTAATTACAATGCCAAACACTCACCCTTGCCCTTTTTTTTTAGTAACCAGTGACAGGGAGGGGGAAGGAGCCATGGAGTTGCGCCAAGGGGGAGATCGGTGCCAGGGTCCGAGTGACTTTGAGTGACTCTCTATAGAGTTATATGTGTGTATAAGAACTTCCGAGCATTATTATTAGCTGTGTTTTAACCAAGACCGGACCGGATACAAATCTATATTTTAAAATACATCACTGTCATTTACATATGCTCTCATGGTAGCTATGACAACTCTTTGGTTAACAGAATCATTTTTAGGGTGAGATTTTTCGGGAGTCCGTTTGCATGTTTTGCCCAATCCGATGTGCGAAAGGTATTCGCTCAAGCGAATAGAAATCTCGTTCAAGCGAGAGTCCGGAATCTCGCTCAGACGACTAGGGGCCCCGCTCAAGCGGGAGGGCCTGATTCCCTTTTTCCCATCCGTTGTGCTTAGATTAACTTGTTCTTCTTTCTAGATCTCATTTATTTAATTTGACTGTGACTGCTGTCACTTGAATAAGTCAGTAAAACTAAATGCTATTTCACTAAACCTCGATTAATTTTCAAGAAAAGGAAAAATTTATCATAAGATTTAATCAATTGAATAAAAATAAATGCAAAAATAACCTAGGACATTACAGTTTAGGGTTTAGGATTTAGAGGGCATATCAAACAATATATTCCAAATGTATATTAGCATCAAATGTACCAATCCAACATCCAATCCCTCAACAAGATTCAATCTTAATTAATTTCACACATAAAAGGTAGTAAGCCTATTCAAGGCAAACATGCAAGTATTCACCAATATATATATATATATATATATATATATATATATATATATATATTATCATCAAACATTGTGCATGCATTTAGAAAATACACTCCTCTCATACCTTAGAAGAAGTAATCCGAGCGATTAGACGGTCCCACCTTGTCGTTCGGAATTGATCATACAGTAACATATACATAATGCAATCAATCTTCCATTCAAACATCATTCTCAATTCTTGTTATACAAATAAATACATACATGATTCTCATCATGTTGTGAATATTTTATAGGCTTTATTTTCTAATTTTATTAGGTTTCAGGAATTTCTTCCCATTAATCAAAATTCTCTATATTTAAATGGCTATAACAAAAACTCCCAAGTCACCAACACATACCAAACTCCTTACCCATCATCCCTAATGGGTTTCAATGTCTCAAACACATTATACCAATTTCATTCATGCCAACACCACCAATACCACTTCTACCAATTGTACCAACTTAGTACCTTATTATATTTTCTTTATTTCTCAAATTTCCAACAATAATAATTAACACTCATCATTCCAAAATTCATTTCTACATACAAAATTACTCTTATGGAAAATAAATTCCAAATTTCTAAAGTTTTGCCATAAACCCTAAATTTCACATTCTAGGGTTTTTACTTAAATTACCAAACACTAATTCCAATAATTTTTCTTGCATTATTTCAAGCATTCTTAAGTTAATAATACCATATCTTAATCAAAAACAACCAACCAATAAATCCCAATGGTCTTCTAAACTAGGGTTTGGGTTCCATATGCATTTTCTCATCATAATAACACTTAATCCTCCATTATCAAGCTTTAATAACCTTAAAACACCAATTAAATGCCATTAGGAAGAATGAGTTCTTACCTCAAATCCAAGCCCCAATGGAAAATGAAAAATGAGAGGGAAAGATGAAGAGAAGAGTGAAGATCTACTTCAATGTGTCTTCTTTACCTCACAAATCAAGTGTTTAATGAAGCTTTAAGTAAAAATGGTCATGGAGGAGAGGTGGACGGTTTTGTCTTAGAGAGATGAGGAAGATGGTGAAAAAAATATGAAGAGTGTAGAGAGAAAAAAGAAGCCAATGAAAATGAGGAGGGAGGAGAGAGAAAAGTGAAATGGAATTGGGTATTACCCAATGGATATTGCATATTCTTTTTACTTTTGTCCATAAGTTAACAAGACCTAATTAACCAATGGTTAAAAGATTGAAGAGAGAGTGAGAAAAGGGTCACGATAGTGTAGAGAAAAGAAAATGGATTTTACATTTTTATTTATTTCTATTTCACATGTATTTTTGCCCTTTATTAACATACGTCGTGTTTGAATAAATATCTCCTCAACATAAAAAATTATTTTGAACATACCACCATGACCATAATAAATTCCTCATTATTCTAGACCCATCAAATGCCTAAAATTATTTAATAGGTCCCACACCTTTGATTAAATCATCCAATTTTAGTAAATTTTATCTTGTTGATAAATCAGAATTAATATTTAATTAATTTCTCCACCAACTTTGGGCATTAATTAATTAATTAATTAATTTCACATTAATTATTTATTTTCCTATAATTTGGGGTGTTACATGGTCGTTGAAGGGAGATTAATAAAGGGAAGCTGCAGATAATTAGTGGTCTAAAGAAAAAGAAGATGCTCCAACTAGGTTATTTATGTATGCGTGTAAATCAATTTGTTACCATTGGAGACAGGCGTGAGCCTCTCATCCAAATGATAAAGGCTCCTATGGAGGGGGGGACATCTAGGACACCGATGCTGATTATGTCTTAGATGAGGCCCCTAATTCCATCTCATATGGTGATGTTGATCAAGATTGATGGCAAGATTACTTGTAGGAGCTGGATGTTTTTAAGGACCAGGTAGTTGGGGACCTCGATATTGGTACTACAAACCCTCTGGATGTTGAGGTTCGTGCCCATGACAAGTCTTATAAGCAGAAGGACACCTCTAGTAAAACCATATTTACCCCTAAAAATTAGGTAAGTCATATTTTATTAAAATATTGGGTTTTGAATTTAATAATTTGTAACTGACAAATATATGTTTGGAATGTAGTACCTTTATACCAAAGAATGAAGGTACTACAAGTTAAGATAAACGATTCAATCACACTTCCATGGACCATAGAAAACTGGGTTCTTTATTCCAAAAGATGCAATCCAACAATAGTTGAGGAAATGGTTATTAATTAGTTACTTTTAATTGTTATTTGTTAATATTTATATTATTTTTTAATGTTTTATATATTATTTGTCCACTGTAGAAGTTTATGACTTTCGCGTCTGGGCACGAGGATTCAATGAAGGACCTGTTCTTAAAGGTCAAAAGGACATGCCTCAACGACATATTGGGGAAGACCCGTAAATGAAGGCTTGATTGTCGGACCCCTACTTGTCCCTTATGGATTGGGGGAAGGCATGGGCTAGCTTACTAGCTAAGTAGGCTAAGCCTGAATATAAGGTGATCTGGGAGTGTAATAGGTGCAACGTGATTAGCCCCATGAGTGGTGTGTTGCATACTATTGGTAGTCAACCACATAGAGCTGGGTAAATGGGTTTAACCCGTTTAGTTACTCTTCATGTGAGTTGCGGGTCAACAAAATTGATCCATTTAAAAAGTCTCATAGGCTGGGACCGCGTAACCCGTACTTTAAAACGGGTCTAGCCCACAGGTTCGCAGGCCAACCCGTGGGTCAAGTAAAAATAAAAAATATATTTAAAAGAATTTAAAAATAGAAACCCTAAAAACTAAAACTCTAAACCTAAAGGTTAAAGGTCATCTTTTTTTAAGACATTGGTGATGTTATTAATTATTATCATGCATTTGGAACCTATTTGTTGTGTTTAAGGATTATATTTGGATGATAAAACTTTCAAATTTAAAATTTCATGAGTTTATTTCATGAATCATGGTTGGATTTTTAAGATTTTGGATAATTAAATATGTTAAATTATATATTTTTTTGGTTTCATAAAAAATGATTTAGACCTAACAATTTCAAAAGAGAAAAAAAAAGCAAAAAAAAAATTCCATAAGCGGGTTGGTCCGCAGGTTCGCAATCCTTACATGGGCTCAAAAAAATAACCCATTTAGAATGTGGGTTTCACGGGCCAACCCGTTGTGAGACGGGCTAGCCTGTATACCCAACTCTATAACCATATGTTGACATTGTCAAACTGATCATAAGTTGTTTATCTGTTTCTCTATTTTATAGTATGAAGTTAATAATACTTAAGTTATTTAACTATTTTCTTTTTGTAGAAGGAGATATATGGGTGCCTCATTGGCCCAACAGAGATGTTTCTGTGACTCACTAGAAATAGTTAGGCTAGGGGAGTGTATTGATTAATGCTCACGTCAGACAATGGTAACTTATAGTCAACTTTAATTCCAATTCAAATTAAAATAACTCTGTATTATGCATATTTTTTTTAATGTATTAACGAACGAGATAAGTACATTAGGTGTTTAACTGAGCTCGAGGATGTATGCAAGCCTCTTGAGGTAACTACTAGGATTTAGTTGTGGATGGACGTTATTGGTGGGAGGCATCATTGTTGCATTTGTGATACTATTTCTATAGCCTTCAACTTTTGTTGGGGGGTCATATTTGATGATGCAACCTCCCCCTTCATCGATGCTTCATTAACATGTGTAGATCCGGAGATAACACGGCTTCAAGCTTGCTGGAGGATATCTGAGGTCTACTAATGCAGTATATATAGTCGGATGTACATGCAGTTCGACTAGATATAGGCCCAACTAGCCACCCTACCTTAAGCATTGTAAGAAAGGTCTACAGGGATAGCCATGAACATTTTGATGTTGCATTAGATAACCAATCTATGTCAAAAAGGAGGAGGAACGCCTTCACCATTGCCGTCTCGATTTCCAATATCAACATCAACATCAACATCATTATGAAGCATAACATCAACAACGGTAGACCATCAAGTCCCCCCTAACCCAACAACGTCCACCCCAAACTAAAATAGCGCCCCCTGACCATTACTCTTGCCATGACTTTAAATGTATTTTATTTTATTTAAACACTATATATCTATTTATTCTTATTTAAAGTATTTTATTTTATTTATTTCTTATGTATTAATAACAACAATAATAAATAATTATAATAAATAAATAAATAAATAAATAAATAAATGTTTTTGGCATGGGATATGGTGTCCTATACCCTTTTTTGTGCTAATAAATTATGTGGGCCATTAATGTCCCAAGCCAAATTTAGCATAGGAGTCTGTATCTCACATGGCTTTTGCATGGAACGAAATGGTGTGAGAAGCAGTGTCCCATGCCATTTGCCTTTAGTGTGGGACATTCTTGAATAGGTGTAGGACTATGTCTACTTGATTTGTCTCCCTGTAAGTATGAGTAAAAACTAGATGTCACTCTATCTACTCAAAGTTATGAATCAGATTCAAAAGAGAAGCACAAACATGATAAGGCCCATACCTCTGGTAATGAGTTGAATGGCCAAAGCAGAATCACTTTGAAACCCACATGATCTATCCAGTATGGAGGGACAGACCTCCGGTATAGGAACCAAGTCTTATGTGTTTTATCTCTTATACCATCTAGTAGGGATCCAATATACTTTTGCCATATCCAATGGAATCCTAAAGTCTTGATGTTATTCCATCCAATGTACCGGTATCTCGCATTGTTGAGCGAAATAAAATGTTGCCTGTAAATACACTCTAAATCCTAAGTCAATACGATATTAATATTGAAGCTCAAACATTAGGGTTGGTTGAACGTACCTCATACTCTAGTAAATAAGTAGTATTTATAGAAATATGTGGTAGTTATGTCTTACGTGGCCTGTGTGAGTATTTTTCATAGAGTACGAGAAAAACTATCACAGACGCAGACATTTCTAACACCGTTTCAGGTATGGACTGATGCCCAACAACAAATTTCCCAACCTTTAAATGATACTGGTGATCATGGGTCCTTTTATAGGATTGTTATTACAAGGCTTACATTGACGCCAGTCGTAGTAGCTTAGGTACCTGTATCAGACTCATAGGTGACAGAAGTATCAACCCCATTGTTGTTAAATTTAATCAAATAAAGATTTGTCTCTAATAAAAATTTTGCGACAAACAAAATTTTGTAAAAAAATAGAAACATTTTAATCTCTTGTTTCTTCATAATTTTAAATTTTATCCACAATACAAGATATTTTATTAAAATTACAACATTAAACAAAATATAAAGTTGTTTTTTTATTCTTTCCGTGTTTAATTATTAAATTTATTAAGCAACGTGCGTTAATATATGAAAAAAATTTCATTTTAAAATAAAATAAAAGGTATACATAGAAATTAATATGAGACAATAAATTTGAGCTAATAGATAAAGCCTTAAAATACTAATAAAAGTGGTGCTTTTAAAATACTATAGAGATAACTGAAAATAATACTATCCCCTTAAGTACCTCTATTTTGCTTAAATTGGCATTTCAACTAATAAAATAAGTTTTTAACTAGTTAATATCTTATTGAACATATAGTTAGATTGTACAAACAATTCAGGTATAAGTTATTCACTATAAAATAAAAAGCATAAGTTATTAATATCTATTCCATATAAATAACTTAACTAATTGAAACTCAATTTAGAGAACTTTATCACATTCGAAAGAGCTAGGGTAAAACTCACTTAAGCTTATAAAAATAACTTTCAACTCATCCAAGTTTGTTTTTATTTTTTTTAAAAAAACCTATTCCAATATCTTTCTTGACTTATTAAAAAAATTACTTATTTTTTTAAAAAAGCTATGGTTAAACATAGGAATAATTTTTTTGGTATTAATAACATAAATCTTCCATATAAATGGAGGCAATGTTGTTTTGGAAATTTGGTCACACAAATGCAGTTCATCCCTCTCAATTTAAGAGATACATAATTGAGTTGCTTTCTCCAAGCTTTTCTACAACCTAATTACTTAACTTTATATATAGATTAATAAATTTAGTTATTTGAGTTAAGCGTATTAAATTTACAATTATTTTCATTATAATCTCAAGATTATCTTTAATATTTACCAAAAGAGAAATGAATTTATTGTATTTGATAAGGGTGTATAGTGTAAAAAATTGATAATGAAAATAAAATAAACATGGAAGGCGGGTATAAAATAGAGAAAAAGAGGGCCCGGAGGAGTTGAGTGATGAATGCAGCGAAAAATGACAGAATTTGTTGGGAAGTGGTAACCAAACAAAAACAACTTAAATTGGCATGTCCGTGCAGTCCACACTCGTCTCCAACGACACCCCACCACGTCATCACTAATACTCTCACCCTCGCTTTAATCTCCCACATCCCAATTTCCAACCTCTCCACTCTCTCTGTTTCCCAAGTTCCAAAACGACGTCATAATCATGTGAATCGCGCTCCACGCCCTCACCCCCCACGATGCTGAAGCCGCCGTCGCCGGCGGCGACAATCCTCTACTACCTCTCGGAACACCCCTCCATCGTCGGCTTCCGCTGGAGCCACACCCAATCATGGGGCTCCACGTGGTCCTTCCTCTTCACCTCAATCACTTGCTACCTCTCCCTCTCCCTCTTCCTCCACCTTTCCCTCCTCCTTCTCCTCCGCCGCCGCCCCATCCCTCTCGGCCCCATCCCCGCCATCCACAGCCTCTCCATGTCCCTCATCTCCGCCACAATCTTCTCCGGGATTCTACTCTCCGCCGCCGCTGAGATCCGCGACACGCGGTGGTTCTGGCGCCGCTCTAAAACCCCGTTCGAGTGGCTCCTGTGTTTCCCCCTGGGAACACGCCCCTCGGGGCGCGTCTTCTTCTGGTCCTACGCCTACTACCTCTCGCGCTTCCTCCACATGTTCCGGACCCTCATCACCATTCTACGACGTCGTAGGTTGTCGTTTTCCCACCTCTTCAACCACTCAATCTCCACCTTCATTTCCTTCCTCTGGCTCGAGTTCTCCCAGTCGTTTCAAGTCCTCGCGATTCTCTTCGCCACGCTCGTCTACGCCGTCGTTTACGGGTACAGGTTCTGGACTGCCATAGGGTTCCGCGCCGCGTGCTTCCCTTTCGTCCTGAATTGCCACATCCTCTTGCTTGGTGCCAACGTGGCGTGCCACGTTGGCGTCTTCCTGCTTCATTTCTTTTTCAAAGGTGGTTGCAATGGGATTGGCGCGTGGGTCTTCAATTCTGTTCTCAATTTCGCCGTTCTCATGCTCTTTCTCAACTTTTATGTGAGGGTCTACGTTGGCAACCGGAGAAAGAAAAAGGTTCCACGGCTTGTTTCTTCTATTAACCCTAGGGATTGAAGCACAAGTACACGTGGTGGTTGTTCCATTTCATCACTTCTTGTATAGTAGAACTGTAGAATATTGTTGATAAGGAAAACCTACATCTACCGAGTTATGTTTTAATATAATCATCCTTGTGTACCCAAAGTATCCTAACCCTTCTAAGCTACTTAATCCACCGATAAGGCGTCTTTTCCGTTTACATTGTAGAATTTCGATTACTTAATGAAGTCTAATAAATTAATAATAAAAATGATAATAAATTTCAATCGGATAATTCATAATTCTAATCGAACTTTTAGATGGTTCCTGGTATGAAACTAGGGAATATTCTATTCGGGGCAATCGAAGTGTGCATGTTTCAAACTCGCTTCAATTGAATAATGGGTGATGGCGGCGATGGAACACGAAAGGGAATTTCTTAGCTTTTTAGAGCTAATTATAATCAATGACGTATGAAATGGAAAGATAACAACATCCATCTGTGGTTTATAATGGGACTACAATAATGTACGTTGTAACATCGTTTTCGTATGTGGGTCATTCGTATTAAAAATTATTTCATTTAATTTAATTTAAAAATTAACTTATGAATTAATGATTGTTTTAATATACTTTATTAACCAAAAAAATTAACTTATTAGTCAATGATTGTCTCAACACTGCACTCACATCTAGATCCAAAATCCAAATTGTGGGGACAAAACTTATATACATACATCTAATGCTAAGATTATAAAATTTTTATGGAGGGAATTATTATATATTAGATGAAAATTAAGATAAACATAGAGGTTTTATGGGGCATTCGGACGGATAGCATAGATCAATCTATGCTCACATTCAGTGAAAGTATGAAATTAGCACAAATGGGAAAATCTTAACTGTTATTAAAATAATATTGATAATTGAGTTTGGGTAGATTTTAATGTTATAAATGGTAATGATGTGAGTTCCTACTCATGTTTAAAAAAATCGGTTTGAAATTATACAACACAAACTCATCCCTGTGGGTTTTTATTGGTTCAGGAAAACTTCGAGTTTCATATTTTACTATATTTCTTATTTTTATTAATTTTAATAACACAAATATATTTTTTTTAATAAAAGTGATATATATTATTTCCTCAAATGAAGAGGGGACCCCACGGGATCCCCCTTTTCCTTTATTACCTTGACTCCCTGTGATTTAGTAGATGATAGCTTTTATTTTTTGTTGGGCCTAAGTCAAGGCTTCCTCCCGGGCCCGTTTTTATTTTATTGTTATATAAATATGGTAAAAAAAAATGGTCACGAGACCCCTCTATAATTCAAGTAATATTAGGGTGAACATATATAATACATTAATCTAATCAAAGTAATATTTGAAAATAGTTCTTAAAAATAGAAAATAATAATAATTAATAGCTATCTATATTTTTTAAAAAATATATTACTTATCATTATTAACTATTATTACAATCAAAAATAATAAATTTTTATAATGGGTGAGTATTTGTATTTTCAATTTTGTTTTGTTCCCACTAAAATCACGTGGGGGTTGGGTTTCACTTAAATCCAATCAAATTGAATTTTTTTTTGTCAAAGTCAAGACATATGCGGGTTTCAGGTTCCATTGTCATCCTTATTTTTCACTTGTGTATAGTATTTTTTTTAGCTCCAAATTGAATAGAATTATGATATAAATAAAATTAAAATAATATTATCAAATTTATATATAGATTGTTTGGTGAAAATTAATTCATCTCGTATCTCATAAATATAAAATTTTGTGATTTTTTTACGGCAAAATATTAAAATTTAAGCATACTACTTAATCATTTTAACCTTTCAAAATTGAACATGAAAGTACGCAACTAGAAGCGAAGCTATGGAGTATGAGTAGAGAGCAGAGAGTAGAGAGTAGAGGTTGGTAAATCAAATGAAGCAAGCAAGGTTTATTTCATATAGAGGAATTGTGTGGTTGCGGTGTAACGTCGTGGTCTTTAAAGCGTCCAAGGACGTAAAGACGCATTCAATTGGAATTGGATACACGCCGTCGGTGGTGTCACGCGTCGCAGTCTTTTCCATTTTTTGGACGAAAACGTAATCATCGTGTCTCATCTCTTGAGCATATAGACTATTTAACCAATTTAAATGCGAATATACTTTTCTTATCATAACCCGTTCAGGGCCCTCCAAAAATTATTGTAAAATATATGTGTTTTGAAAAAATTAATATCGTGCTTATTTGGTTTCCACAATAAATTTTTATTGGTTTTTCTAATTTTGAAATTATTAAATCGTCATTTTATTATTATTATAAACTAAACTAATTATTTTAAACACTTCTAAGATCAAAACTAATAATCCAAAATGTCATATTTTACAAAAAATTGAATTTAAAAAATTTAAATGTTTATCCCCTTTAAAACATTCATTTAACATCCACAAACAAAAAATCATTCAAGTTTTCTAAGTTTAAACTTTCCATATGTTTCATATATCTCAAATATGCCATAAACCCTCCATTATTTAAATTAAAAATAGGGAAGTGGGAGTTGTATACGTTGACAAACAAAAATTTGTCTACTAATATAGTACAGTGGATGCATACATGGTATGAACATATAATGTCTTGATTTGAGTTTGAACTATGGTTTTCTTTCACTTTTCAATACTTATCTATTTTTTCTGTATCGCTATTCCAAATGGAAAAAAGATGACACACAAAAATTGAAGAAATAATTTAATTGTAAGTTTTAGAAATTTAATGTTAGATTTAAATTAAATGGTTAGGTGCCCACCAATTTTGAATCATCAATTTGCACTCAAATTGCAAATTTTTTATACCTACACCAAGTCTACGATTTTGACCAATCAATTACATGCTTTCACATACTATGCTTCAATATTTTATTCATTCCAATGGTCTATAAATAGCCAGCACCATGCAAGACATTTGAGGTCAAGTTTTGAGAGTGGTTTTTTTTTAGCTTGAGTTTGATATTTTGAGCTTGTTTCTTTCTTTAAACATGAGTTTTTTAAGTGGAGAAGGTCCCAATTTTATGTTTTAGAAAATAAATTTAGACTTTAGAAGAAAAAATCTCAATAGTAGTCATTATATAACAATATCCTCTAAAAGAAGGAACTTTAGAAATAGTCCTGACAACACCATCATGAGTTTTGATCTTACAATCTTGCTATCAAATTTCTTGATGTCAAACGTTGTGACGATAGATACATTGATAACATAAGCAAAAATAATTCCAATATATGAAGAAAGAGTACACAAAATTCTCAAAAATAAAGAGATCAAAGAGACAATTAACCATCTCAAATTATTAATTCTTTCATGTACACCAAGTTTACGATTTTGACCAATCAATTACATGCTTTCACACACTACGCTTCAATATTTTATTCATTCCAATGCTCTATAAATAGCCAGCACCATGCAAGACATTTGATGTCAAGTTTTGGGAGTGGTTGTTTTTTTAGCTTGAGTTTGATATTTTGAGCTTGTTTCTTTCTTTCAACATGAGTTTTTTAAGTCGAGAAGGTCCCAATTTTATGCTTTAGAAAATAAATTTAGACTTTAGAAGAAAAATCATCAATAGTAGTCATTATATAACGATATCCTCTAAAAGAAGGAACTTTAGAAATAGTCCTGACAACACCATCATGAGTTTTGATCTTACAATCTTGCTATCAAATTTCTTGATGTCAAACATAGTAACGATAGATACATTGATAACATAAGCAAAAATAATTCCAATATATGAACAAAGAGTACACAAAGCTCTCAAAAATAAAGAGACCAAAGAGACAATTAACCATCTCAAATTATTACTTCTTTCATGTACACCAAGTTTACGATTTTGACCAATCAATTACATGCTTTCACACACTATGCTTCAATATTTTATTCATTCCAATGGTCTATAAATAGCCAGGACCATGCAAGACATTTGAGGTCAAGTTTTGGTAGTGGTTGTCTTTTTAGCTTGAGTTTGATATTTTGAGCTTGTTTCTTTCTTTCAATATGAGTTTTTTAAGTGGAGAAGGTCCCAATTTTATGTTTTAGGAAATAAATTTAGACTTTAGAAGAAAAATCATCAATAGTAGTCATTATATAACGATATCCTCTAAAAGAATGAACTTTAGAAATAGTCCTGACAACACCATCATGAGTTTTGATCTTACAATCTTGCTATCAAATTTCTTGATGTCAAACGTTGTGACGATAGATACATTGATAACATAAGCAAAAACAATTCCAATATATGAAGAAAGAGTACACAAAGCTCTCAAAAATAAAGAGATCAAAGAGACAATTAACCATCTCAAATTATTACTTCTTTCATGTACACCAAGTTTACGATTTTGACCAATCAATTACATGCTTTCACACACTATGCTTCAATATTTTATTCATTCCAATGGTCTATAAATAGCCAGCACCATGCAAGACATTTGAGGTCAAGTTTTGGGAGTGGTTGTTTTTTTAGCTTGAGTTTGATATTTTGAGCTTGTTTCTTTCTTTCAACATGAGTTTTTTAAGTGGAGAAGGTCCCAATTTTATGTTTTAGAAAATAAATTTAGACTTTAGAAGAAAAATCATCAATAGTAGTTGTTAATGTTAAGATTACCAATATTTCAAATTCTGTTATAAAATCTGTTAAATAGTTAGTTTAGCAATCTGTTAGGGAATTATGTTTAGTTCTCTGGATCTATAAATTCCAGCCTTGAGTCTCCCTGAACACAAGTTTTTCATTTTCCTGTTTTGTAAATCAACAGCTCTGTTTTCCACATGCTATTTCATTTTCCAGTTTTATAAACCTAGAGTTTCTGTTTCCACAGGATCAGATAGGGTCCACATTGCAGATGGTAACTCATTAACAATTGCACATTCTGGCACATCTAATTTTATTTCCCCACAATCAAATTATATTTTTACATTACAAAATATGCTTCATGTTCCAAACATTTCCAAGAACCTCATAAGTGTTTCCCAATTTGCTAAGGATAACAATGTCTATTTTGAATTTTTCCCTAATATGTGCCTTGTTAAATGTCAGGTAACCAGGAGAGTTCTTCTACAAGGAAACCTTAGGCATGGTCTCTATGTGTTTGACAGGATTCATATGCTCCCCACTGAATGTAATAAACCACAATTAGCATATAACACCAATGTTGTTTCTGATATTCTAAAACCGTGGCATACTAGATTAGCTCATGCTAACTTCAGAACTGTTTCTCAGGTCATGAAGTCATGTAATACTTTTGTTCCAAAGATAAATAAATTTTTTGTTTGTGGTTCCTGCTGTATTGGAAAATCCCATGCTTTACCTTTTCCCTCCTCTAATGTTTCCTATGATAAGCCTTTGCAGCTCATTCATTCAGACATTTGGGGACCAGCTCCTCAAGCCTCCAAAGAAGGCTACAGGTATTACCTCATCTTTGTTGATGCTTACAGCAAATTCACTTGGCTATACTTTCTGCATAATAGGTCAGAAGCATTACCTACTTTTATCACATTCAAAACTATGGTCGAGCTCCAATTTGATGCCAAGATTAAAGCACTTCAAACAGACTCGGGCAAGGAATATGTCACCTTCAAAACCTTCCTAGCTGATCATGGAATACAACACAGACTCAACTGCCCATACACACATGAACAGAATGGCACTGCAGAAAGGAAACATCGCCATATTACTGAAATTGGCCTCACACTCCTAGCAAACTCCAAACTTCCAAGAGACTATTGGCCAGAAGCCTTTGCCACAACCATCTTTGTTATAAATCGGTTGCCTTCTCCAAACACCAACAACATCTCTCCCTATGAACACCTATTTCACCAACCACCAAATTACACAATTTTAAAACCTTTCAGATGCCTGTGTTTCCCACATTTAAGACCTTATAACCAATACAAGATGGATCACAGGTCCCAACCGTGTATATTCATAGGCTATTTCCCACCCCATAAAGGTTACAAATGTCTATCCACTACAGGAAAAGTGTACATTGCACGAAATATTCAGTTTGATGAACTTAATTATCCCCTACAGCACGACCCCAACTTCTTAATCTCGCCCTCTCAAACAGTTCACATTCTGCCACCCTATCCCCATATATACCACAAGTCCACCCTTCTCCTCTTACACCCAATACTAATATTCCATCTCAACCCACTATACCTACTACTTTTGACCCTTTGCCTACCTCTGCTCTGACTCCTAACACTTCACCAGAACCTATATCTGATCATCCTTTACCCAACACTCATCCCATGATTACCAGGGCCAAGGCAGGTATTCACAAACCAAAGGCATTCATCACCTCTGTTACCCCTACTACTCATACTAATGCCATGTTAATCCCTGCATGGAAGGCAGCCATGATGGAGGAATATAATGCTCTCCTTCACAACAAAACTTGGGACCTTGTTACTTTACCACCAAACAGAAAAGCCATTGGCAGCAGATGGCTATTCAAATATAAATACAACTTGGATGGCAGTATTCTGAAACATAAAGCAAGATTAGTTGCGAGGGGCTTCACACAGCAAGAGGGAATTGATTACACAGATACATTCAGCCCTGTTGTCAAACCAGTCACAGTTTGGGTTGTTCTTACTGCAACCATCATAAAGAAATGGCCCATTCATCAGATTGATATTGACAATGCCTTCCTACATGGAGACCTCCATGAGGAAATCTTCATGCAACAACCTCCAGGCTTTCACCAGGGCTCCACCAACACAGTATGCAAACTTAAAAAGGCAATTTATGGCCTTAAGCAGTCACCAAGAGCTTGGTTTCACAAGCTGGCCCAAGTTCTTCAGTCCCTCGGGTTTCACTCTACAAAGAGTGATCACTCTCTATTTGTGCTTCACACACCACATTTGACCATGTACATTCTGGTTTATGTGGATGATATCATCATCACAGGATCCTCCCAAACAGCTATTGACAATCTCATCCATCAATTGACTACTGTTTTTCCTCTCAAGAACTTAGGTCCCCTTCATCATTTTCTTGGTATTCAGGCAGCCAGAGATAACTCAGGCAACCTGCACCTTCATCAAACCACATACATACAAGAACTCTTGTCCAAGCTTCATATGCAAAATGCTAGACCCATTAAAACCCCACTGTCTCCCACAGCTAAACTTATTCATGATGGAACCAGCCCAGCATCCGATCCTGCTTTATACAGATCCGTGGTGGGAGCCCGGCAGTATGTAACCATTACTCGACTAGACATTGCCTTCACAGTAAACAAGCTTTGCCATTTTATGCATAATCCATTGGAGGTTCATTGGAAAGCTGTCAAGCGGCTCCTTCGATACCTGCAAGGTACCATTAATCATGGTCTGAAATTCAATACAAACTCAAACATGGATATTATAGCATACTGTGATAGTGATTGGGCTAGTGACCTGGCAGACATGCGATCAACCTCTGGCAACTGTGTTTTTCTTGGAAATAACATTGTTAGTTGGCTTGCAAAGAAGCAATCTGTAGTGAGCCGGTCAAGCACTGAATCAGAATTCCGAAGTCTTACCACTGTCATTACGGAAATACTATACCTGCAGTCCCTTCTCACAGAGCTACATCTGTCTACCTCCAAAGCCCTATTAGTCTGGTGTGACAATCAAGGAGCTGTCCTTCTCTCTGCAAATCCGGTTCTTCACTCCAAGACCAAGCACTTTGAGCTTGACCTGTGGTTTGTTAGAGAGAAGGTTGCCAAAGAAGACATTATTGTTTGTCACATCCCTGCAAAATTTCAAGTGGCAGATCTTCTTACTAAATCTCCAGTGAGCGCCATTTTCCTAGATCTTCGTAGCAAACTCAATGTGTGTCCTACACCACAGTTGAGTTTGCGGGGGGATGTTAATGTTAAGACTACTAATATTTCAAATTCTGTTATAAAATCTGTTAAATAGTTAGTTTAGCAATCTGTTAGGGAATTATGTTTAGTTCTCTGGATCTATAAATTCCAGCCTTAAGCCTCCCTGGACACAAGTTTTTCATTTTCCTGTTTTGTAAATCAACAGCTCTGTTTTCCACATGCTATTTCATTTTCTAGTTTTATAAACCTAGAGTTTCTGTTTCCACAGTAGTCATTATATAACGATATCCTCTAAAAGAAGGAACTTTAGAAATAGTCCTGAAACCACCATCATGAGTTTTGATCTTACAATCTTGCTAACAAATTTCTTGATGTCAAACATTGTGACGATAGATACATTGATAACATAAGCAAAAATAATTCCAATATATGAAGAAAGAGTACACAAAGTTCTCAAAAATAAAGAGATCAAAAAGACAATTAACCATCTCAAATTATTACTTCTTTCATGTACACCAAGTTTACGATTTTGACCAACCAATTACGTGCTTTCACACACTATGCTTCAATATTTTAGTCATTCCAATGCTCTATAAATAGCCAGCACCATGCAAGACATTTGATGTCAAGTTTTGGGAATGGTTGTTTTTTTAGCTTGAGTTTGATATTTTGAGCTTGTTTCATTCTTTCAACATGAGTTTTTTAAGTGGAGAAGGTCCCAATTTTATGCTTTAGAAAATAAATTTAGACTTTAGAAGAAAAATCATCAATAGTAGTCATTATATAACGATATCCTCTAAAAGAAGGAACTTCAGAAATAGTCCTGACAACACCATCATGAGTTTTGATCTTACAATCTTGCTATCAAATTTCTTGATGTCAAACGTTGTGACGATAGATACATTGATAACATAAGCAAAAATAATTCCAATATATGAAGAAAGAGTACACAAAGTTCTCAAAAATAAAGAGATCAAAGAGACAATTAACCATCTCAAATTATTACTTCTTTCATGTACACCAAGGTTACAATTTTGACCAATCAATTACATGCTTTCACACTCTATGCTTCAATATTTTATTCATTCCAATGCTCTATAAATAGCCAGCACCATGCAAGACATTTGATGTCAAGTTTTGGGAGTGGTTGTTTTTTTAGCTTGAGTTTGATATTTTGAGCTTGTTTCTTTCTTTCAACATGAGTTTTTTAAGTGGAGAAGGTCCCAATTTTATGCTTTAGAAAATAAATTTAGACTTTAGAAGAAAAATCATCAATAGTAGTCATTATATAACGATATCCTCTAAAAGAAGGAACATTAGAAATAGTCCTGACAACACCATCATGAGTTTTGATCTTACAATCTTGCTATCAAATTTCTTGATGTCAAACATAGTGACGATAGATACATTGATAACATAAGCAAAAATAATTCCAATATATGAAGAAAGAGTACACAAAGCTCTCAAAAATAAAGACATCAAAGAGACAATTAACCATCTTAAATTATTACTTCTTTCATGTACACCAAGTTTACGATTTTGACCAATCAATTACATGCTTTCACACACTATGCTTCAATATTTTATTCATTCCAATGGTCTATAAATAGCCAGCACCATGCAAGACATTTGAGGTCAAGTTTTGGGAGTGGTTGTTTTTTGTTAGCTTGAGTTTGATATTTTGAGCTTGTTTCTTTCTTTCAACATGAGTTTTTTAAGTGGAGAAGGTCCCAATTTTATGTTTTAGAAAATAAATTTAGACTTTAGAAGAAAAATCATCAATAGTAGTCATTATATAACGATATCCTCTAAAAGAAGGAACTTTAGAAATAGTCCTGACAACACCATCATGAGTTTTGATCTTACAATCTTGCTATCAAATTTCTTGATGTCAAATGTTGTGACGACAGATACATTGATAACATAAGCAAAAATAATTCCAATATATGAAGAAAGAGTACACAAAGTTCTCAAAAATAAAGAGATCAAAGAGACAATTAACCATCTCAAATTATTACTTCTTTCATGTACACCAAGTTTACGATTTTGACCAATCAATTACGTGCTTTCAAACACTATGCTACAATATTTTATTCATTCCAATGCTCTATAAATAGCCAGCACTATGCAAGACATTTGATGTCAAGTTTTGGAAGTGGTTGTTTTTTTAGCTTGAGTTTGATATTTTGAGCTTGTTTCTTTCTTTCAACATGAGTTTTTTAAGTGGAGAAGGTCCCAATTTTATGTTTTAGAAAATAAATTTAGACTTTAGAAGAAAAATCATCAATAGTAGTCATTATATAACGATATCCTCTAAAAGAAGGAACATTAGAAATAGTCCTGACAACACCATCATGAGTTTTCATCTTACAATCTTGCTATCAAATTTCTTGATGTCAAACATAGTGACGATAGATACATTGATAACATAAGCAAAAAAAATTCCAATATATGAAGAAAGAGTACATAAAGCTCTCAAAAATAAAGACATCAAAGAGACAATTAACCATCTCAAATTATTACATCTTTCATGTACACCAAGTTTACGATTTTGACCAACCAATTACGTGCTTTCACACACTATGCTTCAATAATTTATTCATTCCAATGCTCTATAAATAGCCAGCACCATGCAAGACATTTGATGTCAAGTTTTGGGAGTGGTTTTTTTTAGCTTGAGTTTGATATTTTAAGCTTGTTTCTTTCTTTCAACATGAGTTTTTTAAGTGGAGAAGGTCCCAATTTTATGTTTTAGAAAATAAATTTAGATTTTAGAAGAAAAATCATCAATAGTAGTCATTATATAACGATATCCTCTAAAAGAAGGACCTTTAGAAATAGTCTTGACAACACCATCATGAGTTTTGATCTTACAATCCTGCTATCAAATTTCTTGATGTCAAACGTTGTGACGATAGATACATTGATAACATAAGCAAAAATAATTCCAATATATGAAGAAAGAGTACACAAAGTTCTCAAAAATAAAGAGATCAAAGAGACAATTAACCATCTCAAATTATTACTTCTTTCATGTACACCAAGTTTACGATTTTGACCAATCAATTACGTGCTTTCACACACTATGCTTCAATATTTTAGTCATTCCAATGCTCTATAAATAGCCAGCACCATGCCAGACATTTGATGTCAAGTTTTGGGAGTGGTTGTTTTTTTAGCTTGAGTTTGATATTTTGAGCTTGTTTCTTTCTTTCAACATGAGTTTTTTAAGTGGAGAAGGTCCCAATTTTATGCTTTAGAAAATAAATTTAGACTTTAGAAGAAAAATCATCAATAGTAGTCGTTATATAACGATATCCTCTAAAAGAAGGAACATTAGAAATAGTCCTGACAACACCATCATGAGTTTTGATCTTACAATCTTGCTATAAAATTTCTTGATGTCAAACGTTGTGACGATAGATACATTGATAACATAAGCAAAAATAATTCCAATATATGAAGAAAGAGTACTCAAAGCTCTCAAAAATAAAGAGATCAAAGAGACAATTAACCATCTCAAATTATTACTTCTTTCATGTACACCAAGTTTACGATTTTGACCAATCAATTACATGCTTTCACACACTATGCTTCAATATTTTATTCATTCCAATGCTCTATAAATAGCCAGCACCATGCAAGACATTTGAGGTCAAGTTTTGGGAGTGGTTGTTTTTTGTTAGCTTGAGTTTGATATTTTGAGCTTGTTTCTTTCTTTCAACATGAGTTTTTTAAGTGCAGAAGGTCCCAATTTTATGTTTTTGAAAATAAATTTAGACTTTAGAAGAAAAATCATCAATAGTAGTCATTATATAACGATATCCTCTAAAAGAAGGAACTTTAGAAATAGTCCTGACAACACCATCATGAGTTTTGATCTTACAATCTTGCTATCAAATTTCTTGATGTCAAACGTGGTGACGATAGATACATTGATAACATAAGCAAAAATAATTCCAATATATGAAGAAAGAGTACACAAAGTTCTCAAAAATAAAGAGATCAAAGAGACAATTATTACTTCTTTCATGTACACCAAGTTTACGATTTTGACCAATCAATTACATGCTTTCACACACTATGCTTCAATATTTTATTCATTCGAATGGTCTATAAATAGTCAGCACCATGCAAGACATTTGAGGTCAAGTTTTGGGAGTGGTTGTTTTTTTAGCTTGAGTTTGATATTTTGAGCTTGTTTCTTTCTTTCAACATGAGTTTTTTAAGTAGAGAAGGTGCCAATTTTATGCTTTAGAAAATAAATTTAGACTTTAGAAGAAAAATCATCAATAGTAGTCATTATATAATGATATCCTCTAAAAGAAGGAACTTTAGAAATAGTCCTGACAACACCATCATGAGTTTGATCTTACAATCTTGCTATCAAATTTCTTGATGTCAAACGTGGTGACGATAGATACATTGATAACATAAGCAAAAATAATTCCAATATATGAAGAAAGAGTACACAAAGTTCTCAAAAATAAAGAGATCAAAGAGACAATTAACCATCTCAAATTATTACTTCTTTCATGTACAAACAAAGACACGATTGAGATTAGAAACTTATCCATACTTGTTTGTCAGTTACTAACCTATGAAGGGAAGAATATAATTCAATCTTTCCACAAGTTTGTATCCTAAACTTGCATCAAAAAACACAAATCAAACACAAACAAGGTAAAGGAGAGAAGATATAATCACAATCACACACAAAATATAATTAACAAATACTTCTTAATTAGAAAGGAAGGCTAACTAAATTCTTCAACCTACATCTTTGTTTAAATTATTAAAAGAAACATGAATTGGAGGATGGTTAAAAAAAGAAAAGGAAAGAAATGACATCTTAAAGATAAATAGTTGTTACTAGAAATTATAACTGACACCTTAATTATAAACTGTTGTTGGCATCGTTTTTCCTATGGTCCTCCTCAATAGATTAGGTCACCATCAACAATGACTTATGCTCTATAGGTTCATTATTCAGTTGCACAATCTCATTTTCTTCATTATCCTACTACTCCACCATAACTTCTCATTAATACCTCTCATTCTCTTTCTCTTGGATATACTCATCCTCCTACATCATTGCATCAGCCTTTGGAATATCCTGTAACCTATCCTATGAAGTTTCTAAGCCCTCTTTGAACCAAGAATGGTATCCTGACTCGGGTGCAAGCCACCATGCAACTGCTCAAGAGCATCTTATTGGAAACAGAGTAGAGCTGGATGGCTCAAACTCCCTATACATGGGTAATGGTACCTCTATCCCAATCAAATCAATTGGTAGTTCAAGTTTTCACTCTCCTCATCATCTACACACATCACTTTCACTCGTAAATCTTCTTTTAGTTCCTGATATTTCTAAGAATCTCTTAAGTGTAAGTCAATTTGCCAAAGATAATAATGTGCTCTTTGAGTTTCGTCGCACCCACTATGTTGTCAAATCACAAGTCACTAAAGAAGTTCTAATTGAAGGGAAACTGAGTTCTGATGGCCTTTACAAATTTTCACAGTTGCACTTCACTCCAACAACCAACATAATGATTGCTACCACTGTCTTATCTGACCTCCCTGGTTCTGCATCAACTTCTAATTTTTTTGTTAAGTCTGTTTTGTTTTCTGCATATAAAACTTCTCTTTATGCATTATGTCATAGACGGTTAGGACATCCTAGTTCTTTTATTCTAAAGAAAGTCCTTAACTGTTGTAAGATACCATTTATAAATAAAAATGTTTTGGATTTTGGCAATGCTTGTTGTGAAGGCAAAATTCATAGGCTATCTGCACCTCCCTCACACGCTTAATTCACTGTAGCCCTGCAACTTTTTTATACTGATCTTTGGGAGCTTGCTCCCATGCTATCTCATGGCAATTATTGCTACTAGATTACGTTTGTTGATGTCTTTACTCTCTACACCTGGATTTACCTTCTTAAATCCAAAGATAAAGCTCTCTCCATGTTTCTCTAATTTAAAAACATGGCTGAACTCCAATTTGAATATAGAATTAAGACTGTTCAGTCTGATTGGGGAAAATAATTCAAAACATTCCCTAAAACTCTACACAATTTTGGCATTATTCATAGGTTTGCTTGACCTTATACTCACCATCAAAATGGCTGAGTGGAACACAAGCATCGTCATATAGCTGAGTTCGGCCTCACTCTCTTAGCCCAAGCTAAATTACCCTTACTTTTCTAGGATTATACCTTTTTAGCTACTGTCCATCTTATTGATTGCCTACCAACTACCACCTTTCACTATGACATCCCTTATTCTAAGCTCCATGGTTCCACCTCGGATTAGAAAAACCTGAGAGTTTTTAGTTGTGTTTATTTCCCTCTTCTTCAACTTTACAGCAAGCATAAACTTGATTTTAGATTTTCAGAGAGTGTATTTTTTGGACCCTCTCCCTTGCACAAAGGCTACAAGTGCCTATATCCATCAGTTTACATTTACATTTCCAAGGATGTACTCTTTAATGAGTATAGATTTCCTTATTCCATTCTCTTTACTTCTTTACATCAAACTCTATTTCCCCTATCACATTAAATCATCCCTCTCTTGCCATACCTCTCTTGTCTCAAAAGTCTCTTTTACAATTGGTTCCCATAGCCTCTCTTCCTCCTAGTCCAATTGTGTCACCTACTGCTTCAGTTTTATCTTCCTTTTCACCTCATCTGATTGTATAGCCTCTTTCTATATTTCCTCCATCAGCATTTTCACCTGCTTCTCCTTCTAATGTCATCCCATGATCACTCGCTCCAAGGATGGCATTTTTAAACCTCGTCTGTTTCTGGCTCACACTGAACCTGCTTCTTTCTAAGCTATTCTTTCTCATCCAAATTGGTATGAAGCCATGCAAAAAGAGTTTCATGCTATCATGACCAACAATACTTGGACCCTTGTATCTCCACCTCTTAATTGTCAACCCTTTGGATGTAAGTGGGTCTTTAGAATTAAAGAAAATGTTGATGGCTATATCAATCATTATAAGGCCCGATTGGTAGCCAAAAGGTTTCACCAACAGCCTGGATTTGACTATATTAAAACTTTTTTTCCAGTTGTAAAACCCATTACCATTCGCATTCTACTCACTCATGGGTTGTCGCTACAACAACTTGATGTTAACAATGCCTTTCTCAATGGAGATCTTCATGAAGAAGTCTATATGACTCAACCTTTGGGTTTTGAGTCTTCTTCTCTTGGTCTTGTATGTAAACTCAACAAGGCACTATATGGCCTAAAACAAGCCCTTCGTGCTTGGTTTGCCAAACTTTCCATCATTCTTCTTCAACTTAGATTTTCTCCTAGCCGATGTGATCCCTCCCTATTCATTCTCTCTTCATCATCCTACACTGATGACATTATTATCACAGGCACCTCTTCCTCTAAAATTCATGACTTGTTAACTCAGCTGCAATCCAAGTTTGCCCTCAAAATGTTAGGCGAACTTGAGTTCTTCCTTGGTCTTGAAATTATCAAACTCCCTAGTCAGTCTTTACTTCTTTCTCAAAGAAAATATATTCGGGACCTTCTTGTCAAGGTTGGCATGGATCAGGCTAAGCCCATTGCCACTCCCATGGTCTCTTCCTTGCGTCTGTCCAAGTTTGGTAGTGACCTCTTTGATAATCCAGATCTTTACAGGGCCATTGTGGGCGCCCTTCAGTATGTCACAATTACTCGGCCTGATATTGGTTTTGCTGTAAACAAAGTTTGTTAGTTCATGGCTCATCCCCTATAGTCTCATTGTAAAGTTGTCAAGCTTATTCTCCGATACCTACAAGGCACTTAGTCTCATAATTTATTTCTGCAGGCCACCTTTGCTTCTTCTCTTAGCATTTCTGCTTTTTGTGATGCTAATTGGGCCACTAATTTTGATGATCGTAGGTCTATATTTGGATCTACAATCTTTTTTAGCCCCAATCTCATATCCTGGTGGAGCAAAAAGTAGCCTCTGATAGCCCGGTCCAACACTGAAATAGAGTACCGCAACCTTGCTTTGACAACCCAAGAGCTTTTATGGACTCAATCTCTCCTCATTGAGTTGTAGGTTCCTTTCAAGCTCCAATTATCTATTGTGACAACTTAAGCTCGGTTAATCTTGCTTACAATCTCGTTCTCCATCAACACACCAAACATCTTGAGCTTGATTTGCATTTTGTTCATGAACGTGTTGTTGTTGGCCAACTAATTGTCACTCATGTTCCAACTGAAGATCAACTTACGAATTGCCTTACCAAGCCTCTGTCCAACACTTTATTCTTTAATTTAAGGGACAAGCTCAGAGTTTGTGACCTCCTTTCTCTGGTACTCACTTTGAATTAAAGGGGGAATGTTAGTATATAGCTAGTTAGTTACTAGGCAATAAGTTCCTTGCTGAGTTTGTTATGTGAGCTTAAGTTTGTTATGATGAGTCCTACCTACTCTACTAGTATCATTCTCCCTATATAAATCTGTTTCTGTAAAGTTTAATGTATGCAGTACGTAGTAATAATGGGTCCGTTTGTTTAAACTTATTTTTAAGTGCTTTTTAAAAAAATGTTTTCTTTATAAGTACTTTTTTAATAAGTAGATCAGTGTTGCTTATTAAAATAAGCAGAAATTAGCTTATTTTCAGTTTCTGCTTATTTCTAAAACTTTAAACAAATACATTAAAATTTAAAATAAGTATTTTTTAATTAAAAAACACTTATCTCTTAAAATAAGTTTGAACAAACCAGCCCAACATCTTTCAAAATATTTTTACTGATTCAGCATAATGTGTAATTCTCTCCCTAACTCTCCTTCACTCATTTACTGTTTCTGATTAATTCCAACAAATAAAATAAAAATACTGATGGTGGATGGTGGTGGAGACACATCGGAAGATGGCTAATCGGGGTCCATCTTAAAACAAGTAAAAATTATTAGACTTGATAAAAAAATATAGATAACATATCTCAGTAGTTATCTAGCTATCTTAAAATAATTTAATGAACTCGTTTTTTGTTTTTCGTATGCTAGAAAGAGTAAGAGTTAGAATTTTTATTAAATGAAGGATGGAATTTTTTTTTTATGACTAAGCATGGGACATATTTAGACATTTCATGGTTGAAATTTGGAATTTAAGTTGGATTGAAATTATTGAACGCAGATCCATAGCACATACGATGTTCGGTTTTGGGGCTAAACTCCTTGGGATTGCGCTACACCATTTGTCATTGGGATGATCTCAGTAAGCCATTATTCTTTATACGATTAATTAGAAACCCTACTAACTCTCTTGCTGTAAGTATGGTAACTCATCCTAAGTGATAATCAAACTCACATATGATAAGTCTTTTCGAGTAAGTGGGTCCAAGTTTTAAAGGTGTTTTATATATAAGGCAAGAATCGAATCCTTGACGCTTAGTTAAAAGAGGATAAATCACTTCTACTCAATCATACTTCTTAAGATATCATTATAAACCATTTGATAAATGATTAACTTATTTTAAATTAATTTTATATTAAAGTTTAATATTTTTATCAATCCATTGTGAAAATCTAATTTTGTCCGAATAACTATTTTTTATAAAAAAACATTAAAAGAATCAAACTGAACTGTTCTTTACAGGGGGTGTAGAAGTATGCTTGTAGAACAACTCAAAATATACATATAAATGTGTTTTGATACAAAGCAATGTATGTATAAATGTAAATACAAAGAGTCTTCGTATGCGGAGGCGGAGTGTAATGTACTGCGGGGCGGTGTCACAGTCCGCCTGACAGGATCTGACTTGCCTTGACCCAATTGGGGGTGGTACCTGCAATCGTTCTCCGACGCTCAAGTCAGTATCTCAGAATACTTAGAGACTTAGAAAGACAATCAGAGAGGATAATGCAAGTAATAGAGTGTAAGGTTCAGAGAATGGGAAGAGGATCCCTTATACCTTTTCAAGAGAGGTTTATATACCTGTCATTGGTGCTGCATTATTGGTAGGACCCGCTCCTTGTCTCCAGGCATAATGCTGAAAAGGTAGTGGGTCCCTGCGCCGTTTACTAGCACCATTATTGTAGTAGGTATCACAACTTGTCTGGAAAGCGTTAGTGCTTTAATATTTTATTGTTATTTCCCTTTATGCGTGACAGCGTGATTCCCATTATTAACCTCTCAAGACAGAGTCAATCTCGTGCCGGGGTTGTGAGTATGGGCTCGCTACGCAGTGTGGGAAATTCAGTATTCCGCCTGAGTTGAGCCTATGGCTTGGCGGAGTAACAACTTTGGCGAGGTTACATTCCTTGACGGAATAACATGCCTGGACGGAGTTACGTTCCTTGGCGGGGTAACGTGCCTGGGCGGAGTTATGAACCTTGGCGGCGTTACTTGCCCTGGCGGTATGCACTCCGTATAGTATTTGTAGTGTATTTGAAGAGTACTTCTCTTTATTCCAAATGCTGATCTGGCAAGGCATTGAAGCCATGCTCTTGGGGGCCGGTGTTAGGACCGGATCATATGCCCCCTAGCTTGTTATAGTGATTGGCGGAGTCACTTTAATAAGCTACAACACTTAAGTTTAGCTTTTGTAGGCATGGGTTTAGGCGATATTTGCTAGTCCGGGTTTTGTGGACAAGTGCTTTCGTGCATTTATTAGCTGTCATCACTTGTCACGCCTGTCATTAATGCGCCTCGAAACCACGTTTTTTGTTCTTCAGTCTCCTATTGCCACGTATGCCCTCGTAACGGTTGCCATTCTAATGATGGGACATAAATGCGCGTGATGGCAATTGAGAACCGTTTTCGAGGTTATTACCGTGGGCCTTGGATTTTGAAAACGTGGCCCATGAAATATCTGCCCTTAGATATATCTATTGGTTTCAGTAAAAAAGGAACCGTCAGTGGGGTCAATCCAATGGTTGTAAACGCATATTTCAGTTTTTTAGAACCGTTGATAAGATTTATCTGACGGCTGCAAACACATCTTCGAGATTCCTGATGATTCGCTTATTTTCCCCCCAAGCCATGCCTATAAATAGGTAAACTTTCAGAAGGGGAATGTTTTGTTTCATCTTTCTCTTCGTATTTGTTTGCTGAAAGAGTTTTTGCTACTCTCTTGCGAGTTTATTGGTGTTTGGAGTTCTTCTATTTTTCCAGAAGCTTAAGGTACTTGCTTCTTCTTCTTCTTTGCTTCTTCATTTCCTTTGGGTTAGCTTTGTTTTCCCTTATTGTGTGTTTGTGAAAAGGAAGATGAGAGGAAAGAGGTCAGAATCACGTTCTAGGGTTTCTGTTCGTCCCATGTTTTCTGACATTGAGAGTGGAGATGATGCTTTTTATACTGGGAGGGACTCGACGTTTTATAGCAGCGTGGAGTACTTTAGTAATGCTGTACATTCATTTGTGTCAGGAGGTGTTTCCCATACACAAGTGCTGACTATGGCAGAGTGCAGAAATGTTGTATTGCATGGGTTGGATTGGGAGAAAACACTCGAAAATGACCCTTACTGTTGGGTTGAGGAAGATGTCAAGGATGCTTCCTCTCGACATGCGACGACAAGCGGAGGGGTAGCGGAGTTGCCTGTTCCGGTTTGGAAGGACGAGAAGTATGAGGATAGGTTTATCGTCCGTTCTCCCAAGACGTATGAACGGGTCTGCCATCGTCCTCAGGATAATCGTACCATATATATGTACGACATTTTATTTACCCAGTTAGGGGTGCGTTTCCCATTGAATAAATTCCAGATGGGTGTGCTTAGGTTCTTGGATTGTGCCCCTTCCCAGTTGCATCCTAATGGTTGGGGAATAGTGCGCAGCTTTGAGGTGATGGCTGAACATTTGGAGTTTACGCCCACAGTGGCGTTGTTTTTCTCCTTCTGCCGCATTATGAGGAGAGTAAATATGAAAACCGGCGGCATGGGTTTTGTGACTCTCCGGGCGGAGCCAAAGATTTTAAACTTTAAGGCGTTTGCTGACTCCGCCAAGGAAGGCGGACTTCACTTCAGGATGAGTTTTGTGAAGGTATCCGTCAGGAAGGGCAAACCTGTTTTTTGGCGGAATAAGGAGGGTGTTGATAAATTTCCAGTGGCATGGACGCATGAGCACTTTCTCTTAACCAAACGAGCGTATGAGGTTGAAGAGGGTGCTCTATCGGCGGCGTCTGTGGAAGTACTCCGGATGTTGAAGGAGTACAACTCCGTCCACAAGCTGATTCTTTGTCGAAGGCTGCTTGGGCGGGATGCTCAAGGATATTTGAGTAATATTATGAACAATTTGCAATGTGATTGAGTGTTTCCTCTACCTTGCATTTTCTAACTGAATCTTCATCTTGTTATTTCGCAGGAGAAATCGCGGAGTTCCCTGGGATGGATCGTATTAAGCAGATGCAAATGAGCCGCAGGGAAAGGAACGCGGAGAATAATGTGCAGCCCAGGAGGAATCTGGGTGCCGCCCTGACAAAAACTCTCCCCTTCCCTGCATCCACCAACATAGTAAATTTTGAAGGTGGTGCAGGATCTTCAGCAGCTACTGTTGAAAGGCGTTCTAAAAAACGTCAAGAACCAGAAGCTGCTGAAGAAGAAGAAGTAGATCCTCATCCTTTGCAGAGAAGGAGGACTAAGGGCAAGAAGAGGGCTGAGGCGGGGACGTCAATTGATGCCGCCATTGATTTGGAGGAGACTCCGGAAGTACCTGTTGTGGGTACTTCTGCTGATATGGGCGGAGCTGAAGGCATTCTCGAAGAAGATGTCGAGGGGGAGCAAGCGGAGGGATTGCAAGCTGCTTCTGGCCAGGATATGGGGGACGAGACAGAGGGAATTCAAATCTCCCCAGTCCGCCCGTCTGAGGATCCCGCCTTGAGCTTGACCACTCGAGGGACAGCCGTTTTTCCCATTGATGTACCAGGGGAAACATCCAGGCGGCTTGTTTCTTTGCCTGAGGCGGGGTCTCGCTTGAATCCCTTCTTATACTTTACAAATACGGGATTCCGCCAGTCAGAGAGGCGTGACCCAGAATTCATTCTCCGCCCCGACATCGACTTCGAGGAGGTACCGGAGGCTGCCGCAGCTGCGAGGTGGCACCTTTCTGAATTAGACGGCTTCTTGGCTTCTGTTCCCCGGATAGCTGACGTTGCTGCTGAGGCGAACATGTTTCAAGCGTCTTACCACGAGTCTGTGGAAAAAATTCGTAGCTTGGAGCATGACAACGAGCAGTTGTCCGAGGTGATCAAGGCCAAGGACAAACATCTGGACACCGCCGACTCCAATATCAAGAAGTTAACGGAGGAGTTGGCTAAGGTGAAGGCTGAGAAAGCCCAGCTAGAACAACAGAATAAAAAGCTGGGCGAGGTGGTGAGTGGACTTTCCCATGTCAAGGCTGATAACATTCTGCTAAAACAACAAGTTACAAATTTAGATCAGCAGAACCAAACTTTGGGTGGAGACGTGAGCATTCTTCAGCAGAGGCTGGTCTCCATAGAAATAAATAAAGCCATTGCTGAAGATGCCTGGGCAGCGGAGTTGAGCGAGGCAACAACCGCATATGGAAATCTTGAAGTGCGGGTTCAAGAGTTGGAAGCTGAGAAGACTGCCTCAGATGCTACCAGTGAGAGGCTCGACAAAGAATTACAATCTGCCTTGGATGCAGCTGAGGTGGCGATTGATGATGCTTTCAGCATGGCTGTTCGCCAACTCCGCTATCGCAACCCAGGTGTTGCTCTCTCCACCACAGGCATTCATCCTTATTACGAGTTCATCAATGGAGAATTGATGGTGCCTGTGCAAGGAGGTTATATGCCCGCGCCCAATGATGAATATGTGTTGGCGGACTTGCCTCCTTCCCAAAGTTTGACCAGGCTAGGAGAAGGTCAGCTCACCTCCACTCAGCAAGAAGGGAAGCCGTCTGACCCTTGAAGATCAGCTTCTCAGTCTCCTCCTCAGTTTCTTTGCAAGTTTTGTTTTTATTAGTATTTTAATGATATCGCCTTGTTCCAGGTTAGGCTCTGGATTTTGATTAATATTGGCAATATTCAATAAAATATATTTCCTGCAAATGTATACTTGTTCATAGATGTAGTGTTTAAGTCCGTCGTATTTATGCCTTGTATAATGATATTGAGAAGGCGGAATATTCATCTGAGGACTTAATGAAATATGACTAAGTAAAACGAGACGGAATAGCCTTTTTGCAATTCTGGTGAAGTAAAATTCAGTGAGGAGGCGAAGTAGCCTCTTAGGAATTTCAACGAAACAAATTCAGTAATGGGGCGGAGTAGCCTTTTTGAGAATTTAACTGAAGTAATTTCAATAATGAGGCGTAGTAACCTCTTGGGAATTTCATTGAAATGATTTTAATAGCGAGGTGTAGTAGCCTCTTAGGAATTTAAAAGGAATTGGATTCCGTAAGAAGGCGGTGTGGCCTCTTAGGAATTTCAGTGAAGTTGTATTCCGTAAGGAGGCGGAGTAGCCTCTTAGGAATTTCAATGAAGTTGTATTCCGTAAGGAGGCGGAGTAGCCTCTTAGGAATTTCAATGAAGTTGTATTCCGTAAGGAGGCGGAGTAGCCTCTTAGGAATTTCACTGAAGTTGTATTCCGTAAGGAGGCGGAGTAGCCTCTTAGGAATTTCAATGAAGTTGTATTCCGTAAGGAGGCGGAGTAGCCTCTTAGGAATTTCACTGAAGTTGTATTCCGTAAGGAGGCGGAGTAGCCTCTTAGGAATTTCAATGAAGTTGTATTCCGTAAGGAGGCGGAGTAGCCTCTTAGGAATTTCAATGAAGTTGTATTCCGTAAGGAGGCGGAGTAGCCTCTTAGGAATTTCAATGAAGTTGTATTCCGTAAGGAGGCGGAGTAGCCTCTTAGGAATTTCAATGAAGTTGTATTCCGTAAGGAGGCGGAGTAGCCTCTTAGGAATTTCAATGAAGTTGTATTCCGTAAGGAGGCGGAGTAGCCTCTTAGGAATTTCAATGAAGTTGTATTCCGTAAGGAGGCGGAGTAGCCTCTTAGGAATTTCAATGAAGTTGTATTCCGTAAGGAGGCGGAGTAGCCTCTTAGGAATTTCAATGAAGTTGTATTCCGTAAGGAGGCGGAGTAGCCTCTTAGGAATTTCAATGAAGTTGTATTCCGTAAGGAGGCGGAGTAGCCTCTTAGGAATTTTGATGAAGCACAATTTTACAAGTATTGAACTTACTTGAACTTGTTGGGTAGTGCTTGAGTTTGTTTCTCATGTACTCCGTAAAACGTTGGGAGTTAAGCAGAGTCAAGTTTTGGATGGAATGTTCATCCTTTTGCATTTTGATTGGAGTGCGACTCCTTCGAGGCGGTATGGTGCAGCATATAGCTGTGACACCAATTCATCCTGCAAGAATTTGGTTAAACCTTCGAGGCGGTATGGTGCAGCATATAGCTGTGACACCAATTCAACCTGCAAGAAATTGGTTGGGGTTAGCGTGGTGCAGCATATAGCTGAGACACCAGCTCTTCCCACAAGAAGCCTGCAGGACCTTGGGGGCGAATTAGTGCAGCATATAGCTGTGACACTAGTTCTTTCCATAGGCGGCCTGCAGGACCTTGGGGTCGGTATGGTGCAGCATATAGCTGAGACACCAATCCTTTCCCCCCAAGGAGTTTTCTGTACCTTAGGGTCGGTATGGTGCAGCATATAGCTGAGACACCAATCCTTTCCCCCCAAGGAGTTTTCTGTACCTTAGGGTCGGTATGGTGCAGCATATAGCTGAGACACCAATCCTTTCCCCCCAAGGAGTTTTCTGTACCTTAGGGTCAGTATGGTGCAGCATATAGCTGAGACACCAATTCCCCAAGGAGTTTTTGTTGACTCCGTTTGTGAAGCGGCGTTGCATGTTGGTTGATCTTTATGGATTAAAGAGTTATGCGTTTGTGCTTCAATTTTAGAGTCGCTGTTTTATCTGCATGGGAACAAATTCTGCCATGGATAATCAATTCAAAGTTAGAGCGAAGATTAAATGCAGGAAGGCATTTCATTGGGAATGGGATTACATAAATGACTGAGTTGGGATATATCTTTTCGAAAGCTTTTCAAGGAAAGCATACAGAGGAAGATCCTTGAGTTAGGAAGAAAAGATCATACCGTATCACCCAACTAACTGTAATATATGCGTAAATTCAAAATGTTCCATTTATTTCTAACCGGAGTACCATCTAAGTTTTCTAGGCGGTATGTACCCTTGCCCAAAACTTCGATGACTCGGTATGGACCATCCCAATTTGGTGCCAATTTGCCTTGGTGTGCAAATTTGTTGCCAATGTTGGCCCTTCTCAGGACCAAATCTCCCTCTTTGAAACGGCGTTCGCACATGCGTGCATTATACCGTTTGGCGGCCTTTGCTTTGACGGCTTGATCTCTCACAAAGGCTTCCTCTCTCAACTCCGCCAAAACCTCCAATTCGTGTGCGAGGTTCTGTTGATTGGCTTCCTCATTGAAATAGAGGACTCGAGCTGAAGGGGCTGTTAATTCAATGGGAATGACCGCCTCGACTCCATATGTCAGCCGATATGGAGATTCATTCGTAGTGGAGTGTGGGGTGGTTCTATATGCCCATAAAACGTGGCATAACTGATTTGCCCAGTCTCCTTTTGCCTCACCAAGGCGTTTTTTGAGGCCCTTCAAGATTTCTCTGTTGGCGACCTCTGCTTGTCCATTGGTTTGAGGGTGTTCCACAGAAGAGAAAATCTGCGTGATGCTGAGATTTTCTAAGAGTTCAGTGAACTTGCGATCTGTGAACTGGGTGCCATTATCAGTGACTATGCGTTCAGGGACTCCGAAACGTGCAATGATATTCTCATAGACGAATCTTCGAGTCCTGGCTGACGTTATGTGCACCACTGCCTCTGCCTCAATCCATTTGGTGAAATAATCAACACCAACTATCAAGTATTTGATACCGCCGGGAGCAGTTAGGAATGGACCTAGAATATCCATACCCCATTGATAGAAAGGCCAGGGCGTTATTGATGATGACATTTCCTCAGCTGGAGTATGGTGAAAATTCGCGAATCGTTGACATTGATCGCATTTTTGAACATATGAGGCGGTGTCTTGCTTCATAGTGGGCCACCAATACCCCGCCCTGAGGATCTTTCTCATTAGACTTCGTGCCCCTGGATGATGTCCACACTGCCCTTCATGGACTTCTTCCAAAACAGCTTGCACCTCGTTTTCATTTATGCAAATTAAGTATGGGACAGAAATTCCTCGGCGGTATAGCTGCCCATCTAGGAGCGTATAATAGGGTGCCTCCCTCCTTAGCTTCTTTCGCTCAAGATCATCCGTGGGTAATTGTCCATTAACAAGATAACGAACTATTGGTGTTACCCAGGAGTTATCATCAACGGGGCGGCTTTTAATCATATGAATTGAAGAGGGAAGGGATATACTTGGCTCGGCCAGAGTACTCTGTACAACCGTGGTTGTACACCCCGCCTTCTTTGTGCTGGCTAACCTGGACAGGATATCAGCACGCGTATTTTCTTCGCGAGGTACATGCTTGAAAGTTACTTCATCGAAGCGCTGTTTCAACTCATTGACGCAGTCCAGATATTGTTGCAGTAGAGGTTCTTTAGCCTGATACTCACCAAGAATTTGTGAGATGACTAGTTGAGAATCACTGCATAGGGTGACAGTTTTGGCCCCAATATCTTGTGCTGCTCTGAGTCCGGCTAAGCAGGCTTCATACTCCGCCTGATTGTTAGACGTAGTGAAGGTAAAGTGCAATGAAATTTCAAGATGTACCCCGTCATCACTTTCTATAACGATTCCTGCCCCACATCCTTTGCTGTTTGAAGACCCATCGACGTATACTGTCCAGTGTGAATGATCTGCATCTGGGCTAGAGCCTGTTAATTCAACTACGAAATCTGCTAGGACTTGTGCCTTAATAGCAGTTCTTGGTTCGTAGGATATGTCGAATTCAGAGAGCTCTATGGCCCATTTGATCATCCTTCCAGCCAAGTCTGGCTTGAACAATATAGTACGGAGTGGCAAGTCTGTGCGAATCAGGATGGGGTGTGCATGGAAATATGGTCTTAGACGTCGTGAGGCCCAAACAACTGCAAGTGCTGCCTTTTCAATCTTCTGATAACGGCACTCCGCACCATGCAATGTTTTACCAGTGAAGTATACCGGTCGTTGGCCTTCGACTGTTTCTTTGACCAGGGCCACTGCCAGCGCTTCATCTGAAACAGACAAATAAACGATGAGTTGCTCACCTGGGCTTGGTTTTACCAGGATTGGAGGGCTGGCTAAGACATTTTTCAAGCTCTGGAAGGCCGCCTCTTGCTCTGGGCCCCAATTGAATTTTTTATCCTTCTTAAGCATCTTGTACAAGGGGAGAGAGCGATGAGCCATTTTTGGCATGAATCGTGCTAGAGCAGCGATTTTGCCATTGAGGGATTGTACCTCTTTCAATGTTTTGGGGCTCTGCAACTCTTGTATCACACGACACTTGTCAGGATTAGCTTCTATGCCTCTTTGCATTAACATGAAACCCAAAAATCTTCCTCCAGGTACAGCAAATGTACACTTTAGTGGGTTGAGTCTCATGTTGTATTGCTGCAAGCGTCGAAAAATGAGGCGTAGGTCTCCAACATGGTCTCCTCCTTCTGGGGTTTTGGCGATAATGTCATCAATATAAACCTCCACCAGCTTTGTGTGCATGCCCTCAAAGACTTTGTTGATCATGCGCTGGTAGGTGGCCCCAGCGTTCTTCAGCCCAAATGGCATGACATTGTAGCAAAAGACCCCTCTGTCATTGATAAATGCTGTTTTCTCCTGATCATCCTCACACATTGGAATTTGGTTGTATCGGAGTAAGCATCCATGAAGGATAGATACTTGTATCCTGATGAGTCATCAACCAGTCTGTCAATGTTGGGGAGAGGATAAGGATCTTTAGGACAACATTTATTTATATCAACGTAGTCTATGCACATGCGCCATTTGCCATTGGCTTTCTGCACCATAACCACGTTGGACAACCAGGAAGAATAACGGAGTTCCCTGATGAACCCCGCCTTAAGGAGTTCTTCGGTTTGTTCGCAAGCAGCATTTTGCTTAGCAGGACCCATACGCCGTTTCTTTTGTGCCACTGGCTTAGTTTCAGGATACACCGCCAGGCGGTGGCAACAGAAGTTAGGATCCATACCAGGCATGTCTGCGGCTGTCCAGGCGAAAATCTCCTTGTACTCATGGAGGAGTGCAATCAGTCTTGCTTCCATGTTAGGCTCCAGCTTGTCATTGATGTTAGTTATTTGCTCCGGGGTGCTGCCCAAAACAATAGACTTGGAACCACCATCAGGAGTTGGTTTCAAAGGGTTCAGTGGGTCTATAGAAGACTCCGCCCTGGGATCAAGATCCACCAAATTGACGGATGCCGCCGCACTGTTTCCTTCGTTCAATTTTCTTTTCTTAGACATGGTTTCAAGCTTCACCATGTTAAGACTTAAATTGTAACAGTAACGAGCCATCTCCTGGTCACCCCTGATGGATGAGACTTGATTATCTTTATCAATGAACTTGATTAACAAGTGGGGGGTTGAAACGATGGCTTCCATGGCATTCAGAGTGGGCCGCCCAATGATGCCATTGTATGGGGATTTAACATCAATGACAAGAACCCTGGATTTCACAGTCCTTGCTCCAGGTTCACCATCGAAGGTGATCCTTGTGTCCAAGTAGCCTTTAGTAGGCTGTTTGGCGCCATTGAAAGCTGTAAGGTCCTGTGTGTAAGGCTGCAAATCTGTGTCAGACAGTCCCATGCGTTTAAAACAGTCATAAAAAATAACGTCGCAGGAACTTCCCTGATCAACTAGGATGCGTTTTACATCCATATTAGCGATCACCGCAATGATCACTACCGCATCATCTCCCTCAGGGATGGTTGGGCCAAAATCATCATCTGTGAAAGTTATAGGCGGAGTCTGAACTCCGTCCCTGAATGGGCGATATTCTTTGTTCTTGCCCTGCACAGATAAGATCATACGATGATGATTTTTCCGGGCGTTGTTTGAGGGTCCGCCTCCTACGAAGCCTCCAGCAATCATGTCCACCACCTGTCTTTTACCTCGTGATCTAGGTTCAGGGCTTGGTTCTCGTTGGGCGGACTCCAGAACAATGCCTTTTTGTTTCTCTGACACCGTCGTACGTTTTGGTTCCCGAGCACTATCAGGATCCGGAGAACGATCACGATGTCGCTTTTCAAACTTCTCAGGCTCATCATGAGATTTGCCTTTGAACAGGTAATGTTTCAGTTTACCTTCTCGAATGAGCACCTCAATGGTATTTTTGAGTTGCTTGCATTCTTCTGTGGTGTGGCCAACTGATTCATGGAATTCACAATATTTCTTTGGGTTTCCACCACGCCTGATTGGGGGTGGACGTTGAATTCCATAAACATTGAGGGTGGTCCATCCTATCTCACGCAAGATTTGCTCGCAAGTTGTGTTCAATGGTGCATAGTGAGCAAAATTGAACACGCGTCTGTCTTGCTGTTTGAAAGGCTGGTTCCCTACTTTGTCCCTTTGGTGGGATTTGTCATTCTTCAACAATTTATCTTTCCCTTTGTCTTGAGGTGGAGTTGCAGGGAGTGGTTTGCTGCGAGATGCAGTGGCTTCCAGATGTATCTCAATACCCACGTACTTAGACGCCTTCCTGCGAAATTCCTCCATCGTAGTTGGAGGTCCCTTTGCCAAAGACAAAGCGAAAGGTGACTTTGGTTGCATAGCTTCTATGAGAATATGCAACTGGATTGCCTCAGTCAGATCAGGGACCATGGCTGCCTCTTTATAAAATCTCTTAAGGAAATCCTTCAGAGATTCTTTGTCGCCTTGTTTGATCTGAGCCAAGGTATGAGAGGTTCTGGGTGCATCCCTGGAAATCACGAAGTGACTTCCAAAAGCTGAGGCCAGCTCCTCCCACGAATCAATGGAACCTGAAGGTAAGCTCTTGAACCAGCTAAGAGCTTCGTCTGTAAGAGTTCTGGGAAACATTCTGCACATGACGTCCTCCTCAGCTCCTAGAAACATGGCCTCGTAGGTATAAGCATCTAAGTGCTTAGAGGGATCTGTTTCCCCAGTATATTTCCCTATAGAAATGGGCTGCATGGTTTGCAGATGTTTGGGTACATGTACGTTCATAAGCCTTTTGGAAAATGGGATACTCATCTTATATCCTGAGGGGGAAGCGTTTGAGCCTGCTCTCCTTCCTTCTTGATGCTGAGCATTTACCAGTGGGAGGCTTCGTTGCTCCTCCATGTACGTAGGAATACGAGAGTAGTGAGGAGTACTTGATTCCTCCTGCATGTGTGATTCATGACGTGGTTGTCTTGCGGGACCAGCTTTCTCATGCGCTGGGTTTGCTTTTTCACGACGAAGTTCTGCAAGTTCTTCTCTCAAGATTCGAATCATGTCATCTCTCGGATCTAGAGAATCAGCTTGCGTTGCTTTTTTCTGAGCATCATCATCGAAGTTAAGACGTCTGGGATTGCGTGGAGGAGAATCCTCGTTCTGCATCTCTGGTCCTTGTCTCTCCATTGATGATGAAGATTGATCAAGATTGTGGGATTACCTAGTTTACAGGTCCCACTGGGCGTGCCAATGAACTGTTCTTTACAGGGGGTGTAGAAGTATGCTTGTAGAACAACTCAAAATATACATATAAATGTGTTTTGATACAAAGCAATGTATGTATAAATGTAAATACAAAGAGTCTTCGTATGCGGAGGCGGAGTGTAATGTACTGCGGGGCGGTGTCACAGTCCGCCTGACAGGATCTGACTTGCCTTGACCCAATTGGGGGTGGTACCTGCAATCGTTCTCCGACGCTCAAGTCAGTATCTCAGAATACTTAGAGACTTAGAAAGACAATCAGAGAGGATAATGCAAGTAATAGAGTGTAAGGTTCAGAGAATGGGAAGAGGATCCCTTATACCTTTTCAAGAGAGGTTTATATACCTGTCATTGGTGCTGCATTATTGGTAGGACCCGCTCCTTGTCTCCAGGCATAATGCTGAAAAGGTAGTGGGTCCCTGCGCCGTTTACTAGCACCATTATTGTAGTAGGTATCACAACTTGTCTGGAAAGCGTTAGTGCTTTAATATTTTATTGTTATTTCCCTTTATGCGTGACAGCGTGATTCCCATTATTAACCTCTCAAGACAGAGTCAATCTCGTGCCGGGGTTGTGAGTATGGGCTCGCTACGCAGTGTGGGAAATTCAGTATTCCGCCTGAGTTGAGCCTATGGCTTGGCGGAGTAACAACTTTGGCGAGGTTACATTCCTTGACGGAATAACATGCCTGGACGGAGTTACGTTCCTTGGCGGGGTAACGTGCCTGGGCGGAGTTATGAACCTTGGCGGCGTTACTTGCCCTGGCGGTATGCACTCCGTATAGTATTTGTAGTGTATTTGAAGAGTACTTCTCTTTATTCCAAATGCTGATCTGGCAAGGCATTGAAGCCATGCTCTTGGGGGCCGGTGTTAGGACCGGATCACAAACTATTCAAAACATTTTTTAAAAATAAATAACAAGGGTTGATTTTGTTTTTTATCTTCTAATCATTTTCAAAATAATTTATTTATTTATTTATTTGGTCAAAGAAAAAATATAAAACATGTTTTAGTTTTCTTCTATTTTAATTAGAATTTAATGGTAATTAAAGTTTACTTTAAATTTTAAAATAAATTAAATACGTTTTAACTAGTTTTTATTAATTTTATTATTATCTTTTATTTGGGTCAAGAAAGAAAAAAGAGAGAAAAATAAAAAATAAAGGTAGAGGGTTGATGTCATAGGATTTTTTGATGCTTTATTTAAATCTCCTAATGATTGGAGCCACCGTAAGAAAAGGCTTTTTATATGTATAGTAAATGCTTATATGTCTATTTAGCTTCCCGTTTGAGTATTCTTCTCGAAGTTGGTTATAAATAAGTTTTTGATACATGATTAAACAAAATTAATAGATATCTCAAACAATTGTTAAATCAATATTGATATTTAAATGATTTTATTTGCTAAACTTTATTTTGCTATTTAAGTTAACAAATAAGCACTAGAAGGTCCTTCAACAGGTCTTGATTTACTTTTCTCTTATTTAGAAAATGACTACAATGTATGAACCTCTTCGAAGCACCATAAACATCCTTCTCCTTCACTGAACCATTTGACCCTTGTTTCACCATCATGCTTTCTACCCATAAACAATATTAATACCCATTTCTTAGCAACAACCATAGCCTTCATTAATCTATATATCTTCCCTTATCAAACAACCATCATTCACTTCATAACCCATCAACCTTTTCATCACCATAACATATACTTAACACAAAACAACACCATCCAACTACCCAAAAGCTACAAACTGAACACCATAACCCTTATACCATCAACAACCACCTCCAAACTTCAACTTCCATCTTCAAGCTCCCTACATTGAATTAGTGACCCTTATCCTTCTCAATCCCCAAACCAAAAACAAAAAATCATCATTCATCACCACCCTTATCTCCAATAAAAACAAATCATCTCTAAACACTGCACCCACTGTCCTTCACCAACCTCATCGAACCCTCAACCCAACCTTTCGAATACACATTCCTTTTCTTCACCAAACAAGGAACCACTACTGGAACTCTACAAATTTTTAAATAATAACTTTTAAAAATAAAAATACTTTTATCTAGCCACTATCTATCGATTACAGCAAATCTTCGTTGCGACATTTGCCATAAGATTTACCTAGCTTTAAGGATCAATAAAAAGCTTAATTTAAAGAATCTCAATAAACATTCGGGTTATAAACTCTTTAGATTCAAAATAAAATAATCGAAGCACACATGATATTATGCAAAATTAATTCGTGTCATGTCCATCCATTCACCTCCCCCATAAAATCGTAAGTACTTAGTTCAATGTATGCTTAGAATTTGTTTAAAGTGGCAAAGATAAAGTTGGCCTAGATTCTAAAATATTGGTATATATCTTGGGTTGTTATTTATTTATTTAATATACCTTTTTCGAATTTATCTTAAACAAGATTGTCATTAACGATAAAATCTTTCTTATTAGATTTTGATGTAATTATTAGGTACATAAAACTCATACGTACCTGAGCCCACTTAAAATTAACAAGTTTTGGCGTATAAGAATATAATCTATCCGCTAGATTGGTAGTTAAGTTGATAATTTGTTTCTACGTTATTTCCCTCCTTGATGCCAATCACCAAACTCAAACCAACAATTAGGTATAATGAAAACCCTTTGAAGTAACGAAAATTCCGAAAGCAACCATCCCTTGCTATTGTCCAAAAGCCATTTACCAAATTTGTATTTGTCCACGCGAACAGAAGGGAACCAAAAACAAAACATATATGCAAGAGTTACAAAGATTGATAGGTATTTGGTAATATTATGCATATGTGTGCACAGGCACTCATTCGAGTCTTTGGTTTTTGGCAATGCCCAATTAGGTGAGTTATGAGTACACAAACACGTATTTCTGTGAGTAGACGAGTTTGCTTAGGTTTTTCTTTTCGTTTAGTCAGGAAAAGAGAAATGCGCAACAAAAGTGAAGATGGATTAGAAATCAAGGTTGGTGAATTTTATTGATATTTTTAAATAAAAAAAATTTACTTTGGTTTCCTTAAAATTTACTTAGGGTACTGGTTTGTATTTTCAAAAGAAATATTATTATGAAAAATAATGTATCATATTGTGTAAAAAGTTTAGAAAGTCATCTTTCACCTTACGCTTGTTTTTCTTTTAATATGACTTACATCTACAGTCTTTTAAGGTTAAATAAAATAACAAATAATGTATAAAAAAATTAACTATTACATATATTTTTGGTGAATCTAATGGTATTCTCGTTAAATGTATGATCGTGAGGGATTGAGAGGAAAAATAAAAAAAGAAATTATAATTGATTGATCATGAATAGAATGAATGAATTAAATACAATAAAGAAAGAAGAGAGGTATTTACATACATGAGTTAATTAACTGGCTTATTAATGATATGCTCTAACATTTCCCTTAAGTTAGAATGCAAATATCGGGCATTTCAAGCTTGGTATAAAGGAACTAAGATGGTCCGACAACAAAGGGTTTACTCAGGATATTTGTAATTTGGTTAGCAGTGAAGACTGGAACAAGCTAAAGGACTTTAGCTTGGACAAGGCCTCTCACAATATGACAATCATCTCCATGTGTTTTGTTCTTTCATGAAAAATGAGATTGGAAGCTATATGCATTGCTGACTTGTTATCATAATACAACATCATATATTTTGATTAAGGAATGTTCAGGCCCTTGAGTAATTACATAAGTTATTGAGCTTCTAAAGATACAAAGTCATGGCCCTGTATTCATGAAATAAAGGATTCTTCTAGGAAGAAATAGAAACTAGAAACAGATTAATTGTTTGGTATCAAGCCATGAAGCCCGTCAGAATTAGTGAATCCTTTGAGTTTGAGATTAATGGTTGTAGAAAAGAAAAGGCCTAGTGCAAGAGACTTTTGATGTACTTTAGAATTTTAAGGGATGGTACTCAGTGGTAGGACAATTAAAGAATTGACTTAAGGAATTAACTACATATTTAATAGCCAGCCTTGTGTATGTGTAATGTATATGCGTTTCCCAATCAATCTTATATATATATTGATAGGTTAGGCATGAGATCCATAACATGCTTATGAGGTGTGCTCCATTGGTGTGTTACAAGGCTTAGCAGTTAATACTTATGTCTCTTCAAGCAAATCAAGAGCATATTTTCTCTAGAACAAGGTAATTCCCTTGTAGTATTAGAAACTTCAGGGCCAAAGACATACTTCAAATCTCCTAGATCCTTGATGCTAAAGTTACTATTGAGGAGTTATTTGATTTGTTCATATCTAAAATATTTGAGTTCATGAGAAGAAGATCATTATCATATGTCAACATAGTAGTGAGGACTTGTACTATGTTTTTTGTGAAAAAGGAATAGCCAAACTTAGATTAAGTTAAACCAAACTTAATAAGTAACTGACATAGCCTAGTATTCCATTAGGGATTTGCCTATTTGAGTGTGAGAATACTAGGCTATGTCAGTTACTTATTAAGTTTGGTTTAACTTAATCTAAGTTTGGCTATTCCTTTTTCACAAAAAACATAGTACAAGTCCTCACTACTATGTTGACATATGATAATGATCTTCTTCTCATGAACTCAAATATTTTAGATATGAACAAATCAAATAACTCCTCAATAGTAACTTTAGCATCAAGGATCTAGGAGATTTGAAGTATGTCTTTGGCCCTGAAGTATGTCTCACCAAACTTAGATTAAGTTTCTCAATAGTCACTTGAACGTCAGAGAATATTCGCAGGTGACGCCACCTTTTGCCCATCATCAACGCGAAAGCTTGGTGAGACGGACTTCCAGGACAACAAGACCGGTATCACCCACTGTGATATTGGATTATAATACCGGATACCCATTGTACCGGTGTATATATACTACTTTATAGTTGACTTTTATGACTGGTCCCATACTAGATCCTTGACCCCGGTCCTGACCAGTTCATTGGCACGCCCAGTGGAGCACAAAGCTCTTATCTTCCCCTTTAACATTCAAAATTGTTTTTGAAATTATTTTGTTGGACATGTTGTGCATTTAATCAATAAGCAACCAAGTTCCTTACTGAATAACTTCTTTCTTCATCAAGTTCTCTTTAATAGCTTACATAACATTTCATATTTGAAAGTTTTTTTATTGTTTAGCCTACACTTCAACCCTTTAGGAAAATAGGAAGAAACTTTATTTAAGATTCACAAAATGTTTTTTCTGGGCCACAAACTTGGTATAAAGAGATACATTCTTCTTGATCTTCCTAGTAGAAAGTTATTCTCTTAAAAGATGCTCACTTTTATGAACATCAATTTCCCTTTTTCAACTACTGATGCCTCATGGTCACAACCTTCCAACATTCCTCTCATTCAACCTTTTGATGAGACTCTTGATCTAACTCACCAAAACATGACCTACCTCTCCTAAATATTATCTATGATCATTCTCAATCTTCCATAAATAAAGTCATGCCTCTTAGAAAATCCAATAAACTAAAGAAAACCCCCTCTTACCTCTCAAATTACCATTGTAATCTCTTATAAGCTTTCACTGCTAACCTATCATCCACCACAACATATCTTTTATCTAACTACATATACTACAAAAAATAGTATTGATATCTAATTGCTTTAGATGTTAATGTTTTGCATCTGCCAAGGAGAGTAAAAGTATGATAGTGGTCATTTTTCTTGTAGGTCAAATGTTTCAAAGTAGTCTAAACCTTGAAATTAGGAGAATCTTCTAGCAATAAGGTTGGCTTTATGCCTTTCAATTGTTTCATTGCATAATACTTGCTCTTAAAAGTCCATTGGCAAAATGTTTGGTTGTTTTCCAAAGGGAAAAGTGGTAAAAATCCATGTCTTATTAGCCCCAAGAGCTTTTAAGTTCATTGTTAATTAATTCCTTCCATGATTGTTCTTTCATAGCTTGCTTATAGGTAGTTGGTTCAACAGAAGTTGATAGGTTAAGAATGAAGTGTTTTAAGAATTAATTTTTGGTAGTATCTTTATTTCAAATCAGCCCAAACCTCACTTTTTGTTTCGATCCATATGATACTTTGAAGTAAGGTTATATCCATGATATGGTGTTGCATCTATCTTAGGCAAAAAAGGGAGGATCCGTCGATGCATGTTTTGGAATACCGCCATTGACAAATCCAAGCTTGTTCTTGGACTTAAGTGATCATCGACCTGGGCCAAGAAAGGAATTCTTACCATTCAGTTGTAGGGAGACAATGTCGAATCTAGAATCGAATTCACCATGATGAAGAACCTTGGGTTTTGAAGAAGAAGAACAAGGTTCAAGAAGAAAGAAAATAAATCGAGGAGACGCGGAAGGTTTTCAACTGATACCTTGTTAAGCGAGTGATGGAGAGAGAATGAGAGGCAAAATGCAGAAAACAATTCTCACTGATTGAATAATGAATATAATGAATTGGAATACATTAAATTGAATTAGTTTGATTGCTTTGATTTTCGATTAATTTGTTTCTTATTTTTTAGTTCAGCTGTGTAAAATAATTAAATTGAATTAGCTTACACGTGTAGTTGGTGTTCGTTTTCGTGGAGCTCGATGCTCTTTTTCTTCTACCCACGTTAAATTCCGGTTTCATTTTCTTTATGTTCATTTTGTTAATACTAGCTAGCTAACTAACGAACGAAGGGAAAAGAAGACAAAAAAAATCACTCAGTATCTATTGCACAACAAAGCCGCAACTAATTCTACAGTTGTTTTGTTTTCTCTTTTACGGCTTTTGGTGATGATTGATAGTAGAAAAAGTGGAGGATGGTTTCACACATTGTGCAATTAAATTCTACAGTGACTACTACAAGGAACTATAAATTTTTGTGAAATATGTGAGTAATGGATGGATCCAAGGGTGAAGAAGGGGGCGTGAATGGTGCTGCAGCCCTTAATTCATTGTACCTGACGATGTCAAAATTGTGAAGTTTCATTAGGCGTTTCTGCTTGGTGCTGAAACGGCTTTGGTAGAAACCTTCAAAGCAAGGTTCTCTTGAGGTCCTAAGGAAGAAGGTGTAGCCAGCCATGAAGTAGATTGATGTGACATAGAAGCATATGGGCTCCATTACATCCCACGATAGCTCCCAAAATGTGAGCCTCATGAATGCTGCTGTTTGGGCCACTAGGAAGCCCAGCCCGGCCCATAGCTCACGCCGAACCAAGCTGTCCGCTTTGTTGTCAATAACTGCCTTCTCTTTCTCCATTTCTTCAAGTTCTTTTCTTCCTGACGCTCCCGGGACATGCATCAGGGCCTCGATGCTCTTTGCAACCTGTACCACACAGTTCAAACTTGGCTAAATTTTCTTTCTTTTTTTCTGTTTTCTCTTTAGTACACTACTTGGTTACAATCACGTTCAGGATCAAAATTAGTAAAGTAGGCAACCAAAAATCATGAAGAAAAAACTCTTCCAACAAACCGCGTATTTTTCACCTGCAGAAATGTATGAGGAGAAAAGAAAATATGGTAATAGCAAAGGACTACTTGTTACGATATTCCAGCTGCATACTCAATCCAGGCAAAAGAGTACTCATTTTCCTAATTTCACCCAAGCAAAAGATAATAGCCCCTCAGGAGTATTCTTTTGATACAAATAAAAATATTTTAAAAATCATGATTCTTTTAATAGTATAATATTACATGTTACTTGATGACTTTCTTTTTTGTTGATAAATTACTCGATGACATTTGAAATAATAAGATGGAGGTATATATATATATATATATATATATATATATATATATATATATATATATATATATATATATCAAAATCATATAAGTAATTTTGTCTTATATATTTTAAAAACATCTAAAAGTATACTTTTTAATTAAAAAATGTTATTTTTTTCGCTGATGGCACAAGTTGAATTGCATAACTTGTCAGCATCCTAAATTGCTAAAAGCTATCAAAAGCTGCCTACCCACTTGCCCCGTGAAATAAGCCCTTCTTTCTGCACAAATCACCGTCCTTCCAAATTCCAAAAAATAAGGGATTCAAGAATAAAAAACAGAAATCTATAAAACCTCACAGCTTACTTTCCGGCATAACGCGTATTATTCTATCCTACCAGCCCCTTCTTTCGGAACAATCCACCGTCCCTCCATATTCCAAAACTTAAAGGAATGAAATAAAAGACAGAAAACTTTTCCTTTTTTCAAGTCATTGATTAAATCAATTGGTTCCATCGAGTAAACTGTAAATTGATTAAATAAATGTTTAACTTAATTTCTTATCAGTTTAAGTATAATTTAATTTTAAATTATTTACTTAATCAAATTTAATAATCAATCCAACTTTAAAAATATTGATTCCAACTCACAGCGTATACTTAGTAACATAATGCATGCTATTTTATATTAATCCAAACCTTAGTTAATTTTTATGTCATCCAATTTGCTTATGCTAAAAATTTGTGTCACTTGTCAAAACAGCTATGAAAAGCTGTCTAGTGCTTACCACTTCTGTTTAAAATTAACATTAAAGCGGTACTATGTAATTATTAAATAAGTTTAACATAATTTTTAATATAAATCATTAATTTATATTAACAAAACTCGTTTGTAATTGAAAATTTACAACCAAATCACGTTTCGCATTTTAAATGTAAGTGTATAATATTTTTTAAGACACTGAAATAAATCCGAATTTGGATTAATAATACGATGGCACATAGAAGATAACCCAAGCTGTAAAAATAAATATTTTTGTGTGAATTCTAAAATAAGTTCTAAAATCATTTGTTGGATTTATTAATTACTAGTATGTATTTTATAAACCTCTAAACATTTATGATAATGAGTTGAATAGAACCAATCTCATTATAAAGCGCTTTATTTTATGCCGCCAGGCATAAATTGACATATCATTCAAAGTTATTTATTTATGTAATAATTATATCAAAAATCATAATTTTGTAATATTTTCATTAGCTTTTTGTTTACATATATGAATATTAAATTTTTTGTTTTAAACAAACGAATATTTTCTTTTGTTAACAAGCATTTCTTTTAAAATTTAATTATTATAATTATTAAATACTCTAATTTTTAGGATGATAATATTTTATTATTTATTTAAGTATTTTTCTTTCTTGACAAATTTTTAAATTACATACAATAATTATAAAATTCATAAATATTTCACTTGACTTGGGGAATCGGGGCAACTACCTATTCATCGAAACCCTTAAAAACAAATTTATTAATCATGGAATCAAATGATTCTTCTTCTGATTGCATTTTATCCTGCCAGCCTGCCATGTCCTTCCAGTAAATTTTAAACTCATTTTAAACCAGAAAGAAAAATAAGCAATTTACGAAAACATATCTCCAAGGAACCTTAAACTTACCCAGCTAAAAATAATACTACCGCCGGTTCTAAATATAAACAAATTTTAATGGATTTTTTTCCCTTAATATAAGCAAAATTAAACTTTCCCAATATTAAATGCTTGTTTACCAAATATGTCCTCATTATATATATTTCCAAGACTACTAATTTTTTATATAATAAATGATACTAAAGGTATTTTAGAAAATTAAATTAAATATGTGGTAACATTAATATAAATAACTACCCCCAACTAATATTGTTAATATGTGTTAAGTTAGGTATATTTGCTTATATTTAGAACCAGTGGTAGTACAACAGATAATGGAATTTATTTACGTCCAACATCTATAATTTTTTTTTAAAAAAAGTATCTAAATAATTTCTACAACATTAATGCCCTTAATAAGAAAAATGTTTTCCAAAAGAGATCCCAATTTTGAAAAAAAAAAATTCTTTTGAAGTGGTCCCAATGGAGAATAAGGTCAATCTTGCTTTCAGATTTAGTGCATGATTGGCTTTGTATTCCAAAAACTTAAAATCATAGTTCTGATAAAAACTGATAATTTTTTATCCAAATTATAACTAAATTTTTTCAAATGGAAAACCAAAAGCACTGTCCTCTGTATTAAGAAGAAGTAAAAACTTTAATAATCCCCTCTTTGGTGATCTCCCCCAAAGAAGGGTGAGGGCAGTAATAGGGTAAGAAAGAAGGGCTTTTTGGTGAAAAGCCCCAAATTTACCATCTCAAAGGTAGAAGAATCCTTTACACGTTTTACATCTGAAGAAACAACAAACTTACAATTTCCTGTGGAAACAAACAAAACAAATCACCACAAAACCTCATCAGATTTCGGCCGTCTCCAAAACAAATCGGTTCCTAACACTAATTTCAATTTTAAAACATTATTCGCAGATCGATAGATAGAAAGAAAGTCAGAAACCTATCTCGGATCTTAACATCTTATTCTCCACCATGACCCACTCTGTATCAACCCACACATTAAAACATAACCCAACACAACAACAAGCAAAGCAAATTAAACAACAATTAATTATTAATTAAACGCCGAAAATTTAAATTAGAAAGGAGGAAAAGAAATTAACCTGTTCGGGTCTGAGGAACACGACATCTCCTAATATAATCACAGACGCTGAATCGTCCAGCATCTTTGCAACCTTCTTCACTTCTTCTTGATCGGAACAATTCTCAGCGCAGATTCCAATGAACTCCGAATAACTTATGCAACTCTGCGGAACCTTCCGCAGCTTCGATTTCACCGTTTCGAGTTGCGTTGCCCGGAGCAACTTCCGCACATCGTCAACCGCCACGTTTCCTTTCTCCGGCGGAGCGAGACCGTCCAATCGGATCCGGTTCCTCGCAGTGTCCATCTCCCGGAGCATCTGGAGGATGTTGCCGGAAACCGGCGCCGGCGAACGGCTTTCCGGCGAGAACACAGCTCTCTTGTGGAGGGACCGGCGGAAGGTTCCGTTATCCCCGGGATCTGGAGCAATGTCACGCTTCGCCGTCGCAGAGCGAGCGATTCGAGATTGAACGAAGGAAGAAGAGGAAATGCGACAGTTGGAGAATTTGGATATGCTGAGGAAGCGCTGGGCTAGGGTTTTCTTGAACGCCATGGACTTAGATTAGAGAGAGAAAGTGAAAGCTCTGGAGAGAGAAATTAATGGTGTCGTTTTAATGGATTGGAATGAAAGATGTGTGGGGGGACTTTAATTTATAGGTGTCCCATAATAATGGGAGATAGTCATTGTTGCCGTTTTGAAATTTAATTAACACGATTTTATCCTTTTTATTTTATGTGTAGGCTTATTATTATAAATGAGTAATTGAGATTAAGTTTATGAAAAAGACGCGAGAATTTGGCCCGACAACGTCGGTGAGATATTAAACTTGAAGAAGGCACGGAGCATGTGAAAAACGAAGCGAGAAATTGAAATTCCACGTCGAGAGAGGGGCTAAGAGGTGTTTGGTTTATAATTGAAAAAACGGAATTGAGTTAAAATAAAAAATTTAAATATTAATATTAATTATTCACGTCGTTTGAAACAATCAAAACTCTGTTAACTCGTTTGATAAAAAACTCTCACAGCTCAACGGAGCTTTTCTCCGTTTGCAATTGGCACCAAGCGTCCTCTAAGATGTTTCTAGATGTCAAATACAAGGGTGTTTGGTTTGCAGTTAGTGAAACGGAGTTGAATTTGAGTGAAAAATTTAAAGGTTGATATTAATTTTTCACGTCGTTCGAGATAATAAAAACTTCGTTGACCCATAGAATTCCACTGAACAGAGAAAAATGGAGAAAAGCTCCCTTGAGGATGTACCCAAACGAGCTGTACATAGATAGGATTAAAAATGACTCCACTTCAACTTGCTCCAACAACTCAGTTTAACTAAATCAATTCTTTTCCAAAATTTCAAGTTATTTCTTTTTTAAAAGTAAAGATTTAAAGTTAACTTTTAAAAATTTATTAAAAACCCATTCCATACAAATTAAAATTAGGACAAAAATTAGGGTGGTTTAGTTTCTAACATGATATCAAAACTTGGCTAATATTGGTATTGCGTTCCTCACTCATGTTCAGTTTTGTAAAGTTGATTCATTAAATATATAATTTGATGCCTAAAGTGGAATGAAAAACCAGAGAAGTTGGACAGGTCCATTTTCTAATAAGAGGTTCATAACTGCCCGGGTAGGGATGCTGACTCAGTTAGAACCTGGATGGGGGCGTGCGACCTGCGAACTAACAAACAGTTGATTATTTTATTTTGAAAAATTGTTAATAAGTGTCTGTAGGGTACTAGATAAGAAAAAATAAAATTTTTTATATAAAAATGATTAAAACTTATTTATTTTGATTTTTATGCAATTCATATATAATTTTTAACAAAAAATTGTATTTTTATGTTTTAAAAATTGTTCTATATTTTATTGGTTAAAGAATCCTGTAATATGTATTACATTGTGTTGAGTGTTGGCACGGATACTTCTAATTGTATGTGTATATTGAGTGTAGTCAATTATTTTAAAGTTTATATAATATTCTGTTTGATTATTAAAAAAAGTTATCTAAGGAGAATTTTTTTATTTTTGGTTAATGGAAAAGAGAGAAAGAAAAGGTGGGCATCGTTATCTGATCCAATGGAATGGAAAGGAAAGATAAAGAAGGAAGTAAGCGAATTGAATAATTATTGAATGAGTTATTTTATTTAGAATACAAAAGTAGGCATGATTTGCATGGGAGGGAAAGAGATGAATTGTTTGGTTACTTGCGTTCACGAATGTGCCGCTGCTCCCTGGTTCCAAAAAACAAAGTATTGTTGCCTTGTAAACTCCTCGTAGCATTATAATGGGAAGGCGGAGGAAAAAAATATTCTTTAAACAAGTGTATTCCACAAATTTAAGAGAGTATAAGTACCCTTTTTTTCATGTTAACCAATTAAGCATAACATGTATTAATAAATTTGATTTTTATTTAATGAGTTAGATTTAAATATGAGTCAATTAATGAATCTGGTAGTATATTGTATCTTAGTCCCTACATAATTTTTTTAAAAACTAGATTTTTGTAACTAGAGTTTTTTAAGTAAATAATATTTTTTATTTATTATCATCTATGTTTCTAAATATAAGATTCTTTTACATAAAAGGGAAGGTTCTATAAAGGAAAAAGGGTTTTTTGGAGAGGTTGAAGAAGAAGAAACCCTAGGAAAAGAGTGTTTTTGAAAAGGAAGAAGATGATTCCAAAACTTAGGAAGTTAGAAACCTAATAAGAAGGAAAAAAACACTAAGAACCATCCCAAAAAGATGAATTAGAGGTTAGAGAGTGAAAAATCAAAGGAAAAACTAGATTTCTATCATGTTCATGGCCTTTGTAAGCCTGACGCGTAGTGTCAACCCTAACGTTACACGTGAGCCTCCTATTCTTAATATTTCCTCATTTTCTTCAACATTTCTTTGTAAAATCTTGTTGTAAAAAGATATTCATGTTCTAAATGAATAATCATGCATTTTTATTTATTTTTTTTGATTTACATTAAAGTCTTATTATAATTGTGATATATGTTGTAAATAATATTATTTTCCTAATAAAAAATAAGAAAAATACAAAGAAAATTAATTTAGATGAAAAGTCATAATAGTTTTGTTCCATCCCTTTGAAAATTTTACTTTCCTAATAATACCTTTTTAATATGTGTTTTATTATTAGAAGTGTTTTAATATAGATAAGATGTCTTGTTAAACCTTCATTCTTTTTTAGAGTACCCCGCAATAAAAAGGCTTTTGTTATGAAAATAAGTTTAATTTAGAAAAGACGTCTTGTTAATCTTATTTATTTTCAAAAGAAAAAAGAAACTTTAATGTTGTTAATAACCCACATTTTTTTTATTTGTGTCTCTAAAATTAATCTGGGCATAACACCCTCTTACTAAGGGATAGTTTAGGCAAGAATCCTAATTTAGAGATTTCTTTTTCCTCTTTAGTTATACAACATTCATTAGAAAATAATTTATTTATTGTTTTTGTTATTTTTTATTTTGTTTAATTTAAGAGGGATTAAAATAATTAATGATTATTTGAAATGTGCACGATCAATTTAGGGTAACCATTTTATAGCGAGCAGTGTAAAGTGTTAATACCTTCCCTACCTTTAAATTGACTCCTAGACTCAAGAATTTCATTTTACTAATAAGTGTCTCAAGAATGGTTTTCCCAATATTTTCCTAAACATAAATATTGGTGGTGACTCTATTTTTTCAAACTGTTATTTGAAAAGAATATGAATATTTATTTGTTTTTATAGCTAAACACTCATCGTGACCTAAGTTGTGACAACTGGCGACTCCTGTGGGGATAACTTTGATAGGCAAGCCCCTTAAATTGATCTCACATATTTTAAATAATCATTAATTATTTAATTCTCTTCGTTTACTTTTGTGTGTTTTGGTTATGGTTTCATTATTTTTATAATTTTATTGGTTTGAAATTTGTTTATTCCATGTATGTTTCGATATCTAACTTTAACCCTAGGGTAGAAGACATTGTTTTTGTGATATTTGTCTTGTTTTGTTTTATCTTGCAAGATGGGTAAAATACATGTATGGATGTCTCCACATACACTACACTCACAATTTGCATACACTTGTAAGTGGGGCTTTATACCTAGGCCCAAATAAAGCTTAAGATTAGAAGAGGTTATTAACGGTGTCATTTCAAACCTACGTCCTACTTGGCTATCGTGAAAACCTCGACTAGAGTGTGACTTATTTATGGTGTCCCATATGTAGTAGAATTCCTAATATTGTGGTCAACATCATGGATATGATCTTAGTTCTAGTGGTCTTAACTAAATAAATTAACCACCCAATGTGAGTTGTCACTGCTAGAAAGGCCTTGGACCCTGATAGTTGGCCTTCAGACAAACCCAATTTAGAGCATAGAGGGGCAAACATTCTCCTTACCTATGTACTCACCCTTTTTCCTTTAAATAAAATCCGTAGACCACTTGCACTTTTAAAGGATTTCTTTTTAAAAGAAAAGATAAAATAGTTCTTTCCCAAACAAATAACCTTCAAAGGGTAATCAGTCTATGGTTTCACATACATATTTTCTCTCTTTTCATTTCCAAGTAACAAGTTATGGGTTTCTTGGAAAAAAAAAACAAAAAACAGAAAATGAAAGTTCCTTTTTAAAGATGTTTAAGGGACCAATAACCTATAAAAAATTTTCAGCATAAGTGTTGTTAATTACTACTTCCTTTAGATGTTTTGAAAAGTTTTTTTAATGAAAAACTACTAAGAAAGTAGGAATCAATGAGGCGAGTCATGTTCATGCACCGACAACTATTTTCCTTTTCAAAAGTTATCTGGGGCTTGATAAGTATCTTTGGAAGGGAATATGGAAATTAATGTGGGACCCAATAGTGATGTGACCAAAATAGTCAAGTTAAGAAAGTTATTACATCCAAGAGTCTCTCTAATGCATGAACGTGAGTTTTGAGCGTGTGGCCAGCGTTGGAATGTTGGCTCTCTAACTTGGGGTCTGATTCATCAATTGTGTAAGCGTAGACTTATGCTGCATAACGTAGGTACACGTGGCCTTAAGCTTTCCTTTTTCCATTCCAACGTGATTATGGGTGTGAGTTCTGCGTGAACATGTTTGCTTTCTGATCTTGCTTTCCTTTTATTGTGTGAGCCAGTGTGGGTAAGTAGCGTAGATACGCTGGTGGATTCTTGCCATGAGCGTGTGAGTACCTTTGGACCTGACCCTGAAACATGAAATACCTAATCCTAGCGTAGGCATACTGGAGATTAATGTTAGCACGTTGAACTATTCCAATACATACTATATTTATCTTGGTCTATCCTTGCTTATGATTTCATCCTTTTTAATTTTTTTGCATAATAAGTCTTAAAATGATCAAATATCTATATGTTATTCATGTACATCCTGAATTCTAAAAATTGCATAATTATTTGTTATGTAAATAACTCATGAATTAATATTTTATAACTTAAATTACCTATATAATGCACAAATTATGGTCAAAGAAATAAGTCTTTTCAAGACTTATCACATCCCAAAACTTAAAATTTGCGTGTCCTCAAGCAATGTATAAAAATTAAAGCTATGCACTGATCCAAGTTCAATCAAGAATTAATCATGCACCATTTAGTTACAGCATAAGCATACCAAATCTTTCAATGCCACCACACAATGTTGAGTGCACTTCATCTTTTGCTTGGGACATGTGGTGATGACAAAACCTCTCATAATAGGTGTTTCACTCACACTCTGATTCATGGTCATGCACTCAATACTTGTAATACGATATATCAACATTAGCTTGCAATTATTCTAATCATTACAGAAATACAAGCACACACCATAGATCAATAGGGTCTTTTCAGGCTTGTAATGGGGCTAGACTCAAGGCTCAATTAGTATTTTTCTAGTCATTGGAAATGGTTCAGATGTGTTAATAAGATTATCTTGCTTTGGCCTCCAATAACTTCCTCATTCTTACTTGTAAACTTTTAGAAAGACTCCATTCTTTTTAAGAGAAGAGAAATGACCTTTTTAAATTTGGTTCTTATATGATTTTTCTAAGCTTTGCTCTTTCATTTCATCTTTTTCTCTATTCCTTTAGACTACATTTTCTATTTTTCTTCTTTTGCACCTATTTTCATTTGGATCCCTCTCTTTCTCTTAGATTGAAATTTTTTTTAGAGTCAAACATTTTTCAAAATTTTCAGAACATATATGCCAAACATACTCTAAGTGTTTGTTTTGTTGTGGGGCACACTTCCTTCCATAAACTTAAGAGTTGCTAATCCCTAGCAACCAACCAAAACAAGACAAGCCCTATGCACACATCATGGTAATGTTCATTTTTCTTAGACAATTCAAGGCTTGTAATGCGGGTTTATATAATTATATAGTAAAATGGCTTAGGCTCAAATTAATGGGTCAAAGGATAATTTTAATTGCAGGATAGCTTAATTTTGGCCCTGGCTGATCGTACAAAAATGGCCCTTATCATTTCTATGTGGTGACATGCATAAGTATAAGAAAGAACAGAGGCAAGTTCTATCTCCTTATCACATGCAAGTATACTCAATCAAGAAGAAAGGCTTAAAACTCATTAATGCATACAGTCAGCCAACCACATCCCCAAACTTAGAACAAAGGCATGAGTCTCAGATTGCTAGCCTAGATCAAGCATGCATATACTAGCAATTCAATGATAACACTCACAATTAATAGCCTTATACAATTAGAATAATGAACAACCTTAATCAATTAGTGAAATCTGAAACAAGCATCTAAGTTATTGGGATACATAGCCTCTAACTTATTTCATTGACCCTTATTTATATCTACATCTTTTCTCCTTTTGTTTTTATTAGATTTTCATATTTTTGTTTTTCTTGATTGCAACATGAGTAAGGTAAAGGGATAAGAACACTTACCTGCTTTAGCAATGCTTTCAAGTGCAGCAGAGTGTTACACGATTTACAATGAAAGAAATAAAATAAAACAAGTAAAATGAAACACGGTGGATGTACAATGGAATGAAAAACACAAACACATGAGACATTTTTTCATTACAGAAAATAGAAACTTCAGAATTTAACAATAAAGGTCTTGAACATACTAAATGAAATTACAGAATTCAAAGACAAATACAATGAAAACAAAATTACAATGAAATTTAGAAAGCAACACAATAAAATTAAACTCCTAATCAGCTTCATTTCCCTCTTCCATTTCTTCCTCAGCTTTCATCATAGGTTCATCTTGAGCAGCAGAGGTATGAATAGGTTGAGTGGGTTCCATTGGGGGCACAGTGAATCCGATTGATGCGAGCCATTGATCCTTATCAGTAGGGACCATAAATCTAGTGGTGGAGTCCAATTGGAAAGCAGTGCCATCCTTCTCAACAAAATATCATGGTTCATGACCATGTCATTCGTTCCCAACTTCATCCTTTTGATGACCTGAAGTTCATTCATCATGCTGGACTTAGTTGGCACAAGTGATTGATAAGGTTGAGGTCTAGGAGGTCTTGGCTCCCTCATTAAAGCATAGTCAATCTTGTCCCTGACTCACAGATTGTCAAAGGACCTCTCAATCTTTACCTTGACGCAGCCTTCCCCATGAATCTTCACCTTAAATTTCTTAGCAAGAAATGATACAATTGAACAGTAAGGAAGTTGTGCCTTTTTGTAACCTACTCTCACTATCTCAGATAAAATTAAACTCCCCAAATCCATATACAAGTCCTCCATCAAGCAATAAATTAAAATCATCCTTCTCTCTACAACCTTAATGGAATGAGCTATAGGTTGTGGAGAGGAAATGGTGTATTGACACCAAATCATAAGGAGGTCAAGAAGAGAATTTTCCTTACAAACTTTGGCGCTCCACCCACGGTAGTTTCGAAAGTGGTTTCCTCTTGAAAACAAACTTGAAGCACACAATCCATCATCTCCTTGTTGTCGGGGTGTGTAAAACTACTCAAAATCTTTATGTACTCACACTTTGCACCTTCAACAATAGGAAACTTCAAAGCCTTGCTAATGATCTCCGCAGATAATGAAATGGTTGCCTCTCTAACATGAGAGGAATAAAGGACCTCTTCGTCTTCAACATTGGCCTTAAAGTTTGCATAGAACTCCCTAGTGAGTTCATGATAGCCTTGGCCAAGTACCTTGTTGAAGTATTGTCATCCCCTAGATAACATTGCAGCACAAATATTGGGGTAAGGACATCAACCTATCTCGTATCACACCCTTTTGCTTGAACTGTATTTCGAAGTCCTTTATAGCCTTTGAATCATGAAAATGAGTCCAATCATAGTCCTCCCTATGCTTGGAATGCTTTCCCCCCTTTTCTTTCTTAGTTTTCTTGGGAGGGGAGGAAGTAGGGGTACTTGAAGTGGCCACCCCTTCATCTTCTCTTTCTTGGAGACTCTCTTTTCTTCCATGGCTCTGATTTTCTCAATTTTTACTATATTTCTTGATGGTCTTGTGGCCATTGGGTTCAGAGTGGAGGGGTATTTATAGTAGGTTTAGGGAAAATAAAAAGGCAAGATGAAGGGTGATAATGAGAGAGTGTAATGGAATAGATTAAGGGGTATTTAATGGGATTGAATGAGAATAAATGCAATGAATGGCCAAAAGACATTACCTTTTAAGTGGAATCAGAGTATCATGTCTTTTAAAGTCCAAAGAGGCACAAAGGGGCGTAAGAGAAGTAAACTTAGGGTTTGGCATGCTGGAACAGTTATATATATAGGCAGGAGACTAGCGTGAGTACGCTTGCTTATGAGCATGGGCACGCTCACCCATTTTCCTTGGCACTTGGCTTATTTTCTTTCCTAGTGTATGCACGCTGCTCATTGAGCGTATAGACGCTGAGGTTCTAAGTTATGAACTTTCAAATTTATTGGCCATCAGCATGAGTACGCTTCTTTCCGACGTAAGCACACGTAAATTTTCATTGTGACCAATTTACATCTTGTAGGTTAGTGTGGGAACACTCAATTTCTAGTTTGTAGACATGTGAATACACTCCTTGGTCAGTGTAAGCCCTAAAATGACTTAGTTCACAGTGTCTTCTTACGTTGGTGAGTGTGATTACATGTAAGTTGAGTCTCATGGTTCCTTTTCTTTCAGACCTCCAACGTAAGTCACATGCGCTAACCCACTGATTTTTATTGATATTTTTGAGAGTCACCCCAGCATGACTTTCGCTACTACCGCGTTAATACGCCAAATGAAGGCACAATGTTCATAAGTCCCTTATCTACACTTCACGTGGGCACGCTCAACCTCAATGCTGGTATGCTCAGACTCTGACTTGTTAGCTCATTACCCTACATAACCATACGCTTCTTAGCATGGGTACACGTGGTGGTGCATTCCTTGCCTTGTGACTTGGTACTTTGGCACACTTGGCTTACTATAGTACCTATAAAATAATGAAACCCACCAAATGCCAAGTCTTATTAGCCTAAAGGAAAACATATTCTTAACTAACATTTCAAATGTTATCATATTTTTCTTTTTACTCTCTTTCTCAATTTTTTTTCAGTTGTACATATATATTTTTTATATTCCTTATTTTCCCCTTTTTTCTTTCTTCTTCTCTTTTTTTTAGATTTACAGAAATTGAATTGTATCTAGGTTGCCTCCCAATAGCACTTCTTTAACATCACTAGCTTGACGTATATGGCACCTAAACAGGTGCTTGAAGAGCAATAAAGGCCTGCTTCCTATCAACCTCTCCTCCAAAATACATTTTCTGCCTCTGTCCATTGACCTTGAATATTCTAGTTGAGTCTGGTTCCCTTAATAACACAGCTCCATATGGATAAACTTCTTTAACCATAAATGGACCAGACCATTTGGACTTAAGTTTTCCCAAAACAACTTTCAGCCTAGAATTGAATAGTAAAACCTTGTCACCCTGTTCAAAATCATTCTTGACATTCCTTTGGTCATGCCATTTCTTGGTTTTCTCTTTATAAATAGAAGCACTCTGTTAAGCCATGAGCCTAAACTCCTCTAACTAATGTAGTTTTAGAACTCATTCTTCTTGAGCAAGAGAAAAATCCATGTTCAACTACTTTGTGGCCCACAATGTTTTATGTTCTAATTCTAAAGGCAAATGACAAGCTTTACCATATACAAGTTGGTAAGATGACATTCCAATTAAAGTTTTAAATGCTGTGAGATATGCCCACAAAGCATATTCCAATTTGGCTGGCCAATGTTTTCTAGATTTCTTACCACTTTCTCAAGTATTCTCTTTAGTTCCCTATTAGAAAGTTCAACTTAACCACAAGTTTGTGGGTGGTAGGGTGTGGCTATTTTATAAAGCACCTCATAATGACTAAGAGCCTTTTCCATCAGCTTGTTACAAAAGTGTGAGCCCTCATCACTTATAATTATTCTTGACACTCTATATCTGGAAAACATGCTCTTCTTGATGAACCTCAACTCCACTTGTGCATCCTTGGATTTTGTAGCAACTGCCTCCACCCATTTAGAGACATAATCAACAGTCACAAGAATGTATTCATTGGCAAATAACTTAGGAAATGGGCCTATGAAGTCGATTCCCCAAACATCGAATAGCTCCACAACTAGAATGTTATTCAAATGCATGCTTGCTTAAATAGACAAACCACCTCTGCTTTGGCAAGCATCACACCTCTAAATATGAATTTTTGCATCCTTAAATATTGTTGACCAATAGAAGCCATTTTGTAACACCTTAGAAGCTGTTCTAGATGCGCCATGATGTCCTCCATATCTTGAATCATGGCAGTGCCATAAAATTTATTCTTTTTCAGTTTCCGGCATGCATCTTCTGATTATTCAATCAACTCTAATTTTATAAAGGAATGGATCATTCCACAGAAAGCTTTTGCTGTCATGGAAAAGTGTATTTCGTATTTGAGAAGTCTATCCATTAGGCACTATACCTGTAACTTTGAAATTCATCATGTCTGCATACCATGGACTTTGTATTACAACCATCAAAATTTCATATGGGAACTTCTCTTTAATAGGCACTCTTTCAACTTCTCCCTCTAAGCGAGATAACTGATCAACCACTAAATTTTGTTTCCCTTGCTTATCTCTAATTTCCAAGTCGAATTCTTGCAATAACAACACCCATCTTATCAACCTTGGCTTCGACTCTTTCTTTGCAAGTAAGTATTTGATTGTTGAATGGTTAGTGTAAACCACTACCTATGAGCCAATTAGATACGACCTGTATTTGTCAAAAGCATACACGACAATAAGCATCTCCTTTTCAATTGTGGTGTAGCTGACTTATGCCTAATTTAGTACTTTACTTGCATAATAAATCACATGACTTAATTTGTCCTTCCTCTGCCCCAATACAGCTCCCACAGCAAAATCACTTACATTACACATCAATTCAAAAGGCATAGATTAATCTAGTGCTGCAAGGATAAGAGCTAAAATCAACTTCTTCAAATCAACAAAAGCCATAGAACACTCATCTTCAACGACAAATGAAGTATCCTTTGCTAACAAATTAGATAATGGCTTTGCAATCTTCAAAAAATACTTTATGAATCAGCGATAAAAATCTAGCACAACCCAAGAAACTCCTCACCCCCTTAATATTGATAGGAGGAGAAAACTTCTCAATAGTTTCAATCTTTGCCCGGTCTACCTTAATGCCCTTAACAGATATCTTGTGACTAAACACTATACTCTCTTTCACCATAAAATGACATTTCTCCCAATTGAGCACAAGATTGGTATCTTATCAAAACCTACGCCAAGTTACTAAGGCATGTCTCATCCTTACCAAGCACAAAGAAGTCGTCCATGAATACTTTAATGAATTTCTCCACCATGTCACTAAATATTGTTATCATACATAGCTGGAATGTAGCCATAACATTATATAACCTAAACAACACATATCAGTATGCAAAAATCCCATAAGGACAAGTGAATATCGTCTTCTCTTGGTCTTTAGGGTCAACCACAATTTGGTTGTACCCTAAATATCTATAAAGGAAGTAGTAATATTCATGACCACACAACCTCTCTAACATTTGATCAACAAAAGGCAATGGAAAATGATCCTTGCAAGTCACATCATTCAACCTTCCATAGTCTATGTATATCCTCCAACCAGTTGTGGGTCTAGTGGAAATAACTTCATCATTTTTATTCTTTATAATGGTCATCCCCCTTTCTTAGGTACCATCTGAACCAGGCTGGTCCAAGCACTACTAGAGATAGGGTAGATGATCCCAGCATCTAAGATCTTCACTACTTTCTTCCTCATAGACTCTTTCATTATAGGATTCAACTGCCTCTATGGTTGTACCACTGGAGCATAATTCTCTTCCAACAGAATTTTATGCATACAAAACGAAGGGCTAATCCCTTTTAGATTTGAAATCTTCCAACCTATGGCTGACTTGTGCTTCCTCAACACTTGCATAAGCTTACCAACAATCTCCTCATTCAGCTCAACACTTATAATCACTGGATAAGTCTTATTTTCACCTAAAAGTGCATATTTTAGATGATCAGGCAGAGGCTTGCGCTCTTGCTTCTCTTCTACCACTTCCTTTAACTTCTCATTCAGACTTTCTTTTACTTCTACTTTAGAATCATTTAACTCTTCTTTTTCAAGCAAGTTTAATATCCCTTGCTGTTCGTCATTTAATTTTTCATCCTCTTCATAAAAATCCTCTTTAAGGAAAGATTTCAATGTTTCCTCCTCATCCTTCAACAGCATAGGAGCTCTATACTCAGAGATATCTTCAATCATAAAGCAACCCATTCTCTTCATCGGATGCTTCATAGTACTGAATACATTAAACGTTACCTGTTCCTCTTGAACTCTTAGCATTAACTCCCTTTTTTCTACATCAATCAAAGCTCTCCCTGTAGCTAGGAAGGGTCTCCGTAAAATTAAGGGTATTTCTTTATCAGCTTCCATGTCCAACACTACAAAGTCTGTTGGAAATATAAATTTGTCTACTTTCTCTAACAAGCCTTCCAGCATGCCATGAAGATACTTAATGGATCGGCCCGCCAACTACAAAGACATCCTCGTTGGTTGCACATCACTAATGCCTAGCTTCCTCATCAAAGATAGAGGCATTAAATTAATGCTAGCCCCTAAATCACATAAGACACTTCTAACATGAACATCTCCTATTGCGTACGAAATAATGAAGGATCCATGGTTTTTAAGCTTCTGAGGTAACTTCTTCTAGATTATTGCTTTACACTATTATGTTAGTGCAATAATTTCATCTCCCTTCAGCTTCCTTTTCCTAGACAACAACTCCTTCATAAAGTTTGCATAAGATGACATCTTTTGCAAAGCTTCAACAAAAGGAATATTCATATGGATCTTCTTGAATACATCCAAGAACTTAACAAACTTCTGTTCCTCTAATTGCTTCTTGAACCTTTATGGAAATAGGGCTTGCTTCAACTTTTCAGGTGTAATCTTTGAAGCTTCTTCCAAAACTATATCAATCTTTTTTTTCTTTTCTTTACTTTCTTTTTATTTTTCATATTTTTTTCTTTACCCGCTTTTTCTGTTTCTTTACTCATTTTTCACTCTAATTTTCTTTTTCACTTATTTCCTCCTCACTAATTACTCTAATAGGCTAAGCCAATGTCTTACCACTCCTTGTCATAATGGCATGACATTGTTCCTTTGGGTTGACTTCAGTATTACCTGGAAAATTACCACTTTGCCTTTCAGCCAACTGCTTAGATAATGCCCAACCTGATTTTCCAAGTTACGGATAAATGTTTCTTAATTTTTAAAGCTAGCTTGAGTAACTTGGATGAATTATGCAAGCATATTCTCTAATTTTGACTTCTCTTTTGGTGTTTATGGTTGAGGTCGATTAACTTGAGGCTGAGGTTGACTTTGAGCTACACCTTGGTTTAGATGAGGGCGTCTTTGTCAAGAAAAATTTGGATGACTCTTGTAATTAGGATTGAAAGAGTTAGAAGGATAACTCCTCTGAATTTGTTGGCCTATGTAATTTACTTGCTCAGCTTGGCCATTGGAGTCACACAAGCCATTTTCATGATTACCTCCATAGAAATCACAGCTCAACATACATACTTAGCTTGGTTTCTACATCTCTGAAATTTGCACACTTAATTTCTCTAGTGCCTAAGTCATTAGCTTGCTTTGTGCTAGATAAACGTCTTGCACGTCAAGCTCCATAATACCTCTCTTCAGCACACTACTCCTTTCCCTGATCAGATATTCATTAGACACCATCACGTCTATTAATTCTATAGCTTCCTCCACGGTCTTAGTAATCAAGAACCTCTAGCTGAGGCATCAGTTAAGACTCGTATAGCTGGTTTGACTCCATTGTAGAAGATATTAACTTACTACATATCAGGAATTTGGTGATGAGGATACTTCCTTAAACTCTCTTTATAACGGTCCCATGCCTTCAATAAAGACTCATCCCCTCTTTGCTGAAAGCATATGATCTCATTCCTCAACTTTATATACTTTGAAGGATGAAAATACTTTATCAAAAACTTTTAAGTCAAATCACCCCATGTAGAGATACTCCCCCTTGGCTGACTTTGCAAGCATGTCTTGGCTCTATCTCTTAGGGTGAATGGAAAGAGGCAAATTCTAATTGCTTCATCAGGCACACCTTTCATTTTTATAGTGTCACAAATCTGTAAGAAACTTGCTAGATGCAAGTTACGATCTTCATAATCACTGCCTCTAAATTGCTCATTCCTTAAAAGTTGTAACAAAGTTGGCTTCAACTCAAAGTTATTCGCAGCTATAGGAGGCCTGAGAATGCTAGATTGCATCCCCTCATCTATTGGCCTTGAATAGTCACCCAAAGTCACTCTTCTTCTATTGTTCTCCATCTCAGCTTGCTCTTTCAATTTAACTTCTTTTCTCAATTTTCTTTCCAACTGATCTATATGCGGATCAAAAAGTAATGGTTTTTTTCCTTGTCTATTTCTTACTTGCATACAAAGCCTAACAAAATGAACTATAAACGCAATTCTAATTCTACTGTTAGTCTTGAATAGCAAATTGAAACAGAACAACTATAGATAAACCACTTAAAAGAAATTAAAAGTAAAATAACTACAAATTATCAATGAAATTGAAAAGGTTCAATCTAGTACCGACACAAGGATTGATGATATTAATCACTAATCCCTAGCAACGGCACTATTAACTTGATGAAAATTCATTGGAATTGAATTTTGATGGCAAGCGCACCAATCATTAAACTGAGTATATTTGTATCGTTTCCACGGGGATTGAGTTAATTACCTCAACCTAAGGCTGATACTATCTGAACCAAACAGAAATTCATGTAACACATTATATTTTTACTTTTTGCTATATTTTGATTTTTATGGAATTTTAGTTGAAACACAACAATAAACAAAAAAATGCAATAGAAATTGATGCAAATGACAATAATAGAAGTAGGTTGGAATCAGCTTCAGCATACAATGTCAATTAAAATCACAAGAACAAAGAATAAACCTTAGTTAACTCATGAAAAACTTCTTACAGATGAATAGTCCCTAATTCCTTAGGTGATTATCATTATTCCACTACCTATAAACCTTAATTCCTTAGGTGTTTACATGCATTGAAATCAATTGCGAAAATAAGAGTGAGCCCTAATTATTCTCTTAATGTCTTAGGCCTAAACTAATTAAGAGACAATTCGTATACCTGAGGCTTCAGTCATGATTTCTCTCTAAAGACCTCTAGATAGGCTCTGAATTTTCCAATCCAAAAGATGATGCTCACAATTGCCTTGCTCTGACATGAATTAATAAAGATTCAGCTTCAATCAATAAAGATTAATCTCCATTAAAGCTTTAGTAGACTTCAACCATGGAGATTTAGTTACACATCGAGGTAGGGAAGATGGACATAAATGAAGAAGACATGGTTGTGAGTAGACAGAAGGTGGAGAGAATTTTGAGATAAAATCTGAAGTGAGAGATTAAAATGTGAATTATGAGAAGTTGTGTGTTTAATTACACTGTAATATAACTATAAATACTAACTAGATTTAACTAATAACTACCTAATTATTAAAATGCTAAAATGTCCTTTAAGGACTTACACATAAATAAGAAAACTTAAATTAACTAAAGTCCAACAAATCAGCTTGAAACATTTGACTTCTAATGCATTCCCTCACATACGCGCATGACGACGCCATAGGGCGTATGCAGACGCTGGAATAATTGATCATGTGTGCATAAGCTCCAGTAGGTAGGAGTGAGTACGGTGATGGTCAGCGTTGGAACGCTGGCCCCTTGGGCTTGATCTGATGGTGAACATGCAAGAGAGTGTACCATAGGCATGGAAGCGCTGAGTCTCTGGTCTGAGTCAAGTATCATGGCAAAAACGCGTGTAACTAGAATGTGTGCTGGGCATAAGCACGCCCAGCCTCTGGAGAACCTTTCATAACTTAGCATATCCCTAGCATGGGCGTGCGCGGGAGAGCGTAGCCACACATGGGTTTTTGACTGCTTTCGAGTTCCAGCGTTGCCTTCAAGCGTATGGTCAGCGTGACTATGCTGGTTCCTTGATCCTTAAACCCGATTCCCCAATTGGTTGGCGTAGCCTTACGCTGTTAAGCGTAAGCACACATAGGCCTTAAGTCTCTCTGATGCATGAATGTGAGTCCTTAGCAACGCTAACTCTCTGACTTGGGGTCTGATTCATCACTTGTGCAAGAGTAGAATTACGCTGCATAGCGTAGGTACACGTGGCCTTAAGCTTTTCTTTTCCATTCCAGCGTGACTATGAGCGTGAGTTTCATGAGAGCACGTTGGCTTTCTGGTCTTGCTTTCCTTTTATTGTGTGAGCCAGTGTGAGTAAGCAGCGTAGATACGCTGGTGGATTCTTTCCATGAATGTGGGAGTACCTTTGGACCTGGACCCTGAAACATGAAATACTCAATCCTAATGTAGGCACGCTGGAGATTAATGTTAGCATGTTGAACTATTCCAATACATACTATATTCATCTTGGTATATCTTTGCTCATGATTTCATCCTCTTTAATTTTTTTGCATAATAAGTCTTAAAATAATCAAATATCTATACATTATTCATGTTCATCCTGAATTCTAAAAATTACACAATTGTTACATAAATAACTCATGAATTAATATTTTATAACTTAAATCACCTACATAATGCATAAATTATGGTCAAAGAAATAAGCCTTTTCAAGACTTATCACATCACAAAACATAAAACTTGTTTGTCCTCATGCAATGTCTGAAAATTAAAACTTTGCACTGATCTAAGTACAATCAACTAACCAATTAATCATGCACCATTTAGTTATAGCATATGCATACCAAATCTTTCAATGTCACCACACAATGCTGAGTGCACTTCATCTTTTGCTTGGGACATGTGGTGATGACAAAACCTCTCATAGTAGGTGTTTCACTCACACTCAGTGTATATGATTCATGGCCATGCCTTCAACACTTGCAATATGATAGATCAACATAAGCTTACAACTATTTTAATCATTACACAGATACAAGCACACACACATGGCTCAATAAGGTCTTTTCAGGTTTGTAATGGGGCTAGGCTCATGCTCAATTATTGTTTTTCTAGTCATTGGATAAGGTTAAGATGTGTTAATAAGATTATCTTGCTTTGGCCCCTAATAACTTCCTCATTCTTACCCCCAAGCTTTAAGAAAGACGTCATTCTTTTTTAAAGGGGAGAAAGGACCTTTTTAAAGTTGGAGTTTACATGATTTTTCTAAGCTTTGCTCTTTCATCTCATATTTTTCTCTAGTCCTTTGGACTACATTTTCTATTTTTCTTCTTTTGCACCTGCTTTCATTTGGATCCCTTTCTTTCTCTTTGATTCCAAAATTTTTTTAGAGTCATATTTTTCAAAATTTTCAGAACATAGAATTTTGATGAGCATATATAATTTAAGATAATCTTAGGGTGGGTGACTTATGTTGTTTGATGATGAAACTTCTTAGCGGCTTTTAAATAATATTAAAATTTTTGAATGTTTGATATTATAGTCGTTTTAAAGCGTATAGTTAGCACATTTGGACTCTAAATTTGATGGTTTAGGATGATTTACTTTCACTAATACAAAATAAGGCTTTTACACCAAGGATTTTACATCGGTTATAGAAAGAACTGATGTAAAAATTAGTGTAATGATATTTTTGTAAATATTTGATTTATTTACACCGGTTAATTAAAATAAACGGTGTAAAAAATAATATATACACTGGTTGCAATGTATATCCGATGAAAAAAGGGTTATATTTCACGTGCCCAAATTTAAGACCAGTACAAGATTCAAAATAAAATCCCCTGTCAATTAGAAACCCCTTTCCCCCGTACGTGGCTCTAATTTCTCTCTTCTCATTTTGAAAACCTTACCCTATTCTCCCTCTTGAAAACCTTACTCTCTTCCATCCTTCTTCAGCCCCATGGGAAAATCTACTTTTCAATGCAAACATAAATGCCTAAGCTCTCCAAGTTTCGTAGACGTAATAGGTACAGAGTTTCCACCCTCTTTTTGATGATAACAAGATACCTAAGAATCCTAAAGAAAAATCAAACAACCTTCTATTGCAAGCTTTTGCTATTGACCTTTTTTTTCAGGTTTAATTATTTTGTGTTTTCTCTTTCCTTTATTTTATGAAATGTAGATCTTTTAAGTTAATGTTCTGATGTATTATGTTGTATGTCTTCCTCTATGCTCCTGTCCAGAGATTAGTAACGCGGTGTGGAGGAGGAGCTTTGTTTATTGCTTCCATTTTGAGATTTGGAGTATATGTGTGGTAATGAAATAGGCGAACCAAACAAACGCCTTTGAATTTAGTCCATCAATGCAAGAAAGTACTGCGCAAGCCTTTGAATTTAGTTTCTTGCAAATTTCCTACGAATTCCAATCCCTGGGAATAAGCATACATGTTCAACATTTCCTGCAAAAGTTTCTTGCGAATTTTCCATAGAGAAATGCACATGAAAAAAACGCTACAAGTGTTGCCCATTAGGGATCTTTTTGGTTGCTCATAGCAATTAAGCATCTTGATTATATATGGTTTTTCCTTTAATTTTGCCTTAGATTTAATTTTAGTCGACCAACTTTAAAGTATCTCAAATTGATCCCTATATAATAATGTTTTACTTCTAAATGTCCATTTTCTCACTTCTTAGAGGAATAAGAACCTTTCTTCATTTTTTGTTACTTCGCATAAGATTTAATCTAGCAGTAAACAAGGATCCTGGCTATGTTCAGTCTAATAGTTAATCAAAATATGATGTGATTTAGAAGTAAATCATCTCCAGCAATTTTAGCGATATTCCTTCTCAATGCAGGTTTGGTCAAGTTATATTCACATGAAAGTTTTAGGTTTCTGCGTCCATTCATGTACACCACGTTACAGCTTTTTTATCACAAAATTGTCACTCTAACGAAGACTGGCTAGCTATTATTCAGTGTGTTAGTGTGTTGGCAGCATCAGTCTCTATTTTGGTCATCAAATAAGTCACCTTTACATCTTAGCAGTTTCAAACTCGAGTGTTGCAACAATAGCCATTGTCCAAGAGTATAAAACAATTCTAGGGAGTAAAGTTTTATCCCACATAATGAAGCCATAGCCCTGAATTCTTTGCAAATTGAGTGTATCTTTTATGATAAGCACAAAGGGTAAATCCATCATATTATCACTAGAGGCACATAATAACTTTGCTATCATCAGGAAGCAAATTCAGTACTTTCTCCTTTTCCATTATCTTTGTGAGATCGATAACACATTTTTATTTTCATCAAATGGTCCAAGCCAGGCTTTCTGAGACTTATTGCTGTAGAGAGATGCACCTTTTTTCCTTTTGATTACTGATTTGTAAAGATTATGAGATTAAATGAGTGAAGGTAAGATATTATATATATATATATATGTATGTTATCATATATATGTAACCATGCGTGAAGTTTTTTGGGTGTTTGGAAGAGGGAAAAATAATAATGGTGATTGCTACTATAGCAGGCACAGGTTTGATTTTGAAGGTGTATAACATCTTCAATTTGATGAATATTAATTTGACTGAACATGTGGTGGAATTTGAATGATAATAATAATGCAGGGGTTTTGCACCTTTACAGTTCCTACCATGTCTTTTTATGGTATGAATTTGAAGTATCTTGCATTTGCTGTATAGTTGACTCATTTGAAGGTTTAAGATTTGAACGACAATAATGGGTTTTTTCCAAATAATGGTGATGGGCTAGAGAAACTATCAAGTTAAAACATCCTGATAGCTGAGAACCTTAGCAGCAACACAACATGTATTAGACTATTAGGATTCTTATATCTCCTTTCTATTTCAATGCATCCAAAAATAACCCTTGAATTTATTATTCCTTCATGCTATGCAAACATAAAGCCACCGTTTCAGAAAATCAGATTTCGAGACATAAAACTTGATAAATCTGCACAAATTTCTTTAGCATCTTAGTCTCAAACTTACTCTATTCTCAAACCAAATCTACATACAACACTCTTATCATAACTTCTAAAGCAAGAAGCAATACTAAATCTTATCATTTTTTCTTTAATAACACAAGACCGAAACGTGCCTCAAGCAGTGGTATTGTAAAATCTCTTTTTTTGAATTGAAACAAATCTAGAATTTCAAATATAAAACAATCCTAGTCTATATATCGTTGTCAGTTAGGGGAGGGTCAAAAATAAGGGTAATCTAAGATATCGATCGTGTATTACTGTGACTAATTCATTTACTAACTTGTAAGTATCAAGAAAAAGTACATAATTTTAATTTGACTAGATTGTATTCAATTAACAATCATTAATGGTGATGGGGATCTTAATTATCTTCAAGTTAAAGTTATCTTGCATAAAAGTTCTGGTTAATTATGTTATGCATGTGTGTATTCAGAGTTCAGATTACATGTTATGGATGATTGTGGCTTTTCTGACACATTAGAGCCTATAATGCAGCAATTAATTAAATTATCATATTAGTTATAATTATTTTATTGAACCAGGCATTCAAATTATTGCCAAACGTTAACATCAGTTGAAAAGACTATTTTAACTTGTGATCTATTATCTATAATTCAAGTATTAATAATTAATGCAGTTATGTTAATTCGATAAAAAAAAGAAGTTGCTTACTGTTAAGAATGGTGTTATATCTCTCAACTAAAAAGGTATTATCAAAACTAAAAAGAAATCTATTTAATAATACCAATAGACTTTTTTTAAATATTTTATAAGTATTAATACCAATAGACTTTGATGCTAGCTGTTACATTAAAAATTTAAAACCATATATACAAAGTTGAATTATAATTATAGCCTATTTGCAATTTGATACTTATTTTCTTGCAGGTTTTAAGGTGGGAACATATTCCGGGGGAAAGCTGTGGTCATCTTAAAAAGGAAAAATAGGTTTGCTGAGCTTGATTAGATCTATTAGAATATAAGCATTATTGTTTTCTATTTATGACCCAAGGCATTAGGCCTAAGTAGGTGTATCTTGTATACCTTTTAGTAGCCTAAAAATAACAATGACAACATTTGGGACATCTAATTATTAACATTATTTTATTTAGATTTATAGATTAATAACCATCATTTTTAATAAAATTAGGTATCTACATGACTTGTGCAAGAAGAAGGGACTCATAGATACTTATGGATTCATTGATCCTGTCTTTCTTCATGACAAAGGAAGCAAAGAGGAGGAGATACAAAACTACATTCAAGGCAGATTAGCCGAAGGAAAATTGTGCTACCTTGCACCATATTTTGTTGATTCGTAAGTAATTTGGTCCTTTGCTAATTGTTTAAATTAATCTCATGAGTCATTACATGTTTTGTATCACTTTATGTAGGGCTCATTGGCAGTTGATAATAATCTATCCAAAACAAAATGTTTGTGTGCCGTTGTACTCAATAAAGGGTAAATTAGGCAAAAAACTCAAAGAGCTTCTACAGCTATAAGCGTTTGCTCTCAATTCTGAATGTGTTTAGCAATTATCACCTTATACATGCATGTTATTGTAAGCTTGTAGAGTTATAACTAGTTTTGTATTAAAATGAATTTTATCACTTACCTATACTAGCATCTCGGTTGTTGCAAGGTTGCCACACAAAAAGTTTAAAACCTCTTAAATAGATCACTCAATCTGTAAGTTATATATCTAAATTGTCATTTGTTTGGTTGTGATACTTTTCCCCCCACATGTATATATTAATTTGGTGTTATTTTTATAGTGTGCAACACAACCACTAGACAACATGCAATATGAATTTTATGTAATGAAACATATATTGGATATTATTTTGGCAAACATTCTCGATTCATAGGACAAGTTAATTTTTCAACCATGCCTTAATAATAGACATTCAACCAGGGAAGCATATTAAGTGTGTATATGTTGTGATTAATCGTGTGTATTTATGCATTTGTTCAATTGTTTCTTTGTGGTTATTAAATGTTCTTGCTACCAATGTTCTTATTAAATTTTATAGAGATTCGATCTAGAACCATTATTTAATGACAAGATTAAAGATACTTAGAAGCGTTGGAGAAAATATTTATTTGAGATTGCAAAACTCTAATTTAAATTTATGGATTGGTTAAATTTGTAGATGTTTTTTTCTTCTAGATTATTAACATTACATTATGCATGAATATATTTTGGTGTGTCTGTTGACCTCTCTGTTTTAATTTTTATGTTTATTTTATGACATTGGTGCTTGGATTAAAACATGACATAAAAGTTTTGGATTCTTGATGTTGGTGATTAGTAACATAATTGATATTGTTAAAGTATAGTGGTTGATGATTATAATCATTTAATCCAAATTGAAATTGATCATTATAATTTGAAATTGGCATTAAATTAAAATAGGTTTGAAAAGCAAAGAAAATAAAGGGAAAACAAAAAAATAAAAAAATAAAAAGAAAGGTTTTTTACATCGGTTATAGAAAACTAACTGGTGTTAAAATTAATATTTATGTACCGGGTAGGAATAGAAAACTGGTGTAAAATAGGCTAAATTACACTTTTAGTCCTCTAACTTGTAAGTTTTTCACAATTTGGTCCCTCATTATTTTTTTAAATCAATTTGGTCCTTCCATCAATCCAGTGTTAACGCCGTGTGTGAGTGCTGCTTACATGGAATAGAGAAATTAGAGGTTTCCAAGGAAGGTTTCCTCCATTAAACCCTGAGTGAAGGTCTAGGGTTTTATAATTTGACATTGAAATTGGGAGAAAATTTGAAGAACCTGAGTTCCTACTTCGAATCATCCATGATGGCCTACTCTAGCGGTTCTGTGTTCAGTAATGGAAGCAACATGACATGAGCAGATTCTCCTTATTGTGAATGTGTGGGGTACCATAAAGCTGTGCTTTGAACCTCAAAAATGAGGATCAACTATGGAAGACAGTTCTGGGGGTGTAGAAAGTACCGGGTAAAGTAATTATTTGTTGGTCATGCCTTTTGTACTTGTGACAAGTTAAAACAAGATTGACAATCCTTAATGCTCTGAATGGTGTTGTTGTAGGGTGTAGCAGGTGATGGGAGTTGTAATTTTTTCCAATGGGTTACAAATGTTGCTAAAGCTGAGAAGGATTTTTTGATTGTTAGACAAAGGAAAAAAATAATTGCATTGTAAAAATCTCTTATGGAGTCCAGAAGATGCAACAAGTGGATGTACTGTGTTTGTGTGTTATCATCCTTATGTAATGTGTGTGTGATCCTTTTATGTTGGACAAGATAGTGGGTTTAGTGTGACCTTTGTAAGTTGTTAATTTTCAGTTTTTAGTTTGACTGAGATTGTAATTTAAGTTGTTAAATTGAGTTGTTAAATTGAAGTTTGTATCTTGAGTATGTTAATCGAGTTATTAAATTGAAGTTTGTAATGTAAGTTCTCAAATTGAGTTGTTAAATTGGAGTTTGTAATTTAAGTTCTTAATCGAGATGTTAAATTGGAGTTTTTAATTTGAGTATGTTAACAAAAGCTGTTAAATTAATGTTTGTAATTTGAGCTATTAAATATAATTTCCAAACATCACCATTTACAAAAGACAACATTGTTCAAAATGCACTTGGCCGATATCAAAATAGTACGACGGCCTAAATCAACATCATTACAATTGTCTAATTCAAAATATATATAACGGTCTTGAAAGAAACAAAAATAGTGAAATGTTTCAGTTGTTCTTCCTCCTTGGTCTTAGCTTTGGCCTGAGTTGGGGTGGAGCTTTATAGGCAGCTGTTGTTTGACTGTTGGAGGTTTGTTGGGTTTGGGTTTCCTCTTATGGTGGTTTGGATGGACAGGTAGTCTTGTTGTGGCCCGTTGCTCCACATACACTACATTTGCACTTCAATCCCTTCCTAGACATCCTTATGTCATCTTTCTCACTCGGGTCCTTCCTCCTAGACTTTTTAGGCCTTCCAGGTTGTCTCTTGAATGGTGGAGGTTGTAGAGGGTTTGTCTGGACGGTCTCCTACATATTTTTCCCACAAGTGGGAAAGATTATCGGATTATAGCAGTTTCCATACGCTTATTTTCTGTATATTGCAGGGATGTAGGTGTCTGGACTTTTATTGAACTGTATCATACATGTAACTCCATGGTTGCAAGGTATTCTTGTCAGTGCCCACCTCCTGCAGTTGCATTCCCTAGCTCTTAAATCCACAATGAATTTATCATCATGCCTAATGTGGTTCACCTCGTATACGCTGTTCCCTGACCACCTACACATGAAAATATCATTCTTTAATTTCAAACAGCCACCCAATTTTCAAGACTATGAAAGTACAAAAATGAAAACATCATTAACCTGACTTGGTACACATTTGCATATAATTTTGACTTATCAATCTTTTGTTTGATCCTTGGAAGGATATCATCAGTGAACTGTAACATTTTTGCCTTGTTATTGGCCTATATTCCCATCAAATAAGTCTTAATATCCTCTAGCATAGTAATGATTGGTTTCTCCCTTGCTTTAACAATGATTGAATTGAATGTTTCAGACATATTATTGACCAAAACATCGCACTTAGAGGTATATCAAAACCTTGACTTGCTCTAGTGTCTAAGAGGTAGCCTAATCAACTCCCTATAGGCAGCATCATTGATCTCCTTCATTCCCAACATTGTCCTCTCCCATGCCTGTGTGTATGTAGACTTAGCTGCCCTCCACAATAAGTCCTTCAACTATTTCCCTAGGTGCCTCTTTCTAAAGTTGTTGTTCAGATGTCTTACACAGAACCTCTGATCAATACCAGAGATGATCTCTTCCAATGCATGCTGCAAGCCCTTAAAATGCAACATCTTAGTAAGTTAGAGGACCAAAGTAATGTTTTTAAAAAATGAGGGACCAAGGTGAAACCCACAATAAACTGGTTTTTAATGGCAGATAGGAAAATATGGTCGGGGTTAGACATCAGGTATGAATACTACAGGTCAGGGTCAATATAATGCACTCAGCATGGGTTCAGGTCAGGCCAGTCTGATGCAGGGATATACAGGCCATGGTTATGTCAGGGTTGGTTCAGGTCAGGTTATGTAACATTATGTATATTAGGTTCAACTTATTGTGCAGGCCAGGGTATGCAGGCTGGGTAGGTTAACATGGTTCATTATTTGTAGGTCAGGTTCAACATTATAATTCAATATGAAACTTATAATTTAATATGCAACATTATGTAAGTTCGACCTTATAATGTAGGTTCAACATTATAATGCAGGTTCATTATTATGCAGGCCAGGTTCAACTTATTATGCAGGCCAGGGTATGTAACATTATGCAAGTGTGGGTATGCAATAAATCAGGTAACATTAAGCAAGCTGTCCAGGTCAATATAATGCCAACTTGAAACACATACCTTCTATTGGTCAGACATTCATGTAATGCCACTACAGCCACTGCAGACCTCTGAGCCTCCCAAGTCACCAACCAATAACTCCAAAAACCATCTCCATGACTCAGTGTTTTCAACTTCTACCACACAACTACAATTGGTAACATTTGATCATTTGGATTTCTACCCACTGCACTGAGGAGTTGCCCACCAAATGGTCCCTTCAGAAAACAACCATCTAAACCCATAATTTTCCTACAGTGCTTAAAACTCTCCTTGCAAGCCTTCAGACAGACATATAACCTATGAAAAGTTGTGGGACTTTCTCTTGGAACATCATCACTTACTCTGTTACCCTCTAGTAGTTGGTTGCACATTCAACTTGACTGTTGAACCAGGATTGGACTTTAGTAAGGCATTGCAGTAGTTCCATAACTCAGTGTATTGTTCACTGTAGTCCCCATCCATAATATCCATGGTTGCTATTTTGGCCCTATAAGACTTGGACTTGCTCAACTTTTCATGCTAAGTTTCCTTGGCCTTGTTGTATATATCCTGCAGTTTCATTTTTGGGTTCTCAATAACACCAGTCACCAAAGTTTTAGATAACCATTATGATCCTTAACTGCCATGTTTCCTGACCTGATAACTTCCCACAATACGTATAGAATTCACATCCTTCAATGCACCTCACCCTCACCCTCTTCTTATCATTCTTTTCAAACCTTAAATCTTCCCATTGGCAATAGCATATGCCACAATAGCTTCCTTAAACTGCTCCTTGGATAAAAACACAGTTCCTTTCTCCCAATGTAAAACCTCTATATTTGTGGGCATCTTGAAAGTTGGAAATAATTCATCTTCACTATCTTCAGAGTTACCACTATACAGTTCATTAGCTCCACTTTCTAATTCAAAGTCAGATTCAACCTCTTTGCATTTGCCTTTGCTTTTGTTTCTTTTAGAACTGGACCCCTCACCCTTCATGTATGTACTTGGGTTAACCGTCCTTGGGATTTTCTTCCTCTTCCATTTTTTTTCTCAACAGGCTCTGTATTTTTCTCCTCAGTAACAAAACCACCTCCAACATATTCATCACCTACAATAGGCTCATCAGTTCATTGAACATCTGCATGGTTAGCACTTGTAGGCATCACACGGCTTTGTTGACAACCACTCATCACATCATCTTCATCAACCCCTTCGTCATCTGAGTCTTCAAAATGTATTTCCATGGCACTATCCTCTTTGTCCTCTGCTCCTACAACATATTTACCTTCAACTGTTTCATCATGCCTGTGATCACCCTCAACATCAACACCTTCAACATCTATTTGAACACCCTCAACATCAACACGTTCAACATCATCTTCATCTACTTGAACACCTTCAACATCTACTTGATCACCCTCCATATCAACACCCTCAACATCTACTAGATCATCATCAACGTCAACATCATTTGTTTTTTCTGGTCCAGTTAAGTCTAGAATAACCTCTAGCACATCAAGAGGGTGCACAACAAACTGCTGAACTTTCCCCTGACAGTGTGTAACTCTTGCCATTTCTAAACAGCCTTGATCATCCACCAAATATTTCAAACCAACATCAAAATCCTTGCCTCTAATTCTGTACCATAACTGTTCAATGTTCACGTACCCCATGTCTTTTACTATTCCTATAACCTCAAAATAACTCCATCGGTCTTCATCAATATCCCATTCAGAATCTGAACCACCAATGTACCCTACCTTCTTTCCATTATCTTCAACAAAGCTCCCACCATGAAAAATCTCCAACTTGAAATGCGAATTCACCCTACAAAAACTATGTAAAAGCATACTAATTTCAGAATCTATAAAACCCTACAAAATTTATAAAATAGGTTCACATGAACACAAAAACCCAAATGTTAATGTAAACCCTATACTCAACCCTACAAAATATTTTCCAGGAACTCACACTGAGAACTTGCTACAACCATGTTGAACTAACAACAATGACATTGGTACTGAAAATGAAGTAGGATTACAGTGCATACCTTCAGAAACTCAGTGTTGAGCAATACCACGACAACACAAGAACTCCCTTTGCCTAGGTCACCCTTCCAACTCCTTTACTTGTAGCTTAGGTTACCCTTCAGACATGTTATACTAAGGAAGACACGAAGAAGACGATGAGACTAATTCGAAAACATGTATTGGGTCATTTTTCCAAACGTCGTCGTTTTGCACAGCCCAAGCGGCTCACCAAGTAAATGAGTGACACATGAGCATACACGTCAGTAACCATTACCACGTAAGCAGAACTCACACACGGCGTTAACAAAGGATTGACGGAAGGACCAAATTGACATTATTTAATAAGTTAGAGGAACAAATTGATTTAAAAAAGTAATGAGGGACCAAATTGGGAAAAACTTACAAGTTAGAGGACTAAAAGTGTAATTTAGCCTGTAAAATATCATATTTTACACTTGTTGGTATGAAAAGGATAGGTACAAACAATTTTTACACCAAGGGTGTAGAAAATGACCGGTATAAAAACATATTTTTACACCGGATATGTTTTAAAAAACCAGTGTAAAATAACATTTCTACACCGGGTGAGTTATAAATAACTGGTGTAAAATATCTTTTTTACACCGAATGTAAAATTGCATATTTTTTACACCTGTTGGATCTACTCGGCTAACAACTGGTGTAAAATATAAAAAATAGCCGGTGTAAAATCCTTATTTTGTACTGAGGTTTATTTAATTCTATATTTAAATTTAATTTATAGAAATTTTGTTTTTAAAAAATAAAGTTAGCATTGGTTGTAGTCCACACTAAAAAGTCATATTTCATAGCCAACACTAATTTTAGAATATAGCAACACCTTTATTCATGTGTTAGCATGAACTCAAGTTGAAGCTAATGTCATTTCTACATAGGTTATATTGGTCCAATAGCCAATGTTGACAATAATTGCACCATCAACATCCAATTTAACTTACTAACATAAGCTATGGGTTAACACTAACTAGCTAAATTCTTGTAGTGTTTGATATCTTCCTTCATTTTAATCCTCCAAATGCTTTCTAACATTGTTCTAACACATACAAACTAAAGATATGCTCTTTTTATTTTTTTCGTTGGCTATTCAACATAAATTAATAAAGGTAAAAATTTTCAATGTAAAACAAAAACATGTTTATTAATGTTTCATTTCTTGTACCTTCCTGAAATATTTTATACAAAACCACATATTATGGCTACCAGAAAATTTAACTTTTGTGAAAAAAAAATTGTTATTCATTATCATTAATTCTCATCTCATTGTTGTATTATAGTCACAAATTCTAAGTTTTTTATGACTAGTATAATAATGATATAAAATTAGTCACCATCACTAGTGCAAAATGCATATATAAGGATGAGATATAAGCACAGTTGAAAGGTAAACGTGTTAATAAAACGCTCGGTGGCATTTTTGAAAATTTTAGGAAAACTTATCAACACAGTCATCTAGTAACCATGTTTGAAAAAATGTGGTGGTATTTTTGAAATTATGACCAAGAAATATGAACACGGTTCCACGAGATAACCATACATATAGGTAGCACAAATACTAACCTTTAGGATTTATTTATAAACATGGTTACTGTGGTAACCGTGCCAATATCTCTTAACTTTTGACCTTAAGACTTATTTATAAACATGGTTACTGTGGTAACCGTGCCTATATCTCTTAACTTTTGACCTTTAGGACTTATTTATAAACACAATTACTATAGTAACCGTGCCTATATCTTTTAACTTTTTCCTTTTATTTTTAGTTCTAGTAAGTCACGTAGTGCTATTCAAACCCTTTTTCTCCAAAAGCTTTCTCCCTCATTCTCTCTTGTTTCCCTACGTTATTTCTCTGGTAGGTGTCTATGTTGTCTCTCTATTTCTCGTGCGCCATTGATTTTCTTTGTTTTTGTGCGTTGTTTCTCTTGAAAGTGTCTCTCTCGAAGGTGTCTCTGCTATTTCTCTATAAGGTTTAACTTTATTATGTGTTGTCTTCTTCTCTGTGAGTAAATGGTAATAATGTGAGTACGCTTTTGCAGGTTTCTCTCTATTTCTCACGCGCCATTGACATTCTTTATGGAGGTTATCTCACCACCGTGCTACGCAAATCCTCTCTTCTTTTGTCATTCAAGTATGTAAAGCATTCCTCAATGTGCCTTACTTATTGTTTCTATTTCTGTTTCTCTTGTTGTTCATGATGGGTTTAAGGTTCATGATGTGTTGTTAATATAGTTCAGACTTGTTTGTGACTTTCTGAAATTGACGTTGATCATTTGGAAGGAATAATTTTTTTTGGTTTCATGATCACTATGCAGTGGTTCGAATTTGTTGTCATGTGCCAGGGAATAGTGTGGTTTGCTGTCATTTTTTGGTTACAACATAGACTGGATAAACTAAATAGAAAAGGTAACATAGGCTAGAATATAGTGTGGTTTGCTATCATTTGGGGGATTTAGATAGAAAGGAACAATAAAAAAATTTAGTTGTAACATGAAAATTCGCAAATTTATACTAAACAGAAGTGTAACGCGAAAATGCCATAGTGAACTTGAAAATTCACAAATTCATACTAAAATGGAGTAGATGTAACACGAATATTTAATATATAAATTACAGGTATAATTTTTCCAACAAATAGATTTATATAAGAAATTTTAATATTTAATTAAGATAATTAATCCTATAGTTTCCATCTAAATTAATAATTACTTGAAGAACCGGGCTTTGATGTCACTTTGTTATGGATACTAATATCACTAAAATCTCAATAATTATACCAGGAATAAATAAAAATATGGATAATTTTTTTGTAATTTTATAAGATTCTAATATCCCTGGTAACAAATATTTAAAATTTAAACAATAACTAAATACAAATAAGTCCATAATTTAAGAAACGAAAATACATTTTAAAAATATAAAAGAATGCCAAAAAAATCATTCTTTAAACTAAACAATTATAAACCTTAACCCATCTTCTCATTAAAATAAAGATGTTTGAGTGGTATTTAACAAAATTTCATGTTTCTTTATGAGAAAACTATAAACCTAAAGTTTGATTTTCAAGACTTACGGATAACTATCCAAATCTTTTAGCACGCCGACTTTGGTGAATAACAATATTTTTTAAAATGATGAAAAAAACAGAATATAATTTACCCTAATATAAATTAATAATTATTATTTAAAAAATAAAATGAAATTCATTCCTTAATTAGTGAGAACTCAAAAGATGCCCTCCGAGATTGGTGACCCGTACATTGCCCTCTAAAATTAGCATGATTGTAGAAATTTTGTTGTATATGTCACTTTTCAAATATCTTGATTGTTTCTGAATCCTTGTCATCTGTTTCTATTTCATTTATTTAATTGCCGTAAGTAGTTTAAAATTCCCGTGCTTGCATGAGTGAACCATAGTTTCCCGTTTAAGATTCGACACAAATGGTAATTAAATTAATTAATTTCATCATTTGTGTTGAATCTTGAATTGTTCATTTGGACAGTTTGGGATGAATAAATTTCTGTATACGTCATTGCTATATACAAGTTAGAAGTTATTTTAAAATTTGATGAAGTTTCGGTTAATTGCATTTTGTATTGTTCTTTGGGTGCGTATTTTGATTGTGGTTGAATTTGATGTCACCACTTTCATTTCGTGTAGTTAGAGACTAATGCAAAACGCTGCCAAAATTTTATCATATTTTAAAATAAGTCATAACTTGTACGTAGTTATGACATAGAAAAATGTTCATCCTGAATGGGTGGGACCGCTACCTTTGTAAAAAAAGTGAGATTCATAGCACCCTTCAATTGTAAACAGTGAGTATGGATAGGAGTTGGATAACTGCATCATGCATAAGTCCACAGTATGAGAGTGAAGTCGAATCATTCATAGAATTCGTAATGCGAAATACTGAGGACGTGAATCAAAGGTATTTTTGCCCTTGTGTTAAATGCTTGAACATACGTTGACTAGAATTGAAAGAGGTGCGAGAACATCTGCTGTGTGATGGTTTTCTTCATAGTTATATGTGTTGGATATGGCATGGTGAAGATGTTATGGTGACAAGTACCAGTTTTCAAATTGAAAATCGAAGCTCTACACATGAGATTGATGTCGACATGGATGACCGACTTGAGGATATGATCCATGATGTGGGGTAGAAAGTTTTAAGAGAGCTCATATATTTGTGACTCTATGTGAGGATTTTGAGAAGCCATTATGTGAGGATTTTCGATAAGGATCATACTTATCGAGGGTTACGAATCCTATTGACAAGGTGTCAAAACTACCCTAGAGTTCCAAAATTCTTTCAACACCTTACCAACACACTCGACCAAGTTAGAGAAGAGAATAGAAAGTTAGAAACACTACATGCAACGGGGAAAGACAAACATGCATGCGATTGGAAAGAGTAACATGTGCATACTCCCTTATTTTAATCCTAACTTAAGCTAAGGTGTCCGATTTAAGCCATTTTGGTCTTAAAATTTTTGTAAGAAAATTTACTATAACTTTTATAGAGACATCAAGAGCTAGTTCTAAGCCAAACATCCCAGATTTTGAAATAAGGCCACAAATCCATGGCCATGCATATAACCAGAATAATGTTCTTATTTTGGGCATAACTTTTGCTCTAGTTATCAGATTTAGATGTTCTATAGTTCATTGGAAAGAGAAAAGAGAGAGGAATAATTTTTGTGTTCATAATTTTTTCAAAAACACAATGGAATAGTCCCATGCAGACCTATTAAAAAACCCACGAATACCACAACTTCAACATGTAGGAAAAAAGGAAGAAATGGTTATGCATGCAAAGATAATCATGTATGCAAGGGAAAAAAAGAGAGTTTTTACTTACCAATGCCAATTTCATACTAACTAGCGATGGATATCTTCATTTCAACTTCCGATTGAGTGTTTGGATAACCCTAGACGTAACCTCTAAGCTCCGCGACAATGGCTGCTACGCATACAAGTGAATTAGAAAGAGGGAAAGAAAGAGACGCATGATGATGTTAAGGAAGAGAGAAAGTAGAGCTAGAGAGAGCACGGTGATGGTGATGAGAAAAGAGAAAAAATGGTGATGATGGAGGAGAAGAAGAAGAGCATGTGATGGAGAGGGAGAAAGAGATGGCTACGACAATGTGGTGGTGGTGTTGTGATGAAGAAGAAGAAAATGGAGGGGTGGTGATTTAAAGAGGGGTGGCGCAGGTTTGGTGTGGTAGTGGGGAGATAATGGCTGTGTGAGAGTGGAAGATAGTGAGATAAGTGGGTTAAAGAGTAAAGAGTGTGAGATGAATAAAAGGGGAAATAGTGTGATGATGAGGTAAAGGAAAGTGAGGATAGTTATGGGAAAGAGATAAAGAACGTGAGATAGAGGGAAATAGAGAGAAATGATTTAATTTAATAGGTCTAGGTTGGCCAAGGGTAATTTAGTTCTTTAACCATTTTAGTTAACAACGAAAATCGAATACCTTTCAATTTAAATCTTAAAAAATGACATAATTAAATCATTTCACATAATGGGTCTCCCTCTAGATATTTTAATTTATCGACCATTGGAAATAAATTGCGTGCCTGAATTATTTTCCTAAAACCTCCTAATTAATTAAAATTTTGGATGTTACACGATGCTTGAGGCCCCAATGCACGTCTTTTAAAAAAAGTTAGTTTGTACATTGGGCGTGACACACTAATTCATTGGCGTAGGACAGCGTTACACGCCAAAAATGCATTTAACTAGGCAGCAACACCCCCGCCCATATTTCTTCTTTATTCTTTTTGTTTTATCACCTAATAGCTCTATCCCCTTTCTCCCTCAATCGCCTCATTGAGTGCTCCATTTGAAGAAATCAATGTACCATTGTGTTAGCGATGGAAAATAAAGTGTTTCTAACCGATTGATTATGTGTTTTGGCGAGAGGCTAGTTATATTTAAACTCATATTTATTTTGTGTATATCGTGTTGATTGAGAATGTAAGATTGAAATTGGACAACATAACCTATGAAATCGATTAAAATATTAAGGTAAATGACTATTGCATATTTGGCTGGTAATTTAAGAAAGTTATTTGTCTCTTTGAATTGTTATTGGTTGTTTGTTGATGTTAATTCTTTTAATGTCCTATTCTAAAGGTTATGTTTTTCATTTTTTGATATTATATTATAAGTGAAAATTAAATTCAATTTTGTTAGATGTTCATATTATAGAGATTATGTCCGCCCTCTATTCTAAGTTTCTTCATAAGGTAAATAGTTATGTTCTTTGATTTTTTAAAATTTTGTTATATTAAATTTGAAATTAGTTAATTATTTGTTTAAATATTGTTCCTAGTATTATTAAGGAAAAGTTTAATTTTTATTTTTTGGTTAAGTATGATGAAGATCTCAAATAATGGATACATGTATACTGTTGCTCGTAGGTGTTTGTTAAAATGCCTGTGAACATTGTGGTAATATTAAACATCTCATTTTCAATCTTAATCCCTAATTCTTTATCTTTTTCTCTCATTCTCATTTTTCACTATGAATCTGCCTCTGCACATATAGTTGAGTTTCTTAATTACAGATTATATGCATGACATAAGTAGGATTAATGGAATTAACCGTTTCTTTTTCATGTTCAATAGACCATTATACATGCTAAATTGGAATAATTAAATCAAATAAGATGGGCACAATAAAAAAGGGAAAAAAGGCAATAAATTGGTAGCATTGTGTGTGAGTGTTTTCTCAAAATGAATTTAGGTTTATGTTCATATTTTCGGTTTTGTAAAAGGAAACTTGTGTCTATAATAGAGCAGTAAATGTTGTTTTCTAAATGATTCGCTAAAACATATTAGTTGTTATTGTAGTTGTTGGCTTCATACTAACCACTGATATCAAACTTTTCATCTATATGCTATTATTTTTCTATTATTGATATGGAATGTAGATTTGTGTAATTAAATTGAATTGGCTGTGTAAATTTTCTTTTGCACTAGTCATTTTTTTAGTCATCCAATTTCTTTTGTCACACAAAAAAGCATTACAAGTGCAAAATCAACAAAAGAATGTGTACATTGAAAGACCTCATACCCAATTACGGTAAGGCGTAGTGTTTGTGAGAAAGAGAATGTTACAATGTTACCGGTTTTGTCTTTGAATGTGTAATTTTTAAATTCTAACAAGACCTTTTGCAATTTTTTAATTATCTAATATTTTCTTTTCCCCGTATGTGTTTCATAGGTGGACAAAACTTCAATGCTTGATGATGCCATTGACTATCTCAAGACTCCAAAGCTTTAGTGTTACAGGTAAAATTTTTAATTAAGCCCATTATTAAATTTCTCCTAGACTTGGTGACTTTTGCAAATATTGGAATTTAGTTAAACCAATGTGTTAAGCATAGAGTGTTATATATAGAATTCTAGTATCTACAAGATATACTTAATTTCATGATTAAGAGGTGTCACAAATGTGTGCATTTTGTTGAGATTTTTAATATGATTGAGAATTAGTAAATACCAATGCAATTAATCACAAGATAATGGGTATGGTTGCTATGCTCTTATCCTACAACTTGAATGCCTCTTTAGTGACGAGGTTGTCTTGGATGAAATCAAAGATGTCTGAGTTGAATTTTATGTACCATGGTACTCATATATAATACTCATATTATTTTATTTTAATCCTTAATTCATATTTTTGCTTGGGATTAAAATTCAGTAAAACTTGATTTATGCTATTTGCTTATGGAGTGCTATTAGAACTGTCATATATTGCTTGATCTAATAAGCTTTTGTGATTTTTTTATTATGGACATTGCAAAAATCTTGATCATGGAATTGGATAATGTGGCCGTTTGTGTAAACTTTTTTTTAATTATTTTTTAAAAAAGCATTTTCTCTATAAATACTTTTTTAATAAATAGATTAGGGTTGTTTCTTAAATAAACACATAAAAATTTAAAATAAGTGTTTTTTAATTAAAAAATATTTATATCTTAAAATAAGTTTAAACAAACGAACCCAATATCTTTTGAACATATCTTCGTTCAATTTCTTATTGATCTGTCCTGGAATCTGAGGTCAAAGTTGACTGTCTTGACCGGAATCCTAATTCAGTTTCCTAACCGGAGTTACCTCTCGTGCTCTCAATTTTACACCGTTTCAGTGGAGTACGGTATTATATACCTCAGTTCAGTGGGAATCTGAGGTTCTTCGAGTAAAGATAGTAATTGATGTATTAATCCGTACTAGCGCTTCAAGACCACACCAGAGGGGTACCTGGAGAATATTCTCTGATGCTTAAGTCAGTGCGGTAACTAAAGTAATATGAGGTTACAGAGGTAACTTACGGGAATTTGATTAGATCTCTTTAGTAATAAATGAGTTGTATTTATAGTGTTTACCTTAGTTTTAGAAGTGATTTGACTAGCTTCCTAACTTACTGTAGGTATTTATTTTTTATAGTATTGCTACGAAAGGTGAACTATCCGTGGTCCGTTGAAAAATTAACCGGGGTCAATATCGACATGCCAGATATGACTGGTATCAGGTGTACTTTTGGGTGGTTGAAACATTTAATGCGTTTCAGCTGTAAAAGCTGCCACTTCATGTGGATCGCTGACGTGTCACCCCACGGTTGGCCGTGTATTTCACGCGCTAGTAGATTACGTAAGCCTAGGCAAAACAACGCTCCTTCTTGGGCCATGACGTTTCATATTCCACTCCGTCTTATGGACCGCGACGGTTGAACTTCGGCCCATGCTCTTTTTCTGCCTATGAAAGCAAGTGCCTTCACTACTTTATTTTACTCTTCTTTATCGAAACTCTGCTCGACCGTCCTTCTGCTTTTGCTCTCACCTCATCCTGGCTTGTACTAGAAGAACCGCTCGGATTATCCCTACAGGTAGCCTTTAAAATCCTTCTTTTTACCATGTCTTCCTTTACTTCTAACCACGGCCAGGAACAAGATTCCTCTTATGAAGTTATATCAAACCCTTCCATTTATTGGCCACCCGAGGTTCCTCACAGTGGACCTCGGCTCACTCAAATGGACATCCGCAGATGGATGACTCCTACTAACCTGGGCTCGAACTCCCGGGCGAAGTCTTCTATTTCTGGGGTTCGGAATCCTCCTTCCCCCTTCATCCTGTGTCTCCGGACCGGAGTGAGAATTCCAGCATAGTGCATTACTACGCTGATGATACTGACTTTTATTCGCGTGTACCTTTTTTAGCGCACGTAGTGACGATGGATGCTGCCGGCTCATCAACCTTAAGAAATGACCCTGACGACACATTTATGATAGCGGACAAGGTGAACTGGCTAGCTCATAAGGCCGAGGACCCTTATTTTTGGGTTTCCCAGGAGATACTCCCTATTTACAGCAGTCTTGCTCAGCCTTCAGATGGGTAGAGCTTGAGATCGATTACCACTGGCGCGTCAAGAAGTATGCCAACTCCTTCACCCTCTTCGCCCCTATACTAATAGAGTAGATCTACCATATCCTGAGGGACCGCTTTATTTATTTTCATGACTACACAATAAGTAAGGTAGGAATCCAGTTCCCCTTGAATAAGTTTGAGATGTGGGTGTTACGGTTTTTAGACATCTCCCTTAGTCAACTTCATCCCAACGGCTGGGCGGTCGTCCTTTCTCTTGAAGTTCTGGGTAAGCACCTTGGCTTCACCCCCCACCGTCGTAATTTTCTTCCGATATGCTCGCGTGATGTGCCGAGGTGGAACGGGGATGGGGTTCGTCAACTTACGGTGTCAGAGTGACATCGTCAATTTTGAAGCCTTTACGGAATCTTGCAAGATCGCCAGAGGCTCCTTTAAGAACTCCTACCTGAAACTCTTTGTTAAAGGTACAGGGCAGCCATTCTGGAAGGACGAAGAAGGCTGATTCAGGATCCACACCGGCTGGACTCATAAGCATTTTCTGCTAGAGAGTTCGGCCTACGCTGTTGACTAGTCCTCCCTTTTGGAGTCTGTGATGGTGGTGGTTGACACCCTTCACAACATCTCCCGGGGTGCCCCCATTAAGTGCTGTTCTCTTCACCTCTATCTCCATGCTCTTTTGCTTGGTAGCTGCCAAGTGCATTTCTCTTCCCACATACTTCGCCGATTTGCTTCTGAATTCTTCCATCATTCGAGGTGGTCCCTTTGCCAATGATAATGCAAAAGGTGACCGTGGTTATAATGCTTCTACCGCAATGTGCATCTAAATTTCTTCCGTCAGCCCGGGAACCAACGCTGCTTCTTTGTAGAATCTCTTTAAAAAATCTTTCAAACTTTCTTCCACCCCCTGTCTAATCTAAGCTAACATGTGGGATGTCTTTGGCACATCTCTAGACACCATAAAATGTTGAAGGAAAACATGGGCCACATCGTCCCAGGAATCTATTGACCCACTGGGCAAACTCTTAAACCATCCCAAAGCTTCAGCAAATAATGTCCTTGGGAACATTCTACACATAAAATCCTCCTCAGCACCTAGGAATAAAGATTCGTTGATGTAGGCATCTAGATGACTTCCGGGGTCTTACTCTCCAGTGTACTTCTGAATTGATAATGGCTGAGGGGTTTAGAGATGTCTGGGGATTAGGGCACTCACCAATCTTCTAGTGAATGGTATTTTAAATCGATATTCTCCTTCTCTACCGTGGTTCACCACTCTCCTATGGCTGCTCATCTCCTCCGTCCTATGTGTGGACTCTTGCTTCTCGTACGCGTGCGTCAAGGATCTCTCTGGTTGGTGGGGGTTCTCCAGCTGTCTCTGATTTCTACCTCGATTCTCTCTGCATAATGATTGTATCTCCTGGCGTAGTTGCCTTTTAATCTCGTCACTGGGATCTGCTCATACCACTGCTTGCGCTCTCAACTCCGTCCCAGGGGTCTCTACTATACCCTCATTAAAATCCAAGTTTCTTGCTACATTCTGAACATGTCCTTCTGGGGTTTCATTTCCTCTAGGACGCTCCATGCTTTTTCTTTAGTTCGATGCGGGACTTGAAACATCCTAACTAAATTAAATAAAATCCGAGACAAGGGAAAAATTTTCCCAAAAATTCCAAACGGCTAACAGGGGAAATTGGAACAGGAATCCGACCAAAGAAAGGAAGAACCGGGTCAGAATGCCCCCACGTTGGCAAGGCCCAATATCAATTAAATAATAGCCAGCGGAAGAAAGCGCCTAAGCGAACAATGATCGCTGGAGCGAAACCTTACTCACCTGGGTGAAATTGGTCCAGAGACCATTATACCAATACAGGGGATTCTCGCCTGAGCGAGATCCCTTCTCGCTTGAGCGAGATTATCAGGATATACGCAAGAAACATAAGAAACTCACAACCAACCATACCAAAACTTATACCAGCCAAAATCCATCAAGTCTAATATAGCAATTACTTCACACTAGGAAATTTAAAACCTATCCCAGACCTTTACACTCATTAACATTCAATTCAATCTATCAATCATGTCAAATTCAAACTTGTCATCATCTTATATGAATATACATTTTCATATCAATTCAACACATAATTCTCACACATCATCCTCATTAATCATCAACTTGCCATTTCAATTAATTCAATACATATACATGGCAAGGCAAGCATGAGTATTCATCACATACAACAATCACTCTCAATTTACTCATGCAATTTGAATGTAAACTCCTCTCCTACCTCGAGGGAAAAGCCGAAACGGTTCCAATGCTTCGAATGCTCCATCGCATCATCCGGAATACGATCTACATACCAATATATATGCATACACATAATCAATAATCATCATAACTCTAAACATTTGTTAGCTTATCACAAAGCTTAACATCAAGTCCTAGACTTGGTAAACATCAACTCATGCAATTGTGTTAGGCTTCGGGAATTCCTTTCCCAAAGCCAAGATCCTCTAGATCTTAAGGCTAACTAAACCCAATAACATCATCATCTCATCCATTCCATAATGCAACCCCATATTACATCAATCCTTCAAACATCATCATTATCCTCGTCTATTATCATACCTAATGATACCCATTAATCACCACAAATGGTTCTATATCATTTTAAGCAACATTTAATCTTAAACACCATCCATTCACTTTCAATTTAACCTTCTAAATTACAACATATCCATTTTCCCCAAATTCTTAGGGCTAGGGTTTTCATCAAATCCCAACAACATTTATCCATGCACATTAATCACCACCATTGGCCATTTTTTATCATTAATATCATTCTCCAATATCATTAAACCTACATTCTACTCACATTTCACACTTTCTCCAATTTATTAGCGTTAGGGTTTCATTAAAACCCAACAACACCATAAATACTCATTAATTTTCCACTAATCCAAATATTAATTTCATGCACCTATAACAACCCACCATTAATGCCATAATAACAACACCCCACCTTAGGGTTTCCTCATCTAAAGCTTCTCCCAACAACCCCTATGCAATAAATACTCCCCCAAATACCAAGAACCCAAGATCTAAGGCATAAACTCATAAAGAATGTGAGGAACTTACCTCACCCAAGAGTTGGCCATGAGCTTCCAAGAGAGGGAGAGAAAACACAAAAATAGAGTGGGAGAAGAAGGGCTTCTAATCGCCATTGTCACCACATCCAAGCTTGAAGGAAAACGAAATGGAGAAGGAGAAGGCACACCACCATGCTTAGGGTTTTTAGGAGAGGAAGAAGAAGGTGGAAGAAGAAGAAGTGTAGAAAGGAGAGGGAGAAAGTGACGTGAAAAGGAGAAGAGAAAGTGGAAGTTTATATTTTTATTATTTGGCTTCACATTAAAATCTCACCGTTTTATAACCAACAGGCTCTCAGTTCGGGCTCAATACTAATTCCAAAAATTATTTCGAATATAGATTCGGACTCCCAATAATATTCTTAACAGCCCTGACCAACGGCATCTCATTCGGAGATACTTGGTCTGACACCCATATTCTAATCGGGTAAAATTTCATCTCACATAAGCTCAATAAATTATAAATATCCCTAATAAATCCGAATTTAATCATTCCAATATTTTTGGGACACAAATCCACTCATACAATTATTTATTACTTATTCTCATCAATTATTCATTTTTATAAAATTCGGGATGTTACAATCCACCCCACCTAAAAATAAACTTCGTCCTCGAAGTTTAACATCGGTATATACCATAAGGCCACACTTCGGCCACACACCAATAGAGTTCAATAATATCACGAAATAACGTCGGACTTCTTAAAGTCCATCAAAACATGTTTATCATCACATCATCATTCTTAACACAAAATTTCCACATCAAGTGTGTCATATATTATCAATCATAACTCGTCCAACAGAGCTCACATGTTCATACTCAGTACAACCAGATAGGCTCAATACATTCACCGTAAGCAGTTACAATCCCTACACCTGCCCGGCCTATGTGTTGCTGCATCCGACATACAGGAAGGCGTCCTAATCCTGTAGTGGTTACCACAAACACATAAGGTCGGCGCATAAGTGAATGTTGCCACAATGCCTATGGCATGTAAGACCATATCGGGACCAGTACTTCGTATTCCCATTGCTCATATCGGTCACACATATTCAAGTAATATCAGTTCATATAAGACTTGGTGACAATCTTCACCAGTCCACAACTAAAATACTCATATTTCATCGTCATTATATAGTTAATTTGGTATCCATCATGCCTTATCAATCGTCAAATCTTAATTAACTTCACCATCAATCGGTGTACCAATTATATATTTTCAATCATCACAAATTAAATACCTTATCCTCAGGCTTCATCTATCCAAATCCATGCCCAAATAGCCTAAAATTCTTGTCTCACTTACATATTTGTTGGCTATATCAATTCGAGCCTTAAAAGATTCACCAAACTCTTATCAAGTAGGCTACTTAATCGTACAACAAGCCTTCACATTAGGAATTCTCCTCATATATTAAAACTAAAGTCCATGAATTGGACCTACATTTCACGTAGTACAACATCACTATGTGTTTTCCATCATCAATATAGCACCCTTCAAATAAAATAGGGGGTAATGACATGATCAAATTTCTATTCACCGACTCATAATCACACATGTCATCTCTAAATCATATTGTCATCCATAAGGATTCCAATGACCATAATCTCTAAGGCACATCATTTAGCCCAAGATCACTTCGTAAAATCATATACCATAATTAATTCCAATTATACCCCAAGTTCAACATTATTATTCATCAATCATCAGGGGTTACCACACCTAGTGGGTCAAAATCAATTCAATTATCCACTCGGTTTTCACACACTAAAAATCGAGATACAACGCCAATCTAAAATGTATTCGATTTCACATTTAACCATTTCTCACATATTCAAATCCCCAATCTAGGGGAATACAACAATTCCTTAAATCATATAACATATAAGGTTCTTGTGCCAAAGGACATAAAATCCATCCTTCACAAATGGCACAACCAATCATTTAAATTTGAAAATACCCACACTAGGGAATTTCTTCTATATCGTTCATTTAACCAACTCAAACATATGAGTTTCATTTCATTTAACAAGCACTCCTTGGCTAGACGCCACAGGCATAGTGCATATAAGAGACCTGACCAACAATTTATATTCAAGGTGCACATGCACATCAAGGTCTCAACAGGTATGGTCTACTACCATATCCATTCACCTTTATTACCTCCTATCCGTAATCAACATACGACATAGGTCCATCATTAAATCAATACATAATTAACATATCATATCCATGATCACACATGGTACAAATTCATCATCATATCGATTCATATCTCGTATTTCATATTCATATCTCAATATTTCATTTCCATGATTAACATTCAATCATGGATTCATCATCGAATCATCTTGCATTATATATATCAACATCAATGCACAATAACAATATATTCGTCATTTGAAGGTAATAGGGTAAGGAACTTGGCCAGACTTACACAATAAATACATCCATCATATATTAAGGAAATTCATTCACTCATTTTCAATCCCATAATTCATTCATGATCATCAATGAGCAACTAGGCTACACAAGTGCATCATATAACCTCAATGAAAAAGGGTATACTCCCAATAGTCAACATCCACGTCTTTTGAATCACAATCTCATAAAAGTCCTCAAATAGCATCACTCACAACTCAATATTAATGATTCAAAATAATTCCTCAATAAGCAAGTATGCCCTTATAATCAATTCATAATCCTTAGACAACTAGTCATTCATAAGTCCATATAGGGCAATCAAACGTAATATCATCATTCTCTAGGTAATTATCATTCTTAAATCTATACAAACAACCATATTCCAATAATGAGCATCCCGCTCCAAAGATCACCATAAGTATCTCACCATTGAGCAATCATGCTCCAATCATCCATAATATCGATTCCTCACAGAGCAATCATGCTCTGGCAGTGACCAATAACTCCAATTCAGAGCAAAATATGCTCTGATACCAAAATGAAACACCCTAACTAAATTAAATAAAATCCGAGACAAGGGAAAAATTTTCCCAAAAATTCCGAACGGCTAACAGGGGAAATTGGAACAGGAATCCGACCAAAGAAAGGAAGAACCGGGTCAGAATGCCCCCACGTTGGCAAGGCCCAATATCAATTAAATAATAGCCAGCGGAAGAAAGCGCCTAAGCGAACAATGATCGCTGGAGCGAAACCTTACTCGCCTGGGCGAAATTGGTCCAGAGACCATTATACCAATACAGGGGATTCTCGCCTGAGCGAGATCCCTTCTCGCTTGAGCGAGATTATCAGGATATACGCAAGAAACATAAGAAACTCACAACCAACCATACCAAAACTTATACCAGCCAAAATCCATCAAGTCTAATATAGCAATTACTTCACACTAGGCAATTTAAAACCTATCCCAGACCTTTACACTCATTAACATTCAATTCAATCTATCAATCATGTCAAATTCAAACTTGTCATCATCTTATATGAATATACATTTTCATATCAATTCAACACATAATTCTCACACATCATCCTCATTAATCATCAACTTGCCATTTCAATTAATTCAATACATATACATGGCAAGGCAAGCATGAGTATTCATCACATACAACAATCACTCTCAATTTACTCATGCAATTTGAATGTAAACTCCTCTCCTACCTCGAGGGAAAAGCCGAAACGGTTCCAATGCTTCGAATGCTCCATCGTATCATCCGGAATACGATCTACATACCAATATATATGCATACACATAATCAATAATCATCATAACTCTAAACATTTGTTAGCTTATCACAAAGCTTAACATCAAGTCCTAGACTTGGTAAACATCAACTCATGCAATTGTGTTAGGCTTCGGGAATTCCTTTCCCAAAGCCAAGATCCTCTAGATCTTAAGGCTAACTAAACCCAATAACATCATCATCTCATCCATTCCATAATGCAACCCCATATTACATCAATCCTTCAAACATCATTATTATCCTCGTCTATTATCATACCTAATGATACCCATTAATCACCACAAATGGTTCTATATCATTTTAAGCAACATTTAATCTTAAACACCATCCATTCACTTTCAATTTAACCTTCTAAATTACAACATATCCATTTTCCCCAAATTCTTAGGGCTAGGGTTTTCATCAAATCCCAACAACATTTATCCATGCACATTAATCACCACCATTGGCCATTTTTTATCATTAATATCATTCTCCAATATCATTAAACCTACATTCTACTCACATTTCACACTTTCTCCAATTTATTAGCGTTAGGGTTTCACTAAAACCCAACAACACCATAAATACTCATTAATTTTCCACTAATCCAAATATTAATTTCATGCACCTATAACAACCCACCATTAATGCCATAATAACAACACCCCACCTTAGGGTTTCCTCATCTAAAGCTTCTCCCAACAACCCCTATGCAATAAATACTCCCCCAAATACCAAGAACCCAAGATCTAAGGCATAAACTCATAAAGAATGTGAGGAACTTACCTCACCCAAGAGTTGGCCATAAGCTTCCAAGAGAGGGAGAGAAAACACAAAAATAGAGTGGGAGAAGGAGGGCTTCTAATCGCCATTGTCACCACATCCAAGCTTGAAGGAAAACGAAATGGAGAAGGAGAAGGCACACCACCATGCTTAGGGTTTTTAGGAGAGGAAGAAGAAGGTGGAAGAAGAAGAAGTGTAGAAAGGAGAGGGAGAAAATGACGTGAAAAGGAGAAGAGAAAGTGGAAGTTTATATTTTTATTATTTGGCTTCACATTAAAATCTCACCATTTTATAACCAACAGGCTCTCAGTTCGGGCTCAATACTAATTCCAAAAATTATTCCGAATATAGATTCGGACTCCCAATAATATTCTTAACAGCCCTGACCAACGGCATCTCATTCGGAGATACTTGGTCCGACACCCATATTCTAATCGGGTAAAATTTCATCTCACATAAGCTCAATAAATTATAAATATCCCTAATAAATCCGAATTTAATCATTCCAATATTTTCGGGACACAAATCCACTCATATAATTATTTATTACTTATTCTCATCAATTATTCATTTTTATAAAATTCGGGATGTTACAGGACTCACAAATTTACCCGGTCCCACTGGGCGTGCCAATGATTTGTCCTGGAATCCGAGGTCAGAATTGATTGTCTTGACCAGAATCCTAGTTCAGTTTCCTAACCGGAGTTACCTCTCGTGCTCTCAATTTTACACCGTCTCAGTGGAGTACGGTATTATATACCTCAGTTCAGTAGGAATCCGAGGTTCTTCAAGTAAAGGTGGTAATTGATGTATTAATCCGTACTGGTGCTTCAAGACCACACCGGAGGGGTTCCTACAGAATATTCTCCGATGCTTAAGTCAGTACGGTAACTAAGGTAATATGAGGTTACAGAGGTAACTTACAGGAATTTGATCAGATCTCTTTAGTAATAAATGAGTTGTATTTATAGTGTTTACCTTATTTTTGGAAGTGATTTGACTAGTTTCCTAACTTACTGTAGGTATAGTGTTTTCAGAGTCAGGTTACCCATACTTCTTCTGACCGGTTGTTAGATTGTCAGTTACGGACCGATATAAGGGAAACGTCCATAGTCAACTGATAATTTAAGGACTCCGGTTATGACTTGCTTAGTCTGATTGGTGACGTGGCACGGTGCTTCAGGACTTCGTTCACTCCTGGTTCAACCCCGGATCACTTATTATATGTGATTTCCATGGTTCATAAAACTCTATTTTAGTGTATTATATCTTGGTTGATTTATTTATTTGGAAATTATTTTTTTGAAAGAATAAAGAAGAAAAGATATTATCTTTGATATGATTTTTACTAGTAATATATGGAATAGTTAGAAGATTGTGTAATTTCTATTTCACTTATCTTTACATCAGAGCTTTCCATTGATTATTTAATTATCCTAACACTATTTCCATTGATTATTTAATTTATTTATCCGAAGACTATTATAGTAGAAAAGATCAAATCGTATGTATGTTATAGTTGATGAAAAGTAGTATTAACACTTATGGTATTTTATTTGGCTTTCATATACCAATAAATGCAATTGATTTGATTTAATATGTTTAGTTTCTGTCTATATATAGATGCTATTAGTGCAGTTTCAAATGAAATAACATAGTTTAACATATATAAAAAATTCATTTGGTATATGTCCCATGCCAAAAAAAAAAATTTGTTCTAAAGTTTTAGACCAAAAATTTTGCATGAGAATTAAGGTCCTAGCTTAATTAATATAAGAGGAAATAACATGGAAGGATGTGTCTCAACTTATTAGGGAGACCGAAACTTTACCCTGAGTTGCCTTGTTGCCATTGGTACGTGTAACTATGGATGTTTGCGGTTCAGATTGATTTAGTTTTTAGATAAAATATCATCTGATCTAATCATATTATTAAATTATGTTTTAGTTTGAATGTATGATAACATCTGATCCAACTTGGTCAAATACAGTTTAGATTGGATCAGTTTGTTCGGTTTTATATTGATTATTATTATTTTTACATAATATAAGGTATATAATTCTAACTCAATAAAATCAAGAATAACTACTCCAAAAATAAAATCACTATTATAAAAAGTTTTCAATATAATAAAAAATAAGAACCACTACTTAGAGTCTTTTAAGTCTCATTTTAAGTTTTGATCATATATGTAATGTAGTAAGATATTATAAATATAAGAATAATATATTAAACATTACAGTTCGGTTGAACTCAGTTTAATTTTTAAAAATAAATCCAAAACGTACACATAATATATTTTTTTACAGTTTTAATTTAATCGATTTCAACTCAATCAATTTTTTAATTATTTTAAATGGATTCAATATTTTTGTTTAGTAAAAGAAACAGCCCAATATGTAGCATATGGTAGCCGAATTCAAAATAAGGACTGCCTTTTGTTTTGTTTTGTTTTTAAAAGCCAAGGCAAATTAAAATAAAAAACTAAGACATGGACAATTAATGAACGAACTGAGGGGGGTCAATGATTTCGTATAACGCATTTTCACAGCAAGCCAAAAAGAGAGACATGAATTATTGGGTTATATAATATACGCAAAGAAAAGAAAGACTTTCGTGATTACCAATTAAGTTGTACGGTGGTATAGAATTTGGTCAGATTGGGTTAATTATTGAGTTTTAGGTTTTGTTTGGTTTCTAATTGGAAAAATATAGTTATAAAAATAAAAAATTTAAAGGTTAATATTGATCATTTACGTCGTTAGAGACAATCAAAACCCATTTAACCATAGGATCTATTTTTAGAGTTACCAATATTTGACCAACCCAATTAAAAAAAACCAAACGATGGCTTAATGGTTTGATTATAGGCGGCGAGAAAGCTGGTTAGTAGATTGAAGTTTCTTTTTCCTTATTCTCCCTCCATCTTTCTCAATCACATTTTTTATATTGAATATTTTTATAATTAGTATAAAAATATTATTTTTTACAGGTGATAAATTGATATAAAAATAATCATAAATTTTAATCAATGTTTTAATCGGTTATTTTTATAATTAAAGTAAAAAAGTAATACTTTTTACTATGGTTGTACTCGTATCGACTGTAAAAAAATGAGAAGGGGGAGAGTGGACTGGAAAACATCTAGATCCAATTATAGAGACTTATAAGGTGTTAGAAAATTTGCTTATTTCAAAAGTTTCTAGTCCCACATTGCTTGGACAACATTTCTCTTAAGCCTTTATATATAGAAAGAGAATTTATTGTGGTAAACAAGATAGAAAGGAAGTGGGTTCACGGGTAAGTTAGTTTGGGCCGAAATATCTGTTTCGTGTGCAAATCTAATGATTTGTCATTCCTTTTTATCACTTAAATTTTTTTCTTTAATTTAAATTTTGAATTTGAAAAGCCTATATGAGAAAGCCATTTATTGGGACGTTTAATTTTGGAACGTTACGATTTCTTTTTAAAAGGGAATATCTTACCAGGTTTATTCTAATCTGATTAATACCCGGTTAATGAGTATGATTAATATTTGAATTTTGTAACGTCTCATTAACACGGGATTAATCGGTCTAATTATTTGGTTAATGTTTTAAACGTTATGTTTATGATATTAAAACAAATCGTACACGTTTTGTGAACTAATGTGTTTTACGCGTTTACACACTATTCTTCTCTCTAACCTTTTGCTAGTTCTGCTCCTGTTCTCAACAGACGGACTGTTGTATCCTGGGGGGTCACGCACTACGCGAACAAACCCTTAAGCCTAGTCTTATATTTTTTACAACAATCTTAAGGGTTTTATATGGCTGAAGCTGTGAATGACAATGGAAACAACGGCAACACTGTTCCACCACCATTGCTTCCTGCCCCTGTCACCTTCGCTAAACCCTTTCCTGACGTCTCTAAAATTGAAGTCTTCAGAGGCCAAAGCTACCGTCGTTGGCAGGAATGGGTCTTCTCTGTTCTCGACATACACGGGGTTGGGTTTGCCATCATTGATGACAAGCCAACCGATCCTAACGCTCTTGAATTATGGGTCAATGCTAACAAGGTATGTCGTCATACTATTCTTAGTACATTGTTTAACAAGCTTTTCGATGTCTATTGTTCTTACAAGGAAGCGAAGGTGATTTGGGAGTCCATTAAATTAAAATACACCGTTGAGGATGCTGGGAAACAAAATTTTCTGGTTGGAAATTTTTACCGCTGGTAAATGACTGACAACAAGGACATAAATGTCCAAATTAACGAATACCATAAACTGCTGGAGGACCTCAAGTCTGAAAACATTACCATGCAGGATGAATTAGTTACAGGTTTTTTGATTGAAAAATTACCAGAGTCGTGGAAGGATTACAAACAACAACTCAAGCACAAACTAAGTAAGCTCTCTGTTTCAGAATTGATTACCTACATAATAATTGAGGACACTAACCGTAAAGAAGAAAAGGAAGCGAGAGGTAGAGCACTGGATGCAAGAGCAAATATGGTGCAGGCCAGGAACAAAAATAAGAGGTATGATAACAAAAAGTCCTTTGATCATTTTCCTGCTAGATAGCTTAATTCTGCTAGTCCCACTGCTTCAAAAAGAAGGGTTTTTGCTTTGTTTGTGGTAAGTCAGGTCACCATGCTCTAGCATGTAGATACAGGAAGAGAAACGATATTCCTCCTAAGCCAAGAGTTAATTTGGCTGAAGGAGATGATAATGATGTTATTGTTGCGGTTGTTTCTCAAGCCTTAATTGTGGCCAATATGAGTAAATAGGTGGTAGACTCTGGGGCTACCAAGCACATATGTGCGAACCGTGATATGTTTACCTCCTTCAAAGTTGTAGGGGAAGGAGAAGAATTTGTGTATCTCGGTGATTCTCTAAAGGCCAATGTCCTTGGTAAAGGGAAAGTTTTTCTCAAACTCACATCTGGAAAGACCTTGGTAGTTAATGATCTGCTTCATGTACCTTGTATTAGAGCAAATTTAATTTCAGTTGCTCTTTTGGGAAAAGTGGGAATTAAGATTTCTTTTGAGTCTAATAAGATTATCTTGACCAAAAATGATGTTTTTGTTGGAAAAGGGTATTGTGATCATGGACTCTTTATTTTGAACATTTCTACTGATAATAATAATGTTTCATCTTCTGCGTATATTGTTGATTCGTATGATTTGTGGCATGCTAGACTAGGACATGTTAGTTTTAAATATTTAAAAAAATTGCGTGATGATGGTATGATCTCCGGGTTTCAAAATGCGAATTTAAACAAATGTGATATATGTGTTAAATCAAAAATTATGAAAAAATCATGTTTTCCTGTGAACCGTGAATCTGAGTTACTTTCGTTAATTCATTCCGATTTAGGTGATTTAAAACAAGCTGTAATTAGAGGTGGTAAAAAATATTATGTGACTTTTATTGATGATTTTTCAAGATACACTAAGGTTTATTTAATTAAAAATAAAGACGAAGCATTTGGTATATTTTTAATTTATAAAGCCGAAGTGGAAAATATTTTTAAAAAAAAAATTAAAAGGGTAAGGTCTGATAGAGGAGGTGAATATATTCTTTTTAATGATTTTTGTGAAAAAGAAGGGATAATACATGAAATAACTCCACCGTATTCACCTGAGTCTAATGGTGTAGCTGAAAGAAAAAATAGGACTCTAAAAGAAATGATGAATGTTTTGCTTGTCTCTTCATCTGCACCTAATAATCTTTGGGGAGAAGCTATATTGTTTGCATGTCATATACAAAATAGGATCCCTTATAAACATTCTTGTAAAACACCTTATGAATTATGGAAAGGTTATAAGCCTAATTTAGATTATCTAAAAGTGTAGGGGTGTTTAGCTAAAGTAATGTTGCCTAATCCTAAAAAGAGAAAGATAGGTTCTAAGACATATGATTGTATGTTTATTGGCTATGCTCAAAATAGTGCTGCCTATCGATTTTTAGTTGTGAAAAGCGACATTATTACATGCAATTCTATCATTGAGACTAAAAATGCTGAGTTTTTTGAGCATATATTTCCTATGTATATTGATCATTGTTGATATTGAAAATATTTCTAGTTCACAAAGGAATGAACTTATTAATATTTCCAGTGAACCTTTGTGTGATGCATCTGAAAAACCATATGAAAATTTGAGAAGAAGTAAGAGACAAAGAAAAGAAACATCTTTTGGAAATGATTTTTATACCTATCTGGTTAACAATGAACCATTAAATTTTCATGAAGCAATTTCTTCTTCTGATGCTGTATTTTGGAAAGAAGCGATTAAAATTGAATTAGACTCTATTTTAAAAAATAAAACCTGGACTTTAGTATATTTACCTCCGGGAGCCAAACCTATTGGCTGTAAATGGATTTTTAAAAGAAAATATTTCCTGATGGATCAGTTGATAAATATAAAGCCCGTTTAGTAGCTAAAGGTTTTACTAAAAAACAAAATATTGATTATTTTGATACTTTTGCTTCCGTAACCAGGATTGCTTCGATAAGAGTTTTAATCGCTTTGGCATCCATCTATAAACTTGTTATTCATCAAATGGATGTAAAAACTGCTTTTTTAAATGGTGATTTAGAAGAAGAAATTTATATGGTTCAACCAGAATATTGTGTGGTTTCTGGTCAAGAAACTAAAGTTTATAAACTTCTTAAATCTTTATATGGATTAAAATAAGCACCAAAACAGTGACATGAAAATTTTGATAGTGTATTAACTAGAAATGGGTTCTCTTATTCTGAAGTTGACAAGTGTGTATATACAAAAGTAGAAAATGGTGAATGTGTGATTGTATGCTTATACGTGGATGACCACTAGTGCAAAATATACATACAATGACAGGATTTGAGCACGGTCCTTGGGAAAACGTGGTTAAAACAAAGGCGGTGGCATTTTTGAAATTTTAACGAAGTTTTTTGAACACGGTTCTATGGTAACCGTGTTCGTAAGGAGCTACCAACACGGTTATCGTTGCAACCGTGCTTATAGGCCACTGACGTTAATTTATTAAAATTTTTCATATTACATACAAAGACGGTTAGTATGCAACCGTGCTAAAAGGCATTTCAAATTAATTTTGAAAAATTTTTAGTGGTATATACGAAGACGGTTAGTCTCTAACCGTGCTTATAGGCCACTAAAATTAAAATTTTAAAATTTTGCGTATTACATACTAACACGGTTGGTAATCAACCGTGCTTAAAGGCTTTTGAAATTAATTTTTAAAAATTTTTTGTGTTATATACGAGGACGGTTATGCTTGAACCGTGCTTATAGGCTTACATACTAACACGGTTTTGCTGAATCCGTGCTTATAGGCTTACATTCTAACACGGTTTCCTGGATCCGTGCTTATAGGCTTCCACCTTTTACTCTTTTCGAAGTGCGTTTTTTCATTTCACCTTCTTCCCTCTCTCTGCAGTTTCGTGTTTCCCTCCTTCTTTTCACGAGCTTCCATCTTCTCATTTCTTTTCACGAGGCGTCCTTCCATCTTCTCTTCTTCTCATTTCTTTTCACGTTCACGCTTTCTTCCCCTTCATTCATCCTTCGTCTTCCTCTATTGGAGCTAAGAAATCTCTTTTGAGTTCTCAAAGCTATCAAGCTACGAAGATACTAAGAAATCTCTTCGTCTTCCTCCACGAGGTGTTCATTGGCTACCACGAAGCTTCTTCTCTCTTCCACGAAGGCCATTTCTATATACGTTTCTTCAGGTTCTTTCTGAAACCCATTCTCCTCCTATGGTTATCTTGGTTGGAAATTTGTTTAGTTGATGCAATGTCAGTGTGGTATTTAGAAAATGAGAATGTTAAGATTACAAATACTTGATTAGGGAAATTAATGTTGTTAGCTATAGATTAGTGTTGTTAGTTATAGATTAGGAATGCTTACGATTAATTGTTAAATTTATTTTGTATTTCTGTCTTTATTAATTTGGGTATCTAAATTTAATTAAAGTAAAAAAGATAATATTTTCAACTAAATAAATACATAAACATTAATTAGTATTATTCCTTAGATTAGTTAAAAAAATCAAATACATAAAAATTGATAAGTTGAATTAAATAAAATGTTAGTTGTAAGAGTAAAATAATAAATTGTATTAAACATGAACATTGTAACAAAATGAAATAACCCCATAATTAATGTTGATTAGGCAATTTAAGATTTATTAGATAGTGAATTAATCCCATAATTAATTTAGTTGTATAATTTTAAATATTTTTATTATAATAATAATAAGTAGTTTTGTTTATTATTCAAGACCCCAATATTACATTGGAAATCTAATTTCTACCCGACTAAATTAAAAAATTGGTAGTGGTAATCTAATTACTGTCTTTAGTTTTAAATTTTAATTTTGTTTTGTTAATTTTGTTTGGTAATTATGATTTGTTATTTGTTTATGATGTGATAAGTTTATTTAGTCCCCTTTATATGAGTTTGTGATTTATTAAATTGTATGAGCGAACCATAGTTTCCCGTTTGAGATTCGACACAAATGGTAATTAAATTAATTGATTTCATCGTTTGTATTGAATCTTGAATTGTCTGTTTAGACAGTTTGGGATGAACAATTTTTTTATGCATCATTGCTATGTACAAGTTAGGACTTATTTTAAAATTTGATAAAGTTTTGGTTAGTTAAGTTTTGTATTATTCTCTGGGTGCATATTTGATTGTGGTTGAATTTGATTTCACCACTTTCATTTCGTGTACTTAGAGACCAATGCGAAATGCTGCCGAAATTTTATCAGATTTTAAAATGACTCTTAAGTTGCATGTGGTTATAAGGTATAGAAAAATGTTCATCCTGAATGGGTAGGACCACCACCTTTGTGAAGAAAGTATGATTCATAGCACCGTTAAATTTACGGGTATTGTAAACAGTGAGTATGGATCGAAGTTGGATAGCTGCATCACGTATAAGTTCAGAATATGAGAGTGGAGTTGAAACATTCATAGAGTACGTGATACGAAATGCTGAAGAGGTGAATGGAATGTATTTTTGCCCTTGTGTTAAATGCTTAAACATGCGCCGACTAGAATTGGCAGAGGTGCGAGAACATCTGTTGTGTGATGGATTTCTTCAGAGTTATACGCGATGGATATGGCATGGTGAACATGTTGAGGTGCCAAGTACTAGTTTTCAAACAAAAGACCAAAGCTTTGCTCATGAGGTTGATGATGACATGGATGACCGACTTGAGGATATGATCCGTGATGTAGGGGTAGAAAGTTTTAAAAGAGCTCACGTATATGCGAGTCTATGTGAGGATTCTGAAAAGTCGTTGTATCCGAATTGCTCTAATTTCATGAGGTTGTCAGCAGTTTTATGATTATTTAATTTGAAAGCGATAAATGGGTGGACAGATAAAAGCTTCACTGACTTGCTTAAGTTGTTGAAAGAAATGCTCCCAGTTGGTAACACTTTGCCAAATCGTAACTATGAGGCTAAAAAGGTGTTGTGTCCTATGGGCTTGGAGTATACGAAGATACATGCATGCCCAAATGATTGTGTATTATACCATGGTGAGTACGAAATGCTGCATCGATGTCCTAGGTGTGGGGTGTCACGGTATAAGAAGAAAGAGGTTGATTTTGATGATTTCTGCAAAAAAGGGTCTCTTGCGAAGGTGTTGTGGTATCTCCCTATAGTTCCAAGACTAAAGCGTCTATTTGCCAATGCAGATGATGCGAAGCTTATGAGATGGCATGTTGATGAAAGGGTTGTTGACGGATTAGTTAGGCATCCAGCAGATGGATTACAGTGGAAGAAAATGAATACGATCTTTCCAGATTTTGCCCGTGACCCAAGAAATGTTAGGCTGGCACTAGCCACAGACGGCATGAACCCATATGGGAACCAAAGCACAAACCACAGTTCGTGGCCTGTTTTGTTGTTTGTTTATAACTTGCCGCCATGGTTGTGCATGAAGCGGAAGTATGTTATGTTATCAATGATGATTTCTGGTCCACGACAACCAGGGAACGACATTGATGTATACTTATCTCCGTTAGTTGAAGACCTGAAAATGTTATGGGAAGAGGGGGTTGATGTGTTTGACGGGCTTACAGGACAATGATTCAATTTGAAGGCTATGTTATTCTGTACGATCAATGATTTTCCAGCCTATGGTAACCTCTCGGGGTATAGCGTCAAAGGACATAAAGTGTGTCCTGTATGTGAGGAGGGAACTAGTTCTGATCGACTACATCATGGAAGGAAAAATGTTTATCTTCGACATCGTAGGTTTCTCACACCTAATCATCCACTTCGTAGGTTGAAGAAGTCATTCAATGGTGCACAAGAGTTTGAAATGCCTCCCCCACCATTGTCTGGTCGACAAGTATATGAAAATGTGAAAGAAGTCAATGTGGTTCTTGGTAAGTCTGAGAAGCAGTCTATCTCAAAAAACACATGGAAGAAAAGGTCAATATTTTTCAATCTACCATATTGGAAAGAGCTTGATGTGAGACACTGTATTGATGTGATGCATGTGGAGAAAAACGTGTGTGATAGTTTGGTTGGAACCCTCTTAAACATACCTGGAAAAACGAAGGATGGCCTGAATTCGCGTCTAGACTTGGAGTTGTTGGGTATACGTGAGGAGTTGCACCCACAAGTAAAGGGCAAACGAACATATTTACCGTCAGCATGTCATACCTTGTCTAGAAAAGAGAAGCAAAGTTTGTGTGAATCATTGTGTAGTGTCAAAGTTCCATCTGGGTACGGTTCCAACATCAAGACTTGTGTTTCCTTGAAGGATCTGAAGTTAGTTGGTTTGAAGTCACATGATTGTCATATGCTGATGCAACAATTTCTACCCATTGCCATTCGTGGCATTCTCCCTCAAAATGTCAGACATATGATAACAAGGGTGTGTTTATTTTTCAATGCCATATGTGCCAAAGTAATCACCCACGATGAGTTGGAAGCGTTGGAACAGGAAGGGTTTCTTATACTATCCCAGTTAGAAATGTATTTCCCTCCTTCATTCTTTGACATAATGGTACATTTAATCATCCATTTAGTGAGGGAGGTCCGTTTGTGTGGGCCAGTGTTCTTGAGGTGGATGTATCCTGTTGAGCGATACATGAAAATTTTGAAAGGTTATATGAAGAACCAACGCCGTCCCGAAGCATCGATAATAGAAAGGTACATTGCAGAGGAAGCAATTGAGTTCTGCACAGATTATATGTCACAGGCTGAAAGCATTGGTATTCCGAAGACTCGTCACGAAGGGCGATTGGATGGGAAAGGTACCATTGGGAAAAAAATTAAAAGCATGTCACGTGATGAAGTACTCCAAGCACACTTTTATATTTTAAACAACACAGACGCTGTGCTCCCGTACTTAGCTGCACATAAAGACATAGTCAAAAGAAATAACCCTAGAATGGCTGAAAAGTGGGTGTTGAACAAACATAACAAAACGTTCATGCAGTGGTTCAAAATGACCCTTCTTAAAGATACATCTGCTTCTGAGACGTTGCATCGACTGGCACTAGGACCTAACTTTGATGTAATCACTTATTGTGGCTATGACATAAATAATTATTCTTTCTATACAAGGATTCAAGATGACAAGAGTACGGTGCAGAACTGTGGAGTTATGGTTGTGGCCGAATCAATGCATTTTTCCACTTCAAAGGACAAAAACCCTGTCATGGCTGAGTTATGTTATTTTGGTATCATTGAAGATATATGGGAAGTGGATTACGGTCGTTTCACAGTGCCTGTTTTTAAATGTAAATGGGTTGATAGCAAAAGTGGTGTTAAAATAGATGATTTTGGTTTTACGTTAGTGGACTTAAACAAGGTTGGTCATAAGGAGGAGCCTTTCATTATGGCAGCTCAAGTAAAACAAGTTTTCTACGTTGTTGACCCATCCGATAAACGGTGGTCAGTTGTTCTCCAAGGTAGACATAACATTGAGGATCCATGTCTTGATGTCCTAGACATACCTTGTCTAACAACACGTACACCAACGGACGTTGTGGAAGATCTCATAGATGATATAGTTGCGACTCGTAATGACCACCAGGAGAGTCTATGGGAAACATAGGGTATGGTTATATATTATTCATCATGTTTATATATCATTCATCATGTTTATATATCATTCACCATGTTTATATATCATTCGTCATGTTTATAAACTGATTCTTGTTTTTTGAACAGATAGCTATGGCTGATCAGGATTCACATGTGAGATCTGACTCCCAGAGCACAGATTCCTCAGCTAGGAGGAGAGGTGTTACTCGGATGACCAGTGTTGCACTTAGGCGCCGTCAGGGTCAGAGGACCCATGTTGACATTGATATTTGCACCGGGAGGACTTCAGGACCCAACGCCGCCAAGTTTCAGAGTTACTTAGGTGTCTTGGCACGGACGAAGGTGTCCATCATTATCCCTGATTGGGATAGTGTTCAGGAGGTCGTGAAGAATGCAATTTGGGCTGATGTTGTTGTAAGTATAATTATCTGTACATTTATTTACTCGTATTGTAGTTTTTTATGCATAATAATCTCATCCTTGATTATTTGGCACTTGTAGGATGCTTGGGATATTCCTGCAGTTGATACACTACGCAGGAAGATCATGTCTGAGATCGCTGACCGATGGAGGACATTCAAGAGCAACCTGACCTCCACGTATATTTTAATTTTAAAATATAAATGTTTAAACTCATCATTTTTTAAGTTATCAATTAGTTAATTCAAATATTTTAAATTTTAGGTATGTCTACGGGAAGAAGCAGGGTGAGTTTCCTGGAGATAGATACACATCCATAGATCGGCAGACTTGGGATGTGTTTGTAGCATCCAGGAACACGGACGAGTTTATTGTATGTATGTTTTACTGATTATGTTTTTCTAGTTATCGGAGAATGTATAACGTATAAATGGCTTTGAATTGTTTTTGATGCAGGCAAGACGCATGAAAGCACAGCAAATTAAGGGGAAAAATGACTGCCCTCACACGTTGTCACGTGGGGGTTACCGATTATTGGAGGATCGGATAGTGGAGGAGAAAGCTATGCAACGTCAAGGTAGCCACCCTGACGCCACTATTGTGGATCCCCCCTCTCCACCCACACGACATGAAAAATGGAAGCGTGCCAGGACGAAGAAGAGTGGTCAGTACACTTCATCACATGTTGAGGAGGTTGTCTCAAGGATTGTAAGTATAAAGCTTATCACTACTTTTTATGAAATGTTAAATGTCCATCAAACCCTAACACTGATCACTGATTTTTGGTTGCAGGATTCCTTGGTTGAGCAGTCGACCCAAGGGTCATTTGTGTCACATGGTAGGGATGATATATTGACCGCCGCCATCGGTCGACCAGAGCACCCTAGACGTGTACGTGCAGCTGGTCGAGGTCATGGTACGTTTACATTAATAGTCTTAGATTCTGTATGATAACATTTTTATTTCTAATTATTCTTTCTCTGCAGGCCTCCCAAGCTATTTCGGCCATCCAACCACCCCTTCCCAGTCCATATCTGATTTGGAGAAGACCTTTGAGGAGAAGGTTGCTGCAGTGAAGGCAGAGGCAAAGGAGGAAATGCAGAGGCTGCTTCAGGAAGAGATGACACGGTTTCGGAGTGAGATGATGGCGTCATTCAGTCAACAATGTCAACCTACGCCACCAGTGGTGGACCCACAGGTTACATTGTACATTATTTAATTGACTCACCTATGATTCGTTATCATTATTTTTAGTGGTAACTTCAAAATATTGTGTAATTATGCAGACTAGGCGGGTCAGCACGAAGGGGTCATGTGCTGCACCTGACGGTGACGATGACGACGTAAATCTTGGAGACTGCCGTCAGTGTGACCTATTTGTGGATGGAGTGGAAGAGCCAGTTGCCATTGGTTCAGTGTATAACCAAGGCCCTTTGGTTCACCATCAGAAATTGCCCGATGGTGTGTCAAGGATTTCGGTTGTACAGATCCTTCAGGCAGATGTAGTTGTTCCCATTCCAACATCTGAGGTACATCTGGTCGGCCAGGCTGTAGGACACTTCCTTATGTGGCTGACCAGACTTGTGTCAGATTCCGGTCCCCAGGTATGCTCTTTACCCAAGCATCAATTATAAGTTATGGTTTCAATAATCATAAGTTGTTTCTAATTTTTTAACTATTTTAACAGGGTGTTGCCCCATCAAAGATGCCAGAGCTCCCCCTTGATCCGATAGAAAGACTATGGGACATATCGGCTGGGCTTCGTAATTGCACTATCCCGGTCCCATGGGAGGAATCCATTTTTGGTTTCCCTAGTGCTATCCCAGTGTACATTGCACGACCTGACTTGTGTGAGGTCCTAATGGGGAACACGATGTTGAATGTCTCAGTGATTCAGTGTTGGGAGCTGTAAGTATAATGTTTTTTATTCAATGATAGTGTCAATTAAATTTATATTTTTACAACACTAAACGTCTACAAATTTGATTAGGTTTTTACATAGACTTTGCATAGACAGAGGTGTCGATAACACTTATGGTTTCCTGGAGCCCTCTCTAATACAACTTCGTGGGAACAGCAAGGAGGAGATTCAGGCATATATCCAGAATTGGATGCATGCCTCAAACAAGACTATGTACCTTGCACCACTTCATAGAGAGTAAGAGTCTAATAAATATTTAGTTATTTTTGTCAATTTAATAATGGATTGTGTTGTTAATATTCAATGGTACATTGCAGCCTTCACTGGCAACTGCTGGTCATTTGCCCGAAGGACGGCATTGCTGCATGCTTCTGTTCGTTGTATGGGAGTCCTGGTGCGGACTACATGAAAATACTCGATGGGTAAGTTGATTTTTAAAAAATAAAATAACTTTACATATTTGATTAAGTCATTCTATTAACTAAACTGATGTTTTATTCTCTTACAGGGCTTTAATTGGGTACCATCTACTCCGCGGCAAAGTGAGCAAGAAAAGACTAGAGTGGGTCTTCCCAAAAGTAAGCACTTCAATTAATAAGCATTACTTTTAAAGTTACCTCAATTAGTAACAAAAACAATAACTAATTATGAAATCAATGTATGGTACCTTGTAGTCTTATCGGCAGGATGGCAGCTTTGAGTGTGGGTATTTCGTGATGAAGACGATGCTCACCATTGTCCAATCTGGTATAGTAGACGGATGGACAACTGTAAGTTTTTGCTGCCTACTTTAATTTATTTGGTTTTGACATATTACTATTACAATTTGTTGCTCACTTATTAATGATTATGTCTTCTTTACAGCACTTTCGAGACTCTTCCTCAATGTTCCCTGAAGGATACATTGACGAAATCAGAAACCAATGGGCCACCAGCCTTCTTCAACTCAAGGAAGGAGCCCAATAGACTTCTGTCATTTATTATATTATTACTGTGTAGTTATATACCTATTAGTGTAGCTTAATTACTTATTGTGCATTTTATATACCATATTTGATGTTTAGACAGTTTGATTGAATTTTTTTAAACGTTCATTATTATTTATCATTGGACTGTCTGGGACTGTTTACAGGTTTCTGGGAAAGAATAAAAATCAAATAAATTTTTTTTTAAAAAAAATTAAGGTTTTAAGCACGGTTATGGTGCTAACCGTGCTTAAAAGTCACCCTTTTAAGCACGGTTATGCTTTAACCGTTCTTACAAGTCCAGAAGAAACAAGCACGGTTCAGGAGGAACCGTGCTTAAAGGTCAGACATACGAGCACGGTTGAGGAGGAACCGTGCTTAAAAGTCAGAGCTACGAAGACGGTTCAGGAGGAACCGTGCTTAAAGGTCAGACATACGAGCACGGTTGAGGAGGAACCGTGCTTAAAAGTCAGAGCTACGAAGACAGTTCAGGAGGAACCGTGCTTAAAAGTGCCACACCTACGAGCACGGTTGAAATTAACCGTGCTTAAAAGCCATCTACAAGCACGGTTGGGAACCGTCCTTAAAAGTCCTAAGCTACAAGCACGGTGGGAACAAGCACGGTTCTGGAACCGTGCTTAAAGGGTCCCCAGAACCGTGCTTAAAGGTCCTTTTTCCACTAGTGGACATGCTTATTTTTGGTACAAATGATGATATTGTAATTAATACAAAACAATTTCTTGCTAACAATTTCGATATGAAAGACATGGGTGAGGCAAGTGTTATCTTGGGTGTTAAAATCATAAGGAAGGATAATAATATAATGCTCTCTCAAGAACATTATATTGAGAAACTTCTTCGGAAGTTTGAATATCTTGAGTCAAAACCAGTGAGTACTCCTTATGATGGCAACACTCAATTAAAGAAAAATAGAGGAGAACCTGTGTCTCAATCCAAATATGCTTAAATTATTGGGAGCCTATTACATTTAATGAATAATTCGAGACCTGACATAGCATATGCTGTGGGCAGATTGAGTAGATATACTCATAATCCTAATAATGAGCATTAGGTTGCATTAGCAAGATTAATGAAATATTTAAGAGGTACCATAAATTATGGTATATTATATAATGGATATCCCACAGTATTAGAAGGATACTGTGATGCCAACTGGATCTCGGATTCAGATGAGACAAAATCCACTAGTGGTTATGTGTTTACACTAGATGGTGGTGTTGTTACTTGGAGATCAGTCAAACAAAATATTATTGCAAGATCTACTATAGAGTCAGAGTTTATTGCTCTAGAATTGGCTGGTAGTGAGGCTGAGTGGTTGAGAAACTTCTTAGCAGATATTCCATTAGGAATAAAACCAACACCTTCAATATCTATGCATTGTGGTAGTTAATCGGCGATAGCCATTGCTAAAAATAAATCTTACAACGGTAAGAACAAACACATCCGTTTGAGACACAATGCGGTAAAGCAGCTGCTAAATAATAGAATAATTTCCATAGGGTATGTGAAGTCAGAAGTGAATTTGGCCGATCCTCTGACAAAACCTTTGGGAAGAAAGGTTGTTTATGAAACATCAAGGGGAATGGGACTTGAGCCTACAATAAAATTAACAATGATGGAAACTCAACCTTTGTGATTGGAGATCCCATGAAGAAGGTTCATATGGGTAATAACAAGTCGTTGTTAATCCTCTAGCATTATTTCTTCCTCCATTCCTATAATGTGTGAAGTGCTAGGTTGCAAAGAACAAGAGGTTAATTATTAAATTTTAATGATTTTTATATCCCTTATGGGTGGTGTATAAAATGTAGGATACACTTGATGAAGTCACCTATATGAATGTCAAGTAAGGCCGCTTGCATGAGATTTAGGCAAAATTCTAGAGCACTCATGAATTACCAGGCACGCGCATGGCCTATTCACGCAAAACAGAGAAAATAACAAAAAGAGTCGAGAAGTATAATATGATAGGTAGACCGCTATCTTACGTTAAAGTAATTTTGGTTCATAGAAGCTTTGCTTCACCAATTTACTGTAAGTTAAGTTTATCTATCCAGGGTCTAGTTCATAGTCCTGAGACACCAGATCTGATGCATTTGCACCATGACGTAAACCAGATATATATTTTTTTTTCAAAAAAGGAAACTTTTGAAATATGTGGGGGATTGTTAGAAAATTTGCTTATTTCAAAAGTTTCTAGTTCCACATTGCTTGGACAACATTTCTTTTAAGGCTTTATATATAGAAAGAGAATTTATGGTGGTAAACAAGATAGAAAGGAAGTGGGCTCGCACACAAGTTAGTTTGGGCCGAAATATCTGTTTCGTGTGCAAATCTGATGATTTGCCCCCTGCGCGCACGATGATATGCGCCGTTCCTTTTTATCACTTAAATTTAAATTTTGAATTTGAATTTTGAATTTGAAAAACCTATTTGAGAAAGCCATTTATTGGGGCGTTTAATTTTGGAACGTTACGATTTCTTTTTAAAAGGAATATCTTACCAGGTTTATTCCAATCTGATTAATACCCGGTTAATGAGTATGATTAATATTTGAATTTTGTAACGTCTCATTAACATGGGATTAATCGGTCTAATTATTCGGTTAATGTTTTAAACGTTATGTATATGATATTAAAACAAATCGTACACGTTTTGTGAACTAATGTGTTTTCCGCGTTTACACACTATTCTTCTCTCTAACCTTTTGCTAGTTCTGCTCCTGTTCTCAACAGACGGACTGTTGTATCCTGAGAGGTCATGCACTACGCGAACAAACCCTTAAGCCCAGTGTGCTTCTCACACGCCTCAGTCTTATATTTTTTACAACAAAAGGGGGGTTTGTTTGGTTTTTTTTATTAGAAAAAATGAGATTATTATATAAAATGGTATAAGGATATTTCAACCCATTTACAAACCAGTTTATTAATTAGTTAATGTATTTATGAGTTTAGATACAAAATTAATTAAGAAATAATTTAATACATTATTTTTAAATAAAAACTTATACAATAAATTTAATTATAAAACTTGTTAAAGTAAGTTAAAAATAACTTAATTTAAACTATATGAAATAAGTTATTAAAATAAATCAAAATATTTTTTAATAATCACAAATTATTTTCATAATTTTTTTACGAACTCTTCTATATTTATCGTATATCATGTCACAATATTTAATAATATTATTGTTGAATACAAAATCTTGATTTATTATTCTACTTAAAAAAAAAAGCTTAAAGCCTAAAACAACTCCACACTGTAACTTTTGTCAAATCGGCAGAGAGCCCACACATCATTTGCTCATTTTGAAATTTATGTTATTTCTAATCGCCCAAATAGTCCAAATTGTTGTGAATCACATGATGTCCAAGAAGAGGGTTTGTTGAGTAATATTTCTAAACTACTTTGTCAAAATAATGAAGCAAATCATGAAGCACGTAAAGGATATATAATTTTGTCAAATTTCAAGACACAAAACAAAAGAAAAGTTCATGGAATCAAACTTGCTTCCATCACAATGATAAATTATTAGTTGTTAAGGGACCATGCAACTTAAAACTGGAAAAAAGTGAAGTCCACAAGCGAATGTATGGAACCTCTATAGGGTACTATTTTCCACATATCTTCAAATGCATCTATGTTTGTGACCTTAAAATAGTGTACAGGAAGAGGGAAATTAATATCTATATATTTTTTTAATAAGTTAAAGCTAATAATTAAGTGGTGATTTTTTATTAGTAATTAGATTAAACCTACAATTCATTTTTTTTATCTCATTTACTATTAAACCACATTATCTCTCCTAATTGATGCCAAAATATAGTTAGGGTGAAGTTTATTATCATCAATATTTTTATACCAGTATAGCATAGATTCTGAAGCATTTCTGTCCTCTGATTACAGCATGGTGGAATATAATCTTTATCCTGTCCTACTTTTTAATAAAATTTTAGATATTATGCTTTTGTTGATGATTAATTGTGGCTGAAAACCTCGGCCAGTTCCTTTCATAAAATTCAAGTAACTTGCAATGGCAAATCATAATAATTTGACAGTGAAACCAGACAATGTGTTAGTAATAATGCAGACTTTGCTACTCAAGGAAAGAGACCAACCGTGGCATGCAATGAATTAGCTAGTGTAGGGTGTTGACATTGATTAAGGAACTTAATTAATTATCACTCATCATTTACCAACTTCCATGTGTCTATTTTTCTTCATTAAATTAAAGCTATGGGGTCAGCGCTCACAAAAATTGAAAAAGAAAATAGAAAATGCTTACTAAAACCAAAATGGACTGTCTTCATTTAAAATATCATCGGCACACATCGTAATTATTAAAAAAGCTCTATCTATCTTTCCATGAAAATATTTTACTTTGAAATTTTTAAATAATGCCCTTACATACTAATCAACAAAATCCAAATAAAATCTCATTGTTTGAGGTATGCTTTAAGTTATACACTCTTACATTTTAAATAGATGAAATATTTTACATTTTCCATTTTTTTTAATGAACATCTTCTCATTGATGAAATCAATCGCGCAGCTTATTAAAAAACACTAAAATAATTACCGAGCTTAACTTTGAAGATCTGTTTATCTGAAAATGCCTGAACAGTTATAAGTACTTTTCTCCAGTTCATATATCATTAGTTTATTTCTAATCCCAATTCTTCCGAATAGATTAAAATATTCTGGACCAGTTATCTTTGTGTGTTGACGGTTTAGACATAAGACTAATCTTATGGTTAATGACAATAAGTATAACCTGTTTTGTTTCTCTATCCCATCAATGTATCTATCACTTCTCAAACCGTTCCATTTGAGTTCAATTAGATTAGTTCAATTGTGACTTACCTTTGATCTTCAATCTATACTTTTTATTTATTTCAAGTTTTTGTATTTGACCTTAGGTTTTTTTTATGTCAGGCTTGGACTTTTTTCTTGAATTTTTAAGTCTGATTTTTTTAATCCTTCAATTTGGATTTTCATTTTTTTAACAATAGATAACCTACAACAAGAGAGAAATGGATATCTAATGGATGAATACCCATCCTACAAATATCTAATAATAATGAACTAATTTTATGGTTTGACATCCCGATATAGGTGTTTGATTTGCGTGCCAGATGTTAGGTAATGGCGTTTGTGTGGATGCAAAAAATTAGAAGGAAACATTGAAAATAAGGCACTATGTATATGTGATCTGACTAATATCCGAAGGTGGTCATCGACCCCATCACAGTCGGCATTTAAAAAACAACCAATTTGATTCAAGCTTTATTGATCTTCAAACTATTTTAATAAGCACACTAGCTAGAGGTAGTTTATTTACTTGATGGATCTCTTTTATATATGATGGATATCTTGAAGAAATTGAGCAATTGTTAAGGGATGTAAAAAAATTAAGTGACGAAATATTATTATTGTTAATATTATCTACAGAAACAAGCCTCCAAGCTTGGGATAAATCTCCAACGCACACCAAAATTAAAATTAAATAAAAAACCAAAATTATTGACCGACAACAAAAATTAGAATAACTATGAGAAATTGTGAGAGTGCAAGGATATGTTTTAACAATTATTATATTTATTTGTTTTCAACTCATTCAAAAGAAGTGGATCACCAACATCCAGATGAGAATGATGAAAGCCTCGTCCTTGGAAGGATTGCTAATTAGCGTGAAACATCTGGTTAGATTATTACTGTGATTATGCAAATCGGGGTGGCATTCCTCTCTATTAAATTTAGGGGTGCTCGGCGGTCGGGTTTGGGCGGGTACGGGTGATGAATTGCTGAACCAATATTAATCAAATGTAAATTATTTCCAACCAAAACCGACCGAATAACCTCATGGTTTGATCGGGTTTCGGGTGAACGGTTTCGGTTAAGTTCGAACGGATAATTTCGGTTTAAACTTGTAATGAATTAAATTTTTTTGTGGCCAAAATCTATTTTTAAAACTTTTTTTATCCATTTTCCTATCAATTCTATAGAAAAAATGATTTAATACATACATATATATCTAATCATCTAATAAAAGACTTAATTAAAATAAACATATAAGTTTATACATAACATCAATGCATAAATTTACATCAATTTACTCTTAATTAAAATAAACATATAGGTTTATAATGGGTTCGGTGGGGTACGGTTAATTCGGTTGGTAGAAATTAAAAACCGTACCCATCCAAATTTAACCAAACTTAACCGTTTCTTTTATCCGCTTATCCGTTTACCCACCCAAACTTGACCAAACTCGTTTTTTATTTCCGGTTTGTGCGGTTTCCGATCGGGTGGATGGATGTTGTTCACGCCTAATTAAATTAAAGCAGAAAAAAATAAATTAGAATAGTACAATATATATCAGATTTTCATTCAGATCAATGAAATAACCTTGTCAAATGCTTTACGCGCCTTTTAAATATTCAAGTTTTACTTGCGGTGCAATGGAATATGGAGATGAAGGTGCCAAAATGCAGATTAATTTCTTCTACGTTGTTCGAGACAATCAAAACCATATTAGACTGTAAAATTAAATTTTTGCTTTTAGGAACTTGCGTTCTGTTGATTCAACGTGCTGAGCAAACAACACGAAGTCTTGCATTTTTTTCACAACCGGATAAGTGACTTTGAGCTGGTTTGGTACATCGTTGAGCTCAACTCAATTGAGGTGGGGTGAAGGAAAAGTTTTATCCTACGACCAAATGGAGTCTTGATTATTTCTAACGACGTAAACTTTTAAATTTTTACATTTCTCTAATTCTGTTTTTCCAATTGCAAACCAATCATCCTCTTTGTATCACTCCGCATATTTTAAGTAAAACTTTATTTTAGTAATATTTTATAATTTTATAATTTTTTTAATTTATTCTAGTTTAAAAATTATAAAATATTAATTGGCAATGATAAAAATATCCACACATGGCTATATGCAGTACGGCATGTGAACCTTGTACGTAACCATTGGGATGAGAGCACAACCCGATATGTGGGTACACAGTTTGGTCGATGCCTAAGCAGGAATATGCAACATTTTGGTCACTATCGATATAAAGAAAGGCAAAACACAACTAAATACAATGACAATCACCATATTTAAGATGAATATGGTTCACCCAATTTTTTTTAACGTAATAGAATTATTATGGAAAGAAAATTTCTTTAAACCAAGTTTTAATAATAAGATTTACGAGACAAAGAGGATGAGAGAATTGGTTTATATGCATGGAAGACTTTAGCTATTATAGCAAATGACAAAGTCGTGATTTAACATTTTGTTTTTTATTAGAGGCGACAAGATGGCTAAAGTGATTGTTTAGTATTTAATTATAAAAATTATATTTGACCAATTAAGTTATCAAATAATTACTATTAATACAATATACTATTCGATATATCTTCAAATTTTTTTTTCTAATCAACCTAATTGAGTTTCCTACTTAAAGCCAAACAAATTCTTGGTAATATGACTGGTGTGAGGAAAGTTGGTCTTTGTAAACAACTTCAAAATAATGAAGCAGATGAAGATGAAGTACGTTCGAGACGATATTGTTTTATCAAATTTCAACACAACGAATAAAAGAAAAGTTGGAGGAATTATTTCATTTTATTAGGGATGGTGAGGATAGAGCGTGTCATATCTTAATTCTTAAAATGCTTCATGTTTGTGACCATAAATTTCATTAGCTAGTGTAAGGAATAGGAAAGCATAGAGAGCGTAGGGTGGAGTTTAACTGCACTGTTCTATAGCATATATTCTGCAGCATTAATATGGTCCTCTGATTTTTGTGTGGTGGGATATTATATCTTTCTATCACTATATGGTTTTTTTTTTTAGGATTTAATTTTCTGCTGTCAATGAAGTTTGTTTGCAATATTCTCAAATAAGAACTATTGGCTGTGCTTTGCAAGAGTCGAACATGCTATTCTAATTGTCCTAAAAATTTAGATTGAAAGGGAACTATCTTGCTTCTGTTGAATAGTGGCCGGAGAAAACGTAAACATAATACTTTAATTTAATTTATAATATTCAAACATCTTTGCAGTGGCATCTCATGATAGTTAAACAGTGACCAAAATTAACAGGTGATTAATTTAAGTATCCAAATATTTGATTTATTTTAAACTAGAGTTTTAGTGTTTAAATGTTGTCAATAAAAAAATCTTTACCATAACGTAAAAGAAGATTATTTTCATGGAAAATGCCTACAGTGAAAAAACCAAAGGAGGGAAACAATACATAAAGTGTAATGATAGATGATTTGCTATTCAAGAGACACCAAACAGTCGCAATGCAATTGGAAGGGCGTTATTGATGGAAAAGCTTACCACTACGCACTTTCCTTCATACATGTCTTTTGTTCTTCTTAAAATAAGAGGCAATGAGTGACTTTGCAGCCATAACTCACAAAATTTTGAAAACAACAAAGAAGATCTTGTATTATTTATTATTATTATTTTTGGATACTTCTTTATTTTTGTTTGGATCAGATAGATTCGTTTCCTTGAAGATATCCTAAATAAACTAGTGTAATAACCTGTGCGATGTAGGTTTGTTTTTTCAACAAAGATAAAAATAGTGCATTTGATTCACGACAACAATATGAAAGATTCATAAGTGATTGTTATACTAAGCAATATGATATAACAATTAAATGATACTCTACTATAAAATATTAGGCAAAAACAACATATAACGAAGAAGTTACACATTATGCAATAATGGAGCCTAACCATGTAAATCTTTTGTATTATGAGTTGATTAATACAAACAAAAAAAATATGATGATTTCTAGCATGATAAAAAGGATTTTCGGGGGGCAAACATCGTTTGATGAGATGATTTAACCTTCGATTGATGGCCAACATAATCCTAATGTGGTTTTCCCTATGATGTACCTATTGCTAAATTTGTATTTGTGATGCTTTAATTGTCAAATGTGGGACAATTTAATGAAAGGTAAAACATGTTATTTTTTATAAAATATTATAAGAAAACTTCTGTTTGATATTTTAAAAAATAACAACCAATATACCAAAATAGTTGACATTATGACTTGTGTATGAAACAATATATGAGAAAAAGACATTGACATCAACCACTCATAAATTGAATAATTATTTTCTGTAAATTTCATATAAAAAAAAAGGTAATATGAACATACCATGGATGATTTTCGATGCATGGATTAACATCTTGATAGAAGACTGAAATGAAATACAATTACTATAACATTATATACATAGCCTTGCAAAAAAAAATTAATAAGTTGAGTTGAAAATTATAATGCAAAAAATGTTGTTCAAGTGGCCTCAATACTCAAGAGGGGGGGGGGGGGGTGAATTGAGTTATAAAACTTTTGCTTGGAATACCTTTAAAATTGATTTCTATAACCAAGTTTATGAGATTGTGCAAGTGAAAGCAAGTAACAATGATATGCAATGCACTACAAAAGGTAAATATTGCTGAGGCAATTTAGCAAACACTTGGTGTGCAATGTCTAAGGTATAGCAAATTAAGCAAGTTCAAGTATGTTCTTCTCAACCAAACAATACCAATCAACAAATATGCAATGTATGAAAGTAAAAGAGTAAGGAAGAGAAGCTTGCAAACCGATGTAACGAGTTCCACCCAATCCGGTGTACGTCTCGCCTCTAAGCAACCCACTTAGAGGATTTTCCACTATTGTAGACTAGAGATACAACTTTGAGCAATTGCGGCTTCCTAGTGTCCCACACTCAAGAACCCAATCCTCACAAGTATAAGGGCAACCCACCCAATCTCTCAATCTCACAATATCCCAAAGGTTGAGTCCACAACCTTTGTAACCACTCAACCTAGAGTGAACAACCACTCAACCTAGAGTGAATAACTTGTGTGTTTGGTGTTTGCTTACAATCAATACACTCTCTCAATAGAGCAAATATACAAATGAAAAGCTCTCCCAAATTCTAATCTCTCAAGATGAGAGGATATACAAGTGAAAGTACAATATGCAAGAAATAGGCTTACAAAGCACAAAATAGAGCTATGAATTGTTGCTTCTTGGTTGTGTGTTTGTGCTTGTCTTCCTCTTCAATTTATAGAGCCAAGATAGCTGTTGAAGAGTGCCCTAGTCCTTCATAGCCGTTGCAGTTAGTGGGAATTTGAAGAGTGGTGGAGACATGACCTGGTTTCCCACTTAAATCTGTTTTTCCACTAGCGTAATCGATTACACCCTCGCGTTGTAATCGATTAGCTTCAAGTCAGAGAGTCACTAATCGATTATTTCACTTCCTCTAATCGATTATCATCTGTACCTGATGCATTTAATTTGTTTTCGCAGCATCCTAATCGATTAGCATGTCTTGCAATCGATTACCTTAAATTCCAGTGGCTTCCTAATCGATTGTATAGCTTCCATAATCGATTAGCCATCGTACCTGATGTACTTAGTTCCATTTTTGATTGTTGTAATCGATTAGTCTATGGTGTATAATCGATTACCTTAAATTCCAGTGGCTTCCTAATCGATTGTTCAGCTCCCTAATCGATTAGCTTTCATACCTGATGCAATTTCTTCCAAAACAGAAAGCTCCTAATCGATTAGCATCTATGGCCTAATCGATTAGCTTCGCTGTTACTTCAATTCTGATTTCATGTCTTTGTTTTTTGCATTGTTTTCTTCAAGAGTGCTTGTCATTATCAAAATCCTTGCACATCTTTTGGACCTGTTAATATATTCAAACACATTCTCCCCCTTTTTGATGATGACAACTATGTTCATCTCTTGAGGGTTGTTAGTTTAAATAATATAGACTTATCTTTTGCAAAAACAACTCTGCTACATTATCTCTTTTTCAAATAGCAGATGACCAATTTCAAAAAGCAATTCAGCAGCCAGAATGTCTTATCTCATTTTATCTATTGTTTTATTATCTCTTATCTATAATTCTCCCCCTATCAAAAAGAATTTAACAAACAGATAAGATTTTTCAAATTTTGTTAACAGAGCATCTATTTTCCATATTATCAGAGCATATTATCAGAGCATATTCAAAATTATCCATATTTTGTATCAGAGTATTATCCAACATATGAACATATATTCTTCTCCCCCTTTGTAATCATCAAAAATAATTAGAGCAGTGAAGAGAAATAATATATACTGAAATGAGATACTTTTATTGAATTAATAAAGATGGGGAATACAAGAAGTAAAAATATTCATAATTCAGAAAATAACCAACAAGAAACCAACAGCTAAACATAAGATAACTAAAACATCTAATTGTCCGGGTTGAAGAAGCGGATTTCTGCAATTTGGTGAGCCAGTTCTTCATATCGCTGCTGCATCATCTCAAAGTGTTGCTGCTCGGTCATGGAAAACTCTTGGAGGGAGTTTTCAAGTCGATCGAAGCGGCGATCAAGATGGGCGTAGAGAGATGCAAAAGGGTCAGCTTGTGGGGCAGATGAAGAGGCTGCAGCTTGTGGTTGAGGTGAAGGAGGAGGAGGAGCAGGTGCTTCTTCAGCAGGAGCTTGGAAGGGAATGTTGGCATAAACGCCCTCCATTCGTGAGTACCATGCTCCATTGGAGAAAGCAAGACCCATTTTGGTGAGGTGATGGGTGCCAATGCAAGCTCTAGGGGGCACTTTCTCAGAGAGTTCCCCTGCTAAATCTACTCCACAGAATTTAAAAATTTTGGTGAGGAGGATACCATAAGGGAGCTTTTGCTGGTCCTTGGCATGGCGCATGTGGAACTTGATCAACTGAACCCAGTTGATCTCTTTGTGGTTCAGCATGGCCCACATTAAGAGGACATCATCATCTTCAACTAGAGCATAGTTCCCACCACGGGGAACAATCATCTTGACCAAGAAGAAGTGGAGCAGGCGGTTGTTCATGGTCAAGTGGCCAACTAGTTTGTGGTTGCTCCTAGGACGGTCAGCTTTCCATAAAGATTGGCGAGCATTAAGAGCATTGAAGCCCCATTCATCCTCAGGTTCGCCTCCATCAAAGTCAGCGTTGTTGAGGGGCAGTTTGGAAATCTCTGCAAACTGGGCATTGGAGAGTTTGATGGTGGTGTTTTTCACCTTGGATTCAACCATCCCATTGACAAGGCGGAGGTTGCAGTAGTATACTCTCATAAGCTCAGGATAGTATTCTTCTTCTTTGAGGGATAGGAAGGGGAAAAGGTTGTAGTGGTGGAGGCTTTGGGTGAAGGTAAGGCTTGGGTTATCAAAGGTGTCAGCAATGGTATAATGAGGGGTCATAATCTCCTTTTCAGAAAAATTCTTCATAAAATTCTGAAGATCTCTAGGAGAAGAGAAAAACCTTGAGAAGTCAAGGGGATTATGAGCTTGAGCAGTAGAGGACCTAGCCCTTTTGACATTCCTTGAGGTAGACATGGTGGAAAATGCAAAAAGAGGAGATGAAGAGAGATGAGTGCTAGAGAGTTTTTGAGAGGTTTGAGAGGAAGGAGGTAGTGTGAGATGAGAAAGGGAATGAGGGGGTATTTATAGGTGAAAATTAGGTTTAGGAAAGAGGAAAGAGAGTTTAGGAAGGAGTGAAGTGAGTTAAGAGAGGGAGAGTTTCGAGTGAGCCTAGGGAGTTGCATTTGACTCTGCAGAACGCAGACTAATCGATTACGTGGCAGGGGTAATCGATTAGATCACTGTTTCTGGGGAATTCCAAACGTTCCATACAGATGGTAATCGATTATAGACTTAGGGTAATCGATTAGTTTAGAAACAGAAACGTCCTAATCGATTGGGGCAAGGTGGTAATCGATTATGCAGAAGAGGAAATGTTTTGAACTTGAAACAGAAGCTTCGTAATCGATTATGGATCATGTATAATCGATTATCTTTGAAACAGAATGATTGTAATCGATTATGGGTGAGCTCTAATCGATTAGCTTAGAAACAGAAGCTTAGTAATCGATTGGGATTAACAATGTAATCGATTATGGAGTCAAAAACTTCAAACATATCAAACAGCAAGGTTCCAAACATAAAATGTGATATATGCCATGCATTATGCCATTTAACAAGGTTCTTATCAAAAGATTCAAGCACAACTGGACATGTCAAGAATGCCTAACTCTCTTCTTATGTGAATGAATTGCTCTCTAGCCAAGGGTTTTGTGAAAATATCCGCTAGTTGCCTAGAGGTTTCTACATGTTCAAGTACACAATCCCCTTTTAACACATGATCTCTAATAAAGTGATGCCTAATTTCAATGTGTTTGGTTCTAGAGTGCATTACTGGATTCTTGGAGATGTTAATGGCACTTGTATTATCACATTTAATGGGGACTTTATTCAAGGAAATACCAAAATCAAGAAGTTGTTGTCTCATCCAAAGAATTTGAGCACAACAACTACCAGCTGCTACATATTCTGCCTCAGCTGTTGACAATGCAACACTTGCTTGTTTCTTGCTATGCCAAGAAACAAGGGAACTACCAAGCAAATGGCATGTACCACTAGTGCTTTTTCTATCAAGCTTACACCCCGCAAAGTCGGAATCAGAATATCCTAAAAGATTACATTCAACGCCTTTGGGATACCATAAACCAACATTTGGAGTACCCACAAGATATTTCAAAATTCTTTTTACGGCAGTCAAATGTGATTCTTTAGGACATGCTTGATATCTAGCACACATGCATACCGCAAACATAATATCAGGTCTACTCGCAGTTAAATACAGTAAGGATCCAATCATACCTCGATATTTGGTGATTTCAATGTCCTTACCCTTTTCATCTTTGTCTAGATAGCAGGATGTGCTCATGGGTGTAGCTATCTCGTTTGCCTTGTCCATTCCAAACCTTTTAAGTAGTTCCTTACAGTATTTGGTTTGGCTAATGAACGTTCCATCAATGGCTTGTTTTATTTGTAGTCCAAGGAAGAAGGTGAGTTCTCCCATCAAGGACATTTCAAACTCATTCTGCATAATCTTGGCAAATTCTTGACAAAGATTTTCATTAGTAGCACCAAATATTATGTCATCTACATAAATCTGTACCAAGAGGATGTCATTTTGTTTGCGTTTTATAAACAATGTAGTATCAACCTTTCCTCTTTCAAATTGGTTTAACTCTTCTTGCATGGCCAACATCCAATGTTCATCAATAATGGCTTCATCAATATTTTTGGGTTCTATTTGGGATACAAAAGCCAAGTGATTGCATGCATTTCTAATGGCGTTTCGAGTACTTACCCCTTTGGTTATTTCTCCAATGATCTTGTCCAAGGGATGATCCTTCAAAGTTACCCAATCTTGTTGTTTCTCAACTTGTGCTGCACCTCCATCATTGTTGACTTCTTCTTCTTTGTCTTGCAAGTTCATTTCTTGGAAGGTACCTACAAGATCATCAACTTCCTTTCTCGGAGGATTTTGGTTAAATTCATCAAATTTAACATGTATGGACTCTTCAATTGTGTAAGTCCGTTTGTTAAAGAGTCTATATGCTTTACTAGTAGATGAATAACCTAGAAAAATTGCTTCATCAGATTTTGCATCAAATTTGCCAAGATTTTCCTTTCCATTGTTCAAGACAAAGCATTTGCATCCAAAAATGTGAAAGTAGGAAATATTTGGTTTTCGTCCTTTATAAAGTTCATAGGGGGTTTTCTTTAATATAGGCCTTATCAAACAACGATTCATAACATGACACGCGGTGTTCACGGCATCGGCCCAAAACTGTTTTGAAATATTTGCTTCATTCAACATAGTTCTTGCAAGCTCCGCTAAAGATCGATTTTTCCTTTCAACTACTCCATTTTGTTGTGGAGTTCTTGGAGCCGAAAAGTTATGTTCAATGCCAAACTTTTCACAAAATTTTTCAAAAGATTGGTTTTCAAATTCTCCCCCATGATCCGTTCGTATGGATGCTATTTTTAAGTTTTGTTCATTTTGGATAACCTTGGCAAGTTTCTTAAATGCTTGATATGCTTCATGTTTATGAGTAAGAAACAATGTCCATGTATATCTAGAGTAATCATCCACAATCACTAGACCATAATAGTTTCCACCAAAACTTTTGATTTTCGAAGGTCCAAACAAATCCATATGTAAAAGCTGCAAAGGTCTTGTTGTTGAAACAATATTTTTTGCTTGAAAAGAAGCCTTTACTTGTTTTCCTTTTTGACAAGCGTCACAGAATTTATTTTCAAATTTCAGTTTTGGTAAACCAATAACTAAATCTTTTGAAACAAGTTTATTTAAATGGTCTACATGAATGTGAGCGATTCTTCTATGCCAAAGCCATGATTCATCCTCTTTAGTTATAAAGTATTATACATCATTTGAAGCAAGACAATCTAGATTAATCATGTAAATGTTATCTACTCTTTGACCAACAAATTTTATCTCCTTGTTTAGTTTATTTTCAATTATGCAACCATTTGATTCAAAAGCAATTTTATAGCCCTTGTCACATAATTGACTAATGCTAAACAAGTTATGTTTTAGTCCTTCAACATATAAAACATCATTTATGGAGGTGGAAGAGTTTTTACCGACATTTCCGATTCCAAGTATTCTTCCCTTTGTGTTATCTCCATAAGTAACAAATCCTTTGCTTCGTGGAGTAAGTGATATGAACTTACTTTTGTCTCCCGTCATATGTTTAGAACACCCACTATCCAAATACCAATGGGTGTTGCTTGCCTTGAAGCATACCTACAAAACAAAATCATTTTAGAGAACTAGGTACCCATTTTATGTTGGGTCCTTTAAGGTTAGCTTGTGGAGATGTTCCTTTGGGAACCCACACCTTTCTTAAGACCTTTGGTCCTAGTTTCCTAACACTACACTTATAAGCACTATGTCCTTTGGTACCACAATGATTGCATTTCATAAAAGGTGAGGAGGATTTGCTTGGTGATGCAAAGAAGTTTTTATAGTGCTTCTCCATTTTATGATTACTATGTTCTTGATCATATCCTAAGCCGGTTTTACTAAACATGCATTTTTGTTGCCCAAGAAGGATATTCAAGTTATCTCTTCCATTAGTGAATTTCTCTAAGGTTTTGTTTAGATCTAGGACTTTATTTTCTAGATCAACACATTTCTTAGCAAAATTACAAGGTTTACTAATGGAACATATTTGAGCATTTTTCAATTCTTCTTTTAAACATTCATTCTGTTTGCAAACTTCCATAAGGTGCATCTCTAGAGTGTCACTAGTTTTCCTAGATGCTTTGAGTTTACTAGAGATTTTTGTGAATTTATCATACAATTCTTCAAATGCTTCTAACAGCTCATTTTTATCTAAGTCAAGAAGATTTACCTCGTTATCTTCTTCTTGATGATTTGCCATTAAGCAAAGATTGGCTTGCTCATCTTCCGAGTCGTCGGAGCTGCTCACATCATTCTCATCCCAAGCAATATAGGCTCTTCTTCTTCTTTGTTTGTCCTTGCCCTTCTTTTTGAGGTTTGGACAATCGGCTTTGAAGTGCCCTTCCTTGCCATATTCAAAACAGTTGGGTGAGGGAGAGTTTTCTTTAGTGATAGGTTTCTTACCTGAGCTTTTGAAGCTTCTTTGGAAGCGTTTGCCTTTCATGAATTTCCCGAAGCGTTTCACAAATAGTCCAAATTCTTCTTCTTCATCAAGTTCACTTCCGGATTCTTCTTCTTCATTTGTGGAAGTAGCCTTGAGAGCAAGACCCTTTTTCTTGGAAGATTTTTCTTCCTCTTCCGCCATCTTTAATTCTTTCAGCTCTTGTTCTTGTTCCTGCAACTTACCAAATAAAGTGGCGAGAGACATTTCGTTTATGCTAGGAGATTGTTTGATGGCGGTAACTAGCGGTTGCCATTCTCTGTTAAGACTTTTCAACACTTTATGAATGAGTTCTTTGTTAGTGTAAGTCTTTCCAAGTGTAATAAGTTGATTAATGATGAGAGTAAATCTTTTTTGCATATCAACAATCGATTCATGAGAGTTTAATCTAAAGCATTCATATTGACTAGTAAGAGTACTAATCTTTGAGTCCTTTACATCATTAGTGCCTTCATGGGTTACTTGAAGAGTATCCCACATTTCCTTAGCAGTTTGGCATGTCATTATCCTAAAAAATTCATCTTGACCTAAAGACATAGTAATAAGATTTTTGGCCTTGTAGCCATATTGGACTTTCTTTTCTTCCTCGCTTGTCCATTCATCTATAGGTTTTTCAACATTCTTGCTATCTATAGTATGCATCGGTATATAGGGACCATTTTCAATGGTATTCCATATTCTCAAGTCAATTGATTGAATGAAGATTTTCATTCTTTCTTTCCAAAACGCATACCCTTCCCCATTGAAAGCGGGAGGTCTATTTATCGCACCACCCTCGGGAAAAACATTTTGAGAACTTGAGGCCATTTAATCTCTTGAAGCTGTTAAGCTTGATTTACCAAGAGTCAAGCTCTGATACCACTTGTTGTTCAAGTGGCCTCAATACTCAAGAGGGGGGGGTGAATTGAGTTATAAAACTTTTGCTTGGAATACCTTTAAAATTGATTTCTATAACCAAGTTTATGAGATTGTGCAAGTGAAAGCAAGTAACAATGATATGCAATGCACTACAAGAGGTAAATATTGCTGAGGCAATTTAGCAAACACTTGGTGTGCAATGTCTAAGGTATAGCAAATTAAGCAAGTTCAAGTATGTTCTTCTCAACCAAACAATACCAATCAACAAATATGCAATGTATGAAAGTAAAAGAATAAGGAAGAGAAGCTTGCAAACCGATGTAACGAGTTCCACCCAATCCGGTGTACGTCTCGCCTCTAAGCAACCCACTTAGAGGATTTTCCACTATTGTAGACTAGAGATACAACTTTGAGCAATTGCGGCTTCCTAGTGTCCCACACTCAAGAACCCAATCCTCACAAGTATAAGGGCAACCCACCCAATCTCTCAATCTCACAATATCCCAAAGGTTGAGTCCACAACCTTTGTAACCACTCAACCTAGAGTGAACAACCACTCAACCTAGAGTGAATAACTTGTGTGTTTGGTGTTTGCTTACAATCAATACACTCTCTCAATAGAGCAAATATACAAATGAAAAGCTCTCCCAAATTCTAATCTCTCAAGATGAGAGGATATACAAGTGAAAGTACAATATGCAAGAAATAGGCTTACAAAGCACAAAATAGAGCTATGAATTGTTGCTTCTTGGTTGTGTGTTTGTGCTTGTCTTCCTCTTCAATTTATAGAGCCAAGATAGCTGTTGAAGAGTGCCCTAGTCCTTCATAGCCGTTGCAGTTAGTGGGAATTTGAAGAGTGGTGGAGACATGACCTGGTTTCCCACTTAAATCTGTTTTTCCACTAGCGTAATCGATTACACCCTCGCGTTGTAATCGATTAGCTTCAAGTCAGAGAGTCACTAATCGATTATTTCACTTCCTCTAATCGATTATCATCTGTACCTGATGCATTTAATTTGTTTTTGCAGCATCCTAATCGATTAGCATGTCTTGCAATCGATTACCTTAAATTCCAGTGGCTTCCTAATCGATTGTATAGCTTCCATAATCGATTAGCCATCGTACCTGATGTACTTAGTTCCATTTTTGATTGTTGTAATCGATTAGTCTATGGTGTATAATCGATTACCTTAAATTCCAGTGGCTTCCTAATCGATTGTTCAGCTCCCTAATCGATTAGCTTTCATACCTGATGCAATTTCTTCCAAAACAGAAAGCTCCTAATCGATTAGCATCTATGGCCTAATCGATTAGCTTCGCTGTTACTTCAATTCTGATTTCATGTCTTTGTTTTTTGCATTGTTTTCTTCAAGAGTGCTTGTCATTATCAAAATCCTTGCACATCTTTTGGACCTGTTAATATATTCAAACACAAAAAATACATACTTACGACAACTTTGAGAATATTTCCTTGTACACGACATTAATGGTGTGGCTTGGAGAAATATCGACGTGGTTTCAAGTAGGATCCTTAGACCATGTCTTGATCTAACTCATTACAATACAACATATAATTGGCCATGTGTAAAGACTGGTTGTGGTAGATACAATCGAACATTTGAAAGAGTTCGTCTTTGAGACTTATTTATTGTCATTGTAAATGAAACCATGATGGAGATTGTCTCCTTTGAAACTTAATGGCGAGAGTTTCCAAACAAGGTATAATGGTCATTCTTGGAATGTGAACGGTGTCCCTGATTTTAGTCTTTGTTAACACCTAGCACTGAAGGACATTATTCCCGAGTCATTTTTTTGTAACCTTATACCATTACACAGTCCATTATACTATTCTATATTTCTTAACAACATCATAGGAACACCTATCTTTAGTATCAATTCATGTAGAGGAAGACCACATCAATTTATTGCATTAAGGACGTTTGAAGTGAACATCTTTCACTAGTACAAAAACAGCTTTTCACATCGGTTTTTTTAGGCTTTTCACATCGGTTTTCAAACCGATGTGGATCCGGCCGATGTGAAATATAGGTACATCTCACATCGGTTTTAAAACCGATGTGAAAAATAGATTTGACAACGGTTTTTAAAGAAAACCGATGTGAAAATCAAAAAATTAACAACGGTTTTTAAAGAAAACCGATGTGAAAAGGAAAAACTTAACAACGGTTTTTAAAGAAAACCGATGTGAAAAGAAATAAATTAACAACGCTTTTTATTAGAAACCGATATGAATGGAGGGCATATAACATCGATTTTTTTAATGCATGTAACATCGGTTTTTCAGAAAGATGAAAATAAAAAAAAGCAGTGAACCATATCTGAAAGTTACAACTATACAAATTTTATTAGAAGAAACTGCCCAATATGCTAAAATTACTGGATTAACAACCTTCACAGATGGAAATTAACAAGACAAAAAAAATAACGCACAAAAATAACCCACACGACATGACCCTCAAACTTGACTGCACTGCCCACTCCGTCCTCTACGACCCCTCCTCCAATCCGACGCCTGATGCTCCTCCGGCTCCCTGTCCCTTGACGGCACCCTCATCCAAACCAGCGGCTTCAACGACAGCTACAACAAACTCCGTACGACTGGCTTGAATCCCCCAAAACCTCTCTAACAGCCGCTGGTACGCTTCCAACCAACTCCTCCCTGATGGCACAATAATCATCGTCAAAGGTCGTTCCTCCTTCACCTACGAGTTGTGCCTCACACTTGACCCCAACCGTGGGGAGGAGACTTCGGAGCAGCCTTTATCGCCAGCTGCTTACAGGGAGCCTTGCCATTAGTTGAGTGAGTGTAGAAGGATCCAGAAGAAGAAGAAGGAGAAGAGATAATTAGCGATTATCAGTGAGGAAAAAAGAGTAGGAAGAGGAAGGTCGGTTTGGTTTTGGAGTGTTGGATTTGGGAGCAATCCGTGTGATCGGTGAATGGACGGTTGCGATTTGGATCTGGGATATCACGAGGATTTAACTAAAAAGAAAAAAATATTTAACAAAATTCCAATACCATATCGGTTTTGGCAAAACCGATGTGAGAAGTGAAGCCACATCGGATTTATGAAAAACCGATGTGAAAAGTGAGGCCACATCGGATTTATGAAAAACCTTTAACGCGCGCAACTTAAATTTTTAGGACCTACCACATCGGTTTTTTAGTAAAACCGATGTGAAATATTACATTTATATTTATCTTTATCGAGTAATCATAAATTTTGAATTTATCAAATATTATAACAATCTACCATTTCACATCGGTTTTTAGAATATCCGATGTGGTATACGCGGAAAAACTGAGGCCGGCCCTATACACTTTTAATTTTTTTTTAAAAATAATTTTCCACAACGGTTTTTCAGATAACTGATGTGGTATTTAGGCCTGATTCCATATTCCATATCGGTTTCCTAAAAAGCGTGGTCTAATATGCTTATGAAACATTTCACATAATTTCAAAATTGCCACCGCGTCAATATTTAAAATCGGTTTCAAAAAACCGATGTGATAATCCGTTGTTCACATCGGTTTTTATAGAAAACCGATGTGAAATGTTCCGCCTTTATTTTTCACATCGGTTTTTTGTTAAACCATGATGAAGGCTACGATGTGAAATGGTACTTTTCTACTAGTGTTTAATTCAAATTTTAAGTAATTTTCTTCTCTACAGATTGAATCTGAACTAAGGTATGACTTTTCCTGTCCTTGTATTTTCCCAATGATGTAATTATTGACTTTAGAAACAACATCCAATGTAGGAGCTAAAATTGATCTGGCTTTGCAATATCTGTGAGGCCCAAAAAAATACAGGTAAATTTTTCACGTTTTATAAATCATTATTAGACAAAGAAATAAAGTGGTGAAGCTTTAATTCAACACCCCAGATCTATGAAAAACCTCTCTCATATATGGAGATATGAGAGGGTGAATTAAAAATGATTCATGAGAAAATTTTCAATTAAAAACAGCGGAAGAATCAATTAAATTGATGTTGTATGATTGGGTTTAAAGAGGATGGATTTCCAGAGATTTAAAGGTTCATAATATGCTAAATGTACTTGTAAGATGATGCAAGAAGAAGATTTGATACAAAGGAAAATTGAAATCATTAAAGCAAGAACATTGAGAACAAATAGGTACCACTCGCTCAAGCGAGTACTACACTCGCTTAAGCGAGTTCGTGTGGTCACGCTTGGGTGAGTTAAGAAACACACTTGAGCAAAAGGGAAAATCAGCATTAGGGGTCAATCTCGCTTGAGTGAGCCATACTCGCTTGAGTGAAATTACTCCAGTATCTAAATGGTTCCCCCTTCGCTCGGGCCAGGCGTTCTCGCCTAAGCGAAATTACTCCAGTAGCATCGGGTATTGTTTTCGCTTGAGCGAGACTCCAACCACTGACCATTCACTCAAGCGAAATTGGTCCAGTAGCTACCCATCTCGCTCTCGCTTGGGCGAGGCCTTACCCGCCTGAGCGAAATAACTCCAGTAGCTAACCTCTGATTCCAAGCAGATCTCACTTGAGTGAGATCATCACTCGCCTGAGCGAATTTAGGGTAGAGGCCACCCCACTGTTACAGGGGGATCTCGCTTGAGTGAGATTTCCACTCGCTTGAGCGAGTTCTGCAAAACATACGCAGAAACATGAATTTCACACAACTTAGCATATCAAATTTTGTTTCCTACCATTCTAACCTATCCTAATGCATTAGATACACTCCATCATGCATTTATAAGTTCATCCAATGGTTTTTACACATCAAGATCAATTCTCATTCATTTAATGCATAGGATTCGAACCATTTTTACATAAACTTCATGGAATACTACTAATTGTGAAATACATCTTTCGTTCATAAAATTTAACAATCAATAAACATCGTAAATCATCATCTTATATCATTTGGGTCATTAATGAAAATTGGCCATACACACTAAGGTCTAATTTTCCTACATGACCCTCAAAATCATCAAACTACAATCTAGATGACAAAATAAGCATACATATACACTATATGCTATACAAAAATCTAGATTTACTGGCTAAGGCACTTCCTATACACCTATTTACCTTTTTCATCAAAATATACTTCAAAATGTTTACTCCACCCATGAGTGCCCTGCATCACAAGTCTAAAAGTGGATAACATGGGAGAGTGAGTCATACATTCCAAAAGAATAAATATAAATACCATGTGATTTTGTACATGTGCATCAAAACATGTATACTTTACATACACATATCATTCACGATCTTATTCATCATCATAATACTATCATACATATATCACAAACGACATTATAATTTAGGCAAGGTATACAAGAATATACATAATCAAGTCCTTTAACAATTGGACTATTACACAACTCATCACGTTACTCAAATTATTATTTGGTATTCATATCTTTTATGTTGTCTTAATACATTATCTCATTCTCAACACAACCATCATCATATCTTATCACCTTTGGCATACTTCCTTGTTATATGCAAATGCTCTTAAGCTAATGCATATGCACAACGGAATATTTCAACAATTACAGATCTGACTATGGGAAATAAACACCAATTGTGCGATTCAAGTGTGATCATCTAACCATACCCCTACTACAGTAGTAAAATGTGTACACTTATACTCAAATTGCATGCATTTTCACCAATCTTTTACTGGTACCAAACCGCATCGCCCATCTTGTAACACCTGGTCATTTTCACCATGACCGCGGTAACATATATCAATATATGTTGTTGCGGGCCGACCATGACTCATTTCATGGCAGCTGTGATCCGAAAGACCACCGGGGTCACCTGCTCATCAAGAGCCACCCCCCACAAGGGTCGGCCACATGTAGCTCCCTGTAGCAATACATGGGCAGCTTCGTGACTTACACACTGAGTCACAGGGGAAAATAAAAATTTGCTCATGCACTGAGCCACCCTCTTACTGGGTCGGCCGAGGGAACTCCCCTAATGTTCCAACATCGGCGGCTATGCAGTATGCCATGAATGCAAATGCCAATCATATGCATTTCTCACTCTATGCATCCTATGCATGCCACTCATCAAACATCATCACCATCATCATCACCAACTCCACTTCACCATTCTTAGTGGATTTATTATTGTTGGTTTTAGTTTTTGTTCTCAATTTTTAAATGTGGCATTTTAACAATTCTCTTACCATTTACAATGGCACTCCTCATCAATTTCAATCATCAACTTTTCATTATCAATCATGGCATGTTATTCATTCATACTCAATCTCAACCAAATATTAATTACATTTATTTCACATTTAAGGTGGATGTACAATCGTCATATTCAAGGCTTATACTTGCCAAATAATTCACACCACCATATAGCACACCATATCTATTCTAATTACACAAAGCATGTTGCCAAACATTATCATCAACATCATACACACAACACAAATTTCCATAACATCAAAAGCAAGTCAAACATGCAAGTTGTCACATATGACAATCAAACACTATCCAATTCATACAATTAGAATATAAAGACTCCTCTCCTACCTCAAGAGAAGAATTCTGATTGATAGACGTTCCCGCCTCGTCGTTCGAAATGGGTCCTACATTAATATACATATAAAATCCCAATCATTCAACTATTCAAGACATAAATTCAACTTTATTCAATTCAATCATAATCATATCTACAATTTCAGAACATGTTTAAGACATGTTATAGACATCATTTTCCTTCACTTATTAGGCTTCAGGAATTCCTTCCCATTAAACCTTACTCATTATGTTTAAAGGCTACCAACAACTATAGCCCAAAATTCACAAGAATTCCTCACCAATCAATACCCGTACACTCAATTGCTTGTATTTGCTCTCAAACACATTATTCAACCAATATTTATAACTTTCCCCAATTCTTAAAAGTTAGGGTTTTCACCAAAACCTAACCACATTCATGAATGCATCATTAACCTTCATCACCTTCCAACCATAAATGCATCTTCCTCATTTATTATCATCAAAGTTAGCATTTATGATAATCCACTCTAGGGTTCCACATTTATGAGTTCTAACAAATACCCATTCATATACATTACTCCCCTAAGCCTTAAAGCTCATAACCATAGCATTTAAACCCAACAAAATGGAGAGGATAACTTACCTCACACTAAAACAAAATGGGTTTCAAGGGAGAGGGAGGTCCACACGAAATTGAGAAGAAGAAGAAAGGAGGAACTTCAAGCTCCAAGTCTTCTTCAAGCTCCCACAAGACCGAAAATGAGAAGAAAGAAGGGCCACCACCTTTGCTTAGGGTTTTTGGAAGAGAAGAAGAGAAGATGGAGTAGAGAAATAGAGAAGAAGAAGAGGTTAAGTGTTTTGCCAAATGGGTCTCAACAAACACACGAAAATGAGAAGGGGAAATTGGGCTTTTACCTTTATTTTTAATCCTCTCATTAAAAGATTCATCGTTTTATGACAAACAGGATCTATGTTTGGTCTCAATACTTTATCCGAAAATTATTCCGAATATATATTCAGACTCGCAATAATATTCTTAACAGTCCTAACCAATATCATCCCAATCGGAGATACTGGGTCCGATTCCCATATTTTAATCAAGTCAGTTTTCAGCTTATTCGGTCCCAATAAAATTACTAACAGTCTCCAAAAACCTTAATTTAATTAATTCCAATATTTGGGGACATTAAATAATTCACATTCCATTATTTAAGATTTATCTACTTAATTAATCCATTATTTTAAAATTTGGGATGTTACAATATCCATCTGTGTTTAGTTGTTGTAACATATCTGGATATACAAAGCCAATCAATTCATCAAGACCTGAATCAGACTGTTGTATTAGAATATCCTGTGGAATCTCTATTTTAGATTCTCGTTTAGTTGAATCTCCAATGAGACTATCACCTATATTAAGAAGCCAATCATTGAATTGCTTGGTATCAACTTGACATTGGTTTGTTTGATCAAGATGCATGTTTCTTGTTAACCTTAAAACTTGAGAAGAAGACCAGAGATAATATGTGTTAATTGTTGTAATTAAAATGTCTTGTTTAGACCCTTTGGGTATAATAAGTAATATCTATCTAAAGTCACCTTTAAGAACAATAACCTTACCTTCAAAAGGTAGTCTGGGATCAAATGAATAGGAACAACAGAGCAAGTCTTTTAGACTTTTGTCTAAAGCCTTCAAGTAGAATCTATTGACCATTGGTGTTTCATCCCAAATGATGAGTCTTGCTTGTTGTATTAACTTTGCATGAACAGATCCTTGCTTAATATTACAGGTTGAATCTTTATTAACAATCAATGGGATTTTGAATCTAGAATGTGTAGTCCTGCCATTGGGCAATAAAAGTGATGTAATTCCACTTGAAGCAACATTTAAGCAAATGTGACCTTTTGATCTAATTGTTGCAGATAGGATGTAACAAACAAATGTCTTCCTTGTACCCCCATATCCATATAAAAAGAAAAAGCCATCTTTGTTTTCATTGACAACATTCATTATAATATCATACTTCTATTATGGACTTAAAGATGACTCATACTTTTCAAGGGATGTCAATAAATCATCAAGATTAAAATTAAGTTCTTCAGCAATGACTCTTTCTTATAAGTTATCAACCAAGCTGGCTGAAGGATATGGCATCCCTTGAAACTCTTTCAGGCTTATACTATTGCTTTGTGTCATGTGTTCTATATCTTCTAGATAAAGATGTTTGATTTCATCATCGCCCAAGTGAATTTCTATAAACATGAAGAGTGAAATTAGAATTTTAAACATAAAAGGAAGCAAAGGTTATCATATTCATGAAAGGTATACAATTATGAAACTTATCATCATGACATTGCATCAATCTCCTTTATTTATAAATGACATCATCAGCCAAATGTCTCCAACAACTATTCCAAATAACCTCAGGCATACAAATGTTAAAGACCAATAAGATTGAAAATAATTTACAGAGATAATGGCCAGATGCCCATGTTGAGTCCTTCTTTATAACATCCACAAGCTCTCTATTGTCCTATAATAATCCAAATGCATAACATGTTTCTTTGAAGGTATCGTATATTATGTCATTCACATGATGAATTTCTGCAAAGTCCTTACAATCTTTCTGTACATTTAATAATAAACAGAGATAATATTGTTCTCTAATATTGGGCGGAACATGGGATATCCTCCTAATAGCATACCCTTGTTTCCCTAACGACTAGGTTCCACAATTTTGTTTCTAGAAAAATTTTGTAGGAAAATCACTATATGTCAGTGTTTTTGCCTTAGGGTGCAATTTGTTTTCCTTCATCCACCCAATGAACATTGTATCCTTTAAGTCAGCCTTTATTCTCAATATTTTCCCCATCTTCATACATAATAGATTGCTTACCAGGAAGATGAAAGTTGAGTCGAACAACTGGTGGTTCTTTTAATTGTGTTTCAAAACCAAATAATCGTCAACTTGCTTCACAAGCTGATATGTACCCGTAATCATAATATGTCTTGATTTCATCGGTTACACCCTTCTATAGTAATGTTGTAGTGACTTTATCACTCCCTTTGTGAACACACTTAAACGGGTACTTAATTGAACTTGTCTGGCATATATATTTCATATTGATATGACAACTATATTTTAGTAACAGAGCAACATTGGGAACAATGAAACTGTTGTCTAAATTAACACTTTTTTCTTAATAGTTCTCTCATCATCCCTTTGCTTATATCTTAGAAAACCCTTTTCATTAATGACTATTATGTTGCATACTTTTTTGGAAAATTCTTGGAGCATCTACCATATTTCATGCATGGGCATTTTTTTATTGTATGGTCCACATAGACTATGGACCATATATTTTTGTACCATAACAAACAATGCAGTATTAAGTTACTTATCTGGAATCTCTATGAATATAAACCTATCAATATCCTCTAGAGAGGTTAGTTTATTGGTTGGATGCATGAAAAGAAGAATATGAGCAAGGGGCAATTCACGTTTCTGAAATTCTATTGTAGACATACCTGTAAATTGTAAAATCAAATTGATATCGGTTTGTTAGTATTAATAGTTAAAGCTTAAATGAGAATAGAAATGAGATTTCTTCACTTACAACCAACAATGTTTCCAAATATAGATCCCTCCTTCAAATCCTGAATAAGTTGAACAAATTTAATTTTAAACACCCTACAAAGGATGTTTAGACGATCCTCGGCCTTAATATTCTTCAGTTGAACAAATTTTTTAATCTCAATCCATTTAGGATTTCATGTCATTGTTATGAAAAAACTTGGATACCCAAAGTGTTTGCATATTACAAATGCATCCTTGCAATTATTTGACATATATCTAGGTCCACCAGCAAAATAACGCAGTAGAATGATACGCTTCCCTATTGTAGTTACAGCAACTTGACCTTGCCAAAATAATCAGTGAAGTCCATTGTACTGTTCCACCCTTAATTTTGGCTGATTGAATCTAATGTACTTTAACCTTTCTGACTCAACCATGGTGTATGTATTAACCAAGAACTATTGGAACAAACGTCTAGATTTCAACAATATTGGAGAATCACCTTCTCTATCCTGAATTCTATATGCAAAGAATTCCCTGATGATATCAAGACGGAACTTATCCTCCCTAAAGGGGAACAGTAAGGGATATTGCAATCCAAGGTACAATGGGTGGAAAGGATCTATACATTGAAGACCTTTAGATTTTGTTTCAAGTATTATGTCTTGGTCAACAATTGCATCATTAATGTCGCCTACCACCAAAGCTACAATTTCAAAAATAGATGGAAGGTTATAAGTCCTTTCGTCGGTGTTCCTTTTCTTGATTAACTTTAATTTGACATCATTCAAGTTTTCATTGTTGAAACGGTCTCTTGCATATTGAAAAGTTTGTGCAAAGATGTTATATTCATCTAACATGTTCTTAATGTTTATCACTATATCAAAATCCAAGTTATGTGAACCTCTTCCAGATCTATAGAAGAGTGAAGCCAATAAATATACATATGAAACCAAACAATAAACAAACCATATTTTGGAAACTTAAATTGTTTTGAACATAGACATGTACTTGACAACATTAATTCTATTCTCAACTTCATCATCTATGTCATAGATATATAATTATGCAAACTTTGGGGTCTGTAAATCTGCGGACAAGAGACTTCCAATAGAGTAAAAATTTTGTCCGCCCAAAATAAAAATAGGGGGGTCGGTCCCATCATTGATGTCATGATTAATCTTTCCAGACATGGAGGTAAATGCAAACATAACATTAAAAGCTCTAATATTCTTTAGGAAATGAACACTACTAGAAAAATCCCTGACAACTACTAAAAAATAGCGACCGGCAACATCCGTGGTTATTTAGCGACCGAATTAGCGACCACAAGGCAAAAAGGGGCCTTGAGAAGGAAATTAGCTACCAAATTAGTGACGATACAAAATGTCGTTGCTAAGATATGTAACATTTTATCGCTGTCTCCGTCGCTAAACACTATTCGTTGTTGTAACCGTTGCTAAGTTTCCCTTCATCCATTTTTTTTGGCTTTCCTCTAATTTTTTTTGTTGGCGCCCATAGTAGTGTCACTAAACTGAAACTGAAGAGATGTCGTCACTGCTTCGGTCGCTGGTCCCTATCTATGAGCGACAGAGTTAAGCCGTTGCTGAGTTATTAAGGTAGTGACGGTGCGTCCAATATCCATCGCTAACCTCCAGCCAATTTTTTGGCTTACCTCCAATTTTTTGTTGCGCCCACAGTAGTGACGACGCCCTCCGTCACTAAAATCAAGATGAAGAGACATCATCGTTGTGTCGGTCGCTGGTCGTTATGTATGAGCGACGGCGTTGTGCCGTCACTAAGTTATTAAAGGTCTTGTTGCTAGTTTCACTACTAAAAAAACCCTAAACAGCTACCTCTAATTAGCGACCACCAATTACCGTCGCTAACTAGCGACCGTTTTAAATAGAGAGCGACCAAAAAGGTTTTAGCGACGCATTTAGCGACCAAAAGAGGAATCGGTCGCTACAAAATACAAACACCGTCGCTACTACGGTCGCTATATTCTCAGATCCTCCTTTTTTGTTTTCCCTCCATGTTATTTTGTTGGCGCCAAACATTAGCGACGGCTAAACGGCGTCGCTATGTTTTGTACTAGTGACGGTTCCACCAGTCGTCGCTATTATTCTGACCTTATTTTAATTTAAGAAAGGGTAGTAGCGACGGTAGGAGGAACCCGTCGCTAATATTCAGGAGACTAGTGACGGAGTTGTCCTACCGTTGCTAATATTTAGGAGAGTAGTGACGGATTTAGTGTTCGGTCGCTATTATTTTCGTTTTCCCTCCAGTTTTTAAGAAGGGAAGTTAGTGACGGTGGGGAGCCCCGTCGCTAATTCAGGAGATTAGTGACGGGATTCGTTTTCCGTCGCTATGGTTTCGTCTTCCCTCCATGTTTTCACTTTTAAGAAGGGAAGGTAGTGACGGTAGGGTTACCCCGTCGCTACTTTTTAGGACATTAGTGACGGATTTCTCTTGTCGTCGCTAAGGATTTTAATTGTAGTGACGTTAGTAGCGACGGGTGCTAGCCGTCGCTAAGTTTTTAATGTATCTTCGAGCAAACCCTTTCCCTCTCATTTGCCCTACCGCTCCCTTGCCCCTCTCAGCCGTCTCCCCCTCCGTCAATCCCCGTCCATCCCTCTTTTTTCCCTCTCTGCGCCTCACGAACCACCAAACCACCACGACCTGTCTGACGAAGCTCCAAACCTCCGTCTCCCCCTCACAAACGACGGTGACCCTCTCCGTTGGAAGTTGTGGCCGTTCGAGGCTCCGTCCCTCCCTCTGTCAGCCTCCCTCCAGCCGTCGACCTCCCTCCCTTCCTCCCTTCTTCCTCCAGCCGTCGACCTCCCTCCCTGTGTGCCGTCCCTGGCTTGGAGCTGTGTCCCCCTCTGTCTCTGTTCGGAAGTCCCCTAAGTCTGCCATCAGGTGTAGCAAACAGGTAACAAACTTGTAAAGCTTGTGTTCATTATCCTTTGTGTTTTTAGAGAGAAATGTGTGCCATACATTACATGTGTTTCTTTGTCTAATAATGCAACCAGTTTGTGCCTTTCATGTGTTTCTTTGTTCAGTATTGCAACCTCTGGTCTTGTACTTGTTGTTTTGTTTGATGAAATATCTTTTGTTATTTGGAGAATGACAAATTTGATATCTAAAAGGACGGTATTGGTATACTTTCCATATTCATGGAAACATGAATCTGTTATTGCACGGACCTGTGTTCACCCTCAACAGGAAAACACGCTTGTATTTGATTTGATTTGCTATGTGTAGAAACGTTTCAGGATTTGGACATAGAGAGTATAAATCATAGTAATTGTTCTGCAACATGCAGGTTGGTTTGTCAATGTCAATGTCATTATGAAGAGAATAAATTGCTCGCCAAGTGACCCTCAATTTCTAAAATAACTTGTAAAGCTTATACAGGATATTAATCTTACTTAGGGGTATAATACAAAATATTAATATAGATATTAATATGTAAATAGTTTGAGTAGGTTAGTTTTAGTTTTTGTATAGTGAAGTTGTAAATTGAATTGATATTAATCTTACTTAGGGGTATAATACAAAATATTAATATAGATATTAATATGTAAACAGTTTGAGTAGGTTAGTTTTAGTTTTTGTATAGTGAAGTTGTAAATTGAATTGAAGTATCCCCAAAAGCAGTGGTTGCAGCAGCACCTTACCATTAAAGAATTCAAGGAAATAATAAGCATATACTAAAAGCATCTATAACCAAGGTAACAGAAAATGCTTGTGGCAACTCGCAAAAGAAAAGATACTCATAATCAATGGCAACATACTCTTGTCTTGTTCACCATTCGCTACTAAGCCTACAAATATACAGTCTTTGTACCCACCACCTCAAGTAATACATCCCAAAGGCTCCCAAATCCTTTCATCTAATGATAGAATAATTAAACAAAGAATTTGACACGTTAAGGAAAAAATCTGACAGTTTGTCCTCTTCTTCACTAAGTAAAATATAGTTGTCCAATTGTAGAATGTGTTAGCAAAAATGTTACAAACAAGGAGAAAACTCACCAATAATCCCTGAGGCAGACACGTGATGATTTGAAAGAAATATGTCATACGGTTGCACCGATTCCAAGAGTTTTTCAGTTCCGTTTCATTCTACATTATCTGCCCTTCTAGTTAGTCTTGTGATTGAAATTACAATGTCATCTTCATTTTAAATGGTTATGCAGAATTTTGGACCTATAGCCAAGGTAGTTAAAATCGGGATTCTAGGTTGAGTCGTTGGGGGTTCAAAAAATCGTAAATCGTAAATCGTATCGTAAGATTTTAAAGATTCCTATATTTAAATAAAAAATAATATGTATTCATATATATGCATAAAAATTCCCACAAATGCAAGTGTATTCATATAAACATCCATAAAACACAAATATCCATAAATAAAACATAAACATCCATGAATTTAAACATAGCTCTAATAATAATCTAACTAATCCAACAAATTCAGCACAAAATCATCTTGATCAAGAGGATCTAGATATGCATTTTCATCTTCAGGTCCATCAACTTCATCTTCCAAATTCTGTCCAAGTTGGTCTTGGTTCTCTTCAGCCACGTTTGCTTCTTCATCGGGCAACTCTAAATCATCTACATCCACGTTTTTTTCAACAACCTTGCTTGAGATGCACTCACAAGCTGCAACATGTCCATTTTCACATCATCAGGCACAGCTATGCAAGGCTCAACATTTTGTCTCGTTTGAGCCAAGTGATGCTTCATCCGAAACCCCCCCCCCGAGTAATCCTTCTCACAGTATTTGCACTTAATTTTTGTGCTGCCCGGAATTACAACAGCGTGCTTCCAAGCTGGATCCGTCCTTGCTCCTCGGGCTTTTGCGGAAGCCACATTGCTGCCCAGAGAAGAAGACCAGCGCCTCAGTGTTCGACGGAGAAGAAGATGTCGCACGGTCAGGGAAGAGGACGACACGGTGGCTGCTCGACGGAGAAGATGATGCGCGGCTAGGGAAAGGATCTGCGTGGCCTAAGAAGGTGAAGGCAATGGAGTTTTTCCTCAGAAGCTTCGCGGGTCATTTCCAGGTACGCGGGTCAGGCCCATTTCTTAAAACCGGGTTAGGGTAAAATTGGGCCTCCTTTAGAATCGCAAGTCGCGATTTTTCACGACTTTAAGGCCCAGAATCGCGATTCTAGTGCGATTCATGCACATTTGGTGTTCTAGGGGCGACTCGGATCGTTTTCCTCCTCCAAAATCGTAGAATCGGGATTTTTCCGATTAAAATTAGGATTTTAACTACCTTGCCTATAGCCCTCTGGGTTCTAATCCAATCTGCTGCAAATTACTTTCCTTGCCCCTTGAATCTGACAACTAAGGCTAAAGGGTAACCTAAAATTAATCATAAATTCCACATAAAACATTAGTTCACTAGATTTAATGTAGGTATATATATCCCTCCTTTCAAGTGTTACTAGTCCACAAAGTCTAACCTGCAGGGCCGTAAAACTTAGAAATTCCTAAGAGGATACATATTGACACTTGCCTTATGATGTAGGGCTGCTTTTGCACGACGCTGATCACTATAGCCATATGCATCTAAGCCTAAAAGTAAAATATCATCCGGCGTCAACTGTAACTCAGAGAAGAAGCGGAGGGCATACAGTGATTTCTTCTGCAGATGTCTCCCAATGGTTTTTAACCAAGAGGAAAGGCCCTTAGGCTTTTTGGGTTCAATCTTAACAAAGGAAACAAATCTCTGCAAATTGAACTGACCATTTAAAAATAGAAACCTGAAAAAGTTTCAGAGCAGAGACATGGTCAGGCAACAAAAGCAGAGGTAAGAAGATGGAAGGGAGAGACTTGCCAGACATGGAGGAGGGGGAGGGAGAGGACACGGTGGAGAGAGAGGCCATGGAGAATGGAGTAGGAAGGAATGAGAGGGGCGTGCATGAAATGGAGCTGTCGGGGTCTGGAAAGCTTTGTGCCACGGGACAAACCCAAAGGGAGAGGGTCTCCAGGAACAGGACATGCCAACCCATCAAGCGTCTTAGGAGTGGAAATGTCCAAATCCCAAAACCCTCCTCCATCCCAAAACCCACGGGCCATGATCATCCTCCTCCTCAAAATTTTTTTGGAAAGGAATGGTATCTGAGTCACTGTACAAAAATTAACTCTTTTAAAATACAAAAGCTTATATGAATTGCCTCTAACTCCTTGTTTCCTCAATTGTTTCTCTACACTCTTTGGTCTCCACCAGAATTGATTGGTTCGACAACACAATCGGTGTTGGAACAAAGGTTGACAACAACTACGGCTTAGTTGAGGTCAAGAAGAATGGTAGATATAAAGGGTTTGATCCCTTCATTTTTGCCCAACAAGCTGAGTAGGTTTATTACACCGACTTCCCGGGAGGACATCGGGACTGGTATGCAGTAATCAAGGCCAAGGCCCGAAGTCAGATCACTGACAATGTCTCCGAGGAGGTCGATGACGCTTATCAGCTTGCACCACACGAGCTCAACGATGCCAATTTGTTGTTCAACATTGATCCAGTCATAATGGATGAGACACTCGCCACTACGGGGGGTGAACACATTGACAAAGACCTTGTCTCTCGATCAAAACGGTCTAGGGCTGATTTGGATACTGATGAACTTGTTCAAACAGATAACCACAGTGACACTGAAACTGAGGGGGAATTTGAAACTGAAACAGACACAGAGTATGTAGTTGTTAAACATATATACATAGGTTTATATATATCCTGAGACTAACCTTTTTTTTCATGATTTTATCCACAGATGACGGGACGTCGACTGCCCTTCAGTAGGGGTGGTGGGTCCAGGACCCCGGCTTCCCGTCTGGGGACTCCTACCCCAGGGCAGGAGACCACTCCATCACCACCACAGCGGACCACTCCATCACCACTACAGCAGACCACTCCATCACCACCACCACAGCAGACCACCCCATCACCCCCACAGCTGACCACCCCAGAGCAGACTCCTGGAGTTGGTGGCTTGGAGGACCATGGCCATCAGGCGACCCCACCTCCGGCATCCCCTCTGCCTATGTTGGTACCCGTGCCGGCCGGAGACGAGTAAGTGACTAAATTTCATATACTTTTATGTTATTTGTATGATACTTTATATTAGGGTTTAGTGGAAAGACTTGTTGGTTTATTGGATGTTACTTTAATTAGTACTTGTATAGATTGAATTGTACTGGGCACTCTTCTGTTTGTAACAGGGTAACTATTTAAACTTGGAAATGTTACATTTACAGGGGAGACTCTGCCGAAATTTTGGGTGTCTCCCTAGATTGTGTGTTGTTTTACTCCTAACATAATTGTTGTCATTACAGCTTTGTTGATAGTAGTCGCACTACCAAAGCGATTACTAAGGTTTTGAAGGCCCAGTGGGATGGTCCATATATATCTTGGACAGATGCTGGGAAGGTTGTGCAAGATAGGTGGTTTGACACCTTCTCGGTAAGTTCCTAGCTCATTTATTGTGACTTGATTTGTAAAATAGACCTGTTATTAATTTTGATTTCTCAATTCATTTTACAGCGTGATTACCAGTGGGCGGAGGGTATGATTGATGAGATTAGGAAGGTCTTTGCCACAAAGACCTCCAAAATCATCAAGAGTACCCTTTGGAAGGTGAGGGACAAGGGTGAGCGCCCTCGTTGGATCCCGGAGGACCATTGGGACGGGATGGTCCAGAAGTGGGGCGGGGTCCCATTCCAGCAGGCGAGTGCTCGGAATAGGGCCAACAGAGCCGCCGATGCTGCAGCCTCGGTTTACACTGGGGGTAGCATTTCAACCCTCGAGCACAAGAAAAGATTTGTAAGTATATTTATGTTAAACATTTCTATTATGATTCGTCTTACATGTTTACAAATAATAATCTCAATGTTTTTTGTCCACCACAGGAGCAGAGGGAGCACCGGGAGCCTTCTTTGTTTGAGGTCATGCAAATGACCAAGAAGAACAAAGCCGGTGCATGGGTAAACCAGAAGACTACGGAGCTAGCGGTATTTACTTTTAACTGACACATGCTTATAATTTACAAATCAGCTTACTAATCCTATCGTTGTTTTTGAATTTACAGGAGGCGTATCAGGCCAGGAGGGCCGAGAAGGAGGCGGACCTGGTGGCTTCCACTCCTGAAGGGGAGGTTCCTCCCACCCTATCTTGTTCTGACGACAACGCCATCTATATGGAGGCTGTTGGCGGTGTGAACAAGAAAGGGAGGGTGTTTGGATTGGGTGGCGTCGGCACGCAGCTGGCGAAAAAGGGGAAGACCCCTTCCTCTTCGTCTTCCTCTGGTCTTCCGACTGAGGTCGTTCAGGTAATTCAAAACCTGAACGATGAGCTACAGGAGGAGCGACGTCAGAGGCAGTTGCTGTTGGAGCGGCACGAGGCGGACCGACAGAAGGCCGAGGCGGACCGACAGCGGGCCGAGGAGCAGCACACCGAGACTCGTCGGCAACTTGCTCAGCAGCAGGAGCTACTGATGCAGTTGATGGCGAGGCTACCTCCCCCCACTTCCCAGGCGCCCCCACCACCACCCCAGGATCCCCCACCACCTTGATTGTAGTTCTTTTATTTATACACATTGTATATTTGATTTTTAGTTATGTTATATTTTCATTCAGTATTTATTTTGTCATTCTTTATTTATTATGTCAATATTTATTGGTAATTACATTCAAATCACAAAGCCTTATTCTACCTATCATTAATAATTCAACCTATTTCATAAATTAATTTAATCTATTATTTTGTTTTTAATAATAATTCATTACTTCAAAAAAATTATTTTAATTTAATTATAAAATTTTATCAGCCAATACAAAATACAAAATATTAAGATATTTTTAAAGCTAAATTAACAAAACCAGTCAATATTGAATCAATTTTAAAAAAATTTAAAAATTCTCGTTAGCGACGGTTCATGTCCGTCGCTGACTTATTAACACTAGCGACGGACGTTGTGGTCGCTACCTGGCAACCACTAGCGACGGACGTTGTGGTCGCTACATGACAACCACTAGCGACGGACTTCGGCGTCGCTACATCGCAACCACTAGCGACGGAATGTCTTGGTCGCTGTCTCACTACCTATAGCGACGGCATACTGTGGTCGCTGTTGGCTGTTATTAGCGACGGGGCCTCGAGGTCGCTGTATGGCAACACTTAGCGACGGCTGGAGTTATTGGGGCAGAGACGATTTTAGCGACGGCCTCACGCCGTCAATAATTTAGCGACGGTGTGTATGTGGTCGCTGATGTGTTTTCGACGAGGGTTTTAGCGACGTCCCCTTTCCCGTCTGTGATGCCGTCGCTAATGGTTTTAGCGACGGGAATTCCATTGATTAGCGACCAATTACGTCCGTCGCTAACAGTTGTTTTTTTAGTGGTGTTTGAATACATGTCTATGTTTTTTAACTCTAATGACGGACTAACAACGGGTTGTTGCCGTCGCTAACTCCAATAACTTATTCGAGCCCTCCCCTTCCCCCATCAGTTTCAAACTTGGCCTAACCCCTCTCTTAGTTCCTCCCCCTAAACCTCTTCCCTTCACACTTCCCCTCTACATTTCCCATCTCTTGCTCAGAAATCTCTTCTCCCCTCACGCTCACGCTCACCTTACACACACGCTCATCTCACCGACAAATCCCTAAACCCACCCTCACGCTCACCTCATCGGTGAATCCTTTACCCCTCACCCCTCACCTTTCTTGCTCAGAAATCTCTCCCCCCCCCCCTCCACGCTCATGCTCACCTCACACTCACGCTCATCTCACTGGAGAATCCCTAAACCCACCCTCATGCTCACCTCATCGGCGAAGCCCTTACCCCTCACCCCTTGTTAGGTTAGTGTTTCTACTGAACAATGTGGTGGTGGTTTTGGTCAAAATTAGAACTTGTTTGCTAGGTGCTGAGTTTTTTTAAAACTATTTTGTTTAGGATTGTCGCGTGATAGGGGCTGGGACATTTGCTTGTGGCAGCACTATTGTGGAAGGAGGATACTTTATTGCTAAGAATATTACGTTTGAGAATACTTCCCCAGGTAATGTCGATTCTTTTCTAACCTGCTGAGATTGTTTTCTAAGAATCATGTGTTTGTCTTGCCCTTACACATCTAAAACAAGCTGCACGATGAGGCATATATCAATAAATATCATGTTGGATACTTAAATACAAATATGAATTTGGAATTATTATAAGTCAATCACAAACTGATCTTCATTCAATATGGCCGATTCTCATCCCCAACGATAATTTACTTACTAGCTGGACTACAGGAATTGTTATCTCCTATACTTTTAGTCTACCAGGATTTGATTCCTTTTGTACACACAAATTATTTGTTTCCTATCCTATATTATTCCCTTTGAACATTTTGCTTCGTTGTTTTATTTTTTCTTTGCCTCTGCGTCCCTTGTTTGGTGTGTTAGTACTGAATTTCCTTGTCTTTATGCAAGACATTTGCTTATATTCATCTCTTGGAAATTGGATTTGCCTGTCCAAATTGAATTTGGAAACATCATTAGAAGTTTGATTTTATTCTAGCTATCTAGACTAATTTGTTATTCTATAATGTTTGTATTTTTTTAATTTTGTTTTATGTAAATCACTAATCCTCTATTTTGTCCTTGATATTGTATATTTCCACCGTGACTTTACAAACACTCTTATCCCTTACTCTGGAACACAACATTCATGTTGATTTGGTGTTGCGTTTTCTAATCTTATAACAAAGCTTCCCTATTTCTGTACACCCACAGGTCATTGAAACTATCTGCTGATGATTTAAGTTGGTTAGTTAACTGTTTCAATGTTCTCCTCTATTGTCTTATGTTTTCTTGCCCTTGTCTTCTTTATTCTTGGTAGTATTTTAGAATTAGATTAACAAAGGACAATGTGGATGGGTATTTATACTCTATTCATGTGAATATTGAGTAATTTATTTCTACTATTTTTGTTTAGGCTCCTGATTTGTTGTACGCTATAGACTATTTATACCACCTTTGTAACATGTATCTTTGCAAGGGAATAAAATATATATAATTTTTCCAAGTTGACATGTACAAAAACTCAAACCTAGTATTCCTGTGAACTCAAATGAAAAAATAAGTGTTCATTTTTCATTCTACATCCGGCCATTAATTCATCATCGGCCCTAGAAGATTAGAGAATGATATTTGATATACGTTGGAATTTCTAGTAGTACAAGACTGAGCATGCCAAAGAAAATGCCTTTTTTCTATTTATCATTCTAGTTGTAAGCTTATTTAGTCTCATAGACAGGCATCTGATTAATTTGATGCCAGGTTTCAGTTCTCAGGGATTTCCCCCTGCATGTTAGCTTTGCGGTTTCTTAAATTGTATAATACTACTGAAATGGCATAGTTAACATCCCATAGTATTACTTAGTTGAACAGTATATATATACCTTTTGTCTCTAGGAATATTTAGAGGGTTAGTTATTTTGGGCTGAGAATGAATTTCAAAACAAAGAATGTCCATTGTCTTAACTTTCTGCAGATGACCTAAAATATCTTCCAGCCTGTCAATCTAACATGAACAATAAAAACTAAAAAGTAAGCAACAAATGTCCACGAATTTATTTCCACGCTATTTTTTTTAAGTCTGCACTCATATCAGAACCTACCAATCTCAAATTTAGCTTACCAACCGACGAAGATAGCAACTGATTTGTGTTGCCTAAGAATTTCTTAACAATCGGCAAGGTAATTGAAAAGTTCAGAGGTATAACTAAACAACTGAATCATAATTGGTACAACATAAAACAGGAGCCATACAAGATCAAGCTTCTCTCTTTCACTTCTCATGTAACTGGTTTGCTTCAGATTTAACTGAAGGTCACTATTCCCACTTTTATGAACTTCTGGACTTTTGTCAATCCTTCCTATTTTATCCATACAGTCTGCATTGCTTAGTATCTCAAAACCTTTTCTTTTCTTCCCAGAAGCAACCTCACTACCTGATTTGGTAAGCAGGCACTGATCTACTTGTAGTACAGGCTTGTAGCTTTTATCAAGACCAGGACCATCTGATTTGCCCTTGGCAGACAAGTCTCCAAACTGAATTCTGTTTTGTAAACCTTTAATGATAAGAAATAAACCCAAATAAAATCATTCTAAGAACCTGGCTGGTAAAATTTTAGTTAGAAACTTTAAAGTACACAACACCGACATTTCTTATGCATACTTTTAGAACATTTATAATGCTCATTTTAATATCTTTTCATCAGTCATTTAGAAAGATAGTTTCTTCCTAGACTTGATCCTGTTAGCTTCAATTTTTGTTTCTATAAACTCTTTTCTAGTTCCTCCCTCCTTTGACTATATGTTAGTGAAACTATCATTGAAATCCTCCTAAATAGGTTTTCATTTATCAAATATTTTATGCATTTTTACTATAATTAAATTTAGGGAAAAGGGGGGAACATGCTCAGATGCTTTACCGATATCAAGAATTGGGCACAATTTATTATTAATATTATCAAATTCTATTTTGTATACACTAAACATAACAGTGAAAAATGGTTAAAAATGAATTACAACATAGAGGAAAATCAAAATAAAAATTAGAAATCATTCACTTAAAAATACAATATTTTATTTTTCATTGAAAGGTAAAGTTATAATTTTTAGAATACTTATGTAATGTTGCAAGGTGAGATTGATTTATTGGAGAAAATCACATGACTAAATTGGTATTTTTATAAAAATTGTGTTTTAGACATTCATCTATAATAAAAAAAATCTCACTACCAACCTCATTTCTAAAATTATTGAATCAAATAAGTTAGATGATCTATTTCCTCATTAAATTTAAAATTTGAACTAAACATGGAAGCAAATTTTCAACCAAGTAAAATTATTACACGAAAACCAAACTAAAATCTTACTTAAAAAATGATATACACTTATAAAAGTATTTTTATCTGCCAAGGTTTCACATAAATGGAATTTAAATTTAAAATTTTATGATCACAAGCTTCACTAATTCGACCAATGAGTTGCTCCTAATTAACAAAACTGGTCCGAAATCATCCCTTGGGTATTTTGCCATTTCCACAAAACCTTGTTTTCCCTTCGGGCAACCAACCATTCGCCTACCAATTGGAATCCCTTACGCAAACATAAGTGACAAAACATTGCATGTGTTTCATGTACTCAATACTCGTCAACTGATAGGATTATCATGAATCCAAGAAACACAAGATTCATTAGAAAACAGTAGAAATTTCATACCTCTTTTCTTATTCTTCTGATAAAATCCGTTTGTTTTTATTTTGTTTGTCCTCATCTTTGTTTCAATTCCTTGTTCTCCCCCTATACTATTATCAATAACAATTCTTTTGTGGAGATTAAAATAGAAAGGAAATTTTAAATGGATGAATAAAAAGCTTTAAGTATGCATATGACATACATTATGATAGATAGTTAGGCTATTTTCAAACTAGACTAAAATATAATGTGAAAGGAAAAGTGTAAAATCTTGAGTTCAACAAATTGCATTATCTATGAATGAACAGCTTGAAGTACACTTGTGTTTTTGTCAAAATTAAAATAAATGAACGGCTTCTAATTAAGATGAACAACTTCTCAATTTGGTACCCTTATTAAATCTCTCCAAACTGATTGGGTAAACTATTTATATCAAAGGATGTCATTTTCAATGAGTCTTCATATCCTTACACCAAATTGTTTTGCCCTTCTTCTTCTTCTCCTTCTTCATCCTTTCTTTCTTCTACCATCCCTCTTGTACTATTTGAAATCCTTCGTACCTTTAATATTGTGATTATGTATTTATTTCAAAATATTATGGGTATGTATTTAAAAAAGCATTAGTTAATAGTACACTTTAAATAGATGAGATGAAAGTAAAAAACCTACATGAATTGTGTGGGAATGCAATATGAATGAAAGATAGGGGTGTAAAAACCTATATCGTAAAGTTGATTCATAATTTTAAATACTAGACAAGAACCTGAACAACGAGCTCGTAGAGGAGCGTAGCCAAAGCCAGCTGGCGGAGGAGCGAGTTGAGCGGGATCAAGAGGACACTCGCAAGCTGATGGCTCAGCAAGAGCCTATGGTCCACCGGTTGATGTCGTCTTTACCATCTCCACCTGACAATGCAGCCTCTGCTTCTCGGCCAGACCCACCACCCCAGGATCCTTGATGGGCCCATTTTTGTATTTATTTTTTTAGTGTTACATATTTTTGTATTTATTCTTTTTTATTGTTTGAGTAGTGTGTAATATGACGGCTATTACTATATTTTTTATTCAACTGTGTTTATTACTAATTAATGTTATATCTTATTCTGTTTATTATGAGTCTATATATGTGTTTGTTAACTAATAAAAGCACTATAAAAAAATCAATATATATTTTAGTTTTATAAAAAATTTTAATGCAACTTTATAAAATATACTTTAAATAATAAAATTATAAAATTACCTTAAATCATCAAATTTTATGAAATTTTTTATAAAAAAACAATTGTTATTATTAGCGACAACCAAAATACTATCGCTAAAGTGTCAAACAGTAGCTACGAAAAAGTCCCGTCACTAACATTGGTCCCTGTTCAGCTACGAAATTAGCGATGGTACCTATCAAAAGCATAGCTATAGCCAAAACACTGTCGCTAGTCAAACATGTAGCTACAAAATAGTCCCGTCGCTAACATTGGTCCCTGTTTAGCTATAAAATTAGTGACGGTACCTATAAAAAACATAGCTACAGCGTTAGCGATGGAATTTTGTCATCCAATTAGCTACAGCGATATGGCGGTGGCTAATTAAGCAAAATTAGCAACGATGGAACCTAAATTCGTCAGCGATGAAAGAGTAACCGTCGCTAATGCGAGACCGAGCCAACGATGGAAATGGCAAAAAGGGGACCATTTTTAGCGACGATATATGGCCGTCATAAAGTTTTCCACGGTTTTCACTTGCCGTCGCTGACATGTTAGCCACCAGAATTGTAACGACGGTATCTGGTCATAGCTGATGTCGTTGCTAATAATATTAGCGACGGATTTTTGGCTGTTAGCGACAACTTTTTCTCATCGTAATTAGGGCTTTTTTTAGTAGTGGAACACTTTGGTCATTAGTATTTGAATGTAGATCAATAAAAGTTTTTGGAGTTGTTTTAGGTAATGGTAGGAAAGCTTTCCCTTCCATACAATAAAGAGAGAATGCTGGGGTCTTTAGCTTTCTTGATTTCGCCAATCTTTTATCTAGCCACATAAAAGCTTTGCAGTATTCTAAGAGAACCAACCAATTAGATTGACAAATAACATTTAAAATGATTTTTTATTTCATAAGAAAAATGACAGTTCTAATAAATACCTTGACATTGTGGTTGATAATTAATTTCATTATACCCATATGATCTATTCATTGAGTAAACAATTACTAATTATGAAATAACATAACAATATATTGAAGGACATAGTGATCATTATCTTGATTTACCTTCTTCATCTTCTTTAAATATGGGAAACCCATCAATGTTTTGATCTAAGTTTAATTCATCATTTGCATAAAAAATTGCATTAATTTTAAATCAAAGGAAAAAATATTACAATCAATGATATCAAAAAAGTTTAATTCTTGCATGGACAATTCAGTCACCTTCATTGTCAACAGTTGCGTCCAATGTTGTTAATTGTGGTTGTCCATTTTCAGGATGGTGGTTTAAGTCAGGAAGTTTAACTGGACATAAAGATGTGAGATACTTTGATGTATTTGACAATCTCATGTCGTCTACTGAATTACCTGAATATCATCAGATTGTGTATAATTCATTTGGATTTTTGGAGTATAATCTATTTATAATATATAAATTTAGAAGAACATTATGTGTTACTGTTTTGTCATGTAAAAAATATAATTATTTATCAATTAAATAGAAGATATTGTACATTTTGATAATTTAGGTATAATTATTTTACATCAAGTTAGATTGAGGTGTATAATATAAATTACCTGTGTTAACTCCTTCAAACACGGTTGAAATATTTCCAGAACATTGATCTAAATTGACCTTGTACCATCATGTAGCCCTGTACTTACCACATCTCTAAAGCATTGGGCAAAGGCACATACCGTGTTGAGATGTTGGATGGGTCTCTCATTAGAAATAAGTGGAACATTCACAATCTCCGAGTATACTATAATTAGCTGGAAAACAAGCATGTACTCTTTTTCCTAACTTAAAGTTTTTTCCCACAAAGTTTTCCTCAAGAAGGTTTTAATGAGACATGTCCAGTTTAACTTTGATATATATATATATTCAGTTCAATAATGAAAAATTAATTACAGTCGTAAATTTTATTCTTCTTCTGACTACGTCTCAGATTGTGTACAACATAATTGCCCCGAGGAGTGGCAAGGATTAGTTCTCGTTGAGACCATATCGGACCCCAATGCCCTAGTCCTTACTAAAGGTCTGCTAACTTGGCCCTAATGAGAGGCGAGGATTAGATCTTTTTGTGACCATACCAGACACCAATGAGCGGTATAAGTAGAATAATTAGCCCCAATGAGTGGTGAGGATTGGACCTCGTATGAGGCCATATCATACCCTGACGAGTGGTACCCCAATCTCTAAAGAGATAGGCTACTTGGTCCCAATGAGCGGCTAGGATTAGTTCTTTTTTGAGACTATATGGGACCCCGATGCGCGGTGCAAGTAGAATCTTAATTTTATCTGAGTTTTATAACTTCGGGAAAAAGGCAATACTGTTGTACTCTATGGTAAGTTATATTTTGAACCCTGGAAGGAGGATCAACAATTTTTTAAGCTAAGTTTTTTACAATAAAATAGAAGCATCTGAGTCCCTGACAGGGACACTATTTTCAGAATTCCTGTGAGTAAATACTAAGTAACTATGAAGAGTAAAGTTGGACAGAAATAACTCAAAAGGAATGATTGTCATTGATTATATAAAGTTAAATACCAGGGCCTATCCCGGCACAAGGCGATCAAATATTCAAAATAATGACAAAATTACAAAAGTAATTCATGACTAAGTTAAGCAGCGGTGGTTGTGTTGTCTAGAAGAGGTGAAACATTGTCTTCTGAAGCAGTGTTATTTTCAGTGTAGGCTGGATGTTCTCAGTTTTAGGAGGGCTGGGCTAATCGGTCATAGACTATGGTGAAGGCAGGCCTGTCAGCCCATAAGGAAGGTCCCCAAGTTCCCGATATTCATTGTCTGTCATGATGAATAGCTTCCCACCATGGAACTCAAAGTAGGGATTGATGTCATTTAGGGTTAGACTCAAGCCGGGGTTCCTGTATTGAACCTGCCTGATGGTGGCGCTAAACACCTCATCAATAACCTTTTTACACAATTGAACTGCTTCCCCCACCCTCTTCTTACCCGTAAATGCTTCTTCCTGTAGTCTTTCATGCACTTCGTAGAGGAAATCAGTGTTAGCAATCTTCTTATTGAGCGCTTCCATGTCAGCAGTCATCTGATGTTTCTCCCTGAGCCATTCCATTTCTTTAGAGACGTGAACTTCAATCTAACAAAGGATCTCAACTTGCACGGACTCGCAACCCTTCTTCCACTTCTCATTCAACGTCGTCAGCTCTTCATTTTCCTCTTTCAGAGGCTCTAGTTATTGCTTTTCAGAGTGGAGCTGCTCCACTTCTTTCTTTAAGGCCAAGATCTCCGCCTTATCCTCATCTTGGGCCTTATCCCTGGCCTTTATTACCTCTTTCAAATTCTCAATTTTAGTATTCACCGCCCTGTTGTCTGTAACATTCCAAATTTTAGAAAATAAATTATTTATATGGTGATGATTAATTATTTGACGTCCTAAACTTATAGGAAAATTAATTGTGAATTATCAATAAATTAAAATCTATTGAAATAGATGATTTAACAAAAGGTGTAGGACCCATTAAATCTTTTTGGATATTTAATGGGCATAAAATAATGAGGATTTATTTGTGGTTATAATGGTACGCTTAAAATAATTTTTAGAGTTGAGAAGATACTTGTACGGACACAGTTAACAGTCGGTGAAATTACAAACGAAATAAATTTAAGAAAAAATTGTAAATTCCTTCTTGTTTCCCTCCCTACTACCGTGACTTTTATCTCACTCTCTTTTACCCAATGGTTAAAAGGGAATAATGGACCAAAAGGCAAAAACTAAAAGTGTGTGTAAGGACCAATAGGTAATACCTATTTTCATCTCCTTTTTCCATCTCCCGCTCTCAATTCCGATCACTCTTTCTCCCTCACTGCTATCTTTGAATTTTTGCTTTTCTTCCTTCCTCTCTTAAGCATAAAAATGTCCCACCCTTACTATAGCCATTTCCCACTCAAATTGCTTGCATTTTACTTGTTCCATGAGACATTAAAGACACTTTAAAGCTTATTTCTTTTCACCTCACCATTTCATCTCTCATTTTTATTTTTCTTGAAACTTGGATTTAAGAGGTAAAACCCATGACTCATTGATGCTTTTGTTCATTGTTTAGAGTTCTAAGAGCTTGGAATGGTAGTTTGGATGTTGTTATGATGAGATATGCATGTGGAACTATTGAACCCTAGGATAAAAGACTTGAAATCTTAATTTTTGATGCTTGGGTTGTGGGATATTAATTTTTGGCATAGTTATACTTAAAATAATGCATAAAAATGATTAGAATTGTTGTTTGGGTGTTTTGGTTAAAACCCTAAAATTTGGAATTTAGGACTTTTGGCAAAATTTAAGATTTATTGCCATTAAAATGGTTATTGAGTAAGGAATGAGTTTTTGGTGTGATTGATGGTAATTAGTGGTGATGAGTCTTAAGGGCTCAAGATAATGAGTTGGTGTTTTAGGATTGCTAAGGATGGTATGTGATGTATCTTGGTGGTGTTGGCATAAGAGAATTGAATAATGTATTTTTGAACTTAAAGGAACTCATTATGGATGATGGGTGAAGTGAATGATATTGGAATTGATATGCTTGGACTTCGGCTATGGCCATTTAGATTATAGAAAATTTTGATTAATAGGAAGGAATTCTCGAAACCTAATGAAGTAAGGAATTAAAGTCTATAAAATACTTAGAACATGATAAGAAACATGAATATATTTAATTGTGTACTTAGAATTGAGAATTGTATTTATATGTTGATGTAGGTTTTGATAATAGCACAACAAATGAAGAAATATTAAGGATGTTGTCAAGCTATCAATTTTGATGAACAACAAAGAACTTGAATCAAGGCATTCACAAAGGACTAAATCAAGTGAAAATTGATCAACAAAATACCTAAGGATCAAAGGATTGGAACCTTAATTCATAAAGTGTCAAAAAGAGTGAAACAAAGCTTCAAATTTCATGTATCAGGTACATGAATCGACTCATACAACAACTAATGGCCATATTAATCGATTCATATGATTAACAAAGGCTCGGACTTGCAAAATAAATGAAGGAATCGATTCATGATGAAGAACTAGCCCAGGGAATCAATTCACACGGTAAATTGGCAAGAAATTTATGATTCAACATGCAGGAATCGATTCACTCATGGGAGGAATCGATTCATGTAGCATATTGGCCCAAGGAATCGATTCAAATCAAGAAGAATCGATTCACTACCCCTGCTAACATCAAGGAATCGATTCACTAACTTAAAGAATCGATTCATACGCTGTGTTAGGCCCAAAATGCACGTTGGGAATCTATTCTTTCATCGATTCATTCAGTTAAAATGCATTACAGTCTGGAATCGCATTAAAACTCCACTAAGTAGGCACAACGCTTCACTCCATACTCCACTGCATCGAAGGGACTAATTAATTTGTCCAGCCATGCTCCAATTGCATCGACGAGGATTTTAAAATTGGAAATACTATGCCTCCTGGAGCCTATAAATAGGAAAGGAATTGAAGGCACAATTCGTACCAAGAAAACAGAGAGCATTCTTCTGTTCCTCTCTTCTTCCTCCTTCGTTGTATTTCTCTCTTGATTTATAATTTTGCATATTTCTCTTTTAAGAATTGATTAAGAGTTAGAGAGAAAAATTATTTTTGAGTAAGCGAAAATTTACATATCCTCTCTTTAAGAGTTATCATTTTGAGAAAACTTAAATTTGTATAACCACTCTATTGGAGAGTTACTCTTGTATTCCAAACACCAAAATTTCTAGAGTTGTGGGTTGGGTTTCAACCTTGTAAAATTGTGAGATTGAGAGATTGGGTGGGGTGCCCTTGTACCTGTGGGAATTGGGTTCTTGAGTGTGGGACACTAGGAAGCCGCGATTGCTCAAAGTTGTATCTCTAATCTCCAATAGTGGAAATCCTCTAAGTGGGTTGCTTAGAGGCGAGACGTACACCGATGTGGTGAAACTCGTATGTATCGGTTTGCAAATCTCTTTTCCCTACACTCATTTAAATTTGTGCACTTAGAATTGCTTGCTAAATATTTGTGTTCATAAATTAATTAGTTTAACAACTTTATTAATTTACTTAAAGTGCATACTCTATTGGCTTGATTAAATTTGTAAATCACTTAGATTAAATTTGCTAAAGTTGTTGAAGTAATATTCTTGAATTATTCTTTAAATCTTTCTAAGTACCAAAAATAGTGTTATGATTAACTTGATATTATTACTTGAATATTATTTTATCTCTTAAGTGAATTTATTGCTATATACTTAGTACTTGTTAATTTGCTTTGTATATAAATTGTTATCATTTATGATTAAATTTATTATCTTCATTAAGCATAATTACTAAAGAATCAATTTCAAAAGCATTCCAAGTAAAATTTTTTAATACTCAATTCACCCCCCCCCCCCCTCTTAAGTAATTGAGGCCACTTGGTTAACAAGTGGTATCAGAACTTGACTCTTGGTAGATCAAGCTTAACAGCTTCAAGAGAACAAATGGCCTCAAATTCTCTAAACCTTTTTCCTGAGGGTGGTGCCACAAATAGACCTCCCGCTTTCAATGGTGAGGGTTACGCTTTTTGGAAAGAAAGGATAAAAATTTTTGTGCAATCAATTGATTTGAAAGTATGGAATACTATTGAAAATGGTCCTTTTATACCTATGCACATTGTTGATAATAAACAAATAGAAAAGTCTATGAATGATTGGATGAGTGAGGAAGAAAAGAAAGTACAGTATAATTACAAAGCAAAAAATCTTATCACTTTAGCCTTAGGTCCCGATGAATTTTTTAGAGTAGTTACATGTAAATCTGCTAAGGATATGTGGGATACCCTTCAAATAACTCATGAAGGAACTAGCGATGTCAAGGATTCTAAGATTAGTATTTTAACTAGTCAATATGAAAGTTTTAGAATTAGTTCCAATGAATCTATTTTAGAACTTCAAAAGAGATTTACTTTGATTATTAATCACCTTATTACACTTGGTAAATCTTATACTAACAAGGAACTTATCCACAAAGTTCTAAAAAGTCTTACTAGGTAATGGCAACCTCTTGTTACAGCCATCAAGTAATCTCCCAATATAAATGATATGTTTCTTGCCACTTTGTTTGGTAAACTCCAAGAACAAGAACAAGAGTTGAAAGATTTGAAATAAGCGGAGGAAGAAGAAAAAGTCTCTAAGAAGAAAGGGCTAGCTCTCAAAGCCACCTCAATTGTTGAAGATGAATCCGAGAGTGATCTTGACGAGGATGAAGAGTTAAGCCTATTCGTAAAATGTTTTAGAAAGCTTATGAAGAGAAAACGCTTCCAAAGGAACTTCAAATCATAAGGTAAGAAACCTAATCTTAAAGAAAATTCTACTTCACCTACTTTCTTTGAATGTGGAAAGGAAGGACACTTCAAGATAGATTGTCCAAACCTAAAGAAGAAAAACAAAGAAATAAAAGAGAGGAGAAAAGCATATATCACATGGGATAAAAACGAAATAAGTAGCTCGGATGATTCAGAAAATGAAGAAGCAAACCTTTGTCTCATGGAAAATCACCAAGATGAAGAAAATGAGGTAAATTTTCATGACTTAGATAAGGAAGAACTACTTGATGCTCTTGAAGAATTATATGATAAATTTATAAAAGTGTCTAATAAGCATAAGTTATCTAGAAAAACCATTGAAACTCTTGAGATGCATCTTATGGAAGTTTGTAAAGAAAATGAATGTTTGAAAAATGAATTAGTAAATGTTCAAGCATGCTCTAGGACTAAACCTTGTGAATTTATAAAGAAATGTGACATGCTAAAAACTAAGGTTTTGGACTTGAATAGAACTCTAGAAAAATTTACAAATGGAAGAGAAAACTTAAATGTTTTACTTGGTAAACAACGGTGTATGTTTGATAAAACGGGTTTAGGTTTCAATGCCGTTAAGAAATAAAAGAATTATAAGAACTTTTTTATACCACCAAGTAAAACTTCATCACCTTTCATGAAATGCAATTATTGTGGTTTTAAAGGACATAGTGCATCTAATTGTAATGTTAGAAAACTAGGGCCAAAGGTTGTGAGAAAAGTATGAGTTCCTAAAGGAACATTACCTCAAACTAACCTACAAGGACCTAACATAAAATGGGTACCAAGTTCTCTAACTTGACATGTTTTGTAGGTATGCTTTAAAGCGAATAGCACCAATTGGTATTTGGATAGTGGGTGTTCAAAACATATGACGGGAGATAAAAGTAAGTTCATTTCACTTACTCCACGAAATAAAGGATTCGTTACATATGGAGATAACACAAAGGGAAAAATACTAGGAATCGAAAATGTTGGTAAAAATTCTTCCACTTCTATAAATGATGTATTATATGTTGAAGGACTTAAACATAACTTGCTTAGTATTAGTCAATTATGTGATAAGGGCTATAAAATTGTTTTTGAATCAAACTATTGCATAATTGAAAATAAGCTAGACAAGGAAACAAAATTCGTTAGTCAAAGAGTTGATAATATTTATATGATTAATCTCGATTGTCTTTCTTCAAATGATGTGCAATGCTTCATAACTAAAGAGGATGAATCATGGCTATGGCATAGAAGAATTGCTCATATTCATGTAGACCATTTAAATAAACTTGTTTCAAAAGATTTAGTAAATGGTTTGCCAAAATTAAAATTTGAAAATAAATTTTGTGACGCATGTCAAAAGAGAAAACAAGTAAAGGTTTCTTTTCAAGCAAAAAATGTCGTCTCAACAAATAGACCTTTACAGCTTTTACACATAGATTTATTTGGACCTTCAAAAACTAAAAGTTTTGGTGGAAACTATTATGGTCTTGTGATTGTGGATGATTATTCTAGGTATACATGGACTTTGTTTCTTACTCATAAACATGAAGCATATCATGCATTTAGGAAACTTACCAAGATCATCCAAAATGAACAAAATTTGAAAATAGCATCCATTCGAACGGATCATGGGGGAGAATTTGAAAACTAATCTTTTGAGAAATTTTATGAAAAATTTGACATTGAACATAATTTTTCGGCTCCAAGAACTCCACAATAAAATGGAGTAGTTGAAAGGAAAAATCGATCTTTAGCAGAGCTCGCAAGAACTATGTTAAATAAAAGTAATATTTTGAAACATTTATGGGCCGATGCGGTAAATACCGCTTGCCATGTTATGAACCGATGTTTGATAACGCCTATATTAAAGAAAACCCCCTATGAGCTTTATAAAGGAAGAAAACAAAATATTTCTTATTTTCATATATTTGGATGCAAATGCTTTATTTAAACAATGGAAAGGATAATCTCGGCAAATTCGATGCAAAATCTGATGAAGCAATATTCTTAGGTTATTCATCTACTAGTAAAGCATATCGACTCTTTAACAAACGAACTTGTACAATTGAAGAATCTATACACGTTAAATTTGATGAACTTAACCAAAATCCTCCGAAAAAGGAAATTGATGATCTTGTAGGTACCTTCCAAGAAATGAACTTGGAAGATAAAGAAGAAACCAAAAATGAAGGAGACACACAACAAAACAACGAACCTCAACAAAAGGAATGGATCACCGTGAAGAATCACCCCTTGGACAATATCATAGGTGAAATATCAAAAGGTGTAAGTACTTGAAACGCTATTAGAAATGCATGCAATCACTTAGCCTTTGTATCACAAATTGAACCCAAAAATATTGATGAAGCTATTATTGATGAACATTAGATGTTGGAAATGCAAGAAGAATTGAATCAATTTGAAAGAAATGAAGTTTGGGAACTTGTGCCAAGACCCAATGACCATTTAATAATAGGAACCAAATGGGTATTTAGAAATAAGTTAGATGAAAATGGAATAATAACTAGAAATAAAGCTAGATTAGTTGTTAAGGGATATAATCAAGAAGAGGTAATAGACTATGAAGAAATGTATTCTCCCGTAGCTTGGTTAGAAGCCATAAGATTATTGTTAGCTTTTGCTTGTTGTATGGATTTTAAGCTTTATCAAATGGATGTCAAAAGTGCTTTTCTAAACGGATATATTCAAGAAGAAATTTATGTAGATCAACCTCCCGGTTTTGAAAATCACAAATTTCCAAACCATGTTTTTAAATTGAGAAAAGATTTATATGGTTTGAAACAAGCTCCAAGAGCTTGGTATGAAAGACTTAGTAAATTTCTTTTAGAAAATAATTTTAAAAGAGGAAAGGTTGATACTACACTGTTTATAAAACGCAAAAACAATGACATTCTTTTGGTACAAGTTTATGTTGATGATATAAAATTTGGTGCTACTAACGAAATTCTTTGTCAAGAGTTTGCCAAGATTATGCAAGATGAATTCGAAATGTCCATGATGGGAGAACTCACCTTCTTCCTTGGATTACAAATCAAACAAACAAATGAAGGGACTTTCATTAGTCAAACAAAATATTGCAAAGAACTACTCAAAAGATTTGCAATGGACAAAGCAAATGAAATAGCAACTCCAATGAGTACTTCTTGCTACTTAGACAAAGATGAGAAGGGTAAAGACGTTGAAATAACTAAATATCGAGGTATGATTGGATCCTTACTTTACTTAACAGCTAGTAGACCCGATATTATGTTTGTTGTATGTATGTGTGCAAGATATCAAGCATGTCCTAAAGAATCATATCTCACTGCCGTAAAAAGAATTTTGAAATATCTTGTGGGTACTCAAAATGTTGGTTTATGGTATCCCAAAGGCGTCGAATGTTTTCTTGTAGGATATTCTGATTCTGATTTTGCTGGTTGTAAACTTGATAGAAAGAGTACTAGTGGCACATGTCATTTACTTGGTAGTTCTCTTGTTTCTTGGCATAGCAAGAAACAAGTAAGTGTTGCTTTATCGACAGCTGAGGCAGAATATGTAGCAGCTGGCAGTTGTTGTGCTCAAATTCTTTGGATGAGACAACAACTTCTTGACTTTGGTGTTGTTCTAAATAAAGTGCCTATTAAATATGATAACATTAGTGCCATAAATATATCCAAAAATCTGGGCATGCACTCTAGGACTAAACATATTGAAATAAGACATCATTTTATAAGAGACCATGTTTTGAAAGGAGATTGTGTTCTTGAATATGTTGAAACTCCAAAACAATTGGCGGATATTTTTACAAAACCCCTTCCAAAAGAACAATTTATAAATATTAGAAGGGAATTAGGAATTTTAGAAATTGTTTAATTAAGTTATTATTTTCTTACTCTTTGAACATAGTGATTTACTTTGTGATATATGGTCAAATCTTTTTCATTGAAAAACCAATCACATTATCAATAATCATGTTAATGCTCCATAAATCACTTGTTTTATTGACTTTCCGAGTAGTCTTTACTTAATTAAACATATTTTTGACACTAAATAATCTCCTATATACCACATGGATCTCAAAAACAAATGGCAAACGACCTTTGATTTTCTTGACTCTCTGGTGCAATAAAAATCATTGGCAAATTGCCAAATTTTAATCCTTGTATGACCTCTCACAAAACACCCATGAGACTTTGCTTATCCAAAAGAAGGAGAAAATATCATTATGATTGCTTACATGCCTTGAATTATTCTGTGATATATGTTGCATGCATTAGGGGGAGTTTTATATAATTGGTATCTTGCTTTAATATTGAATGTATATGTCTTAAAGTGGTATATATATTCTTAGATGTTTTTGGTGATGCCAAAGGGGGAGAAAATAAATATATACATTCTAAGTGGTATAAAGTATCTTACAAAGGGGGAGAGAATATCATGTTGTTATAATGGTATCTATTGAATGATTAAGGGAGAGATCAACATCTATATCTATCCTTATTGAAATTGCATGATTAAGGGGGAGCCTTATAATATTTCTTTACAACAAGTGATATCTAATTACATGTGTAAAATGACAAAGTGGTATTCAATTATATGTATGACATATGTATAACATGAAGTATCAAATTATATGTGTAAGGGATAGTTATTTATGCCATGTATTTGAACTCTTATAAAACTAACACCACGCGAGATGAACATTTGTTGTCATCATCAAAAAGGGGGAGAATGTATTTATATATTGATGTAGGTTTTGATAATAGCACAACAAATGAAGAAATATTAAGGATGTTGTCAAGCTATCAATTTTGATGAACAACAAAGAACTTGAATCAAGGCATTCATAAAGGACTAAATCAAGTGAAAATTGATCAACAAAATACCTAAGGATCAAAGGATTGGAACCTTAATTCATAAAGTGTCAAAAAGAGTGAAACAAAGCTTCAAATTTCATGTATCAGGTACATGAATTGACTCATACAGCAACCAATGGCCATATAAATCGATTCATATGATTAACAAAGGCTCGGACTTGCAAAATAAATGAAGGAATCTATTCATGATGAAGAACTAGCCCAGGGAATCGATTCACATGGTAAATTGGCAAGAAATTTATGATTCAACACGCAGGAATCGATTCACTCATGGGAGGAATTGATTCATGTAGCATATTGGCCCAAGGAATCAATTCAAATCAAGAAGAATCGATTCACTACCCCTGCTAAAATCAAGGAATCGATTCACTAACTTAAAGAATAGATTCATATGCTGTGTCAGGACCAAAATACACGCTGGGAATCTATTCTTTCATCGATTCATTCAGTTAAAATGCATTATAGTCTGGAATCGCATTAAAACTCCACTAAGCAGGCACAACGCTTCACTCCATACTCCACTGCATCGAAGGGACTAATTAATTTGTCCAGCCATGCTCCAATTGCATCGACGAGGATTTTAAAATTACAAATACTATGACTCCTGGAGCTTATAAATAGGAAAGGAATTGAAGGCATAATTCATACCAAGAACACAGAAAGCATTCCTCTGTTTCTCTCTTCTTCCTCCTTCGTTGTATTTCTCTCTTGATTTATAATTTTGCATATTTCTCTTTTAAGAATTGATTAAGAGTTAGAGAGAAAAATTATTTTTGAGTAAGCGAAAATTTACATATCCTCTCTTTAAGAGTTATCATTTTGAGAAAACTTAAATTTGTATAACCACTCTATTGGAGAGTTACTCTTGTATTCCAAACACCAAAATTTCTAGAGTTGTGGGTTGGGTTTCAACCTTGTAAAATTGTGAGATTGAGAGATTGGGTGGGGTGCCCTTGTACCTGTGGGAATTGGGTTCTTGAGTGTGGGACACTAGGAAGCCGTGATTGCTCAAAGTTGTATCTCTAATCTCCAATAGTGGAAATCTTCTAAGTGGGTTGCTTAGAGGCGAGACGTACACCGGTGTGGTGGAACTCGTATATATCGGTTTGTAAATCTCTTTTCCCTACACTGATTTAAATTTGTGCACTTAGAATTGCTTGCTAAATATTTGTGTTCATAAATTAATTAGTTAAGCAACTTTATTAATTTACTAGTGCATATTCTATTGGCTTGATTAAATTTGTAAATCACTTAAACTAAATTTGTTAAAGTTGTTTAAGTAATATTCTTGAATTATTCTTTAAATCTTTCTAAGTACCAAAAATAATGTTGTGATTAACTTGATATTATTACTTGAATATTATTTTATCTCTTAAGTGAATTTATTGCCATATACTTAGTACTTGTTAATTTGCTTTGTGTATAAATTGTTATCATTTGTGATTAAATTTATTATCTTCATTAAGCATAATTATTAAAGAATCAATTTCAAAAGCATTCCAAGTAAAAATTTTTAATACTCAATTCACCCCTCCCCCCCTCTTGAGTAATTGAGGCCACTTGGTTAACAAGAATGATGCTTGAATGAGATTAATTACATTATATATGTATTAATTGTAGGACAAAATTCAGAAAATGGGGCGGGGCTGTTTAATTTCCTAGATTACTTCTCTTGAGATAGGAGAGAAGTTTATATTCTAAATACATGAGTTGAATAATCGATGATTGTTATATGTGATGTTACTCATGTTTGCCTTGCTATCGTTGTTTCGATTCCTTGTAATGTTGGACATTGTGGTGGTATCTTGCTTGGTAAATATGTGAATGGATTTCAAATATTCATGTAGTGTGTCTTTAGTGGTAATTGATAATGATTTGAAGTTTTGGCAAAAAGTGTGCCTCAGCCTTATTGTGACAACTATGTATGTTTCACCACTATGAATGAAATATGACGATTAATGATGAAAATGGTATGATGTATTGTTTTGTGACACACCCATGAGTGGTGATGAATTTGTTGAGAATATGATTGAATGCTATTATGTTTAATACCAAATATTGAGTTGGTAATAATGATGAAAATTTAAGATGATTAAAGAGATTGAATGCCACACTAAATTTTGAAAGAATGACAAGATTTATTGTAAATGAAATCCACTAAGAATTGGATGGTGATGTTGCTGAGAATGATGATGGATGATTAAGGAGTGGCATGGTAGGATACGCGGTATGATATTGCATATGATTGACATCTGTATTGCATCCATGACATATTTGCATAGCTGGCGGTATAGGATGTTAGGGATTCCTCCAATTGGCCTAGTGGGGGTCGGCTTAGTGCATGAGCATTTTGTTACCCTAGTAATTCAGTGGTTGAATCATGAAACTGCCCATGCTTAATCACGGGGGATTGCATGTGGTTGACCCGGTGAGGTGGCTCTTTAAGGAGCAAGTTTCCCTGGTGGTTCTATTGAATCACAGCTGCCATGGTGAGGAATCATGGTTGGCCCACATCACTATTTTATGATATCTTTGTTATTGTTGTTGTCGCTGTCATTATGATATGATGGTGTTGCATTATGGGTGATACAGTTTGGTACCAGTAAAATATTGATTGATGTTCATATGTGTGCACATTATTATTGTTTATACTGCAATATAAACCCACATTGATGATTTATTTCCCACAGTCGGATCCATAAAATTGTTGAACATGATTCTTTGTGCATATGCATTAGCCTAAGAACATTTGCATATAGCCTGGTGATTTTCCAAATGAGATTGAGATATTGAGGTGATGGATGGTAATGATAGAAATAGGAGATTGAACCCTAAAACTGACAAGTAAAGCATTTATATTGAAATATATGTTATAGTGAGACAATACTTGCGATGACCCAATATAATAAAGGGCAAGGTTATGTGAATGTGTATGTGCTTTAATTGATGAGCATTTATATGCTTATGATAATATAATGCAGATGACTTGATGATAATTGATGATTGTGTTGCAAAGCACACATGTTGTTTATATGCATGTATGCATGATCACAATGTATTCGAATTCGTCATTTTGAATGTAATACTCACTCTCCCATGTTATCTCATTTTAGTATTGTGATTGCAGGACTTGCATAGGGTGAGATGCATTCTATTTTGGAACTTGTGTTTTGTTGCGGAAGGTAAAGTAGTTATGATGGAATGCCTTGGCCGGCAATCATTTATAATTTAAACATGTATGTATTTTGACAATGGTGTTAATATTGATGTTGATGGTGATGACCCAATATCTTTTGTATATGGACATATATTCCTTTGTGTATACTAGTGTATACATAGGTCAATTGTTTTATATATGACCATGTTGATATTTGGACAATTGAACTTGATAGCCATTGTGATGGCAATGATATATATGTTGATGGAGAAATTCTTGAATTAATGAGACTTTAAAATTGCTAGGGTTAAGACCCATTGATGATGCTTAGAATAGACATGGCGTTGATAATTAATTTGATGAATGATTTGAGGAATTAAGAACTTGATGAATTTGTGATGTTTTCCATGTTTTTATGCCTTACTTTAAGTAATTTTCATGTGCCAAATTGATCCCTAAAAGTGCAAGAGGAAAGGATCCCTAAGGTATGGAAAACAAGTGACAAAATGTGGTTTTGGCATAGAGAACCACAACCTTGGCAAAAACCACCGCTAGGCCCTGGAACCCTCTGCCAGCAGGATGCAAAAATTAGTTCCTAGGCAGATTGAACCACGGCCCTAGTGAGAACCACAACCAAGCCGTGGAATAATCTACCAGATGCCTTAAAATTTTATGTTTTCACGTAATGGCTTGATCCATTGCATCCCTTAAGGTACCATATTTAATCCCAGTACTGTACGGCTTAAATACGTAACCTAATAAGTACGTTTTCACTAATCTTTGGCATTTAACTTGTGTTTTTGTGGATCTCTTCTCATATTTTCATATATGGGAAGGAATGAATGTCTGGTATACACTTAACTTTTTTCCACTATTTTAAATATTGTTGTGTATACGTTGTGGGCTTTCGTTTTCGATCCACTTCTTATTAATTCTTTAGTATCCTATCTAGTTTGACTAGCTGCTAGCGGGAAACTTTGATGGCGGCCTTTCTTTCTTCAACCTCCAAGTTAGAGCGGAGGCGGTACCAGGGAGACCTTAGTTTATCTTGATCTGCTTTCTTTCCCTGGTACATAATAAAGGGGATGAGGCAGGACCTAGGGACTAGAGCGTAGTAACGCTTCGGTGACGTCTCGCCAGGATAGGTGATTTCTGGAGCCTTTTTTATTAGCTCATGTTTCGTGGTCTCCTTCATAAGAATTGGACTGGCGTCTGTAGGGAATTTGATGGTAGCTTGGTTGGCCTTGGCAATGTTTCCCTTAGGCTGAACTTGGTTTTCTCCCCTGACCATCGCCAATTAAGCCTGCAACTTTTTTAGAGAATCCATTGGTTAGCTCTCGATCTCTCTTGTAAGAGCAAAAACAAAAAGGATAGAAAGTAGAAATCCAAACTTAATCAAAGCAAGTTAAATCCCGGGGTCATTACGGAAATAGGTTTCTCTTTGAGGATGGGAGCCAAGGAGACGCTTGCAGGAGAACTTCTTGTGAGCAGAGCAAAATGTATGCATGGCCCCAACTACTTCGATGGAGGTGGGGAATAGCTCATTTTCATCGGTGACGTAGGCTGCCCCAGTCAGCAGAAAATGTTCATGGGTCTATGACACTTGAAATTTTTTGATCCTGGCCTCATTTTCCCAAAACACTGGTTTGTTGGATTTTCACTTTCATAAAGCACTTCTTGAACGAGCTGCCCTCAGATTTGGCTAACTCAGTGAAGGCTTCAAAGTTGACTATTTTTAAGTCATATCGAAGTGTGACAAAGCTAAGACTCTCGTCTTGGTTGGCCCTATGCATGACCTGACAGTAATAGAAGAACAACGCTATAGTAGGAATGAAGTTAAAGTACTTCCCAAGCACTTCCAGACATCAGACCAAGCCCCACCCTTTTGGATAAAGTTGAGTAGGGGCATAATTAAGGAAGTAGAGGACTCCTATTTCAAACTCCGTTAGAGGAAATCTTACTTCGAGGTATGTGAAAAGTATTCGTACATAAAGATGGTCCACTCATCAGCATGCATATGGAAGATGCAGTACTTCTCCTTCGTATGAATTAGACATTTGAAGTCCATGACACCTCTAGTGGCCTTAGCGTGACCTGAGGGAGTTTTCATGATCTCCTATAGTACCCATGAGTAAGGGTTAACAACGAGGCACTGCACCCATTTTATATGGTGCATAATAACGGTGGAGCACCCCGGTTGCGTCTGTATTACTTCTCTTTTTCCTTCTTCATTAACCAGACCTGATCACGTGTCTGAGACCGCCTATAGATTTGTAAAACTAGATGTCGTCAGAGGTATAAAGATTAGAGCTTCCTTCATCAGATACCTCAGGTTCATGGTCTGTTCCAAAAAACCATTCTCATCCCCGACTTCCCCCTGTCACACCCCCACCTTAAGTTATATATTAATCCTACTTAATTAAATGAAATTCAGATTTGGGACTTGTTAATCTAGAAATTTGAGGATAAATTTTCACGTTTCAAACCTAAGCCAACTACTTGCATCGCTGACTAAATTAAAAGAACCAAGTTCCAAAATGGGCAACATTTCAAATACACATATGTGAACACCTCTTTTTGTCCGGCCAATTGGTATAGTTCCATCCTTTGGGTACTCTCTGCTGCGCATGGTGCACTTAGAAATTCATAACTCCTTCATACGACCTTCGATTTGCGCAAACCCGGTCTCATAATTTCCGTAACAGAATTGTCTACGACTTTTGTGAAGACCTTGAAGGCTATATCCTTACCAATTGGTACAGTTTTAATAATCTTCCTAGACTTGTTCCAGTTTCATGACTGCTCTGCACATCTTTAGGAAAAAATTCATATCTCTCTCATATGATACCGAAATGGCTCCATTCTTTTTTCTGTGGCTTAATATCAAATATATCTACAAATTTCATGAAGGGTACCAAAGCTAATTCTCTACCCATTTTGCCCAGTGAATTTATTTTGCATGCAAAGGTATTTTCGTCATAGTCTGGAGCAGTTTTCGTAGATGAGTCATATCTCCCTCGTTTCTTGATGAAAATTTTTGTGCCATATATCAAATTAAAGCTAAGAGAAAGATCTATAAACTTCATGAAGGGCACAAAAGCTAATTCTCTACCCATTTTGCCCAGTGAATTTATTTTACATGCAAAGGTATTTTCATCACAGTCTGGAGCAGTTTTCGTAGATGAGTCATATCTCCCTCGTTTCTTGATGAACATTTTTGTGCCATATATCAAATTAAATCTAAGAGAAAGATCTACAACTTTCATGTTGGACTCTTTTTCAAATTGGGCACGCATCAGCCCTCAAATGCACGAGCAAGTTTGTGATGGTGGGCAAGGCACTAAAGATCATAATGGAGCACTAAGGATCATAATGGAGCACTAAAGCATCATAATGGGGCACTAAAGATCATAATGGAGCACATAAGTTGATAATGGAGCACCATGGACTTGTTAATTGAAGAGTGCAACCTCCATTACAATTAATTATTGCATTGGCTTGCTTTTAGAATGCTATAAATAGGCACCATGAGCATTCATTCAAGACATGAATTGCAAAAGAGAGAATTCATTCTCCATTTTCCCCTTCTCTGTTTTTCTTCTTCACCATTCTTCATTCAAGAAAAAATTCCTTCTTCATTGGTTGCCTTCTCTGTTCTTCTTCTTCTTCAGTTAGTTCTTCATTTCCGGCTCAGCGCGTTTACCACAGATTTCAATTCCAGCACCACTACAACACCGCCACTGTTTCCAACATCCAACTACAACACCGGCTCATAATCCTCCACACCGGTTCCTTTCTGTTCCTTATTTCCTTTATTTTCATCATTTATTTTCCTGCCAAATTTCTGCCTGTTGGTTATGGTTTTCTGTGTAGTATAGCTTATATTGTCAATACTTACCCTTTACCCCTAAAAAAAAATAATAAAAAATAAAAAAATAAAAAAAAATAATTATAATAATAATAAATAATAAGTAATAAGTTTTGCATATGTTTTATTTTCTAGCCTAAAAATTTCCATTTTTTAAAACAGTGTCGTACGGGAATACCCACGTCTACACCATCTCCTTAGGATCCATACACGTGCGAAGAACTTCGTCTTGTATGAGTTCCTCACTTCAATAACTTCCATCATCATGTTCCGAGTCAAAAAAGGTTTTTTTTTTCTCTCTCTTAGAACTACGTAACCCTGATTTCTTGATAATTCAAGAATACGTAGGAGCGGGACTTTAACTCCTGTCGGGCCCATCTTTCTTTTTTTTTATTTCCTCACTTTCATTTTTCTTTCATAAATGTTCTTCTTTTTGGTTGCTTCCGTGAAAATCAATTTAGACGTGACGTCTTGTTGATTTTCCCCTAGTTTTTGCTCAAGCCTCGCCATAATTCATAGGGAAGGGATACTTAGGACGAGACGTCCCGCTTATCTCTTTCCTATCCCTGTTTTTTTATCCGAGAATGTCTAATTTAGGCGTGACGCCTTATTAGCATTCTCTTCCCCTCTCTGTCTCATATCGAAGTCGAGTTTAATCCAGATGAAACGTTCCATTGACCTCGCTTCGACATTCTATGTTTGTACAGTTCTCTACTCCATTCTATCATTTTCAAAATAAAAGGGAAGAAACCATGTTTTATTTAAGGCTATTTATATTGTGCTTTCAATCTTGGTACTGTCTTTGACAGGCGATGTAGGGTGCTAATACCTTCCCTACTCGTAATCGACTCCCGAACTTGGATTTCAATTTTTTTTAACCAGTGCTTTACTGAACTTAGTTTTTTCCCAATGTTTTTCCTATGGATAAAAACGTTGGTGGCGACTCCCTGTTTCATTTGACACATCCTCTCTCTTCTCGCCGCGCCGTCGTGATCCAGGTTGCGACAGATGGCGACTCCACTGGGGACGCTTAAGAGAGTCAGGCCAGTTTAGTTGAAAGCGCGTTTTTTTATATAGCCTTTGTTTAGCTTGGATTTCTTCCCCTTGTTTATTTTTATTTTTTTCCGTTAATTGTTGTGAATGTTCGTTATTATTCGCATCTTATTATTCGTTTTATTGTCCATGTTCTGTATGATTGTTGAACCCTAGGGTAGAGGACTATGTTACTTTTCTGCAATCATTGAAACCTAGGATAGATGACTTTGTATATTTTGTTCTGTGTTTGTTCTCTGTGCAGAATGGTGTAAGGTAAAAAGGTATTGAATGCCCTTTCACACACTACACTCACAAATTACTCGCACACACTTATGAGTGGCGCCCTATACCCGGGCCCCAAATGAAACTTAAGTTAGGAGGGGTTGGTATACGGAATCGTATAGGATGTACTTCCTATCCGGTGATCGTGAGAACCCCAACTAGAGTTCGACCTCTTGTGACATACGCACCTAGTGGTTCCCCACTGTTGTGTCCCTGTCATGGGTAGGATCTTGGCTCTGGTAACCTTCTAGAAGTCTAGTATAAGCCACCCGGTGTGAAGAGTCACTTTTAGACAAGCCCTAAGGTCCAGAGAAAACCTTCAACAAAACCTGACTTAGGCCACGAAAGGGCAAACTTTACTTTACCTTATGTCATTTTCACTTTCCTGTTATTAAAAAGGGATTATCTATCATCCAAAGATTCGCTTAGTCTTGGAAAATTTTTTGGAACACACAAGTATTCTTCGGGTGAATAGATGATCCTCTCTTTTTTTTTCATGTATCTCTGAGTCTGAAGTCATAGGTTCTCCTAATCGTCAAAGGAAAAATCCAAAAAAAAATTATACTTCATTTCCCTCTGGTTGAAGTGGCAATGACGATTGGGAAAACCTACGACTTTTTGAGCTCGCATAACTGATTCCATTCTTTGTCTTGATATTCGCAGGGGACGATTCCGAATTTGTCGGTATTTCTAAGACAGTATGGAAATTAACATGGGACATAGTAATTGTGATATAGGGGTGACTGAATTGAAGAAGTTATTGCACCTCAAGGCTAGGAAGGTCAATACTGACAGTTTACAAGCACTAGGGAGAAAACTGAGCTTGACACAGAAGATGACTTTCGCAAGGAAGTATGGGAAGATCCTAAAACTTTTGGAGGTAGACGTCCAAATAGAAGCCATCACAGCTCTGGCTCAATTCTATGACCCACCTCTCCGCTGTTTCACTTTCCAAGACTTTCAACTGGCACCCTCCATAGAAGAATTTGAACAAATATTGGGGATGCCAATGGAGGGACAGATTCCTTATCGCCATTTGGACCATCACGCGTCAATCACTTCTGTCGCTCGTATTTTGAAGGTCCATGTTGAAATGTTAAGAGGAGTACAAATGAACAGAAACCAGATTCCTGGATTTACTAGGGAATTTCTGGAGAAACACATGCATGTCCTGGCAGAGAAGGAAGAATGGGAAGCTTTCATTGATACCTTGGCTCTCACTATTTACGGAGTTGTCTTATTCCCTAACTTAGACAACTACGTAGATTATGATGCTATAGGTGTCTTCATTGCTCGCAAGCACAGACTGGAAAATCCAATCACAGCAGTGTTGGCCAATGTCTATTGCACCTTGGATTTCTACCATACCCAAGGAGGAAAGAGGATTATTTGTTGTTTGCCTATTCTATATGTGTGGCTCACATCCCACGCTTTTCATCAACTATGCAAAGCCGAGTGTCCCATCTCTGATTTGAAATTGTGTCAGTTGACAACAAAGAATGGGCGCGAGTGGGCTAATCACCTTGTGGGCCTTACGGCAGAAAAGGTGAGGTGGTATCCTCAATGGCTAGAAGTTGAGTCCATTATTTACAGCTGTGGAGGGTATCCAAATGTTCCTCTAATGGGGACACAAGGCTGCATCAATTATAATCCTGTTATTGCTAAGCGGCAGTTGGCTTATCCTCTACTTGGGCCGCCAGACGAAGCATTGCTTACTCCTTTCGTTGTGTACTATGCGAATGGGAATTACACCTCCACTATTCGGGACATAGCCAATGCCTGGAAGAAGGTCCATAGGATGGGCAAAGAACTGGGGGCACGAAGCCATGCTGTGAGAATTGAATACTTAGATTGGGTGGTGAACAGAGTCTCCATTGTAAAATTGCCTTTCAAGGGCCCTTCATACCAACTTGTGGACACAGTTCCTCCGCCATGCATTATGGAGGACAAGGTTACCATATCGCTAAGAGCCCAAATAGAAGAACTGAAGGCAAGGAATCAAGAACTGGAAGAAGACCTCTTGAAATGCCAACAAGAATGCGCCCTCCATAGGAAAGAGAACTCCGAAGGAAGACATGCTATGGAAGAAATGTGGAAAAAGAGAAAGATTGACGAAGATTACAGAATAAAACAAGATCAATGCCTTCGGGCGGCCAATTTGCAGCTGAAGATGAAGGATCAGCAGAGCGATGCTGTATTGGCCGAAAAACAAATTTTAAAAGACATGCTGGTACAATCCAAGGAGAAGGGAAAGGAGGCTTTGATGCAAAAAGAAATGCTACAAACCCAAGTCCACAAATTGGAGCAACAGCTTGATGAAACGATGAGAGCTTATGAGCAAGAAATACATGCTGAACAGAAAAAAACCCTTGATGCCGAACGCCGCTGCCAAGAAGCCACACGAGCTTTGGGGACAGAGTTAGCTCAACGGGATGAAGTCATTCATTTATGGATGGACCGTTTTGCCAAGTTGGCATACCTATCCAATGGAATCTTGGAAGATTTTCCCTCAATGTTGAAGCAGGCCGAAGGCATGGTCAATCCCCTATCCACCCCAAAGGAGATATCATCATTTTTGAACTATTGTCAAGAAAGACTTTGCAAAATGAGAGTCATGATTGCCCAAGCTAGGAATGGCTGAATATTGTAACCGTATCTTTCAAGTAACATTGTACCTTTACAGATGAATGGAATGATGAATTAATGTGCCTTCACAGTTGTCTCATGTTAATTTCTAATATATTGTTATACTAAGTACTTTTGAACGCGACGTTCTGGGGAAAGGTCAAGGAATACGTGTCAAATTCGGAATCGTATCCCACGAATGCCTATTTATTTTTTATTTTTCTTTTTCTTTTATCTTCTTTAACTGTTCCCTCTATTTTTTCTAACCATTTGTCGTGATTCTTTAGACACTACGGGTAAGCATCCCTACGCGACCAGGCTTAGAAAGAAACTCATGGCCGAAATAGAACAAGAGAATGAAAACCTGCGAGCTGAGGTTAATCAATTGAAAGAACAAATGGCTGAAATGGCCAAGATGTTTGAAAGGAGGATCGCAAAAAGGGATTCTTTAGCAGAAGTTGAAAATGCTAGGCAGCAATCTCCCATTCTCCAACACGCTCAAGGTCATGCTGGGGAACCGAGCTCAAACCCTGCAGGGCCTACTGTTACCGTTCGCCTTAGTAAGCCGAACCCTGCTCACATTCAACAACACTCTTTTGTTGATAAAGAAGGGAATGTTGTACCCTTCCCACAGTATGGGTTACCCCCAGGCTATTTCCCACCACTCCAAGAGGAGCCAGATTATCAGGAAACAATCCTTCACGCGGCTCAACCAAACATCCCACCGGTCCGAAATCCTCAAACGATTCTGGTCCATACACAGGCTGAACAACCACAAGCTGCCCAAGCCACAGCTGGACACCAAGCCTCAATTCTGAATGAGAGCCCGGCACATGTTGACCGACCAGTCAAGAGTGCTAGTCACTATGTCGTCACAGGACCAAGTACTGCCACTGCTGCTACCCAGGAAGGAAGATTAGAGTTCTTGGAAAGGCGATTAAGGGAAATGGATGGGAGGAATCGATTTGGATTAGGCAGTGCTGCACAACTCTGCCTAATTCCTGACGTTGTTATTCCTCCCAAATTCAAAACACCTGAATTTGATAAGTATCGGGGGCTGACATGTCCGAGAAACCATCTTACCATGTACTGCCGGAAGATGGCTTCGCATGCCTCCAACGACTCTCTGCTCATCCATTGTTTTCAAGATAGTTTGGCTGGAGCGCCTCTAACCTGGTATAACCATCTTGAACGTTCTCGTATACGCTGTTGGGAGGATCTAGCAGATGCTTTCATGCAGCAGTATAAGTACAATTTGGACATGGCGCCAGATAGAGTAATATTGCAGAACATGTCCAAGAAAGACAACGAGACATTCAAAGAATACGCCCAACGGTGGCGTAAAGTAGCAGCGCAAGTTGACCCACCTTTGTCTGAGAAAGAGGTGATCTCGACATTTATTGACACACTCCAATCGCCATTCTATGACAAGATGATCGGAAGTATTTCCTCCCACTTCTCCGATATTGTCACTATCGGAGAAAGAATAGAAAATGGCCTCCGGACAGGGAAGATCGCCCGAGGCCCAGCTGGGGTTAATGCAGCAAGAAGACCCTCCCATGGGGAAGGAAAGAGAAGAGAGGGAGAGACTAATCTGATCTCCCATAATCAGGGAAGAAACCAGCCAAGGCCACCCACCCCGGTCACCTATCCATCAACCTATCATAATACACCACATCCATATGTGGCCGCCGTTCAAACACCACATCCACCACATTTCCGCCCACCTATCATGCGATCGCCTGCACCCCTACAGGCACCATATCAACCACCACAAGCTCCGTACCAGCAGCCACAAATGAACCCGCCAAATCCAAATCAGAGGAGGCAAAACAACGACCGTGCCCCACCGCAATTTGATCCAATTCCCATCACTTACACAGAGCTTCTCCCTTACCTCATCGAAAACACGATGGTAGTACCCTGCCCTCTAAAGCCACTTCAGCCGCCGTATCCTAGAGGATATGACCCGAACGCACGGTGTGATTACCACGCCGGTGCACCGGGACATTCTACTGAGAACTGCTTGGCACTGAAGTTCAAGGTAAGGGACCTAATTCGGGCCGACTGGATAAGCTTCAAAGAAGGGAGCCCAAGCGTGACAACTAATCCCCTTCCAAACCATAAAGGATCGGATGTCAACGCTATAGAAGGGGATGAAGATTGCATTTCCAAAGTAGAAGATATCCAGATGCCTTTGGAAACAATACACTCCCATATGCTGAAGATGGGATTAGTAGAGGGATCGTGGGGTGAAGAGCATAATGACCTCCAGTCCGCAAAATGAAGGGACTTCCAGGAAACCCTTCAAAGACTCATGAATGCTCGAGTCATAGAGGTCTGTAGGCACCGTGAAGGACAAATAAATGTGGTACAGGAACAGGGTAAGGCACGAGTTCCGAAACCCCTGGTCGTATACTATAACAAGGATACGCCAGCGGCTTCAGCTCCTGCCAAGACTGTCTTCACAGTAAGGGCACCAACTCCTTTCCCCTTCCAAAGTTCCCACGCTGTGCCATGGAGGTACAATACAGATGTGGTTGTCACCAATCCAGAGGCAGTCAACTCCATACCATCCTCCTCTATTACAAATATAACCGGAGTGGGAAAAATGACACGGAGTGGAAGGATATATACACCACCTGAGCCCAAACAAGGCAAGACTACCGGAGAAGGAAAAACTGGAAAAGAAGTAGCCTCTGGCGAAACAAAGGGGGCTGTGACGGAAGAGGAAGCCCAGGAATTCCTGAAGTTTATTCGCCATAGTGACTACCAGGTGTTGGACCAATTGAACCACACCCCTGCGAAAATTTCCCTATTGTCTTTGCTAATGAGTTCTGAACCACATCGAAACACGTTGATGAAGGTGTTGAGCGAGGCGCACATGAAGAATGATTTACCCGTCGAACAATTTAGGGGCATAGTGGGGCAGATCGTTGCCAATAATTACTTGACCTTCACAGATGAGGAAGTACCTATTGAAGGAAGGGGGCACAACAAAGCTCTCCATATTTCTATGAAATGTCGGGATTATATCCTGGCAAAAGTACTTGTGGATAATGGATCTTCTCTAAACGTCATGCCAAAATCCACGTTGGCAAAATTACCTTTCGACGGAACATACATGAGGCCTAGCTCTATGGTTGTGCGGGCTTTTGATGGGACACGTAGGGAAGTCGTTGGAGAAATTGAATTGCCTATACAAGTCGGGCCCTGTACTTTCCAGGTACTCTTCCAAGTAATGGATATTGCGCCCGCCTACAGCTGTTTATTAGGGCGACCGTGGATCCATTCGACAGGGGTGGTCCCCTCCACGCTGCACCAAAGACTAAAATACATCATCGACAACAAGTTGGTGACTGTTTCTGGGGAGGAGGACCTTTTGGTCAGCAAACCCATATCCACTCCGTACATCGAGGCCGCCGAGGAAGCCCTCGAAACATCCTTCCAAGCCTTGGAGATTGCCAATGCAACAAGCATTGTGAAAATGTCTTTCCCCAACGTACCTTTAATGGTGACGCTGAACATGTTGCGGAAAGGGTACCAACCCGGAAAAGGATTGGGGCGGGATTTAGAAGGCATAACTCAACCGGTGAGTCTCCCAGAAAATAAAAACAGATATGGTTTGGGATATGAGCCCACTGTGACGGATAAGAAAAGGGTTGAAGAGGAAAAGAAGGGGAGGAGAGTTGCTCGCCTTACTGGTCAAGAGATCAACACTGCAAGAATCCCTATCTGCGATCTCTATCAAAGCTTTAAGAGCGCCGGAGTGATATATCCGGATCAAGTTTCCATGGTGGAGAATGAGCCTGACCTCAATGTGGAGCTGGTTCATGCTTGCCATCCAGATCAAGAGCTGAGCAATTGGGAAATCATGGAGTTCCCTACAACCATTAACGTTCTATCAGAGTAATCACTGTATTTCATAATTTGGTGGTCCCCTTGCTATGCCCAAGGCTCCGGGACCCATTTTGTAATAAGGGCAAAACTTGTTTACTTTGTTTTTGAAAATCAATGAACACATTTTTTATTTCCCATCACCTCATCTTTGTGCATTCTCTGTTTCTTAAACCTTTCACTTGCTTGCTTCTCTTTTCACTTTATAATATAACCCGAATGCAGATCCAAAAATGATTTCCCTGAGAACGACGAAAACCTAGATTTATTTCATGACCCTGTTTATCCAAATGATTGCGTCTACGAGGAAAGTGAGGAAGACTTTGGACCCTCATCTGAATTGACGAGATTATTGGAACAAGAGGATAAGGAGATCCGCCCACATCAGGAGGAAATTAAAATCATCAACCTTGGAGGTGAAGGAGAAGATAAAATGATCAAGATAGGCACCTGCCTGAGTAAAAACCAGCAAGATGAATTGATTGAACTGCTACGGGAATTTCGGGATGTGTTCGCTTGGTCATATCAAGATATGCCAGGGTTGGATAACAGCATAGTGGAACATAGGTTGCCTCTGAAACCAGAGTGTCCACCAATTAAGCAAAAGCTGCGAAGAATGAAACCGGAAATGCTTCTCAAGATCAAGGAAGAGGTCAAAAAACAATTCGAAGCCGGTTTCTTGGCCGTAGCCAAATATCCACAATGGGTAGCCAACATAGTCCTGGTCCCAAAGAAGGATGGAAAAGTGCGGATGTGTGTGGACTATCGAGATCTAAACAGGGCCAGCCCTAAAGACGATTTTCCTCTTCCACATATTGACATGTTGGTTGATAACACAGCCCAGCACTCCATTTTCTCTTTCATGGATGGTTTCTCCGGGTACAATCAGATTAAAATGGCACCCAAAGACATGGAAAAAACCACGTTCGTTACTTTGTGGGGTACTTTCTGTTACAAAGTAATGTCCTTTGGTTTGAAGAACGCAGGGGCAACTTATCAGAGAGTAATGGTCACTTTATTCCACGATATGATGCACAAGGAAATAGAGGTCTATGTGGATGACATCATTGCAAAATCCAGAACTGAGGAAGATCATGTCCGCGACTTAAGGAAATTGTTTGAACGGTTGAGAAGGTTTAAACTTAGATTGAATCCTACCAAGTGCACGTTTGGCACAAGGTCAGGTAAACTGTTGGGTTTCATTGTAAGCAAGAAAGGAATTGAAGTGGATCCCGATAAGGTCAGGGCAATCCTAGAAATGCCACCTCCTTGCACAGAAAAAGAAGTCAGGGGGTTCTTGGGAAGATTAAACTACATCGCTCGATTTATCTCACAATTGACATCGACCTGCGAGCCGATCTTCAAGCTACTCCGCAAGAACCAACCGGGGCAATGGAATGAGGATTGCCAAACGGCTTTTGAGAAGATTAAGCAGTATTTGAAAGAACCACCAATATTGGTACCACCAACCCCTGGGAGACCACTGATTTTATACATGACGGTACTGGATGAGTCCATGGGCTGCGTGTTAGGACAGCATGATGAAACGGGAAAGAAAGAACATGTCATATATTACCTAAGCAAAAAGTTCACTGATTGCGAAATGCGATACTCCGCATTAGAACGAACTTGTTGCGCGTTAGCATGGGCTGCGAAACATTTAAGGCAATACATGTTGAGTCACACTACCTGGTTAGTCTCTAAGATGGATCCTATCAAGTACATCTTTGAGAAGCCAGCCCTGACCGGAAGGATTGCTCGATGGCAAGTGTTGCTAACTGAGTACGACATAACATATGTCACTCAGAAAGCCATAAAAGGGAGCGCTTTGGCTGACTACCTAGCCCATCAACCCATAAGTGATTACCAACCAATACCATTCGACTTCCCGGACGAAGATATTTTGGCATTGTCCGACGAAGAAAAAGGCGGTAACAAGGACAAATGGATTTTAAGATTCGATGGAGCTTCTAATGCTTTGGGACATGGAATCGGAGCCATTTTGATTTCACCAAAGAAAGAGTTCATCCCTGTCTGTGCCAGGCTATGTTTCGATTGTACCAACAATGTCGCTGAATATGAGGCATGCTCCTTAGGGATCCAAGCGGCATTAGATATGAAAGTAAGAACACTGGAAGTCTACGGAGACTCTGCTTTAGTCGTCCACCAGTTGAAAGGTGAGTGGGAAACCAGAGATAGCAAGCTTCTCCCCTATCACGCCCACATTATGGAAATGATCAGAGATTTCGAAGAGATTTCTTTTCATCATGTTCCTCGGGAAGATAATCAAATGGCTGATGCTTTGGCCACTCTTGCTTCAATGTTCAAAGTAAACAATGACTATGACGTGCCCCTCATCGAGGTAGAAAGGCGTCATGAGCCCGCATACTGCCAAGTAGTCGAAGAACAGTCGGATGGAAAACCTTGGTATCACGATATCAAGAGGTATATCCAGAGGCAAGAATACCCTGACAATGCCACAGAAAATGATAAAAGAACCCTGCGACGGCTCGCCATGGGGTTTTTCTTAAATGGAGACGTGCTTTACAAAAGAAACTATGATTCTATCCTTCTTCGCTGTGTTGATACCGCTAAAGCAAATAGAATCATGAGGGATATCCACGAGGGATCTTTCGGAACCCACATCAATGGGCACGCCATGTCAAGGAAAATCTTAAGGGCTGGTTATTTTTGGATGACCATGGAAGCGGACTGCTTCGCCTATGCTCGGAGATGTCATAAGTGCCAAATATATGCTGATCATATTCACGCACCCCCGTCATCTCTAAATGTTTTGTCAGCACCATGGCCTTTTTCGATGTGGGGCATGGATGTCATTGGTCCCATTGAACCAAAGGCTTCAAACGGTCATCGTTTCATTTTGGTCGCCATTGATTACTTCACAAAATGGGTGGAAGCAGCTTCATATACTAATGTAACCAAAGGTATTGTTGTTAAATTCGTCAAGCGTGAGTTGATATGTCGGTACGGCCTACCGGGTCAAATCATCACAGACAATGGTACAAACTTGAACAACAAAATGATGAAGGAGCTTTGTGAGAGCTTTAAGATCGCCCACCATAATTCCTCTCCGTACCGCCCAAAAATGAATGGGGCAGTAGAGGCGGCGAACAAGAATATCAAGAAGATAATACAGAAAATGGTGGTAACCTATAAAGACTGGAATGAAATGCTTCCTTTTGCTCTGCACGGTTATCGTACCTCAGTCCGGACCTCGACTGGGGCAACTCCATTCTCTTTAGTTTATGGCATGGAAGCAGTCCTGCCTTTTGAAGTGGAGATTCCTTCCCTCCGAGTAATCATGGAAGCCGAATTGGTTGAGGCTGAATGGATCCAGACTCGACATGACCAATTAAATCTGATTGATAGTAAAAGATTGACTGCCCTCTGCCATGGTCAGTTATATCAAAGGCGTATGAAGCGAGCATTTGAAAAGAAAGTACCACCCCGACAGTTCCAAGAGGGAGACTTGGTGCTCAAGAAGGTTTTGTCAATGCATAAAGATCACCAAGGCAAATGGACTCCTAACTACGAAGGGCCGTATGTCGTGAAGAAAGCTTTTTCCGGAGGTGCTCTCATACTCACCAACATGGATGGGGAAGATCTACCGATGCCTATAAACGCGGACGCAGTGAGAAGATACTACGCGTAAAAAAAAAACGCTCGCTAGGTTGAAAACCTGAAAAGGCGACCTAGGCAAAAGTTAGAGCAATTGGTGGGGTCAAAAATCCTAAGAAAGCGGCCCAAACAAATTCACACCCTATAGATTCAACACTGCAATGCCAATTTTCCAAGTCACAGTCAAGGGGATGGGTCTAGAACATCGAAGGCATTGTCAAGTCACGCCCTCGAAAGCAAAATCAGAAGATAAACAGGAAATCATGGAAAAGACTAGAATTTTGTCGCTCTCAGGAAATCGATGGAGGATCTAAAAGGCCTTCCCTTCCATCCTTACCATCAATTCCTCACATCTTGTCATATTTTTGCATTATTATTGTAACCTGTACATATCTGTTGTTCATAAATAAAAAGTTTCCTTTCTTTCCACATGTGTTCATGACTAGAATGAATAAACAAGTTTTGCCTAAAAAGAGTTTCTTAAAAGATGAGTTTTGAGAAGAACGAAAACATAAAGTTATGGGGAACGAAGTGGACACCGTTGCCAGATCTTACCTCAAGCAAGCTCAACCAGCTCTGCGAAACAACCTCAATGAAGTCAGAAGTAATAATTATTTTGGCCATGAGTTACTTCAACGCCTGTCGCCAAGGGAGTCCACCTGTAAGTTTTTAATTAGTTTTACGTTTCTCTGTTGAAGGATGGCCAGGAACCATGATGTGTAGTTGCCCAACTCTCTCCTTAGCAGACCTTCGGCATATCCGCAGTAAAACCCCAAGTCAATTCTCTTTCACCCAAAGGGACATTACCCCGAATTCCCAAAGTTTCTTCCCCAGTGGGACTACACTTCCCAGTCAACCCAAAACTGGGGCATCACCCCGGGTTTAGTCTTTCATCCAAGGGACAGTTCCCCAAGATTTCTTTCGATCATGTCAAACCGGGGCATCTCCCCGAGTTTATTCTCTTATTCAAGGGGCAGTTCCCCAAGATTTCATCCAATCATGTCAAACTGGGGCATCTCCTTGGGTTTATTCTTTCATTCAAAGGACAGTACCCCACCCTTCAAGCTTCATCCAATCATGTCAAACTGGGGCATCACCCCGGGTTTAGTCTTTCATTCAAGGGGCAGTTCCCCAAGATTTCATCCAATCATGTCAAACTGGGGCATCACCCCGGGTTTAGTCTTTCATTCAAGGGGCAGTTCCCCAAGATTTCATCCAATCATGTCAAACTGGGGCATCACCCCGGGTTTAGTCTTTCATTCAAGGGGCAGTTCCCCAAGATTTCATCCAATCATGTCAAACTGGGGCATCACCCCGGGTTTAGTCTTTCATTCAAGTGGCAGTTCCCCAAGATTTCATCCAATCATGTCTAACTGGGGCATCTCCCCGGGTTTATTCTCTCAATCAAGGGGTAGTTCCCCAACCACCCACAGTCATGTCAAACTGGGACACCCCCCGAGATTCATTCTCTTGTGTTCAAGGGGCAGTTCCCCAAGGACCCGCAGTCGTGGCAACCGAGGGTCAACCCCAACCTTTACATTTCCTGCCAACAGTGAGTTAATTCGGACGAGACGTCCTGTTAGCTCCCCCAACCTTCACATTTCCAGTCAACAGTGAGCTAATTCGGACGAGACGTCCTGTTAGTTCCCCCAATCTTTATCTTCCTGTCACCGATCAAATGGCACCTTTACTTTCCTGTCGCCGATCAAATGGCACCCCTTTACTTTCCAGTCGCCGATCAAATGGCACCTTTACTTTTCTGTCGTCGATCAAATGGCACCTTTACTTTCCTGTCGCCGATCAAATGGCAGCTTTACTTTCCTGTCGCCGATCAAATGGCACCCCTTTACTTTCCAGTCGCCGATCAAATGGCACCTTTACTTTTCTGTCGCCGATCAAATGGCACCTTTACTTTCCTGTCGCTGATCAAATGGCACCCCTTTACTTTCCTGTCGCCGATCAAATGGCACCTTTTACTTTTCTGTCGCCGATCAAATGGCACCTTTACTTTCCTGTCGCCGATCAAATGGCACCCCTTTACTTTCTTGTCGCCGATCAAATGGCACCTTTATTTTCCTGTCGTCGAACAAATGGCATCCTTTTACCTTTCAGTCACCAAAGAAGGCATCCTTTTTCTCCCGGTTGCTGAATGAGGCACCCTTCTACTTCATGTCATTGGATAATTCCCAGTTAACTGCTTCTTGCTAAAGATTAGAGCACTACTTCACTTCTTTTTTCCAGATTCAAAAAGAAAAACACAAAAACAAAAACAAAAACAAAAACAAAAACAAAAACAAAAACAAAAAAAAGAAGAAGGGAAATAGAGAGAGACAGATGTGGAAAATACTCGTCTTTAAAGAGGAAAAGGTCACACCGGCTCGTTGACTGCCAACACTGTCAGACACCATACCGATTAGGAGGTCCCACCTGGTCCCTACATCGGTGTTCATATCTTTACTTCATTTTCACTTCAAAAACACGGAAAGCTTCGTGTTTCTCTTGTGAAAAAGAAGTAAAGAGGGGCATCTGTGAACACCTCTTTTTGTCCGGCCAATTGGTATAGTTCCATCCTTTGGGCACTCTCTGCTGCGCATGGTGCACTTAGAAATTCATAACTCCTTCATACGACCTTCGATTTGCGCAAACCCGGTCTCAAAATTTCCGTAACAGAATTGTATACGACTTTTGTGAAGACCTTGAAGGCTATATCCTTACCAATTGGTACAGTTTTAATAATCTTCCTAGACTTGTTCCAGTTTCATGACTGCTCTGCACATCTTTAGGAAAAAATTCATATCTCTCTCATATGATACCGAAATGGCTCCATTCTTTTTTCTGTGGCTTCATATCAAATATATCTACAAATTTCATGAAGGGTACCAAAGCTAATTCTCTACCCATTTTGCCCAGTGAATTTATTTTGCATGCAAAGGTATTTTCGTCATAGTCTGGAGCAGTTTTCGTAGATGAGTCATATTTCCCTCGTTTCTTGATGCAAATTTTTGTGCCATATATCAAATTAAAGCTAAGAGAAAGATCTATAAACTTCATGAAGGGCACAAAAGCTAATTCTCTACCCATTTTGCCCAGTGAATTTATTTTACATGCAAAGGTATTTTCGTCACAGTCTGGAGCAGTTTTCGTAGATGAGTCATATCTCCCTCGTTTCTTGATGAAAATTTTTGTGCCATATATCAAATTAAAGCTAAGAGAAAGATCTACAACTTTCATGTTGGACTCTTTTTCAAATTGGGCATGCATCAGCCCTCAAATACACGAGCAAGTTTGTGATGGTGGGCAAGGCACTAAAGATCATAATGGAGCACTAAGGATCATAATGGAGCACTAAAGCATCATAATGGGGCACTAACGATCATAATGGAGCACATAAGTTGATAATGGAGCACCATGGACTTGTTAATTGAAGAGTGCAACCTCCATTACAATTAATTATTGCATTGGCTTGCTTTTAGAATGCTATAAATAGGCACCATGAGCATTCATTCAAGACATGAATTGCAAAAGAGAGAATTCATTCTCCATTTTCCCCTTCTCTGTTTTTCTTCTTCACCATTCTTCATTCAAGAAAAAATTCCTTCTTCATTGGTTGCCTTCTCTGTTCTTCTTCTTCTTCAGTTAGTTCTTCATTTCCGGCTCAGCGCGTTTACCACAGATTTCAATTCCAGCACCACTACAACACCGCCACTGTTTCCAACATCCAACTACAACACCGGCTCATAATCCTCCACACCGGTTCCTTTCTGTTCCTTATTTCCTTTATTTTCATCATTTATTTTCCTGCCAAATTTCTGCCTGTTGGTTATGGTTTTCTGTGTAGTATAGCTTATATTGTCAATACTTACCCTTTACCCCTAAAAAAAATAATAAAAAATAAAAAATAAAAAAATAAAAATAAAATAATTATAATAATAATAAATAATAAGTAATAAGTTTTGCATATGTTTTATTTTCTAGCCTAAAAATTTCCATTTTTTAAAACAGTGTCGTACGGGAATACCCACGTCTACACCATCTCCTTAGGATCCATACACGTGCGAAGAACTTCGTCTTGTATGAGTTCCTCACTTCAATAACTTCCATCATCATGTTCCGAGTCAAAAAAGGTTTTTTTTTTCTCTCTCTTAGAACTACGTAACCCTGATTTCTTGATAATTCAAGAATACGTAGGAGCGGGACTTTAACTCCTGTCGGGCCCATCTTTCTTTTTTTTTATTTCCTCACTTTCATTTTTCTTTCATAAATGTTCTTCTTTTTGGTTGCTTCCGTGAAAATCAATTTAGACGTGACGTCTTGTTGATTTCCCCCTAGTTTTTGCTCAAGCCTCGCCATAATTCATAGGGAAGGGATACTTAGGACGAGACGTCCCGCTTATCTCTTTCCTATCCCTGTTTTTTTATCCGAGAATGTCTAATTTAGGCGTGACGCCTTATTAGCATTCTCTTCCCCTCTCTGTCTCATATCGAAGTCGAGTTTAATCCGGATGAAACGTTCCATTGACCTCGCTTCGACATTCTATGTTTGTACAGTTCTCTACTCCATTCTATCATTTTCAAAATAAAAGGGAAGAAACCATGTTTTATTTAAGGCTATTTATATTGTGCTTTCAATCTTGGTACTGTCTTTGACAGGCGATGTAGGGTGCTAATACCTTCCCTACTCGTAATCGACTCCCGAACTTGGATTTCAATTTTTTTTAACCAGTGCTTTACTGAACTTAGTTTTTTCCCAATGTTTTTCCTATGGATAAAAACGTTGGTGGCGACTCCCTGTTTCATTTGACACATCCTCTCTCTTCTCGCCGCGCCGTCGCGATCTAGGTTGCGACAACATAAAAATTCAAAGATGCCAAGAAACCAAAATACCATATAGGTTCAAGCATATCCCATGCAAACGGAAGCGTAACCCTTGAAAAAGTGTGCCAAAAAGGGACAATAAAAGATGGAATAATGAAGCCCTAGGCATAGAGGACCAAGATGGACAAGACTGTGGCACAAAACACATAAAAATCACATTTTGGGGATTCCACAGGCCGTGGAATGCACTCCACTAGTCGTGGATTGATTCCACAGGCCATGGAATGTTCTACCTGTTGGTGTATGCACTATGAGCTTTTATGCTTTTTCATTTGTATCATTTTTCTGCTTATCAATAAAATAAGTATTTCAGTTTAAAATTGTTTTAAAACGTATTTATCCTTGGAGTAATAGGTCATATGAAAGTTATTCCTAAAATGTCCCTAGTCAAGTATTTACATGGGGACATGTAAATACATTGAGACTAGTGTGTGAGTGTACTGATGACCTGATCTCACAAATCATAGATATAGATGATATCAAATCTTCACACGGGTACACATTAAGAGTAATGATGTACTAGATAGACCCACCATAAGAACGTTGGATGGATCATTACATGAATGTCATAAACGATTTTCAATGTGATAATGGTATATATAGTCCTTTGACCTGAAGTCACTACGATTCCTACATGAGGAATTTGTTATTTTGATACAATCAAATGTCTTCTGTAACAAGAGGACTATAAAGGTTGTGATTAGGAAATGAACAAATTATGCAGAGGGATGTGAGTGATGTAGATGAGATTTGTCTCTCCTATGTGACAGGAGTGATATCTATAGGCCACTTGATGGAGTAAGACTAAGGAAACGCATGCCCATGCTAGAAAGAATAAATATTAGATATTTATTCAGATCAAGTCTACTTCGGTATCAAGTAAAATAAATTGGGCTGTACAAGGATGACGCGATCATGCCTTGGGCCCAATTAGGATATCGTGACAAAAGGAACAAACATATAAAATAATTATCACTAATAGGTTATGTTGATATTAAATAATATTCAGACATAATGATGCATTGTTAGATGTCGCTCTTATTTTATATTAATAATAAAATAATTTATTATTAATATGACCGGGTATTTTACCTATAGGGTCACATACATAGAGTAAGTCCATCGAAAAATGTTGTTTTATTTTAGTTGGACTAAAAAATAAAGCTATTGGGCCTAACTCATTTAGAATGAGTAAGGAGCCCACCCTTTAGAGAGAACAAATTTGGTCAAATCTAAGCCTATAAATAGAGCATAAGATGCTCATAGGCCGTTCACTAAAAAGAGAGACAAATTCACAAAAGTTGCAAGAGCTACACACCATCAAACTAGCAATTGGCAAGTGTTGCGATTCTGGTGGGAGTGCTCATGTGGACTCCTAAAGGACGAGGCTACAATTGCTTCGGTGTTCTTCAAGAGGTAATCCTAAAAACGATTTTTTTTGTGTTTGAAACACGGCGCTTTGCAAATCCTATGAGAATCTTTGTATTTCCGCTGCTCATGTAGTAGGGATTCCCTAACACTACCACCATGTGCAATATTTCATAGTTTGAAATAGTGTGTTCCACGGGCCGTGGAAATTTCCCATAGGTCGTGGATCACCCTCTGATGCCTCATTTTTCCATTTTTAATGCACTATAACTTGGGACCTTGGACCATGCAATGTCTATGCCTTCTAGGACACAATCTCACCACTCTAAACTTAGCTATTAGACATGGTTTCAAACTTAATACCTCATGGTTAAGTCTTAGCATTTATACCTCATATTGTATATCAGTCCAGACCCTAATGCACCTATTATGTAGAACTTTTTGCATAATTTCACACCTAATCAACAATCTCACACCTCATTTCACTCAAATGACCCCTAATTGTCACCAAACTACATCGCAACCATATTGACACTAATTAGGACTTGTAGCAATAAGTCTTACCTCAAAATGCCTACATATGAATGAGATATGCACCAATTCTAATCCATGACTATTTGAGATAATTTCACCTTCCATACTAGTCCAAACCCATCCAACTAGGTCCAAAACCATCCAATCACATCCTAATTCATGCATATGAATTATTCCAACTATCTGGTAGTCCTAAAACTTCATGAATCAAAAGTTGACCCATCTTGTTCCTAAATATACAGAAACTCAAATAAAACAACATAGCAATCATTCACTTTCTCAATGCCAATGTTCATACCATGAGCCACTAATATACACACATCATCAAATTATTGACAATGCAGCAATCCTATCATACACTTCAAGTCTTATGCATAAACACTCATGGCTCAATGCCAACTCCATACGATTACAAATTTAGCATAACATACATCATCAAGACCACATCACTGTATTCATGACAATTCAAACGGATCCATCTCAATACAAACCTGCCCATCTCAACCATATATCTATATAACACAAAAATTTTATAACATAATTGGCTCCGTGCCAAAATCATCATCAAATTATGTTTCATATGACCAATGTCAAACCATCATTTAATTCTATTTCAAGATTGGCTACTTATAATGTCATATATTTATTCACCAAAACATTTTATCCATCCCACACATAACTTTACAATTTACAATCCAAAAACTATAATTTGGCCATAATTACTCAAAATATATAGTACTATATACCAATGCACAATATATATATATATATATATATATATATATATACACACATACAACTAAAGGCATCCATATGGCATCTTCATTCATCTTCGCTTCCTTGAATCCTTTAGTCAGGAACACCACCCTTGATTGTTCACTAAAACCATAGTTAAAGGGGTGAGGACAATTTAAAGCAATGAATAGGAATCTAAATCAAGAATTTTCCATAAAGCCATTAACACAAATGACATTTGATAATTCTCTTTGTTGCATTTCTAACAACACACACCATACCAAATCCTTCACTCATTTCCAATCAACATTGTAAATCCCACATTATGATTTATTATATCAAACATCATATACTCAGGAATTACTTAATTGTATGTCATGCATAAATGCAATGCGGATCTGACTCAATCACAAGGTAAATCATAGTGCCATGGTAACCCAATCAGTGAACTATAGCACTATAGTGGTGGGTATCAGGTAACCACCAGCAAATCGTAGCACTATAAAGGGTGGCGCCTTGAGAACTACACAACGAATCGTAGCGTATAAACTGCAGTCTCATTAAAAAATCATAGTGTTGGGTGAATCGTAGCACCATACAATACATATGATGTAATGATATACAATCCATATTTTAAAATGTGAATCATAGCGTATAAAGGTATAATTACATCATAGTTTATCTTCACACACGTCTACATAGATTAATCAAGCATAGTTACCCTCAAAATAAATAACCAAATATAGCAGCCATTTCCAATCACCGATAACATCATCACCTTCACCAAACTAACACTTAAATATGATTATCATACTAATTTATCAACTTTCATTGCCAAATTAGCTAATACATAATCACACAATTCAATCAAACATATAGACTATATTTCTAAGTTATTCAATGACATGATATATCTACATAAACAGGTATAACACTTTATCCTCGCAAAAATAGTTTCAATGTTCAACTCATTAATATACTAAGATAGACCAAAGCATAATTGTACCATAAGAAATAAATTCTTAAACAAGGATTTTTATATAATGCTTAAATTGAAACTCCCCCTCGTATGTAAAACATACCTTATCATGCTTTTGACTTTAAAACTAATTTTCCAAACAACAATACGCCTCAGTTTAGCTCCCTAAAATTATCAATTAATTGTTACAATCAATTACAAATCATATTTACCATGTTTTGACATTATTTTGAAAGGCCCAAGAGTATCCACTCACCAAATATAGTTTTGTTTTAACGATACCCTTATCAAATTGATTTTGACACTTGTTATTTGAATGCAATGGCTCCTAGCCACTCTTATAATCACTATTGACAACATTATTGAACTAAAAGAGAAGAGTTAGGGTCATGGGTATTCTTCCCTCCTTGACCGTGAGGCATGAAATCGAAAAAGGGGTAAAGGGTTTACCTATCAAAGCTGTAAAATGACAATCCAAGCTCAATAAACTCCAACTACAACCCTGGGTATCCGTGGTTCAACCTAAAGGAAGAAAGGAAAGGCATTCAGGCACATGCACAAAGAGAAACACAAGAAAGAAAGCAAAATTCATGCTTGGGTTAGCTTATCTTGCCCATGAATTTGATGATGGCATGCGGTGGATGTGATGATTCAAAAAACAAGATGAAAGGTGGAGGAGAAATGACTCACCGTGGTGGTGGTTTTACACGAGGAAGAGAAAGAAAAAAGATGCATGTGAGAGTGAAAACTGGATCAGGAAAAAGGCAAGGAAGGAAGAAAATTAGATTTAGAAGAATAATAAAATTAGTTTTTAGAATTTAGAAATTAGGAATTTAATTAATGTGGTTTAGACAATTTAATTGAGCACCTAACATTTTTAGTTAGTTAAATTTTAATTTAACTAAACCTATTTTAATTTGTTATTAAATATATTCTCATATTATTTTCTAATATCCCACACTAATCAAGTGTATTAATTGTATTAATTAAATTACCCAATTTAAAAATTTTAGGATGTTACACCCCTTCGCCCTGGTCCTTGCAACCCAGGCCTATGACTTCTCATAAAGATCCTACCCCCACGGTATACTGATGGCACTCCCCTAGTCTCATTCTTTCACTCACCATAAGGGTAAACACAAAGCAAAACAAAAAATATATAAAAACAAAGTAAGAGTTAAGGGTAAGGGTTCATCTCCTGAAAATTATGGTGGAATCCTAGGGTTCACAAACAAGTGAGTTTCTCTTAAGACCTTGGAGACATGAAAAAGCTAAGTAAGATTTTGGGTGTAAGTTTAAATTCTCTAAATCATAAGGGTTTTCTCTCTAGATTTCCATAAAGTTTCAATACGCAGAAGCAACAAGCGTCTTGCAACTTTTCTTGAAGACGTGGTTGGGGGCAAGCAATGATGGCGTTTTAGTGGCGTTTTAGATTCAAATTTCTTAGGCTGAGTCATTTCAATTTCCAAGGCCCGTTGTCCAAAAGTAACCGCCAAGATTATGATTGAAGTGTAACTGTCACACATGATTGAAAGTAATTATTGCAAGATTGGTGCAACCCTCAATATATGCAACGTTACATTTTGAAAGGGAAATAAATGCAAAATAGTTATGAAGATGCATAGAAACAAACAAAATTTTTTCCAAGTTAAACAAAACGTTCTTCTTACCTAAGCCTATAGCAGGTGCCTTAGTGAAGGATATAGCTTATTCGAGCAACCAGCATAGTCCCTCAAACAAGCTAAAGGGCAAATGATCTGGTCCCGATACCGACCCATAGGCAGGAAGGTCATTTGACCTTAAAGCTATCATGCAAGACCGACATCACTGAAAGCATGAAAGTTTAACAACGGCTCCCAACACCGCGTATGAGACTCAGGACATGATTCTGGTGTGAGTTATTCTCTTAACACCAAATAGTCAGAGTTGACTTATACAATCGTATGTTGAGGAAGAAACTTGCAAAGTGACCGATGGAAAAGAGTAGTTGATAGGTAGGGTCATTGTTGCATATCAGCCTTTCTGCAAATGATCAGAATCACACTGACACCTTATACGGTAAGCCCACTTACTAGAAACGACTCTTTCGCTATACCTATAGGTATAAATACCCACATATAAAGAATATAATGTACACTTTACATGCTAGAACTTATGCTTGAGCTCTGATATTCCTCTTGAATATTAATTGACTTGAGCGTCGGAGTGTCATTGTAGGTGACACCCCTTTTTGCTCCACAACACGTAAGGCTGGTTGGTACGAGGAATCACTCCAAGACCTTTATCTCCCCACTAGAATAGGGGTTATAACTCTGGATCTCCACTAGACTGATGTAAAATATGAGAGAATAATACACTTTGAGGACTAGTCTTGAGGCCGCCCTTGTACCCTGACTATTACCAATTCAAAAAGAAAGTAAATTTAATTAGTATCTATCAAAACCAATAATATAGTCTCATAAATAATAACAAAAGTAAGGCATATACTTTAAAATAAAGAAAGTAAATTTAATTAGTAGCTATCAAAATCAATAAAAGTTAGTAGGTAGCTATGTTCTTTAAGTTTATTGTCAGAAATATTTGAATTTCATCATGTGTATAAAAAATATATTAACTTGGGGGATGGGGAATCAGCTTGCACGATTTCTTTATTTTGATGGCAAAGACTTCATTAGAAAAGATAAAATTTGCTTCGATAATACATATGTCTTGAATTAATTAGTCTTTAATTATTGATTAAAAATATTTTGATAAATGTGTAATGCATTCACTATTGCAAAAATAGCTTTTACATTAATCCTTTTACAAGTTGTAATACATCTAACGTAAACAAAATAATGCAGTCATAATTTTATGATTAAATGATAATTTTACCGGTTGTAAGTAGAATCGGTGTAAGAATCATTATTACATCGGTTTTAACTTTAACCGGGGATATATATCTAGTTTTACGGTTTCGTTTCTACTTACAACCGATATAAATATTTTCACGCTTACACCGGATTTTATTAACATTTGGTGTAAAGGGGGAGTTAAAATCTGAAATCCTTGTTTGAAGCTCGAAAACGTCTAATTCCTCATCCCTCGTATTCGAGTCTCACTCACTGTAAAACCCTAAACCCTTCCAAGATCATCTTCTTCCTCATCTTTGTCGCAGCTTCCTCGTCAATTCGAGTCTCTTCCTTGTCACTCCGTTTCTGTCACGCGCTGGTAGAACAATCACGTTCTCGTGCTCCTTTCGTATTTCTCCGTTCGCCTCAGAATCGCGTGCTGTGCTTTCTCCTCTAAGTTCTTTTGCCTCAGAAACCTAGGTTATCACGGTGAATGAGGGCGATGATGACTGTGAACGAGCAAGTAAGGGTCCCTCACAGTTTCTGTAAGGTGTGGTATTTAATATTGTGAGGCTTAATCTAGTATATTTAATATCTCTTTCCATTTTATTTGACACAAGACATCAGGTAAATGCTGAAAATTATTCTGGGTTTTAGGTTTTCTTGTTCTGCATTAAGAGTACATGGGGAACTTGGTGCACGTGGTTAAGCACCTGTTGAGTATGTGACACCATCATGGAAGGTATTGAGGAAGTCATAAGAGTCACAACCAACGGTTATGAACTTGTTCTCATCGATGGAAATATACATACACTGCTGAATTTTCTTTACCATCCTTTTGAGTAGTTGCAATCTACTGCTGAAGAATCCAGCAAGCCATCTGAGGAGAAACAAGACACTCTTGAATAGCCAAGTAGCATAACCAGTGAAGGTTTGATGGTAGAAAAGACAGTCCTGACTAGGTTGATTGAAGATAATACTGCTACTTGGATTCAAAATTCGTTTCATGTATATGATCCATATGGTGCTCAACGCCATTATTTTCCTACTTCATTTGTCTCAAGTTTGATTGAAGTTTTTGAGTGTCATCCTGTATTTGGTGTTGCATTAACAAGGAGTAAACTGATGCAGAGTTTTTGAAAGCAAATAACAGGAAGAAATGTCAAAATTCACAACATGTCTCTGATATATCAGAATTTAGACATTTAATATATAATCTGATTTGATATTCTTCGTGATGAGTACATTTGCAAGAGCTATTTTCCCCCAACATTCAATGACTATTTACATTTTCTTGAACTTTATCTTCCAATTTTGCTTCGAATCAGATATATGAAATTGCTAAAGTTATGATTAATTATTCTTTTCTTTTCTAGTTTACAAAAACATGTTAACATTGAATTCTTTGAAGTAGCATTCACAGTTCCTTATTCCTTTGTCATTGTTAGAAGTTCTCTTATCTTTTAAACGGTAATCATATTGAGACACTATGCTGATAGTCACTGTTGGCATGAATCAAAATTCAACAGTCAATTCAAACCTTTCTTGTTTCTTCCCAATTGTGATGGGTAATGAAATGAATATAATCAATGATTGGTTCTATCTTTTGAGCACTCATTTGTTTTTTATCCCATCAGGTACATAAATTTGTAGATTTGACCCCTCTAAAACAAGATTAAAAGCAAATTAAAGAGATTTATAAAGGAAACAAGTATGGAAACTTCAATTGCAGTTGCATCATGATTGCCTTTATTGTTGAAATCTTTAACAGTGCCGAAAATTCAACATCCACATTGATTCTGATTCAGCTGTCCCTCTTGAGTGTTCCGTTGGTGAGCATCTGACGCATGTAAAAAGCTTAATATGGATATTGTTTTTGACTATTAATGGAAATAAATCTATTGGAAAGAATGTTGCATCTTTATTAAGCTATGTTATTCTATCCACTACAGGATCTGTTGAATATTGGTGATTGAAAAAAGTCCCACATTACTTGGATTTGCAAAAGAGGGATGGAGGTTTATGTTATATATAGGCCTTAAGGTCCTTCGTAATAAATGCACCAAGTGTGGAAACACCCATGGTTATTAATAGGTGTATCGGGGTCTTGGACACCGGTGGGAAATGCTCGGAAGCACTTTAAGCTTTTTATATGGTGTACAAATTTTTACATAATGTTATTCACTGGTTGTCGGTTTTGACAACGGCCGTGGTTTTTCTCCGGTTCTGGAGTTTTCTACGTTAAATCCTTGTGTGGTGATTGTGTTCCTTTTTACATTTTATTTCTTTGTTTTTAAAGAAAATTCTTTGATGGAAATAGATCTAATTTCCTAACACTGGTATCAGAGCTTCATGGTTCGATGGAATGAGATTTCTTAGTATGCTCTGTGGTTGCAGCTGTGTCTAAGCTATTCCACATCAGAAAAGATTTATTCCCTGATTCCCTGTACGGTTGAGAATTTTCTTGATTGCTGGAAAATGTGTTACTGTAGTGCTGGTTTGGAAATGTTCTGGCTAAGGAAAGACTTGGTATTTAAGCATGTCCGTTGTGACTCACCTCTCTTTCCTGGTAACTCATCCTGTGCATGGTTGAAGTGGTGAACGCATGGTTGCAATGTCAAGGTTAGAGAAATGGTAACAATCGGGAATATACAAGGTGTTGAAAAGTGATAGACGTGGGCATGCAGGTACTAGCAATGTTTCCATGTTATTGGAGATGGTGATGTTCTCCAAAGGGTTGGATATGTATCCTTAGGATATGTGTAAGTTATCATGGAAAAGGATAAAGTTTTGCTGGTGGATTCACTTGGGCATTGGTTAGCATTGATGCAAAATGTATAGATGAGTTTTGTCGATGGCTGAAGAACTTCCAGGGGAAGCTAACAAGGGAGTTGCACCATATGAGAAATTCTTGGGAGTGCCTTGTCCCAAGTGGATACTCTTTATGGTGGAGTATGATTGTTCATTTGAATAATGTTTGTTGGTAAAGACAATGGTTGTCGGTATAGACAATTGAAGCATATGTTGTACTTTTTTTAATCATGGTGGAGATTGTTGAATATTGGTGATTGAAAAAAGTCTCACATTGCTTGGATTTGCAAAGAGGAATGAAGGTTTATGTTATATATAGGCCTTAAGGTCCTTTGTAATAAATACACCAAATGTGGAAACACCCATGGTTATTAATGGGTGTATCAGGTTCTTGGACACTGGTGGAAAATGCCCGGTAACACTTTAAGCTTTTCTCTATCATAATGCTCTTGAATTAGAGTGTGGTGAGATGTGAGCTTTAGAGAGTGTGGGTGTACTTGGGGCCAAAGGTGTTTGAGAGTGAGGTACAAATTTTCACATAATGTTATTCACTGGTTGTCGGTTTTGACAACTACCGTGGTTTTTCTCTGGTTTTGGAGTTTTCCACGTTAAATCCTTGTGTGGTGATTGTGTTCCTTTTTATATTTTATTTCTTTGTTTTTAAAGAAAACTCTTTGATTGAAATGGATCTAATTTCCTAACAGGATCCTTGCACAACATCACAAAAATGGAATAGATCTCTATATATAGCTAAATAGCACCCCAAAAATAGTTCAAGTGAACTTGTAATTGCAACAACAATCAGGTAGGAGACTAATAAGAATTATTATGTGTTGTCTAACATGCTCTCCTTCCATGTTTACTTAACTTTGTGTTGTTATTTTATTTCTTTTTATGTCTTACACTCAAAACTGTCCATTTTATTTCTCTTAAGGAAGTGGGTTTTGGATGGCGACTTTTGTTCGACAAAATACAATCTAAGTCAAATTTAGCTACTTGTGGGATTTATATGGACTACATCTTTGCTTTCTGTTTTTTGTAGCAAGTGTGTGGAGTCTACCTTCCACTTGATGTTCTTTTGCAAGATTTCATATCTTTTATGGCAAACTTATTTTGACTGGCTGGGTTTTTACTCAGTCTTACCTGGTGAGGGCAAAGATATTTTTGAAGGTTTTTTAGGCCTCATGTTGGCTCTAGAATGAAACATGGACTTGCTGTTATTTAGTTTGCTACTGTTTGGACAATTTGGGAAGACCGTAATAATGTTAGAGTGTTTGTGTCGAAAATGTTTGAATTGGTACAATTTAAAAGTTGGGTTTGGCTTAAGTCTTGTATGAAAGGTTTTTCTAAATGATTTATAGAGTGGTATAGGGAACCTTTACTATGTCTTACAGGGTTGTAATTGTTTTATTTTTGTATATGGGTTGAGGTACCCCTTTAACCTATTTTAATATTATTATTATTTTTTTTGATAAAAAAACCTATCCATTTTGTTTTAGCTTCTTTTTCTCATTAACTCTGAAATAGTCTTTTGTATATTCTGTTAAACTATAGCAAATGATGTTGTGTTCTTATGTTGTCCTTAAAATTTCCAGGCTATATATAGTATTTAATGAGGTTTGTCTGCAATCTCACAATTGGGCAAACTTGATTTTGCTGTTCACTTTGCTCGTTTTGCCGAATTTATTATGGAATATATTATTTTATTTTGGGATAAAATGTCCAAACAGAACTGCCACCACACTGCTTGTCCATTCATTTTCATGCCAAGATCATCTACTTGTGGTTTCGTCTATTCTTCACAAACTCTTTTGGTCGTTCTATCTGTTATTCTCTCCATGTTGTCTCTTTTATTCTTCTCTGGTGATTAGTGAGACCTCTCTCTCAATTCCTTTGGTGTCTTTCTATCTATTTGTATTATTGATCTTATCTTTTGTTAGATGTGTTGTGGAAAATTATAGTTATATCTTATAGGTGTTTGAGCCATTGTCTTTCTATATATATATTTTTTGTTTATTACTTTTTACTGTTTCATTTGGCAAAAGAATTGGTATGTGCTAAATTAATCATGAAACGCTGTCTGAACAGGTGGATTGTGGAGTATCAAATTGATGGCTTTTAATTCCATTCAATTTCATCTATAGTACTCAATGGTTTTGCTTCGTTTACTGGCGACTTGGATGAGTAAGGCCTTTCCAAAGTTCCTTATTCTTTATAAATATTGTGTACTTGAGTTTTAATTTGTTTTTTACAAAGATATTTTGGTTTCAAGACATGGCTCAAATCTTTATGCTGTTGTGAATGCATCCATATTATATTTTTGCCCTTTAATTATTTTTAAAGGTTTCCTACATCATTTTGCAAATATTTGTTCATTTCTTCTTATGATACAACCTGAAATTTGTAGAATTTCAAGTCAACTGGATTTTATTATTTACTCAAATTTATAATAACTTCTATATGATGACAATAAATACTTTTCGATAATAAAGAAAACTTAGAAAATTTTACATTCTAATGTTGCTCCAGTCATCTACACTTTGACTCTCTAAAATGTACTTTTGGCTTACACTTGTTTATCCCATAGTTTGTTTTTTTTTTTTTTTGTCTATTTAAACAGCTGAAATGAAAAAAAAAAAAAAGAAGAAGCATATTTAAATAGTTTCCAAGCCCTACTTTACTTTTATGTATGACCTTTTTGCTATTCATATTTTAATTATGTTGGCTTAAATAATAGATTTCACTTCATTCATTTCATAGGAATTATCTTAATGTTTTAGAAATAAACAATTCAAGGAAGCAAGTCAGTATGAGTAGAAGATGAAGACAGAAAAATTTTGCTACTTAGCAAAGTAAAGACAGGTTTGTGATAAACTTGTCTGTAAAATTAAATGAAATGGTTTTGGAAGCTTACCTTTGTCCTTTGTGTTTCACCCTATTGACTTGCCTTGAGTGATATTTTCATGCGGTATCATGTTTGAAAGGCTTGCCAAGAATGAGGGGAGTTTGAAGAAAAAACCATGGACCATGTGCTTGACTGTGCTGATGCAAGTTTCAAATCACTTAGCTTACTTATTGTGAACTTGGTGCTAAAGAATACAAGGAATTTGATTATAAATTTTCCAAGGCCAGAAATCTAGTTGTGCTGATCAGGAAACATTTGATTGGGCAAAATATAGTGTAATTATATGAAGATAAATTGAATTCCATAGTACAGGGAAATTGAATATTTTTATAATTAGTGCAGTAGTTAAATTTGAAGTCTGGTCTAATTTGAATCTGAAAAAATGCTAGACAAAACAATTTAATTTGTACACCAGTTATAAAGTTCGATTGGCGTAAAAAAACAAACTTATTATATCGGATACAACAATATCCGGTGTAAAATGACATTTTTTTCACTAGTTCTGAAGCTAGGACTTAAGTATACTCGATATGAAACTGGTGTAAAATGAGTAATTGATTTTTATTTCCCCTACGGTGCAAAATGGTGTTTGTGCACCTGTGATTCTTTCTTTTTTGATATTTGAAAAAATGCAAGCTTAATTACTCTAGTAAATTAGAAGGTTCCAGTTCTTTTATATTCGTTACAAGAATTTGAATTATTTTATTTTCAAATATAAAGAACTTTGATAATTTCCTTGTATATTAAATGAACAATTTATTTTATACCTTAATTTATCGTAAGTATAATTAGACAAACAATTATACTTTCTTTTTCTATTCAACTGTTTATTTAAGGAGAAAAATATATTAAATTTTATTTATCTATTTATTTAAATTTCCAAAAGAGTTTTAATTTGTTTTTCGATAATATTCTTATTGATATTAAAAGTTGAGATGATTCTAAAAGCAATAAATAAAAGAAGGAATACATAGGAAAATAATTAATTATTTTACAAAATTAACGTGACATTTCTTAACATGTATATATGTTTTTTTCTCTATGAAGAGTTAACTAAAAACCCAGAGAATACTGCATGGAGCATTATTTCAATCATTTAATATTATCTTGATTATTTGGTGAATTGTATCCAGAAAAGGTATTCTACTGTATATGGTCTGACTCATATTCGAAGGTTTAATAAGAAGTGTTTTATTAATTTTATAAAAATGTTGACCTAAGCAATGATCTTAAGAGGTTGGTTGAAATGGTATTGATACCTTTTAGATCTTGAGTTTGAACTGATTTATAGATAAAAAAATCTTAAGAAAGCTAACTCTACCATAGTATAAATGATTTCTGGTCGAACATAGTTGCTTCCAAAAAAAAAGGATATATGTAGTTTAAAGAAACTATTGAGAAAGGGAATGATTTTTTTAAAATATGCTAAAAATAAACTTCAAGGTAATCACTACAATTGTTGGATCACCAAAATTAGGGATTCTTTTATTTCTCCTTTGTTATATCCAAGACACCCTCAAAAATTTTACTAATTAGCTTTTCATCTAATATTACTGGAGGTTGATCATCCACTTGAATGACATTATTTTTTAATGATGTTTTGCTGGAACGAAAACAATGTGTCCCTTTGGTAGAAACTATTGATGACAATCAAACCATGAATGTTTTCCCCATATGACAACCAAAATGACTTAGTGTCTAACATACATATTGGGCAAGTCAACCTTCCATGTTTGCTTCATCTAGACAACATACCATATATAGGAAACTCATTAATAGTCCACATCAAACATACTTTCATTATGAAAAATTGTTGTTTAGACATATCATTATTAGAACCAAGTCTGTTGTTACAAACAACATAATTGGTGCCCTAAAATTTTGTGTGATTACAAATATAATTTCTTAAAAGAAAAAGTCTATTAAAGAACTAACATATATGCCTAGTGTGCAGTGTACAGAGCTATAACATAAAAGGAAGATCAACATAAGGCAAGATGGCTTATAATCCTAAGTTTGTTGAAAGACAGTGTCAAGCATTCAAAGATCAAATGAGCCAAGACATAAGTTTGCCTAAGTACTGGAACTTGATGTAATTTTAGAATCAGCTTTAAGGCTTAAGTTTGTTGAAGCATAAAGAATAACTTGAAATGAATAAGTATGCTAAGGCTATCAAGACATAAGTAGTATAATTCTTAATAACTGTTATCAATAAGAGAAGCATTATCAACATAAACAATCCCATAAATAATCCTCATAATAACAACTGGTATTAACATAAGCGTCGTAATAATAATCCCGTAAATAATCCATGATAACCATTATCAATAAGAGAACTAGTATCACATAGAGAAAGCAAGATTCACTATAGGGCACATTGGTTCATACCTGCAAAGGTGTTAGGAATATATATGTTTGCGTCAGCTCTCCTTGTACTTTATGAAAAAATACTGATATATGCCACGTAGGTCCACTCCCCACCACCCCATGTGGTATCAAGTATCCGATTATCCGATTGTTGGTGTTGACTATTTCACCAAATGCATTGAGGCCAAAGCGATTGTCCATATCACTTCAGCTCGAACTAGACAGTTTTGTGTATGAGAACATTATCGTGAGATTTGGTGTCCCTAGGAGAATTGGGAGAATTGTCACTAACAAAGGCATTCAATTCATAGATCGCAAGTTCACATATTTGCTTGAAGGGCTACAAATCAAACAAGTATTTTTTTTTCTATTGAGCATCTCCAACCAAAAGTGTGATTAAAGTAAAAGAAAAATCTTCTAAACATTTGATTTGTCCAAGTTTAGAAACTTTAAAAGTACATCTTCAAAACTGTAATCTTCCTTATTAAATATGTGTTTGAAAGAATTATGTGAAATTTATGAAAAAAAAAAGCTTATTATTTTCATGTATTATTTTTTGTTTTATTTTAATAAATTTTTTAAAGTAACTTACCAAAATATGTTATTTTTAACTTATTTCAATAAATTTTATAATCAAATTTACGAATATCATAACAAACCTAATTAAGAATATCACAACACGAGCCTAATAATCCAATTGTTACAAAAGATTATGAGACATGGGTCAAATTTTGAAAGATTTTTGGTAATTTTGAGTTCGTAACTTATCAATTTTAAATTAGTTTTTCAGTTTTCAGTTAATTTATCCCTAGTTTTGTCAAATAGATCCATAAACTTGTTTCTATTTTACAAATATAATTAAAAATATTTTAAATTTTTCCATACAAACTTTTAAAAATAAAAAATAATAAGATAATTTATAATTATAAACAAAAAATAAATATAAAAGATATTTTCTCAAATCAAATGACTCTGAGATATCAACCTGGTGTAAGTGGAGATATCATTTAAGTCAGACCCTTTGTCTAAATTTTATATTAGATCCCTTGGTTAAATTAAATTTCACACGTTGTCTGCGTAATTTGTAATTTTATGAATAAAGTTTTGACATGATTCTATTTAATTTACCTTGGTTCACTTAGTATATATTTGTGAAGGGAGACAGAGCCTGACCAACATAATCATATGTCTATATTCTGCAATAACATGATATCGTAAATGGCTCCGTGCCAACATCATCACTAGTTTCTATTTCCTAACATCAAATGGCACAACAATCATCATATCTATTCACAGCCCTCATAATACTTGCAAAATTTAATTTTAGTTAATTTCAGTAAATACATCATCCGCACTACAAAAGATATGCACATCACTATTAGTATCATCAAAAGACTAGCTACGCAAATATGCAATTACATGTATACACCTATACATATATATCTACGGCTCAATGACAAGATCCCTACAAATTATAATTCATCAAGATGCATGACTTCTTACCACACCACCTAATTCATTCACATTTACATGATTCCAACTATGACATATCCAATCCTGTCACTATTCATCAAAACACAATTTGAGTCCTTATTTCATGAAATCAAAAGATAAACATATATATATATATATATATATCAGCATCAAGATCATTAAAGTATTTAGAACTACACTAAACACAACTACACACGTGTATGTACATATGGGCATTTGCTATGGCTGAGCAATGCATTTCCACCTTCATTGAGCAAACTTATCCCCTGCAATTTACTAAAATTTACATAATTTTAAAAAGGTGAGTACTAATCAAATAATAAATAGCAATTCAATAAATAAGCTAATCACTGTATCTTTCCCATCATTTAATAAAAGTCAAGGCACTACATCATTAAACACAATATATATATATATATATATATATATATATATATATATATATATTCGAAAACAAACTCAACATCTTCAATAATATAAACACTAAAGCCTTTAAGATCAATCAGACTTCTCCATAATTCTATCCAATTATCCATCAACTATACTTAACTATCACTACTCACCAATGCAAAATATGCATGCCATGTTCTTTGAAATCTTTTCTTTCATTTGTGCACAAATAATGAAATACGGATCCGTCTTAACAATATAAAGCAAGTGACAAGATAACCCACTTAGTGAACCATAGCACTATAATCGATGGGCATCTAGGTAACCACACAGTAAACCAAAGCACTATAAGTGGTGGCACCCGATGACTACCAGTGAACCATAGCACTATAAGCACCTCAAAAGCAACATGCTACAAACTGCATAGTGAACCATAACACTATAACGTGAAAGCCTCATAAGCAAACCTTAGTGCTGGAAATACATATGATGTCATGAAATGCAATCGATGCATGAGATGCAAACCATAACGCATAACAATACCAATACCGACATCATAGCCTACTTCTCTACACTGTTCCACAATATCAATTCACCAACCATCATCACCATTTGCCATAAAGCCTAATGAGTATCACATCACATATAACATCACCAGCAAATTTTGCAGACATTATAATTCCACCACGTACTTGACTACACATTTACATATAATCACAAATATGTCCAGCATATGTTACGAATCCAACACACAATTAACCACACTGTATACATTTATATAATTATACATATGGACCATTAAACGTAATTCAATCTCGACCACAAATGGATACCAAACCAAACCAATCTCAGACCTTTTAACCAAATCATAATAATTGGGTAGCAAGCAATCAAGCCATGGAACTAGTCAAGAAGTTAAATCTTAGTCAGACCCATGATCCCGAAATTAAATCCCTATTCATTATCTTATTAGTAATCCCCTTAGTACGTTATGTACCTGACACCGATTCACTCCTTTGGTAAAATTTCCAATCAACTATCTGACAAATGCGAGAGTCCAAAATTGAATAGCTTTTGAAATACTGATTTAATAGCTTATGACCACCAAGGATGATTCCACGATCCTAAGCTTCATTGTTTGGAAAAAAATCATAAATGGGGCTGTTCCACTAACTTAATTACATAAATGGGGCTGTTTTTCTAAAATTTTCGTATCTATGACTACATATTATGTGTTGCATATATTTAAAGTGACTTGGAAAACACACAAACTTTAGACCGTGGCTGTGTCGTACCAATTTTTTAGTACCAATTTTATGCGACACAGTTGTAGAAAATTCATGCGACATTGCAATGACGTAAAAAATTTATACAACACCAAATGTGGCGTTAGAAATTGTAGCGAGGCCAGTGCACGACTTTGCTTCATGTCATTTTGTTGTTTCTGTTCACTATTATATAATTTTTATATTCTCTAATAAATATTAGTAACTATCTAAACAAAATAATTTTACTTAACTAACAAATATTAGTAATTTTTTATATTCACTAATAAATATTAATAACTTTTTATGTTCCATATTATATATTTTTTATATTCACTAATAAATATTAGCAATTATCTAAACAGTAATTTTTTTACTTAACTAATAATTAGTAATTTTTTATATTCACAAATAAATATTATTAATTTTTTTATGTTCATGATTATATATTTTTAATATTCACTAATTAATATTAGCAATTGTCTAAACAGTAATTTTTTAACTTAACTAATAAATATTAATAATTTTATATTCACTAATAAATATTATAAACTTTTTATATTATACTCACTAATAAATATTAACAATTGTCTAAATAGTAATTTTTTACTTAACTAATAAATATTAGTAACTTTTTATATTCTCTAAGAAATATTAGTAATTTTTTATATTCACTAATAAATATCAATAATTTCTTATGATCATTAATATATATTTTTATATTCACAAAAATTTACGTCACTTTCTTACAAACACTAATTATATTTTTTATATTTAAAATGTTGAAAATTTTTAAACTCAGTAAACAGATATAAAACATTAATAATTGTTATACAAACATTATATGAAATAATTACTCAAACAAAACATAAAATTTAAACATTAAAGAAAAGGCTTTTAACTATTCAAGCAAAATAAAAACAATGGTGTTGCACAAATTTCTAACGACATAGCTGGGGACCCACGGTTCAACCAATAAGGGTGTGTCGTATGCAATTTTTCCAACACCCCTTTAACTCTATCGCACAAAGTTGAGACGACACTGCTACGTGTCAACACCCCGTTGTCATATTTATTTTATACGACTCCTACGTCGTCCTAAATTTAGACGACTCCCAAACAGCCCTAGCCAATCTAAAATTTTAAAAAACGGCCCCATAAACGTAAATAAGTTTCTTGGGTGCACCATTGGCAATATTTACCCTCATTGTTTCCTTCTGAAATTAAATTTTATACGCTTAAGTGATAATGGATTCCCTAAGCTCAAACATCTTCAGCAACCACTAAACATATTCAATTTAACCTTTGGACTCAAATAAATAATTCAGATTCTATCCATCAAGACAGACTTTATACTTTCATTCAATATATACTTTATCAGTTTAAAATCCAACAATAACAGTATTCATAATTTAATTTTTGGAAATCGGAGTTTTTAAGCATCAAGTTGTACATTCATCTTTTTGCATTTTGCTTCCAATTTCCATTTTTTTTCTTTTAAAAAAATGGTGAGAAAATTTTCTTTATTTCATAACTTTAAGAAAGTCTACTTCGAAAGGGATGAAAACACTAGCAAAATATTTAAAGAAAATTGTCAACTCATAGTTAAATAAGAGAAAATTGGAATGCTCTGTAAGATACCTCTAAACATGCTGCACACAACAGAAGTTGGAAAAAAATGTTTAATCCATCAATGCTAAACACCATTCCCTCTTTCGTCCAAAACATCCAGTGGGCAAACATTAACATTCAAGTCAAATACTTACTGTTTTGACTTCCAAACAATATGACAATAACAGAATTATCATCAGACTAATAATTCACAAAACAATGAGTGGGTTTCAGTATAATACTTGCATTGTCACAAGCACATTAAATTAAGCATCACATAAATCAAGATTCAAAATGTGGTGTATCCCAACTATTGCATCACGATTCAGCGCCTAAAACAAGCCAACATTACAGCCCATATTGGTCTGAAGTTGTTTTGTTTTGAACTGTGCAATGAATCACATGATTCCGACTGCTATGTATTAAATAGACAAACTTATTATTTTAGTCGATATAAGAAGAAATCATATAATATGAAGGTATATTATAAGAGTCCACTCCCATAAAGAACAAGTAATAGCCAATAAACATTCAAGACAAATAAACAAATAACCACTAAGCATAGGACAGCAGTCCCGGTCTTACAAAATGCAAATGAGAGACAATGAAATTTAAGATAACAAAACAACATCCAACACCAGCATAAGTATCTTCCAGGCTCTGACATACATGAATCTAAATAATACAATCTCAATTAAATTAAAAAGGTGAAATTAGATTGTCATAAAATTGACAGTTTTCACTCTGAAGAAGTGTAGTATATAAACTACAATCCATTTTCTTGTACATATTATACACAAAACCATGGAGTAATTGTAAGTGATTTCTTATTCAATTTTCTTATCAGAATAAATATCCAAAACTTCATGAAAGATCAAAACTGGATTCAAATAAGGTAAATGGGCATAAAGGTTACATGTGGCTAGAAAGTTTCATTTAAGCACATTTTCAATAAGATTCTTTTTATTTTATTTATTTATTCATTTCAAACAATGAATAAAAGACAGTCTTTGTTCTTTTTTTTAACTTTTCCTGTGGAAAGTTGGAACTCGGAGAGAGAGGTTTGAACTAAGAAAGCTTTGGAGATTCCCATCATTAACTAGTTTAATGGCATTGCCACCACCACGGCTTTTTCTCATACTATAAATCTCAATTACATTTCACAGAAAGAGAATTGATTTTGGTGAACTCATATATACCACACAAACATAATCAATAAATTTCACAAATCCACATATCAGCATTCTCCAGTAACTTGGCATTTAGAAATAATAGATGGATCTATATCTAATAAAGAAGGTGGGATAAGGATAATAGAATAATAAGGAGAAAGGAAACACACAAGGACCTATGCACATGATAAATCATATAAGCATTTTCACTACTTTTACATCGGTTCATTATCCCAGATTGCATGTCAGAATTTTTTCAGAAATGATTTTCCATAACAACAGTTAGCAAAACATTTCATAGCTTTCAAAACTCAGCAAAATAGAAGTAAACAACTAAGGACCTGAGCAAGGTTTAATGGAGGTTGCCCCCTTACCTTGGATATCCTGTGCAAGCACTTTGACGACATTTCAACCTTTCGTTTCCCCGGTCCTCTTGGCGGTGGTTGGAGATGTGCATGCAAGCGACGATCGGTAGCTGTCCGAGCTTAGAGACCCTCGTTGGGGGTAGTTGGTGGTGCGTGGTTGGTCCCGATGATGGGCGGTGGCTGAGCGGTGATGCACGGTGGAGAGGGGGATGAGTTTCGAAGTTGCAGAGAGGAATGGGAGGGTTTCTGCAGAGAGGGAAACAGTGACTGAGAGTGAAGAAGAACTCGGAGAAGAGGCATGGTGATGGTGAGCGGAAAGGCAAAGGATGAGCGTGAGAGAAGGAGATGAAGGAGATTCAGGGAGCCTCAATGTTGGGGAATGTAAAGAGGATCCTTGGCTACACAGTGAAATTGGAGGATAGAATTTAGAGATGGTGGACGATGATGATGTTTAATGAATGAAAGAGGGGAGGAAATGAGATTCTGTCAAAAAGAAGCAAGGTTGTAGAGAGAGGGAACGTGAAAATACTAGGGAAGGAAAAACAAGGGAGAAGGGAAAAGGATTCAAATTTAGGATTAGTCCATTAAACATAAAAATGGAATTAGGATATAGGAAATAGGATAAAATAATTTGAATTAGTGAATTAAGTCTTCAATTTAAGTAGCACAACTTATTTGATTCCTACCTCCTTAGTTTATTCTGGAAATTCAAATTAAGCTTTATGAGTTAATAGAATTAATTATTTAATTAGATTAGTGTGCTCATTCAATTTGTTTTACACAATTTCATACCGTTAACTCGATCGGAAAAATTCTAAATATTATTTTTTGATATTTTTCCAAATTTAAAATTTTAGGATATTACAATTTCTCTCTCTTTCTTGAAGTTTTATTTAGAGATCATGAATAATAATTGATGATGTCCTAGCTCCCCACAATAATTCAAAATGTCTCATTTTCAATCATTTGTATAACTTTCATATCTATTTTACCATTATTTTTGTGGGTTTTGTTTACATATTTAATTCTATTATTTATCAAATTACTCTTTTTCATGGTAAAAAATTACTTTTTCATGTGAAAAAAATCAATTTACTTTTTATTCATATTTTTTACTTATTTTTCTAAAATTTTAAAAGGGAAAGTGCAAACATATTTTTTTGGTCCTTTTATTGTCAACCATAGTTTTTTTTTGTCTAAGGTCCTTTTGGCAAAATAAACTTATAATTTATAACTTATAACTTATGACTTATGGTTTTTTGAATAGATTATAACTTTTTAAGAACATATTAAAATAGATTTGTTTAAATTGTATTAAATGACTTTAAAATACATATAATATTTTAATTATGTGAGAGATAAGAGTTCTCATTAAAAAGTAAGGTAAAAATGATAATTAAACAATTAATGAGAGAAAAAGTCATAAGCTTCCTCAAGTAGTTTTCTAAAAGGTGGAAACTTATAACTTTTCAAAAACTATAAAGTCCTCATTTGATATGTTTACCAAATGACTCTAATACCTTTTAGAAAGCCATAAACTCTTCAAAAATTTATAAGCTCGTTGCACCAAACATATACTAAAAACACTAAAATCATCGATGCAAATGCTACCTAAAAGAAAAGATATTTTATTTAAGGGACATGACTGAAGATTTGTTTAACAAATATTATTAGGCTGAAGTCCAGAATTTATAATATTGCTTAGTAAAAATAACTAAACCTTTGAATTTTTTTGACAAAAAAACCTTTGAAGTTCGTATACTATCATCTATTAATATATGTTTTTATTATGTATAATTTTCAAGTTTTTACACCACTTTGTAATTATATGAATTAAGTGTTGTGTTCTTGGATGGGAGTGCATCCCTAAAAGAACTAGTGGGAGGATAGTAGAACTTAAAGAAATTTGAGTAGCCTACGACATTTAAAAGCCAATGATGAAACTAGAGTAGGAATCACAAAGTGTTATGACCTCATCCCTAAAAGTTTGACCATGTATTATCCTTGAACTTATGTACTTTTGTGAATATTATGTGAAATTTTAGCTTTATTAACTATTATTTAATGTATACAGTAAAAAAATAATATGTTACAACTATTAGTTTAACTAGTGACCTTTGAATAAGTGTCTTCATGATGTAATGAATGGTCTTGTTTTTAAAATGTTGTTTCATATACATTAATACCACGCTTGATATGTTGTATTAGTGTTTTGTATTCTTTTTGTTAGTTTATTCTCCAATAAGTTTATAAACGATTTGAAAATATTTAGTATTTAAATTTGATATTAATAATTTAGGTTGAAGTATAATCAAATAAGTCGATCAAAAAGGTTCAGTAGAGAAACATCTTAGTATGTTGGATTTGTTGTATTAAGCCTAATAGTTAATGCAATACATTATAAACTTATTAATTATTTAGAGCTATAGCATTACATTGTATACATTTAAGCATCAAACCTTCTTCTTTTTATTAAACTCAAAACAAGCGAAAATTGAAGAATTACCCTTTGAAGAGTAGAGATCACCAAAAGAAGCCTTGTTTCTCAAAATAAAAGTTTCTCCAAATAAAACTTTTTCTATACATACAACAAATTTCAAACCCTTGACAGTATGTTTAAAGGACTCATTTATCCTATTGTACCTGACTTCCATCATAAATGATAAAATAATTGGGCCCAAGTAATGGGATTCAATTTGATTGAAATATTGATTTCATATATCTTATTTGTTTCTAGAGCACCTTTCCTTCTTAATTGATCTATAGTGTTCCTTTTTCATCATTCCTCACCCTACACTATCTTATATTATCATGCATTCCAGATATACACTTAATTTCTTTTTCTCTTTCAAATAAGTCTTCAAAACAAACGAGATTCTTTTAATGTTTGATTTGTTGAGGTACCAGACCTAAGTATGTATTACATTACATCAGTCTAGCGAGATCCGTTATTATATCCTCGAGTCTAGTAGGGATCGAGAGGTCTTGAACTACGTTTTCCAATTCAATCTGATATCACGCATTATGGGGCAAAATATGGTGTCATTTGCCAAGACACCTTGATGCTCAATTCAGTATGATATACGATATCAAAACTCAAGCGTAATGATAGATTGAACACACCTCAAGTGTAGTAAATGTTCGGTGTATATGGAGGTGAAAGGTAGATCCTTGTAATAATACTCATATCATTACTATTCCGTAAAGTACAGGAAAAGTTGACACAAAGACAATCATTTTTGACACATCTATAGATGCTTTTCGGTATGCCCCTGTTACAGACCCTGAACTTCTAACTGATATCTATATGTTACACTGGCTATTGTGGGTTATAATTGCTCCGCTGCCTTATGGTCTTGTTGACCAGGATTCAATGTTAAATCTAAAAATAAATGTGCATATTAAACTTTTGTTGGGTAAAATATATTTTTAGATACTATAAATATAATAAGTTTTAAGTTTAATCCATCAAATTCTTTTTATTGATTTTTGTTCTTAATAATTTAGAAATTTTAAAAATATACCGCGTCACCACAAATTAATAACATTTCAAACATTAGTGAATGTATATCAAACAGTTGTACATGTAATCTTACATGTGTTTAGTTACATGTCATATTACTATTAAAATGGTGTTACAGACTATTTTTAGAATTTTAATTATGAATACTGAAACTAACAAAAACAAATTTTACAAGGTGAAAATTAAAATTTGCTATATCTATACCGACTAAATAAGCCATATTTCTATATATATGAAAAATAATGAATTGTATATATTCCCGCTCTCACTCACACTTTCATAGAATTTTTTATAATACTGAAACTCATTTTCCGGGTGTTAAATGAGTGAGAGGAGAGAAAAGGAAAGAGCAGAAAAATAAAGAAAGAGAAAGGGGGATATGAGTATGATGTGAGAAAGAAAGAAGAGATAGATAATAAAACAAGGTGGAAGTGAAATGAAAGAAGAGAAATACCACGTGAAATATGAAAAATTTAAAGAATATTTTCTTTCCCCGAGACAATCACATAAAGATAAAGGTCACCCAATAGAATTCTCCAACTAAAAGGAAAACTAAAATGAATTTAGATTGACAAATAGGCAGTATTTTTTATGCATTTATTAAATTAGTTGCGTTGAGAATGGTATAATATAAAAACTCTTTTTTATACGGATGATTCTTATGAACCGATGTAAAATTTCTTTATAAAATCAATATTTCTAAAATTCGTATTCGTTCAGTTGGAATTAATGTAAAAAAAATATATCGAATTTAAACCCAACCAAGTTAATAGTAAATGGTCGTAAAGATCGACTGCACAGACAGCACATTTGCACGCTTTTTCTTTTGAAGTCATTGATCAGTTACATTCGCACTTTTATTACATTCTAGCTAATTGTTAGGGCGAGACATCAATATGCAAAACTGAGAAGTGATACTAACCTAGTGTTTACTTCGTAAGTTTTTTTTATAAAAAATAGAAAATTATTTTTGAAAAAGTTGAAAAAATAGAAAGAAGTGTTTGTTTATAAAATATTTAAATAAAACTTATAAAAAATTGAAAATCGAGTTTTTTAGTTTTTAAAGAAAAACAGAGAAATCTTTAAATAAGTTTTTTAAGAAAACTAAAAAGTGGAAAAAATTTTAAAAAAATTTCTATCTATTCCAAAAAATGAAAATTTTGGAAAAATAAAACAAAATTTTTTTTCCAGAAAACTATAATAATTTTCAGTAACTAAATGCAACCCAAACAATTCAAGATGAGAGATTCATAGTTACCAAATAAAGCTAGCTAAAACTAAAGGAACCAAATTGCTATAAACTAAAGTAATTAAGGAAACCAAAAGTAGAATCAAATCTTTATTTTTGTTAAACACCTTAATATTCTTGCAAAATTTATAACCGGACAACTAAAGAATAGAGTTTCATTTCGTAAAGCGATGAAAAAAGCTATTGAATTAACTGAACAAGCGGGTACAAAAGAGCTCAAGTACAAATTGCGAGACATATCGACGGAAAAGAAATTGCACGTGTCGAATGGATCAGAGAAGGCAGAGTTCCTCTACAAACCATTCAAGCTAAAAGTGATTATTGTTCCTATACAGTTCAAACTATTTATGGGGTATTAGGAATCAAAGTTTGGATTTTCTTAGACAAAGAATAACAAACTTTTCTTCATCTTTAAGATTTTAAAAAAATCTATTTTTAATTAATGCAACAAATTTTCTAATCACAAGCTCAACCATTTAAATTTGTGAAGATTCACATACTTGTTTACCCCAAAAATTCTATATAAGGAAACCCCTATGTTAGTTTTGAGATGGTAGAAATCATACACTTAGTTTGTGATTTTAAAATCTTAAATTAGTTATTAAAAAATTATAAAGTATTATTATTTTGTAATTTGTACTATATTTTTTTATATTTTTTTGACTTGTCAAAAAAAATTCATGTCCAGGGAAATACATGTAATTGACACCCTACAAATTTATTTAACGAGTAAATATTACATTACCCCGCAGATACTCACATAGTTATAACAATTTATTTTTTTATTAAATATATATAAAATTAAGAATTTTTAATTATTTTATAATGAGATAAAATTAATTTATTATTGATTTATAATAATATTCTTAATGTATTAATTGCAATTGTATTAATTTATATCATTTCATATTAAAATACTATGATATTTAATACATTACACATTGTTTTCTTTGTTATTATATTTTTTAAATAAAAATAAATACACATAGATACCCGCCATAATTACCCATGGACATAGGTACCCATAAATTTTAACCAGTGGGTATGCGTTGTTTACATTCCTATATTTTTCATTATCATAGGCTAAATTGAAATTGATTTTGAATGATTAGTGATTAAATTAATATTTTAAAAATTTCAGGACTAAACTACATGATATACAATGTCTAGGATTAACATGGAGAGTTTACTCAATTTTATACATATCATACATGCAAGCAGCTTTACATTTCACATATCTATTGACTAGAAGCTGTTGGGACGTCATTGTTAATTATGGTTACAAGTATTGATATACGTGGTTATAGATTATTAGAGTTGTTTTATGAAAGAAGGTTGTTAATTAGTTTGATTGTTAATGAGTTGTGTATAAGTATCAGTGCTATGATTCAATGAAGTTATACACCATTTTTCTGTGTCTTTTTGTTATTTCCGTGAATGTGTACGAGACCCTTTCTACAACAGAAAACCAGATCGTAGCTTTATAAACACATTTTACTTGTCTTGCAGTTTAATTTGAGAATACAGATATCACAGATTCAAAAGTATTTTCTATATAACCAACACTTCAAATCGAGGGTAACTTTTTCCTTCCCTTTTTCTTTGGATCTCATATTCAAGTACTATCTATTGAAATTAATACTTAATCACCTCCTAATCAATTATCATGAAATTGCTCAGATTTGTGCTAACTCTTAAGGCAGGTTTCACTTACACTTCATCATCATCAACAATCCTGGACTTTGTTCTGTGAGCTTGTCATGATTTCATTATTATTTACTCATAGTCATAGATGATGTTCAGTTGCATCTAGGCAGAGCAATCTGAAACAATTAGACAGCAAACATATCTGTAATCATGTTTAACCCAAATATCTATACCATAGAGAAAGTGTAGAAATGTTCTTCACAAGCTCTATCTTCATTTCTCAGCATAAGGCATCTTATTGAAGTTATAGCTTTAGTGTTTTGAAGCAAAGCAAGATGCCAACGAGAGAAAGTAATCAACAAAACCTTCGAAAGGGATCTCAACCAGGTTTTTTTATTATATTTTGTATAACCACAGTTCTTGCTCTCCTTATCTGGCGACTGCATTTATCAGCATGAGCACTTAAAGTCTCCATTGTCTCTGAAAATGTTTCTATTTTCTTCTTTATCTCATCTATTGCAAACTTTATAACATCCTCATTTCTAAGAGCAAAATCAGCATTCTGCAACAATGCTTCAAGTTCCACTTCCAATTTGTTGGTAAGCACCCGAATGTTGTCCAAGTCCTTCAGTGAAATGTAAGTACCAACCTGCATTGAGCTGATTACTTCTCGGTGTCCCTTCAGAGCTTTCTCATAGCCCTTAAAGAGTGAGTTACACCATTTTCCTACAGACCCTATGGGAACAGCCAAAGCCGCCGCCAAGGCTGTTACAACCGGCGGTGCAGCAATAGAAGCCGCCACCACTGAGAAAATCAACACGGAAACAAAAGCAGCCAAGAAAATAGCATTTGACACCCTCTTCCACGTCTTGAGGGATTTCATACTCTTATCAAGCTTCCTCTTTTTGGTTTGCAGTTTCTGCAACATCAAAGCCTGCTGCGCATAAACTGATTGAAACAATGAGTAAAACTCATCTGTGAAGGGGTCACCGGCATCCTTAAAATTCTTAAGTTCTTGCAAGGTCTTCACATACGTCACCCCTTCAACACCATTTTGAACCTCTTCCTCAAAGTAGGTAATCACTGACTTAACTATCATCTGATTCTCACGAGCACGCCTCAAGCATTTCTCAAGTGAGTTACAGAATTCCAATGTCTGAAGACTATTTTCAAAGTAATCATTCACCAAGGAGAACAAGTCCTTGTTGCCCCATATATCTTTCTTGCAATCCAAAATAACTTTGACCACTTCCTGGTTCATCTCAAGCAAACTATCAGTAACTTCTCTGAGTGAGTCAAAGGATAAAGATCTAACCTCGACACCATGAGCAAGAGAACTAATCACCCTGTTGGTGTGCTCCTGAATACTCACATTAAAAGATTGCAAGTTTGGATCTTTCACACATGCAGCTTCATAGGAGCTCAAATCAGCAGCATAGAGAGAATGGGTACCCATTTTAATGGGTGTTGGGGTATTATCAGTACTACTACTATCCATCTTACTAGATTGCCCTCCCATCCTGATACCTCAGAAGAACACAAAAGATCAATCCAGCTTCTAAAAATGTAAAATCCAAAACAAAACAAAAAAACTGATATTTTCCCCTCTGCCTCTCACCAATCAATCACAGATAGTCCTAAGATTCAGCAAATGCTTCCAAAACTTGGTAAAGTTTCAAAATTTAAGAAGCTGGGCTCAACTGGATCTGTTGCTAGCTTGAGGCGTGAGAAAGAAAGATGCGTTGACTTGGGTTAGATCTATTGCTAATGGCTATAAATTATAAACACCCCAATCAAAGTTTCAATTTTTATGAGTATATAAATGTCTCTGGCCAGCCCCAGTATGCAAGAACTTTCGGTTACCTGGAATTCAGAAGTTTCTGAATAAATTGGTGTCACTTATTCAGACTTTCCAGGTGGAGATTGATGCCCCGATTTTGGGAAATTAGCAATACTTTGCAGAACCAAGAAGACTTCACTGGCTTGTGAAGTTGCAGAGTATGTATGAAGTCAGACAGGAATCGCTTGGCTGTGTCTTTGGCTCCTTTGTTGATTGCTGGGTTGGGCGATATGTGTGTTTTGTTTGTTTGAGGTAGAATTAAAGACAAAATTAAGAATAATGAGTATTTCTATCGTTTTATTAATTTATGCAATTATTTATTTTTTATGCAGAACTCATCATTTCTTTTTAAAATGAAGTATTCCAAAAATTTAATCGAAAAGAATATCCAGTTGAGACTAGAATAAATAAAATTATGTATCTTGACTTTTTAGTGCAGCTTTATCACTAGTATATACAATGGCGGAACTTGAATAAAAAAGTTGGAGGTGCTGAGTTAAATTTTTTATATAATTTATTTTTAAAATATTAAAATAATATATTTTTTATTTTTTCTAGTCAAAAAGAACATGTATAATAATTAAGGTTGTCCATCGGTCGGATTCAGTTAGTTTTGAGCTCACCCGTTGTTATCCATGAAACATAAATAATAACTCATTTTCACTCAATACTATGGTCGGTTTGTTCAGGTTCGGTTAATTGTTGTTCTCGGTTTTTCAGTTAAGTTTCTTAAGAAAGTTTGATTTTATTTTTTGTCAAAAACCTTTGCGTATAAAATAATTTTAACAAACACCTTACGTATAAAAACATTTCAAAGTTTTTATGTAAAAACATAAACCCAAAATGAATATATCATTGAAATATATATTCTAATTTCTTAATTCATAATCATATATAACACACACACCGTTGTTTAGTACTTACAACATGGCCAAGAGTATTTAATATAATCTTAATTTTGTTTGATGAGTATTTGCATAATGCATCTGATCCGGTCTCGATACCGGTACCTGGGACAGTTAGGTAATTACATATTTTCTCACTATGCTATCGGCTTAATTGGTATACCTTCGGACTGTAAATCCGTATGAGGCGTTCTCCATACCGGTATGTCTAGGTTCTTACCTTGCACACCGGAAAGTATTCACGTCACCCGACAGAAGGTACAAGGTACAGCCGCAAGGAGGATACGCGAGAAACGCGGCTCTCCCCGCGTCGTGTGTCAGAATCGTACACTGAGCAGTGTATTATTTGTCTCCTGGCCCCACCTGTGTCTAACGATTCATTCTCCATGCTCACCTATAAATGGTCGATTCTCACACTCATAAAAGGTTACGCTATTCTTGCTCTCTATCTACTATTACATTGCTAAAATCCCCTGGAATCCTTGTTCTTTTTCACTGTTTTGAGCGTCAAAGAATCTTCGCAGGTGACACCACCTTTCGCCCCTCTTCAACGCGAAAGCTTGGTGTGTGAGATCTCCAGGACATCAAGACCGGACTCTCCCACTGAGAGTTCGGATTATAATATCGGATACCCACTGTACCGGTGTATAAACACTTCTATCCTTGACTTTTGAGGCTGGTCCTCACTCCGGATCTTTGACCCCGGATTAGACCAATTCAGCATCCAATAACTAATAATTAATACTAAAAACTAAAGTATGTTAATGTTAATGTAATGTAATACAGTAACAAATATTTAAAACTAAAAACTATAATATGTTAATGTAATCATAATTTACGCAAGAAATTATTCGGTCGGGCTTGGGTAATATAAACCTTTTAAATAACCTGTTTTTACCCAAAGATCCGTTACAAATCGACCCGTCCTTACCTTTAAATTTGGGTACCACGGGTTCATTTGGATAAAGCTGAAATTGGACAAGCCTAATAATAATGAATTCAAGAAAAATCATTATATATATAAAATACCTAATATAGGACATAAAAAGTTAAAAAATAAAAAAAATGTTTGAGGGAGTCATGGCTTCCCCCAGTATAGAAATACGAGTAAGTGAATTTTTTTTGGTAGAATACCACCAGTATCCAACCCACTGGGCCAACTAATCTGGCTCGGAGCTTATCGCAATTGTGGGGGATCGATACTTGAACCTCCCTACCAAAGTCTAGCCCCTGACACCACTAGACCAACCAACGATTGGTCGAGTAAGTGGGTTTAAGATGGTATATTTGTCTAAAAGGAATTTTGGTAAAATTATATTTGAAACACTTTTACAGCTTAGTGTTTAGGAAAAATCTTTTTAAGAATTAAATAATTTTATCTTTTAAAAAATTTAGGGTTGACCAAAAAAATAAGATTATATTAAAGTTTTCTGTTAACTACTGAGATGGTTAATGTTTTTGTCACCGTTAATACCTATTAACTTTTTAAATATAAAAAAATTAAAATTCCAAGTCATCAATCTTCTTAAATTTTTTCTATTAAAAAATTAATTGTCAGTGGTTTTGAATCTTAACCACTAAAAATAGTGTACAAAACAAATGAATGGACTATGAAAGTATTCTTTGTAGTTTAAATTTTAAACCGTTAATAATACTTTAATATTTCTTCTTAGGCATTTCTACAAACACCTTGCAAGTTTTGTACTACACACCGCATAATAATATGCACGCTCCCCAACATTAAAACTTGTTTTTTTCACTAGATACATCCCTACATAAATTAAGAGAGATACACATAATAGAACATATGACCACCTGTTTACATACTGAATCATAGTAAAAGTCATAGAATATTTGGCCAATAACACCCTATATGCACCTTGTAGGTTACAATTCAAAAAATATATATTAAACTTAAACTCAAAGTGTATAGTAGAAAGTAAATGCAACCTAAATATGTAGGGATGCACTACATAATACCTATGTGGCATTCATGGTGGAATGCACTAAGGTTGGTAATGCTTTCATTCCATTAAATGCATCCCCTTCAGCAAACAAATGCTCAAACCGAACTTCAACCTTTGGAATCTTTATAGCCACCCTAATCAATAAAACAAATAAAACATTAAACATTATAATTTTTCAAGTTAAGTACTTTTAAGATAACACAACATAATCCAAAATAGAATCAAATACACTAAAAAAATGAGTTGGTTGGTATCAAATAACAAAACAAGATATGTCCTACACATGACTCATAAAAATAAAAAAATACAAGATGTCATGATGTATTTAAACACCATGAACCGCTCCATCAACCACCACGAACCACCCTTTTAAACATCACCACCAAAACCCACAACCTTCACAACTTAAAATCAATACCTAATCATCCATAAACCATCGCCTACTACCAACCAAAACCACTAAACAACCTATCAACCACCCACCACCACCCTCAATCACACAACAACCACCCCACCTCACCACAAACGAAACCCTAACAACATGTTGACCCATTGAACTGGTATGTGGCGAACATGGGAGGAGAAGATCAAATCTGTATTAACATTGTTCAGAGTTAGTTTTAACATGCAGTGGGTCGCCAGAAGGGGATGATGCACAGTGATGGCACAATGCCCAAGGTGCTACTCACAACAATAGGGTTCCTCAGGTGTTCACACGGTGATGCCTCACTTTCGTTGGTGATAGGTGTGGTAGAGCGGGTTGAGGATGATTCGACGAGAAAAGAAGACTTTATTTAGGGATCGAGGTGAAATAGTGGTTAGTGATAATGATGGTTTGTCTTTGTCATGATAATGGAGATAGGGAGAGACAAAGAGCACATACAAGGAAAGGGAGAAGATAGGTTAAATCCTTAAGGGGATGAGAGCCACAGAGTGAGTGAAAAAGAAACAAAGGGGTAGGGCAATGGCTAGGGCTTGTTCTCCTTTCTTCTTTTGTTTGTTTCAAGTTTGGATATGGTTGTAAGATGAATGAGAGAGTATAGTTGTGAGATGATGATTTGTTGAGATTGAAGGGAATGAATGGGTTGGTGATGAAATGTGATAGTACAAATAGGAGTATCAAGGTTGAGTAACGGGTAGCAAAAATTGGGAAAATTTGTTTATAGGGCTTGAGTTGTTTATTTTTATGTTATTAAAAAAAGGGTTGAATAAAGTTGTTAGTTGTCATCATTATTACTTGTTAGTTGTCATCCATTCATGAATTTGGTTTCTATTGTTTGTTTTTAATAGAAATTGTTATCAAGTTCTCTTTTATATCTCTAATTAATAATCCATTAAAATGCATTGATATAAGAGAAATAATAGAAGACAATATTAAAGAGCAGTTTTTTAAAAATAAATATCTATTCATGAAAAGTATATTTGGCAAAAAAAATTACTATTTTATCGGGTATCATGGAATGACAAGTAAAATGGAAAAAACACTCCAAGATTCAAGTAATATGAAATGGATGAAGTATTATTATATTTGTTTCTAACAAAAAATGTGAGACATGTCTAATTGTGTTAATCTAGTTGCAACTTGGTTTTGATACTCTTGCTTTCATTGACTTTCGTAACCTTAATGTTAGGTTTAATTTATGTTTTTCAAGGAATGGGTTGGCATCTTAGTTTTTCCCTAATTACTCATGATCACCTAAGTCTATATCTAGATTATAAGGCGTATTAGGAACATAATAAATTGAATAGAAATGATGAAATTCATTGATAGAAAGTCAAATAGAAATCAATACATTTTCAATACACACCCTTAAATCCCAGGTACAAGGGTTTAGTTACCCATGGAAGAGAAAACTAAATTACACATGATTAGAGAAACAAAATCACAAGAAACATAACAAGAATGACTTTGGAATCAATGCTAGAAAGCTCTCGCAATCATCCTACAAATCCTTCGTGTTCTGCCCCTTTCTCCATTTGCATTTCTTTATAAGAAAACTATTTAAAATGCCAAAAGATCCCCAATTAGGATTAGGATTTCTACTTAAATTAGTGTTTACATAACATGATCCATAACCATTGTAGGAAACACAGCCAGGCTATGGATCACTTCCTTAGCTCTTCTGAATTTGTGCTTTCAGACAGAGAGTTACACAACCAGGAAGTGGTTGTTGATAGCACCCGCAAGTGTACGAGTTTTTATTGTGTAATAAAATAACTCGTATACACGAGGACCGTGTTCTAAGTACCGATTATAATGAGATTTCACGTTATCCAGACAACACCAAATTGATTAAAATTACTTGAAATTCAAAAGGACTCTAAAGTATCAAATATATTTTTAAACTAAGGACTTTTGTAGGAAATAAGGACTTCTTGAGATTCCAGAGGAATCAAACACATATATAATTTTACTATTGTTTTCCTTATTAATAAACATCGAATTAAGTCTTTTAAGGTGGATTTTCCTAAGTTGTTTAACATTTTCCTATCAGTTAGTATTAACGTATTTAACTATAGAAGAACCCTATTCAATCCTAAGTTAGACCTATTAGTCATTCATGAAAATCCCTTTTTTATTTAAGTCCTCAAAAGGTTTGGATTACCTTTGAGATCTAACCTTAGGTTCAGTTCAAGAGGGTTCAAACATTAGAAGGTTTTTCAACCATTCCTAATTATTTAAGATCACCAAGGATTATTTCTAATTCACAAGGCGCATAGAGAATCAATTAAATTGAATAAAAGATAGAAATTCATTAACATAAGAAATTAAAGTAAAACTATACATAGAGTCATCTCACCTCCTTTATCCCAAGAAAGAAGGGTTTAGTTACCCATAAATTTAGAGTACCTCAAACATGGATTCAAGAAAAGAAATAAAATCAAAAGCATATTACTCTAGAATTACAAATCCTAATCAAACTACCAATTGCTTTTGCAAATCTTCTCTGATTAGTCTTTGCTCTTTAACGTTCTTTTCCTTTTTTTCCTTCTAAGTTCCTCTCCTTCAACTGCAAGAGTTTAGAAAAGTTTCAAGATAGATCAAAGATGCCTCCACCAGAGTTAGGGTTGCGTTTTTAGAATTTTTCATGCAGTCCAAACCACGACCATGGTAGGAAACACAGCCAGGTTGTGGTTCTTTCTAGAAGGCCTAAATACAATGCAATTCATAGGCAGTGCAAACCACGACCTGGTAATGTTTCTTGCCACGACCATGGTTCTCTCTGGAGGGCTTTTCTTGCTTACTTCGAGTCCTTGCTTCATGTCATGAACTCCTGGAAGCTCAAACTTGTCTTTAATTGGTCTGGTACAATGTAAAACCTATGAAACAAGAATACCCAAGCAACATATGTCGAAAGGAAACAAATAATCTAGGATGAAGGGGAAAATACAATGCAATATGCTCTAAGAACTTTAGAAAATGACCCTAAATAAAGTACTCTAAGACACTCATCAGAATACCTCAAACTAAAACATTACTTGTCCCCAAGTAATCACTAATTTACCGAGTAAACAATCATGAGCAGGAATCTTAACATACAAGGAAACCCAAACAATGATATGATCTTTCAGTTTAAAATCAGAGATAAAAGTGTGACTGCAAAATATTTTGTTTAATTTTCTATCCATACTTCTCATGAGTCAACAAGGTCATTTTCTCACTATTTCTCTCTGAGTGTATAAAGGTATATATCAAATGTTTCACTCAAATTACAACAATATGAACATTTACCATTTGCTTGGCAGGTGACCCAAATTCCACAATTCTAAGAAAAGATACCCAAGTCAAAGGTCTTTCTCAAGGTTGTAACAGGGCCAAGAGATTTTACTTCAGGTATGAAAGCCAAGAAAATGGATATCATAAAGGGCTAAAACCTAACACATGAAAGGTTCTTTTAATTTTTGTAGAAACCAGGGAGCGAAAGTTCTAAGCTTCTAACAATTTTAGGGACCTCCTTTATTATATGTGTGTGTGTATGTATGTGTATGTGTGTGGTCCCTATTTCCATTTGGTTATTCCCCTAGTTCCTTATTTGTGTTTTCAACCTCAGAACCTTTTATTGAAAGAGGGTTTCAAAGAAAGAATCATCTTAACATTTTTGGCTCAAAAGAGGGTAACTAGGGGTATCATTTTATTTTTCAAATTTCTACAGAGTTTAGTTGCTATAGTGGAATCTGTTGAATTTGGGAAAGCTCACAGGTTTGGTGGTATATCCTTACATATAAAAGTAGTTTTTCCGGCTCCGGTCAAATGGATTTAGGAAAGCTTCCACGTGACATCCTTTAGTCTTCTGCTTGAACTGCCTTATCGAAGGCTAAAGGTAGTTAACCTAGGGGAAGAATCCGACTAAGCTTTGCCTTGAACTTGGCACCTTACCTTCTAATCCTTTGCTTGGGAATTAGATCCAACAAGCGACGTCTATCTTCGGGTTTTAAAGGCCCTGGAGAAGCATAGACGCTGAGGCACCTTTTATTTATTTACTCAAGGATGGATAAACTTGGTTGAAACAGGCATTGTTGGTCTAGCGATCCCTCCTAGCCGCCGCCTAGAGTGCAGCCTGCCTGTTGAAGATCGTAACGTTTGTAACTCAGTGCTCCATACGGGGAAAATGAAAACAGAATTCGTTCAGATCCTCCCACATGTTCAATCTTTTTTTAGCGGTTTCTCCAGAGATCTTTATCATTAATGCAACCTCCATTTTGCTCATTCATGGAGTTGTATTTAGTACCTCTAAGAAATATGATTATCCACCGTTAGTCAGTAATGTGGGTTGGCTTGGATTACTTAGTGTTGCGCGCCTAGGAGGGCAGGGTTTCAAGGAAACCTAAGTGCCTTTCTCATCCTAAGGTATGAAGTCAAACACTATTTCACCTAGGTCATAACATGTTCTAGAATGCTATATATTGTGTGAATCACTTAATTCAAGAAAAATATAGGGGTAATAAATATTTCAATGAGAATCTTCTTAGCTCAAAAGATCACTACATATATCAAATCAAGAGAGTATGGAAGAATTTTTAGTAATCTATTTAGCAAGCACATAATCACCCTATGTTTGTCTATGTAAAGGTCATTGTTAAGAATAAAAAGATATTCTTATAATTCCATGTTCACAATTATTAACTAAGAAAAATAAGTCATTACCTAAGGGACAATCATGTTCATCCTAATAAACAAGACAAAACAAACTAAAGTCTAGATTAAAGTAACAATCAAACAAATAAAAATTAAAAAGAAAGGAAGTCATCTATTCCTAACACCCCAAACTAAGGAAGGACATTGTCCTTAATGTATGCTCATAAGGAGAAATAATAGATAACTTACATGTAGAGATGCTTATCCGGCATCCAAAAATTTCAAGACCTCCCCTTTTACCACTTATTGTATTTTTAGGTTAAGCCTCCTTTGGTGTTCTACGGAAGGCTTAACTTGTTCATCCAAAATAATCCTGAGTATCAACGTTAGAGGTTTCAGCTCCGGCTTACGGGGTTCCTCCTTTGTATTCAAAACATTGTAACAGCCTTGGTTTCCAGAGTGAGGATCTAGACTCTCAGGACCTCTAATAGTACTCTAATAAGCCTTCTAGAGGAAGTTAAGGCTTTGGTCTGATCCCCTGATTTATTATGAGTAATAAGAAATAATGATAAATGAAGTCTGTAGGGTATTGAAAAAGTGCTAAGCATAAGGAAGATGTAGGAATTAGCAGAAAAATAGAGGTTAGTGGAAACGGCAGAGAGTATCAGAGAGTTAGGGATGTATAATGATTAATAGAAGGAAATAAAAAGATGAGTAATTGTTCGTACCAGTAAGATTAAAGATAAAATATTATACATGTTAAGTAAATAAATGATGATTAGTTTACCTTAAAATTTATATCAATTAACTAAGTGACCTTTGGTAGTATTTTATGTCTAGATTAATTGATTAATTAATTAATTAGGAGTAATTAGTGAAGATTAAATTAATATAATTATACTTAATAATTATTAATATTCAAATATATATATAATTATAATAAAGTTTTGTTAAGCTTTTAATTAATTGATTAGTTACAATAATATCTAAATAATTAAATATTAAGGGGTTCCTCGGTGTTGTACTGTGGGACCCAGCTGACAATCTTTTTTGATAACTCGACCTCAGACTAGTACTCCCATGAGGAAACTAGTCACAGTAGGGTTCCCTTGTAGTGGATCAAGGATAACTGTCTCAGTCTAATCTAACCAATCAGAATCTTTGATATCACCTATGTTTGGTCGTGTATATACCTCGGAGTACTCGAAGGTAACACGGTCAGTCTCTGGTGACTCGTTTTGATGGTTTAGAAACTTTCTATAAAGAGGCCAAGGCTTTATTCGAACTCTGTCAACCCCGTTTTTCATGCAATCTCACTTCCTCAGTTTAACCTTAAAATTCGGCCTGCACGTCTTTGGTATCTTGGACCTAACTTTTCCAAACAAAGCTTGAATGGAATGATTCCAGTCTTGTTCACTTTGTTTTGAAGAGATATTCAACCCCTGCTTCTTGTCCCGATACTCGATTCCTACTCTGTCATGCCCAAATTCAAAGATTTAGTAAACTTGCCTTAAAATCATGTTATTCGTGTTTCTATCTTGCGCATGGTCCGTTCAAAAATACATAACTTCCTCGTCTGACCTTTGATTTATGAAAACCCAGTGTCAAAATCTCCATAACGAAATTCTCTACACTTTCCGTGAAGACATAGAAAACTGAATCCTTCTAGATTGGTACAATTTTAGAGATCTTCATTGTCCTCTGCTTATCTCATCATCATGTTGGTTATTCCTAGTAAAATAGGCATATTGTCCTCTTCCGTTATGACAAATGCTTTGTTCTTTTTTATATGGATCTGTATCAAAGAAACCTACAATTTTTATGAAGGGCATGGAGACCAATTCCTAAAGGAAAAATAACCATGAATTTATTTCTATAACCTTAACTAATTCATAAGCATTTGGAACACCCTGTCTTATTTCAAGCATATCTCAGGCTACTGATCTTGGATTATCACAAATGATTTATCAAATCAAAGGGAAAAAGAATATCTATAAGTTTTATATTGGACATTTTTCGAGATTCCTAACACACAAATTAATCTATATTTATTTTTAACGACTCTAATTTCTAGTTCCTAAAAATTCTACAGCCTTAAATCTTAGGGTAACAAGTTAATTTTCTGGCAACCGGTTTCCAAATAAACTACCACCCTCTGCCACCTCCTTGGACAAGTGTCACCCCCTGGTGTACACCTTCCACTCACGAAACTACCTTACACTACAACTGCCTCCAACTCCCATTAATTGCTTATCACCTCACCATTATACCATCCTAACTTCTTAAGTTTCAAACATTTCACTCTCTCCTCATTTTTGGCCAACATTTAGCCCTCTACCAACTCTTCTTTCTTCTTCAAACACAATCACCATTTCTTCCTCCTACAGCCACCATACACCGCCCAAACAGCCACCACCAACCACCACATTCACGTCCACACCTCCACCAACCACCATCAACCATTAAAAATTTTCCTTCTCCCTTCTCTTGCTCTTCCAACCTGCAGCCAACCTTCATCCACACACCTATCTTCCCCTTGTTTTCTTTAAGTCTTGAGCTCTTTAAAAATTAGTTAGACTCTGCTTGCCTTGGCTGTCTAAAACCGTCAGCCATCCAAGCCTCCTTAAGGTGAGATTTTTGATTTTCTCATCTTGGTCTTATTTTATGTTCTTGGATCAAAAATAAGTTTGTAATCCTTGAAGATTTTGAATCATTTTCCCTATTTTGAGAAGCCAAAACCATGACCATCCTCACCATCTTTTGTCATGCATGTATGTTCTTTTAGGTTCAGGAACCGTCAGCGACGATCCGGAACATTTAGCGAGTTTTCAGCAAGCCTACCCTTTTCTCTCCTCAAAACCAAACCTGTCCATGAGGTAAAAGGAGCCTTACTTTGGTTGATTGTGTTTTTTATTGTCTCATAATGTTGCTTTAGTGTCCGAGGGTTACCGTTTTCAGTTTCGTCGTGATTTGACGGTCGTATTGTAAACCGCCTGAATTTTAGTAAACGATAATGATTTTGCTATGTTAAAATTAAATTAGTGTTTTTCTAAAATCTCATAAGTCGTGCCTCGACAATTGTGTGACCGCAAGAAATTTAACTGAAATCAGAGTCGAAATAGAAGAACTACGAACTTTAAAGTTAGGCGGGCTCGGTTGGAATTCGATTGAGTTGTTATATTAATTTTTAATTTTTCATGTATCATTATGTAATTTGTTGTAAATTTTTCGGTAGCCCACAAATAGGAATTAGGATCATCGCTAAGCACCAGAGTCGTTTAAGGAAAACACACTCTTCAAGGAATTTTTACCAAACGAGACAATTACGACGCCTTGTTTTATTTTATTGAATTTTAGAAAAATATTCTTTTTAAGTTTTAACATTATTTTGGAAGTAATAAAATATTGAGGACATAATTAAAGAATATGACATTAGTCAACTAAATAATATAATAGTAATATAAGGAATTAAGGTACAAATATATTAAGTAATTAAGGGTTTTAGTAAACATTTAAAAATCCAAGACTTAGAAAGGATATTAGAATTTAAAAACTAGAACAAATAACTTAAGGAAATAATATGCATAAGAGTTAGTTCTCACTAAGATTTAGTTATGTCTTCATAGGTTTTAAAGTTAGATTAAACAAATTAAACTCCTAAGATAAGGAATAGGATAGATAAGGAAGTGGTAAGAGTAAGTACTATAGTAAGAATCAAATGGGTTCAACTAAGAAGAAAAATTATTAAAATAAACATAGGAAATAAATCTAAGGTAAGTAATATAACCTTAAGCGAATTAATTTGATAAAAGAAAGAGGAGCTTAAATAAGTTTATTATGTAGATTAGTAATAAAGGTAGCGAAGGGCGAGTAATAATAACAGTTAATAATACAAGTACTAGTATACTTAGAATTAGGAAGCCATACTAGTTTAAAATAACAACCACTGGGTTAAGGAATAGGACGACGATTTACTTGTATGATAACCAAGTATACCAATAAACAAGTTAAATTAGGTAGGACTAGTGAGAACAAGCAGACGATGTTCAAGAAAAATCTTAATATATATAATAACAAGACTAATATATTAATTAGAACTATTGTCTAGTCATGTTAAGTATGACCACAAATAAATAGGTTATATAGAGAGTATCCTTAAGTAATACCAATAAGATGAAAAGAAATGCTACTTGACAATAGAGTTAAAATACTAATTTATTGTAACAAATAAGTAGTAGCACACTCCACCCCTATCATTAAACTCTTTGATAAGTTATAAAAGTACACCTAGGTTTTAATATACCATGAGCGTAAGTAATTACTAAAATGAACTTAGAGTGAGATTTGAAAGTGAGAAAGCTAGAATTGGGAGAGATGATGAACCTTATGCAGGACATCCTGAACTATAATAGTGGATTAAATAAGAATGAGTAGTAGTGGTCAAATAAGTAACATCAATGTGTTGGTTGGGTAAGGCAAGTTACGTGAGGAATGAATGAACTGTGTGATGCTATTACAATGTTGGTAACTTGAATGAATTGATTATTGATTGTGTTATACCTGTCTGATTGTACTATGAGTATATCTGTATTGGTATGATATATTGATGATGCATGAAGAAGTAAAGAGTTAACACATATCCATCACGATAGGAGATCCCATACAATAAAAAGTGAGATACCATGAATAAAAGTGATGAGTATGACGAGATGATGAAATGTACCCAGTGGAATGAAATACGAAACGCTTGGCCATTTTCATTCTCAATCACCTAGTGACCATAAATGTGACATAACTTGAGATACTCCTATGAAACAATTACCTAACCCTCAAAGAAATTATCCACCCTAAACCTTAAAATACCTAAGTGACCAGCTACACTTACCCCCCTTGACCGTAGACAAAGGAAATGAAAAGTAAGGTATTGATAATGAAAATGAACCATTGGCGGGCCTTTATTGGTGACAAGAGGGAAGAGTAAGAACCAAAAACATGTGTGAACATGCATCATTGCATAAGAATGATTGTGATTGAGAAACTAGAGCACATGGGGGTACATTGAAGAACATTTATGTTCGATCCCTAAGAAGGATCTTGGGAGTACAATTGGGTCGGGCATCCAATGGCTTGGAGTCACGCTCAATGTCGGACAGTCCGATGCAAACCTAATGTACTTTGGCTAAAGACAGAGTGTAACTATGATCGTGGAGAGCCAAGTCCTTGTATGATTGATATGATGTGATGGATCCAATTTTGTGGAGGACTTGTGAGTCTATAGTACCCAATAATATGATGGAAGAACTTGATGGGCTCTGATCGCTCTAGTCCAGAAACATTGTGTATAGGGACAACTTATACAGGACGGGTTCTGATGAGAATGGCTACTGAGATGGAAATTGCCCATATGTATTCATGTTGAATAATGAGAAATATATATCTATTGAGTAAAGGAACCCATACATTGCATTACATGATATTGATAATCTGTTATTGTGATTGATGGCTGTTATAGAAACTATCTTGGAAAATAATAAGACTAAAGAGAGAATGGGATATAGAGTATGGGGACGTTAGGTAGGACAGAGAAGTGTGATACAACCTAGACGAACTAGGTTTCCCATGAGTGTAAGTACTATCGTTATGATTGATTTGATGAATGTGGGAGGACATCAGAAATGACACCCCTCCGATTATTTAGAAGGGAGAGCTCACCCTTACTTCTATTTCAGACCTCCAATTCGCCTTCATTCTCACACCAGGCGTGAGCATGCGCAGATTCTAGTAGAGGGAGGCTTTGGGCCTGCTAGGTTACCAGTTATTTTAGAGGTCCCAGAGGATCACCCTGAGGATCAATTACCAGCGGGGGTTCCTCCTCAGGAACTAGAGCGTCCTTCTGAGAAGGATGTCGAGGTCATTGAGAGTACTGTATGACAATACGGAGACCCATCTATTCCTCCAAGTGCTGTAAACTTAGAGGAGATCGCTGGGTGCTAGGCTGCTATAGACTCAAGAGTCCTGTCACTTCATCCTTTGCCTGTACCTCCGTAGTATCCGCCTAGGTCACTATCACCGGTATACTTTCCTTTGTAACCCGGGGGCGACCCTAAGACTAATGAGGATGAAGACCCAGAGGGGGAGCCTTTAGGAGACCATGGCCACGCACTAGCTGATGTAGTAATGGCTGATCCAACCGACCTTCCACCTCTGCCTATACAGTTACCCCTATCTGAGTTCCTCGACATGATAGTGACTTTAGCTCCACCCCCTCCTGCTCCTATTGCTTTGGCTGCAAAGCCGGTGACTATGCTTATGCCAGAGCTGATGATGGAGAACCCTGTTCCTCTTATTGCCCCGATACCTACCCAGATGGACATCTTCCTAGCACGTCGTCAGTTGGACCAGTCTCGAAGGTTTCTCCACCATGTATTTAGGACATACATGTACAGTAGGACTAAGCAGTTGACCGAGATGTCTCCTGCTGCTCAGGATTTGATGAGGGAGGCATTTGACACATATAACGACCGTTACGAGCAGATCTCTTCTCGCACTCCATGCCAGCCTTCTACCAGTACAGCCCCTCTACATGTCTCTACACCTTTCTCGTCATTGCGGCCCACTTTTGGAGCGGATCGTCCTGATTCACCTTTAAGTGACAAAGACTAAAAGTTTTACGTTCTTGTTAATTTGTATATTTTTTATTTTGGTTGTATATAGTTGGGAGCCTGTGTGCCTCTTTTAGTTCTAGTAGTATAGATCTGGGAACACTATGTACTATACTATGTCGTATGTATTTATGTTACATCCCACCACGGGTATGACGTTATTACATTTTTATTTTATTTTATTTTATTTTCTTTATTTGTGTCCTTATGATCTTTTTTGCTTAAAGAATTTTTTTTACTTCCATATTTTTTCTAAAAATAGTAACCTCTCAGTTAAGTAGAACAATCTAGTAGGGTGGAGTAACTTAAGACTTCTCCTTCACCACTTGGTCAATACAATCTATCATATAGCATGCATCACCAATCAATGGTTTTTGCATGACACCCTTAAGGCTAAACTCTACTTTTTGGTCCGTTACAATAAGGGACAACTTGTCATGCTTAACATCAATGACCGCTTTGCGGTCGCCAAAAATGGCCTTCCTAATATAATGTGAATCAATGAATCCTCTTCCATTTCTAAGACTACAAAATCAGTAGGTATAAAAAAATTTCCTACTTTAATTGGGATGTTCGCTAGAATACCCATGGGGTATTTATCAGATCTATCAGCTAGCTGTAAGGACATCCTAGTAGGTTTCAGTTCTCATACTCCTAGTTTTTCAACAATGAATAAGGGAATTAAATTCACACTATCTCTTAAGTCATACAAGGTCCTATCAATGTTAATATCACCAACCATACAGGGAATAGAAAAACTATCTGGATCCTTGAGTTTTGGTGGCTGTTTTGTTTTGAATAAGAGCACTACACTTCTTAGTAAGTGCAATTATCCTATCTTCTTCCTGTTTTCTTTTTCTTTAATGGATGTCTTTTAGGAACTTAGCATAGGTAGGTATTTGTTGTAATGCTTTTGTGAAGGATACATTGTACAATTTCTCAAGCATCTTTAAGAATTTCTCGAATTGCATATCCAACTTAGCTTTGGCCAACCTTTGGGGAAAAGGGATAAGAGGCTGATAAGGTGGTACCTCATCTCTTTTAGATGAATTTTTATCCTTTTTTTTCCTAAAAATGGCTTAGATTTCTATTTCGGCTTATCTTGTGATGACATATCTTCCTTGATTTAAGTCGGTGCTTCTAATTTCTTTTCACTCCTCAAAGTCATGACCATGGTTTGATTAGAAGACCCACCTTCAAGTTTTCCAAGAAACGTCCCCAAAATACTGCATGAATTTGAGGCCTGTTGAGCAATTTGACTCTCAAGCATTTTATTGTGAATAACTAGAGAATCCACCTTGGTTGTCAAGTTCTTGATAGCCTACGTGAATTATTCATTTTGCTTCACCTGACTAGCAATGAATGTCTCCATCAATGTTTCTAACTTTGACTTTTAAGGGACAAAAAAAGCTTGAAACGACCTATAATTTCCTTGCATTCCTTGGGGAGCCCGATTTTGAAATCTATGTGGGCATCTAAAACTACTCATAAAACCAGAGCCAAAGTTCCCAAATGCATCCACCTGCTAAACTTTATATTCTTGCCAATTCATGGTCGTTGCTAGTTGACAATTTGTAGCTGTATGTCCTAAAACCCTGCGGACCTCACAACAAATGTTAGTAGTACCTGTTGCTCCTAAGTTATCGAGCTTCATAGATAAAGCTTCTACTTTACCAGTAATATGAGAAAGAGCATCTATAGAATACTTACTTGGGGTCTTAGTAGGTAGATCCCTTTCTAAAGTCCATTGGTGGGTATTTTGAGTAATTTCCTCAATTAGATTGTAGGATTCTTCTATGCTTTTACTCATAAAGGCTCCTATAGGTGCTGAATCCAAAGGGATCTTTTAGGTGGAATTCAAAAAATTATAGAAAATATGGACTGTCAACCATCTCTTAATTTTATAATGTAGGCACTCCCACAATAGTTCTTTATATCCCTCCCATCCATTATAGAGAGACTCATCTTCTCTTTGTGTAAGATTTATAATCTGTTTCCTTAACAAATCAATTTTGTTCCTCGGGTACCATTTGTTGATGAAAGCTCTAGATAATTGTTCCTAAGTAATGATGGAGCCTTTTGGAAGGGAGTATAGCCATGCCTTTGCCTTATTCCTTAGTAAGAATGGGAATAGCCTAAGGAAAATTGCATCATTTGTAGCTCTATTCATCTTGAGCGTATTGTAGTACTCAAGGAAAATTTGGAGGTAGAGGTTTGAATCGGCAGAAGCTAATCCTCCAAATTGATTTTGTTGGACCATGGATAAAAATGAGGGTTTCAACTTGAAATTATTGGCCTCCATCGCTGGTCTCAAAATATTAGACCCTCTTCCATTGGTACTAGGAGCAGTAAAATATCTCTCAACACCCTATCATCTTAGGTAGCCATTGGTTTAGGATTTTGTTGTCTTTGTTGCCTTCTTATTTTCCTGAGGGTACATTCTATCTCAAGATAAAAATGAGATCGAGATTTGTACCTTGTCTCCTTTACATAAAATGGGAAATAATCCTGTAAAGAAGCAAACACACAAAGATAAAGCGTAGCTTTGAACAAACAGTACGTTAAAATATATGTGAGCAAATCATGAAAAGAAAAATCAAATAAAAGAAAATTTTAAAAGTCTGATCTAACTAAATCTTAATGTAACCGATATTGTGGAAACACAATACCCGGCAACGGCGCTAAAAACTTAATAGCCCCCGTAAGTGTAGGGTTTTTATCATGTAACAAAATAATTCGTATCCACGAGGACTGTGTTCCAAGTACCAATTATAATGAGATTTTACATTATCCAAAAGCACTAAATTTATTAAAATTACTTGACATTCAAAAAGGCTCTAAAGTATCAAATAAATTTTTAAACTAAGGACTTCTACAGGAAATAAGGATTTCTTAGGATTCTAAAGGGATCAAACGCATATATGATTTTACTATCGTTTTCCTTATTAACAAAGATTGAATTAAGTATTTTAAGGCGGATCTTTCTAAGTTGGTTAACGCTTTCCTCTTAGTTAGTATTAACATATTTAACTATAGGACAACCCCGTTCAATCCTAAATTAAACCCATTAGCGATTCATGAAAATCGCTCTTTTCTTTAAGTCTTGAAAAGGTTTGGATTACTTTCTTGATTTAACCTTAGTTTTAATTTAAGAGGGCTAAACATTAGAAGGTTTTTCAACCGTTCCTAATTGTTTAAGATCACTTAGGATTATTTCTAATTCACAAGGCACAAAGAGAATCAATTAAACTGAATAAAAGATAGAAATTCATTAACATAGGAAATCAAAATAAAACCATACATAGAATCGTCACACCTCTTTCATCCCAAGAAAGAGGGGTTTAGTTACCCATAAATTCAGAGTACCCCAAGTAAGGATTCAAGAAAAGAAATAGAATCAAAAGCATATTACTCTATAATTACAAACCCTAATAAAAATACCAATTGGTTTCGTAAATCTTCTCTGGTTAGTCTTTGTTCTTCAACTTTTTCTTTTCTTTTCCCTCTTCCAAGTTCCTCTCCTTCAGCTGCCACATAGTTCAAAAAGTTTCAAGATAGATCAAAGATGCCTCCACTAGAGCTAGGGTCACGTTTTTAAAATTTTTTATGTAGCTCGAACCACGGTCATGGCAGCAAACACGGCCAAACCGTGGTTCTCTTTAGAAGGCCCAAATCCAATGCAAACATGGCCTGGTAGTGTTTTTTACCACGACTGTGGTTTTCTCTATAGGTTTTTTTTGCTTACTTGGAGTCCCTACTTTGTCATGCACTCCTAGAACCCGAAACTTGTCTTTAATTGGTCTGGTACAATGCAAAACATATGAAACAAGAATACCCAAACAACATATATAGAAAGGAAACAAATAATCTAGGATGAAAAGGAAAATAAATGAAATATGCTCTAAAAACCTAAGGAAACAGACCTAAATAATGTACTCTAAAACACTCTTCAATGGCTACCAGTGGGCGTGGTTCCTTCACATTGTCTGTTCCATGATTTGGCTTCTTAAAACCCTTAAATGGTTTTCTAGTTTTTTTCAGACAATGTTTCCTTAGCTTCAAGCCTTCTTCCAAGGGTTTTATGGTAAAATTTTCCTTCCCAAATGCTTAGGAGGAATGCAATGGAAAATAACCTAAAACCCTAAAAAACTAAGCCCTAATATGATGCATATTAAGGACTTATCAAAGAATGTTTTTGCTCAATACATGCAATATTGTAGCCAATCGACTCTAAGTGATATTATTGAGCAATATGGGATTAAAGACTCTAACAACATCCAAGCCATCTCTAAAGAAAGTTACAATTTGATCATCACAAAGAATGGTGTGGTAATTGAAGAGGTTGTTTGTGATGAATTTAAAAAAGAGATAGAAGAAAAAGTGAAAGAAAAAGAAGTGTATGAAAGATGAAATTAGAAATAAGGAAGATGTAAGAAAAATAAAAAAAATAAGAGGTGACAAAAGTGTAGAGGAAAATAAAGAAGAAAATCAGAAAAAATGAAAAAGAAAGACATTTGTGATAAGGAAGAGAAAACTTGTGTCTCATCTAAAGAGGCATATTCTTGCCTACCTTATCCTTCTAAGAAGTTGAGAAATGAGAAGGTATACTACAAAGAAAGTTTACCCTTAAAACCTCTATCTGATCTATTTTTGAGGGGTACCACGATCCAGGTTCAAGATTTTCTTGGAAAGTTTAAGCCCAAATGGTCAGGACCATTTTTCATGAACTTGATCAAGAAGCAAGGGCCCAGGAGTATTCAAGACCCTTCTAGAAAGAAGGGATGGTTAGTGGACGGGTGATAAACCAATTTTAATACACTTGTTATACTTTTACACTAAGGACTTATTATATATTTAATATGTGTCATGATAATCTTTTAATTGAGTTTTATGTTATTTACTTTAATTGAAGTATTATGAATATATTTTCCAATTTTCATATTCTTAATGTATCTTGAGTGTCTTTCCTTATTTAGGTCATAACTTGGGTTTTAGTGATCCAATTGTGTTGATCTTGGAGTCTATGGAAAGCTAGAACAAAGGTCCATAATATGATGATAAAATTTGATAGTCTTGTATCAAAAAATAATGAATAAATGGAGCTTGAACATATCAATTCATATTTGTCCCACAAGCATTGACATAGTTCACTAATTTACATATATCTCAAGCTATAGATGTCCAATTGACATGATATTTGCACCAAATTCTCAATAAGACAAATATCTATAAATTTCATGTTGAAGGATTAGTGCAATTATGACATATTGGGGGTCATATTCAGCGTACAAGATGGAAAATATGAAGAAGATAATGAATTTCAACACCTACCATTATTTTCCTTTGAATTTATGTTATCTCAAGCCCACCAATGTTGAAAAAAATTCATTAATGATCAGCACATGAATGTATTATACTATGATACTTTTCCTATAATTTGATGCTTGGAGTTGTAAGGAGAACACAAGAGATATACAATATAATACATGTCCAAGTTTCCAATACATTACTATGTCTTTGCTTTAGCTTCTTAAGGTTTTGTTCTTCCTTCACTTGTCTTCTTTCCTTGATATATATTCTTTCATCTTTCTTTCTTAATATTAGGTAAATTTAACTCCATTCTTTATTATTTACTTGCATAATCAAAGTCATGGGGAATTTAGTTTTAGTTTCTTTGTTTAAGATCATCATTATTATGGAAGCTTAATCCTATTTAAATCAACTCAAGAAGTTTTATTTTTTATTTATGTTAGCTTTAAGCTCTTGCTCTTAATATTTTGGTTAAAGACAATTAATTTTCTTTGTTTCTCAAATGCTTGTGATAATATATTAAATAAGTGTATAATCGATTGGTATACAATTAGTTAATCTACAATCTAAAATGATTTTGGTTGGTTAATCAATAATCCATTTGAGAGATAAAAATTAAGTTACTAAATAAGACATTTCTATTTAATTTCTTAACTCAACCAAATGATAATTTTAAAGTCATTTTGATCTTAATAAAAATATATCGATTGATTATTCTTATTAGTTCATTAATTCAATTCTACAAGATTTTCTAGAACATAGTATATGAATCATTTAGGGACTCCAAGTGATTCAAGGTTTAGAAATTAATTAGACTTAATCATATTTTTGATCAAACATTAGCTAACTAAATATTAATTAATTCCTTGGGTTGGTTGCTTTTAAATATGATTTATCATCTAACAAAGTTCTACTTTAGCTTATCATATAGTTATTTTGTTCTCCATTCCAAATCCAACTAAGGGTTAAGTCACGCATATGTATAAAGTGCTTTGACATAACTTACGCTTAAGAAATATTAAGTGTTTTTGCTATTCAAATTTTTTTTTTAGCCAAGCCTCATTAGAACCCTTAAATGACCTTGTGATCTTTGTGAATTTTGTGTGGTGACATTTTGTAAGATGATAATCAAAGTAAACCTAGCTTATTTCTATGTTTGTTTATTGAGTGAAACAGTACCCTTGTCATGTACATGAAGTGATACACTATGAGGCATGGCCTTTCAAGCTTCTTTAGTTATGCTACACTTGCTTGTGCTTTCTTTTAGTTCTTAGTTTTTCATGTACTTGGATCAAATTCTTGGGGCTTTAGATTGTCATCAGATAGCCCTCTTTTTGACATTTTCAACTTGGGAATAGCATCCTTTCTAAGTGGCTTTTAGATCTCTTGCATCACTCAGTGTTGTGTTTGTTACGCTTCATCTTATTCTTGATGTATTTTAGGTTCTTTTCTTAATGAATTTCATGTTTTCGAGTGGCAATTTTAGGTTTTTCTTAATGAATTTCACCTTTAATTCAAAACTAAAACACTCAATTGATGTATTTTATTGTTCTTATTTTGATTAGATTAAACCAACACTTAAATTGCCAACTAGTTGATGATTTAGATGTGTTTTAATAGGTTTTAGACATCAAAAGGGAGTTGTAAATTAAGAAATAAAGATCAGCCTTAAAGGTCATTCGCTCTAGTCAAGCTCCCTTAGCTTTAGCAAATTCTAATTTTTTGGTCAATCCGCTTGAGCCAACCAACTACGGCTTGAGTGAATTCTTTTTTTTTCCATCCGCTTAAGCCAAGCACCTGCAACTTGAGCAAAGCTTGTGCAGAAGGGATACTTAAAAGCCTTAAAATAGATTTTTGGGGTATTTTTTAACATTTAGGGTGGAGAACTTGAAGCTTTAGAGTATCCCTTCATTCTTTAAGAACTTGAAGCTTCTTCTAGGGTTTATTTCTCTTTATCTTTTGTTCATTGGATGTATTTCATGACTATGTGTGGTAAAACTTCTCTTTTTGATGGATTGGACAACCCCATTTTTACTCATGACTTTGTAGTGAATATTTGTATATATTTGTGCATTAATATCATGTTAGCATTTTATTTCTCATGCCTAATGCTTATTTTTATTCGGGAGAATATGATTTATATGTATTTGGGTTACCAAACGAGTTTTGAGATTGAAATACTTATTAGATTCTTCTTCTGGGAATGGAGTTTATTCTAATTATTGTTAGTATTTTCTTAATGCAAATTCTAACATTGGATTGTTAAGGGATTAAGATTTAATGTTAGGGTTTAGAATCTATTCAATAAGGGATTAGGTTTTGTGACTTTTATGCCATATTAACTTGATTTAATGCATAACCATACATAATAGGATCTCAAAGGAATGAATAGAAAGGGTAAGTTAGATCCAACACCTTTTAGTTTTCGTAGCTTTATTTTATTACTTCTATCACTAAAAATGAATCAATTTCAAATCAATCAATTTATGAACAAATTGTGAACATTATGTATATGTATTCATTGTGATTTATAAGCAATTATTGTTTATTGAATATCTCACAAGTCTTTATGGATTTGAAAAGTCTAAAATACTTATTAAAACTATAAATGATTTGGTACATTTATCAAATGACCAACAATGAGTAGCCACTAAAAGGCCCCATGCCACTATCGCCGATCCATACATATGCGGAAGGTTCAAAGCTACCAGACTATTAACATTGATTCTACAACCACCGTAAAAAGTCCAAACTAGCAATGTAAAAAGTTGGGGTTTATTATACATGTCTTTTTACTAAACTATTGTTAAAAGGTCTCATCCTTTTACAATGGTCCATGTCAACATTTGTCCATCCATTCATGTTTCATCACGTGTCACCTTGTCAACCATTCACACACTACCACATGTTGATTCAAGTTTGACCATCAATTTTCATAAATTGCATTGTAACCCTTAAACTTTATGGAGTTGTATTAGAGTCCTTGATCTTTTTTAAATTACATCCGAACCCTATAGCCTTCCTAAATTTCACATTAACCTTTAAACTTCTTATAATTTCAAATTAACCCTTTAATCTTCTAAAATTACAAATTAGCCTTTATACTTTCTTAGATTACATAGATAAAAAGGCTGCAAGAGATAGTTAAGGCTCAATAAACTCAATGAAATCAATAAAGGAATACAAATGAAGATTCAACTTATAATGATAGTGATTCTTCGTTCTCTAGTAGTTATCAGATGCACAGACCACAGCAAGAAAGTCATTTTAATGACTTTAGAATGGACATACTTGAATTTGAAAGGACATTAGAGCTTGGCAAATTTGATGGTCCTCCAATGTTTAAAGAAGAAGTGATTTAACCAAAACACTAGGAAGCCTTAGTAGTTAGATGTATTTTGCACACAACAACTATAAAAGAAGATTCATGGCTACAACATAATATTTTTCACACCAAATGTAAAGCCCAAGAATAGGTTTGCAATGTCATCAATGATAGTGGTAATTATGAAAATATGGTGTCAAATTACATGGTGGGAAAACTAAAGCTTCTAATATAATCAACCACACCCTTACAAACTACAAAGGATTAATGAGGAAAGTGAAGTCAAAGTCATCTAATGTTGTCTAGTAGTCTTTTTAATGGGTAATAAGTATCATGATAAAGTTTGATGTAGCGTATTTCCCATGCATGCTTGTCATTTCCTATTAAGACGTCCTTGGAAATATGATCAAAAAGTCAATTTTGACAGATTTAAGAACACTTACTACTTCACTAAGGACAAAGTGAAGATTAAACTAACCTCATTACCACTAGATAAACTCAACCATAGCAAATTCCAGGGACCAATCATGATAGTCTCCACTACACCATTAAAAATGTCATTGGAAAAAGTTCCTCCAGATTTATTACCAAAATGTGACTTGATTTTTCACCTTACGTGGTTTAAGAAAAAGGATTAGACTCAAAGATGAGTCTTCTCAAACCCAAGGAAAATCATTTAGGAATGAAAGTCAATAATGGGAGTTTATATACTTGCCCATGACATTTTTGGTGCCACCAACCAACCATCATTATTGACAACTTGCATATGTTCAACTCATAGTTTCAATTTGGAAACTAATTTCCTTTCAATTTATGTTTATTTTAATTAGTTTATTTGCATTGAGTTTTATAAATAGCTTCTCTTTGTAAGCCAATGAAACCATCAAGTTTCAGCTATAAATATATTTGAGAGTTTTCTCTCATTGAATTGAGTGTATCTTCTCACCCCTTAGATCTATATGCCACATTTATTATGTCACTATCACTACAAAAATATTGTTATTTACTAATACATAAAATTTGAAATTCGTTAGGTAAGTTTTTTGTTGGTATAGCCTTTGACTAACAAAAAATATAGTGTTATTAAAGATATTTTGTTGCTAGTATAAATCTAAATGGCTTATACTAACACTTTATTTTTTGTTAATCAAACGATATACCAACAATGGATTTTGTAACAACTTCCAAATTTTGTTTGTTAATAAATGATAATTTTTTGTAGTGCATCTCGGTTCATGACATCATGACATCGAGGCCTATGTTGCATACCAGCATCATTAATTTACTACCATTTTGGTCTAGGACACTTCATAAGGAAGTGGAGATGATTACTACGTATTGTACATATGGAAATAGTATTAGGTAATGGTGATGTTAGACATGATAATTGAAAGAAGAAGAAATAAAAAAATATAAAAAATGAGTAATACATTACTTAGTCATTCACTTTTACCGATCAGGTTAATAGGTCCTCAAATAATAAAAATTCGTGTGTGGTCCCTCACCTTTCACTTCTGTCAATATAATAAGTTTTTGTCGTTAATTTCCTTAAATTTATGTTAAGTTTTGCCTACTAGCCTTTTTTTATAATGTGATGTTATATGAACTACCACATGGGCAATAAAATGTAGTTGTTTTAGAAATTGACTAGTATAGAGACCTATTCTTAAAATTTTAAATTTGTTAAGGACTAATTAGCATGATTCAATTGACATGTAAATTTTTTAATGTATAAGTATGTCATGTGCTTATATCTATGTAACCATTGTAGAGAAAGGGAAACATGTAAGGGACTATCACCACTAAAAAAACAATTGTTAGCGACGGAAGTAATTGGTCGCTAATCAATGGAATTCCCGTCGCTAAAACCATTAGCGACGGCATCGCAGACGGGCAACAAGACGTCGCTAAAACCCTCATCGAAAACACATCAGCGACCACACATCTGCCGTCGCTACCATATTGACGGCGAAAGGCCGTCGCTAAAATCGTCTCTGCCCCAATAACTCCAGCCGTCGCTAAGTGTTGCCATACAGCGACCTCGAGGCCCCGTCGCTACTTACCAGCGACCACCGTATGCCGTCGCTATAGGTAGCGATGTAGCGACCACAGCATCCGTCACTAGTGGTTGCAATGTAGCGACGCTGTTGTCCGTCGCTAGTGGTTGCAATGTAGCGACGTCCTTGTCCGTCGCTAGTGATTGTGATTTAGCGACCACACTGTCCGTCGCTAGTGTTAATAAGTCAGCGACCACACTGTCCGTCGCTAGTGATTGTGATGTAGCGACCCCAATATCCGTCGCTAGTGGTTATGATACAGCGACCACTATCGTCCGTCGCTAGTGTTAATAATTCAGCGACGGTAGAGGACCGTCGCTAACGGGAATTTTTAAATTTTTTTAAAATTAATTCAATATTGACTGGTTTTGTTAATTTAACTTTAAAAATATGTTAATATTTTGTATTTTGTATTGGCTGATAAAATTTTATAATTAAATTAAAATAATTTTTTTGAAGTAATAAATTATTATTAAAAACAAAATAATAGATTAAATTAATTTATCAAATAGGTTGAATTATTAATGATAGGTAGAATAAGGCTTTGTGATTTGAATGTAATTACCAATAAATATTGACATAATAAATAAAGAATGACAAAATAAATACTGAATGAAAATATAACATAACTAAAAATCAAATATACAATGTGTATAAATAAAAGAACTACAATCAAGGTGGTGGGGGATCGTGGGGTGGTGGTGGGGGATCGTGGGGTGGTGGTGGGGGCGCCTGGGAAGTGGGGGGAGGTAGCCTCGCCATCAACTGCATCAGTAGCTCCTGTTGCTGAGCAAGTTGCCGACGAGTCTCGGCGTGCTGCTCCTCGGCCCGCTGTCGGTCCGCCTCGGCCTTCTGTCGGTCCGCCTCGTGCCGCTCCAATAGCAACTGCCTCTGACGCCGCTCCTCCTGTAGCTCATCGTTCAGGTTTTGAATTACCTGAACGACCTCAGTCGGAAGACCAGAGGAAGACGAAGAGGAAGGGGTCTTCCCCTTTTTCGCCAGCTGCGTGCCGACGCCACCCAATCCAAACACCCTCCCTTTCTTGTTCACACCGCCAACAGCCTCCATATAGATGGCGTTGTCGTCAGAACAAGATAGGGTAGGAGGAACCTCCCCTTCAGGGGTGGAAGCCACCAGGTCCGCCTCCTTCTCGGCCCTCCTGGCCTGATACGCCTCCTGTAAATTCAAAAACAACGATAGGATTAGTAAGCTGATTTGTAAGTAAATTAAAAGCATGTGTCAGTTAAAAGTAAATACCGCTAGCTCCGTAGTCTTCTGGTTTACCCATGCACCGACTTTGTTCTTCTTGGTCATTTGCATGACCTCAAACAAAGAAGGCTCCCGGTGCTCCCTCTGCTCCTGTGGTGGACAAAAAACATTGAGATTATTATTTGTAAACATGTAAGACGAACCATAATAGAAATGTTTAACATAAATATACTTACAAATCTTTTCTTGTGCTCGAGGGTTGAAATGCTACCCCCAGTGTAAACCGAGGCTGCAGCATCGGCGGCTCTGTTGGCCCTATTCCGAGCACTCGCCTGCTGGAATGGGACCCCGCCCCACTTCTGGACCATCCCGTCCCAATGGTCCTCCGGGATCCAACGAGGGCGCTCACCCTTGTCCCTCACCTTCCAAAGGGTACTCTTGATGATTTTGGAGGTCTTTGTGGCAAAGACCTTCCTAATCTCATCAATCATACCCTCCGCCCACTGGTAATCACGCTGTAAAATGAATTGAGAATTCAAAATTAATAACGGGTCGTTTTTACAAATCAAGTCACAATAAATGAGCTAGGAACTTACCGAGAAGGTGTCAAACCACCTATCTTGCACAACCTTCCCAGCATCTGTCCAAGATATATATGGACCATCCCACTGGGCCTTCAAAACCTTAGTAATCGCTTTGGTAGTGCGACTACTATCAACAAAGCTGTAATGACAACAATTATGTTAGGAGTAAAACAACACACAATCTAGGGAGACACCCAAAATTTTGGCAGAGTCTCCCCTGTAAATGTAACATTTCCAAGTTTAAATAGTTACCCTGTTACAAACAGAAGAGTGCCCAGTACAATTCAATCTATACAAGTACTAATTAAAGTAAGCAACAATAAACCAACAAGTCTTTCAACTAAACCCTAATATAAAGTATCATACAAATAACATAAAAGAATATGAAATTTAGTCACTTACTCGTCTCCGGCCGGCACGGGTACCAACATGGGCAGAGGGGATGCCGGAGGTGGGGTCGCCTGATGGCCATGGTCCTCCAAGCCACCAACTCCAGGAGTCTGCTCTGGGGTGGTCAGCTGTGGGGGTGATGGGGTTGTCTGCTGTGGTGGTGGTGATGGAGTGGTCTGCTGGAGTGGTGATGGAGTGGTCTGCTGTGGTGGTGGTGATGGAGTGGTCTGCTGTAATGGGGATGGAGTGGTCCGCTGTGGTGGTGATGGAGTGGTCTGCTGCCCTGGGGTTTGCATCCCCAGACGGGAAGCCGGGGTCCTGGACCCACCACCCCTACTGAAAGGCAGTCGATGTCCCGTCATCTGTGGATAAAATCATGAAAAGAAAGGTTAGTCTCAGGATATATATAAACCTATGTATATATGTTTAACAACTACATACTCTGTGTCTGTTTCAGTTTCAAATTCCCCCTCAGTTTCAGTGTCACTGTGGTTATCTGTTTGAACAAGTTCATCAGTATCCAAATCAGCCCTAGACCGTTTTGATCGAGAGACAAGGTCTTTGTCAATGTGTTCACCCCCCGTAGTGGCGAGTGTCTCATCCATTATGATTGGATCAATGTTGAACAATAAATTGGCATCGTTGAGCTCGTGTGGTGCAAGCTGATAAGCGTCATCGACCTCCTCGGAGACATTGTCAGTGATCTGACTTCGGGCCTTGGCCTTGATTACTGCATACCAGTCCCGATGTCCTCCCGGGAAGTCGGTGTAATAAACCTGCTCAGCTTGTTGGGCAAAAATGAAGGGATCAAACCCTTTATATCTACCATTCTTCTTGACCTCAACTAAGCCGTAGTTGTTGTCAACCTTTGTTCCAACACCGATTGTGTTGTCGAACCAATCACATTTGAATAGAACAATATCTCTTCTTAGTCGTCCAGAGAATGAAACTTCAACAATCTCCGTCAGCACTCCATAAAAGTCTTCTTCCAACTGACCGGCGGTGCCTTTAACACAAACCCCGTAGTTATGGGTGCGCATCCCTTCACTCCATTGAAGAATATTAAACTTGTAGCCATTTACGTAGTAAATAGGCCATTTTTTAACAGTCTTCACCGGCCCCCAAGAAAGGGCTTGGAGTAAAGAATCTTCAATATGGTTGGTAGGGTCTTGTATCTATGTACAACATAAGAAGTAGGTCATTGTTACCATATTGACGGGAGTTAGAAGCAAATAGGCTTAAAAACACTTGGTATACGGGTCTTACATGTTGCGCGAACCAACCAACGAACTTGGATGACACCTCACTATGAATTTGGTCATCAGTTAAATCATTTTGCTCAAGTTTTAGCATATCTGTGTATAAGCTATTGAAAGAAACAAATAAGTTTAATATAAAAGCTACGTTAAGAATGTATAATATAACTTCTATGACTTACTCAATAAAGGGTTCCACTTCTGGGCAATTGAGAAGAATGTACAAGTGAGCCGCCTTTCGATCTTTCTCATCAATGTAACATTTTGTGAGCCTGCCCCCCGGGTGACCAGGATAGTTGAAAATCGACGTTTGTTCATCAAACCCTGTGCGGCTGGCTACACCAAGATTGCGGGGAATTCTACTCATTCTAGTTTCTATCTCCGTTGGAAAATAGAAAGAAGCAAAGGTTGTCATTTCTTCGACTAAGTATGCCTCACAAATTGAAGCTTCAACGCAGGCTTTGTTCGACACTTTATCTTTTAAAGAGCGTCAGAATCTTCAACATCATTAACAAGGTGGTGTTAAGTTAGAAGATACTATTATAAGCATGATTTGCAAGTAAATTAAAGAGTTCACCAAGCATTCACCTTTCGAATGGATACTTCCAACGATACTGCACTGGGCCACCAACCAAGGCCTCGTACGGTAGATGGATAGGCAAATGCTCCATGGAGTCAAAAAAACTTGGTGGGAAAATCTGCTCCAACTTACAAATCAATACCGGGATAGTTTCTTCCATCTTCACAAGTTTCTCCACACTCAACGAAGTAGCCGTCATCTCCTTAAAGAAGTGACTCAACTCCACTAACGGTTTCCAAATAGGCTTCGGTAAGGCATGAAACGCGTACGGGAGTAGTTGTTGCATAAACACATGGCAATCATGACTTTTCATGCCAAACACCCTGCCCTCCTTCACGTCGACACATCTACTCAAGTTAGAAGCGAATCCGTCAGGCAGGGTCAACCCATTCATCCAAATACACACAGCAATCTGTTGTGGTCTAGTTAAAGCATATTTTGCATGGGGTTTAAACATTCTTCCACGTCCCGCATCCCTCAACTCCAACTCCTTTCTGGAACACCAAATCGGAAGGTCTAGACGACTCTTCTCGTTGTCCTTTGTTCTCCCTTTGATGTCCATAACAGTGTCAAAAATATTCATGAAAACATTACGTTCAGTGTGCATGACATCAATGTTGTGTCTTAACAACAAGTCTTTCCAATATGGCAAATCCCACAACACACTCTGCTTCACCCAGTGGTGTTCCTTACCGTAACCCGCAAACTCCTTAACACTCTTGTCCCAGATGTAAGGATACTCTTCGACCCTCTGCCAAACCCGTGCACCAGATAACCTACGGGGTGGAGGTTCATTAACAACCTTGTTCTTCTTAAAAGCGGTTTTGTTCCTCCTAAACGGGTGATCCAACGGTAGAAACTTTCTATGACAGTCAAAGAAACTTGTCTTGCCACTAACAGGGAGTGATTCCCCCCCGGTATGTTCCATGCATACAGGGCAAGCAAGCTTCCCAGACGTGGACCATCCAGAAAGCATACCATAGGCCGGGAAGTCGTTAATAGTCCACATCAAAACAGCACGCATCATAAAGTTGTTCTTCAAAGACACATCGTATGTCATTACCCCGACATCCCATAACTGTGATAACTCTTCAACCAACGGTTGCAAAAACACGTCTATGTTCGCCTTTGGATTTTTGGGTCCTGGAACCAGTATAGATAGAAACATGACCTCCCTCTTCATACACATATCAGGCGGCAGATTGTATGGGGTCAGGATGACTGGCCAACAAGAGTAAGCCCTTCCGTATTAACCGAAAGGGTTAAACCCATCAGTACATAAGCCAAGTCTTACATTTCGCGGCTCGCCAGAAAAGTCCGGATATAGCTCATCCAAACACTTCCATGCTTTCCCGTCGGAAGGATGGCAAAGAAACCCCTCTTGTGTTCGGTTCAGCGCATGCCAACGCATGTGTTTTGCCGTGGACAATGAGGCATACAGGCGTTGAAGACGCGGTGTTATAGGGAAGTACCACATTTTCTTCCTGGCCGTCCGGGTTACCTTCCCTCTCCTTTTAACGGTCTTGTAGCGTTCCTCATTACAATGTAGACATTTTGTGACACTCTCGTCTGCAAACTCATTTCTGAACAGCATACATCCACCAACACAACACTCTATCTTCACACAACCCAACCCCAAGTTTGCCACTTGTTTCTTAGCACGGTACAGGTTTGCTGGCATTCTGTGATTACTAGGCATGGTGGAACCCATCAGATTGACCATCCTATCAAAACAACCTCCAGAAAGATTATAATCTGCCTTTAGGCTTAAAGCAGCTAGGGAGGCGGACAACTCAGTGTGACTGTTGCACCCGTCCCACAATGGAGTCTGAGCCGCCGCCAACAAATCATAAAATCTCTTCACCTCCGGATTAGGATCCTCCTCTACATTGTCAGAGTCTCCATGACCTGCTTGGTCATTATGTTCCAGCATACGCCCGGTGGAGGGTCCAACATGATCCATCACCATTTGTTCTATGTTGTTGTACGTATCCCTGTTTCCTCCAACCTCGTAGTAAGACTGTTGCACGGGTACGTCTGATGGTCTACGCGGTAACTGCTCACCATGGTTGTACCAGCAGTGGTATGTTTCCATGAACCCTTTCTCAGTTAGGTGGCACATGACATCATCCGCGTATTCAAAACTCATGCATTTGCACCTTGAGCACGGGCAACGAATCTTTTGAGTCACTTCAAATCCAGGCGTGTTTGCCGTAGCGAACGGAATGAACTCCAATAGCCCCATCATAAACTCCTCAGTCACTCGCCGATTGCGATCTAGTCAGTTGTACATCCATCGCCGATTTGTCGGTTCCTCCATTTATCAATATCTAACAAGCACGATTTCTGTTACTTTAAATTATTGTAATTTTATTTGACTGTCGGTTGTAAATCACTCCCTATCTCTTTGATGTTGCAAATTGGTGGGGCCCTATCCCATTCGGGATGAATATGCAACCAACTGTAACCCATCTCTGTTGTATGTGGTCTATCTTGTGTCGTTGATGTTCATTTAAAATTTCGGCAGCATTTCGCATTAGTCCCCGAGTACACAGAGATACGTACGGTATGAAACACCGCACGCAGACATGCACCCTGGGGACAATACGAAACACCATAACCGAAATTTTATATGAACATTCAACGTCTTAAGATAGACTATATACAACATTGATGGGTTACGCCCTACTGGTTACAAATTCATACCAAACTGTCCAACTGGGACAATTCAAGATCCAACACAACACGGTACATTAGCCGGTTGTTTTGAAACTTGAACGGGAATCTAATGGGTACACACACGACTAAACTCTACATTATTAAATTATGAGTTTCATTTTTTAAGTTTCCTAAGAAAGGGAGCCTGTCAAAATTTTGGCAGAGTCTCCCCTGTAAACTGGACATTTCCCAAATTTACGAACAACCTGTTACATACATAAAACTTTCCAGAAATGATAAATATACATACCATACGTATTGTATATGATATTCAGAGTTATGAATACGATCGAGAGACAAGGTTATCAGTACATAAAACCAATGCCTAATGAGCTCTGCTCTCCACTAACAAACAACATTACACATGCATAAAGAATCATGTTATCGGCACACAAAACCAATGCCTAATGAGCTCTGCTCTCCACTAACACACAACATTACACATGCATAAAGAATCATGTTATCAGCACACAACCAATGCCTAATGAGCTCTGCTCTCCACTAACACACAACATTACACATGCATAAAGAATCATGTTATCAGCACACAACCAATGCCTAATGAGCTCTGCTCTCCACTAACACACAACATTACACATGCATAAAGAATCATGTTATCAGCACACAACCAATGCCTAATGAGCTCTGCTCTCCACTAACAAACAACATTACACATGCATAAAACTCATTATAAACACATCAAAACCAGTTCCTAATCTCTCTACTAACAAACAATAATTGACATGCATACATATATCGAGAAAGTCAGCGTTAGGGGATTACCTAGCGAAAAAAGTCGGTGATGAATACGGAGCTGAAGAGAGACGATCAGAGACCACGAGTGATCTGTGTTACTCTGTATGACAAACCAAGAAGTCGTTAGAACGTTACAAGTAGCAAGGAAACTAAACAAAGAGAGACACGCAAAGCAAATAATAGATTACACAGCCATGACTTCTTAGTGATCTAGACACTTGGGATCCACGTGAGAATGAGTCCATGAGAGACGCAACAGAGACTACATTTGCATTATTAAACATTCTAAACGTTTTTTGTTATGTTTTTTATTTTATGTATAAAAATATTAAATAAATACAAAATATTAGTGTTAAAATCACAAGTTTTAAGACTTAGGATAGAAAAGTCATCACAAATACTTTTTTTATTCATCAGCAAATAAAAAATATATTTTTAGGGGTACCCAAACCTATTGACAAAGTATAGAGAACATATAAATAGGGGATCACGAGATATACATGATTATAGTTGATCAAACAATATCTTGGTTCCCTATCCCATTCGTAGAAGGAAAAGAAAAACCCACCCAATCTACATCTAATCCAACTTCCAAGACCATACCCTTATCTTAACTAACTCAAAGAAGGAGTTTAAACAAGTTTGTTCACCTTGAAATATCACTTTGTTTCTTTGCCCCCATATGGTCCATAATACCAAACAGCCATCGTAAATACTTTTGAGTAATAGGAAATTATATACATGAGATGTGAATCCCTTAATAAGTTTAGTTACTAATGTAGCAATGCTATCAAAATATTTTACTTGGAGGATTTTGAGAGCAATCATTCACAGTGTGGCCTAAACCTCCTCAAACCACATTTGAAACTATTGAAAGAAAGAAGACCTCAAATTTGAAGGTGTTAGGAGTCAGTTAGAAATAGTGAAACTAAACATGGGGGATGAAATTGCAGGTTTCCAAATTTTAGAGAAAGGGGGCTGATGTCAACAGCCACGACCACTTGTCTCAATGAAATAGAGTAGACATGTTTTGTACAGTTTTGATATTAGTCTTAGTCATAATAAGGGCTGCGAAGAATTGTTGTCAACTCTTTATTGTGTTTTGGTAATAGTGATGTCTGATGGCTAACATGACCTTGGCACATTTTCTAAAAAAATACAATTGATGAAAATAGACTGTTATGCTGACTGCTGTTGTGTCAGCTGTAGTTAGAACTTACAAGTTAAACTGATTAGTTAGGTCTCTAGCTTGCCTAGAAAGATAATTTCAATTTTCTTCAATGACAGCAACAAATTGAAGCTGTCTTCCAAGGGCACCAGCTTCAAAACTTTGTAGTTAATCCATTTATACAATCTCATTATCTTCTGAACTCTAAAGAGGATTGCAAAGCATATTGTGTCAATCCGGCATACCTGAAGTGGGATCTATAGGATTTGCTCCTGCTTTCTTGGTTTCCAACTTCTCTATTTGACACTTTGCGAGCTGATGTTGTCGGTTGTTGCCAATCATAGCAAGTTAGAGCAAGGATTTAGCTCAAAGTTTCTAGTTCCCTATTTGACACCTAGGCCTTTGCTAAAGCAACTAGGTTTATTGATGATGGTGAGAGAAAGGATTAGGGTTTAGCTCGAAGCTGCATGTGCTTGGAGAAGAGATAAGAAAGTCTCTTAAGTGAAATGGGAGGCCGCCCTCCAAAATAACTAAAAGATGACATTTAGTAGGGGGGAAATGGGCTTTTATATCCATCGACAGGGTGTGAATCTCCATAAGAGGGGCTGTGAATACTGATGCTCCAGTTGCTACACCAAGGCATCTGGTGAGTTGTGACAAGTCTGATAGTAGAAGGGGTTTTGCAATGCACCATCATAGTGGCACTATCAGGCACTATTGCCTACTCTAATTCACATCCATAGAATTGGTATATATGCATATAGTGATATATGAGATTCTGCACCCATTGACTCGTGTAGTTTTAAATATTTTCTTACTATTGTTAATGCCTTTTCAAAATTAACCTGGCTAGTCTATATTCAAGAATAAGTCAGAAGCACTTGCTGCCTTCAAAAAGTTTGAAGCTACAGCTGAAATCCAATCTCAACTGTCAGCTATGCCTTTTTAAATATTTCTATAATCACCCTTAATGAGATTTTGGTCTTAATTCATTGTTCTGTTATGTTGACTGCTGTTTTGAAAAGCCCTGTTTTTTGTATGGTAAATTAGTCATTATCAGATATGCACTAAGTTGGTAATAGGGATGAAAAGTGGTTGTCGATCAAATGGCTAAGAATAAGAACACAATAAGATATGGATTCTAAAGAGACTGAAATTATCTGTTGGCAGGGAATTAGAGTTATTTCTTAATGTTAATTTTTTTTCTTTACAGATTGATCATATTGTTTGTTGATGCTCATTCTCTTAATCTTGTTGGCTTTGTTTCAGTTCTTATGGGCAGAACCTAGACACAAGCACTTTTATTGGAGAAACATCATTTGCTATTGTTATTGCTATTCTGGGTCTTGTATTATTTTCCCATTTGATTGGAAACATGCAGGTATTTGCAGATAATTTTTTTTCAGTGTATGTTTATGTATAAGTAATATTAAACTACAATATAAACAACTTTATTGATGTGTTATAGATTTCTTATATTCAGTCTATTTTAGTTGTCTTATAATTATAGATCCGGTAGAAAGATGTTTCCTAGTATATTTTGTTAAACTAATATTATATATTTCCTCTGATTAATTGGTTTATCTGATGTCATAAATTGTAAAGGGAAATTTCGTTTTGAAGAAAAATAACTACAATTTGATTTGTTGGTATTTTTTCCATCTTGGTATTTTAACTAAGGCTATATATATGCGCTATGTACTCTGTTCTTACAGACAGCCAAAATGGCTGTTAGACTTGCTAAGAATAATTAGCATTATACTTATATAATAGAGTGTTTAGTTTTTTCTTTTAACCGTGATTGGTTTGCGGTGGTTTCTCTGGTGTAGACATATTTGCAATCAATCACCATAAGGCTTGAGGAACCCATTGAAATTACTATTTCTGAAGTGATTTTGACGAATACTAGTTGGAGAAAACCCGTAAGTGAAAAACTGACAAGAAAAAAAGAAGGTACTATTGGTTTTAATGTTCAAATACTTTGTACATAATCATTAATAATCTCTTTATTTTATTTAAGATTTTATCCGTTTATCTTAAAAAAACAGTATCTACTTTACTTTTACATCAAACATAAACCACTGTTTTCCATCTTTATTAATATATTAATTTGAGGTTGGATTAGAAACTATTTTTTTAATTAAGAAACATTATAGAATTGTATATTTTAATTTTAATTTGAATTAATAAGATGTCAAACAGTTAGTAGGCATTGTGTTATCTTCACAAGACTTTCATGCTTGCCATCCACATTATCACTTATCAAAGAAAACCTTACACAAATAGCAAAATAGAAAGAGGGAGCAGAAGAGGGATGTACAGTTTCACAGGTAGGGCACTGTGAAAGAGACAAGCATTACACTACACTGCGCGAAAGAAAACTCACACAAAACTCAAGAAAAATCTAGCCTTCAAATTCACACAATGAAACCAGCAATCATCAGACTAAGTCTTAGTTCTCTCTTGAGATGAGTGTTCACAAACAGATTCCAAATTCTAACAAATCAAGGCACGTTTCATCATCGAACTATCAGAACTATCAGTATTCATATATTTCAAAAATAAATTAGCAACGTAACATTAACATTTCTTCATTTTGTCAGGGAAGCAATTAGTAACAAACTACTAATTAGCAATGAATCAATAAATTAAACTAAAACAATCAAGCTGAACACAAATCAATGAAAATATTCGATGAAACAAATAGCACCAGATCCAAAAACAAAGAAAACAAGAATCACAATAGAAGAGAGAAAGAGAGAACTACCAGTCTCGTAAAACAATGTTATCACCACGCTGTGAGGATGAAGAACTGTGACATCATGGCTTCACTCACTGCACGCACCTTCTACTGCTCTTGCGGCCTTTGTTAACTCACTTACGGTGATGCAAAATGACTACCCATTCAAATCAGCAAAGTGCAAGAAATAAGATTCTTGATTCAGAATAAAAGTGAAACAAAAATGAACTTAAGGCATCATGGATTGTGTAGAGAGAACATGAACAAGTAAAAGGGAAAGGGAACTTACTTGGTTGAACAATTTGAAGGGGGGAGCGTAGCCACCGGTGAACGGAGGAACAGAGGGAATGAGCCGGGGAAGGGAAGGAGGGAGGGAGGGACGGTTTCGGGAAGGAACGGAGGGAAGGGTGCCGACCAACGACGGAGGAGAGGGACGGAACGACGGAGGAGAGGAGAGACAGAGAGAGGGTGACGAATTTGGGGAGGGAAATTTAGGGCATCTGATTTGGGGGGAGGTAGTGGACGAGTATTACTGACATTTAGCGACGGCAACAAGTTCCGTCCCTAAACCCCTCAATATTAGCGACGGCAAAAATGTGCCGTCGCTACCCCTCAATATTAGCGACGGCAAACCGCTCCGTCCCTAAACCTAAACACATTAGCGACGGTACCATCCACACCGTCACTACTTTCCTTTTTAAAAAGCAAAATTATGGAGGGAAGACCTTAAAATATAGCGACGGGACGATCCACCGTCACTAAAATACTAAACTGCGGCGACGGCAGGCTGATACCGTCGCTACCGTCCATTGTAAAAACAAAAAATATGGAGGGAATGCCAAAATCATAGCGACGGTTAGGTAATTCCGTCACTAGAACAAACTATAGCGACGCATACGTTCCGTCGCTACGATTTGGCGCCAATAGAAAACGCTGGCGGGAAAGGGAAACAAGGTGGAGCTACAAAATAGCGACGCTACTAGCGACGATGTTTATAACTTTTAGCGACGGCGTCCTCTATCGGTCGCTACATGAGTCGCTAACATCTTCTTGGTCCCTTTTGTGCACGGCGGTCGCTAATACGGTCGCTAATTAGCGACGGGATACGGTGGTCGCTAATTTGAGGTAGCTGTTTAGGGTTTTTTTAGTTGTGTATTATAATGTTTGATTGACAATGACCTTCTTCAATGCAATATATGTTGATTGTCATTTTCAGTGTGCATAGGCAAGAGTTTGGAAAAAGACAAGATATATACCACTTGAACCCCAAATTTTTTATGGGTTCAATTTTTAATTGTATTTATCCTTAAATTTTGAACCCTAATTTTACCTTTCTTTTTCATTCAGAAGTCTTCAACAATGGAGGTAAACCCTAAAAGCCATTAATAATGGGTGAAGCTAGAGCCTCAACCCTCCTTGCTTTACACAACAAAATGGAGAACCCAAATAACAATAATGATGCATCCCAAGCTTCGACAAGTACTTATGGTAGTCATATGACACTGAATAGAGAACCTAAACGACAACAATGGTGCATCTCAAGCTTTGACAGGTACTGATGATGGTCATAGGACAAGGAAGTATTATGGTTAGGGTAGTTGTTGGTGGACTTTGAAATGTTATGTGTAACATCCCGAATTTTAAAATAGAGAATTAATTACCGGAATAAATATTAGAAATTGGAATAGGGAGTATTTAATGTCCCAAACTATTGAGAATAATTAAATTAAGATTTTGGGAATTTTTGGTAATTTTTGGAGACCGGTTAAACTGAAATTAAGCCCGGTTGAGATATGGGTGTCAGACCAAGTATCTCAGAATGAGATGATTTTGGTCAGGGCTATAGAGAATATTATTGAGAATCCGAATATGTATTCGGAATAATTTTCAGATGATGTATTGAGCCCAAACAGAGAGCCTGTTTACAAGAAAACGATGAAGCTTTAATGAATAGAATTAAAATAAACCCAAAACCCTAATTTTTCCCTTCTACTTCACGATGTCTTCTTCTTTTGTGAAGACACTTCATTCTTCTTCCCCTTATTTTCCTTCTTCTCTTCATATCTCCATCTTCCTCTAAAGGATTCAAGCAAGGTGATAACTCTCCTCCTTTTTCATTTTGTTGGGTGAAGGCTTGGAAGGAGACCATTGAAGCTTGAAGCCTTCTCTTTCTCTTCCTCTCTATTTCGTGTGGCACATTCCCTTCTCCTTGAACCCATTTTGTTTTCAAGTGAGGTAAGAAATACTTACTATTTAATTGGGTCTTTGCCATAGATAGGTGAGAACATGGGTTTAGAGAGCCATGCATATGAAACGGTGTTCACTTAAGGCATTTGATGCATAAACCCTAGAGAGAGTTGTTGTGGATGCATGGATTTACGTGGGATGAGGGGGGATAAGTGCATTTATGTTGGAAGAAGATGGAAAATGATAATTCCCTTGATAATAGTTGTTTGGTTTTGAGAAACCCTAACCTTATGAATTTGGGGGAAATGTATAATGGAGGTTGATGAACATTTAGTGTGGGTAATAAATGTGAGGTATGATGAATAAAGGTCATTAGTGAAGGTAATTTGTTGGTGGAAGTCATTAATGGAGAAACCCATGAAAGGGTTGGTTGTTGAGTACATAATAATAAATGGTGGCACCTAACCCATGGTGGTTATGGTGAATAAAATGAAATAAAAGAGTTTTGAGAGTTATAATAATAAAAACAGCAAGTATTTATTGATATATAAGTATTCAAGTCTTAATGAGTAAGTAGGAAATTGATTGTATAATGTATTGTGATGTAGGAAGTGACCCCATTGACGAAGCGGGACCATCAAACCGCGTTGATCACTACTTCACTTGAGGTAGGAGGGGGTAACTTTTCTAAATGCATGATTTCATCCATTGGTGATGTGAAAATATGTATATATATGATTATTTTGATGATTGTTGAATGGATGATGTGAAAATGTTATGATTTGAATGCATTTAGAATGATGATTGTTGTGTGGCATTGTGTTTGGGATAAACTTAATGATGTGGTAATATTATGTTAATGAAGTATGATGATGGTTTGTAACCATATGTGGATTGAGATTGTGATGTGAATATCCCAGATATGTGTGTATGAGTTATGGAATGTGTATGCCACTAACTATGGATGTGAATGAGTTCAAAGAAAATTGGGATTGGTTAAGAATGATGAGAATATTGAAATCCACCAAGTGGTGGTGGTAAATGATTAAATGTGGAGTGGCATCTAGGATGCATATGTGAGGATGCATTTGATTTGCATTTGCATTGCATCCATGGTATATCATAGCTGTCTATGTGGAATTTTAGGGGGATTCCACTAGGCGGGCCCAGTGGGAGGGCGGCTCAGTGCACGAGCGAATTGTGATTTTCCCCTGTGACTCGGTGTATGAGTCACGAAGCTGTCCATAGTTTGGTGACGAGGCACCCTATGTGGCGGGCCCAGTGGGCGGGCGGCTCTATGGTGAGCGAGTTTACCTCGGTGTCCGACGGGACACGGCTCTCTCGATGTGTGTTCGGGAGGGGCCCGTAGCACTTGTGGTAGTTGAGGCCACGATGTTGATCCGCAAGTCACAGGGTGACTAGTGCTACAGATGGGCGATAGCGGTTTGGTACCAGTAAAATAATGATGATGTAAGCATGCTTAAAAATTGAGATATATGTGTACACAATTTTTTTTCTACTGCAGTAGAGGCATAGTAGCACACCTATGCTTGTCCCACAATTGATTTAATGATATATTTTCCCACAGCCGGATCCGCATTGTTTGATAAGAAATTCTTGTGCATATGCATTAGCTTTAAGAGCATTTGCATATAGCTGGAGATATGCCTAGGTGAAAGCCCTTGGTGGCAACGGATGATTGAAAATTGAAAAAGGGGAAAGAGTTGAATACTAACCCGATGTGTGTGTTTGGCAAATCAAAATGATTGATATCGTGAATGTATACTTGAAATTGTAAGATATATTGTGTATAATGTATGATGTGGTGTAATGATTGATAATTGTGCAAGTATACATGTATTTCATCATAATGTATGACTTTAATTCATTTGGATTATGTTACTCACCTCCCCGTTGCCATTTTTTTTTAAGGTTGATGTAGGTGTGGCTTAAATCCTACAGCTTTTGGAGGCTTGAGTTTGGAAGGAGGTAAATATGGATAGGAATATGTAAGCCTTGGCCGGCATGAAAACTGTTTTGTAGAGTATATGGTGTTTATATACTCGTTTTTGTAATGGTTGATAATTTTGGAGGTCATGGGAGAAAATTGGACATGTGTGTGTAAGGCCAATTTTCATTCATGACCTAAATGATGTAAAGGACAAAGTCATGAGGCTTGATGATGTTGAATTTGATGTATGGATGATGAAAATTTATGAGTTATAGCTCCTTTGTGATATGTGCTTTGAGAGGCCAATTTTTGGGTGATGAACTCAATATTGGTTGATATTGATATGGATATGTTGATTCAGCTTACCATATTGAGGAATGAATATTAATTATGAAATTTCTTGGCCAATTGATGACAATAGTGTGCATGTTGTTTGATTGATTGATTAATTTGTAGAGCTCTCATATGGAGTTCATGCATAATTGAGCAACCAATAGGGTCAAGATGAGTTTTATGAGTTTTGGATAGTGTGTGGTGGTTCCAATAGCTTAAATACATGAATTGTGACTTATAGGAACTGGAGCGGGTCAATTCCATTGAGAATAGACCCCTATGTTACTCAAAAAGGCTCAGGAATGGACAAAATGCATTTATTTACATAACTTTCTCATTTTTGAGAATTTTTGGGTGAGACCGGTGGCCACACGTCACAATTGGTGTATTTTAGTTGGTGTCAAAATTTGGTAGCGTTTGGAGTTGATATGAAAAAGTTAAGGGGGTTAGAAGTCCAAAAATAAGGCTTTTTCTGCATAAAACAGCAACTGTGCTGTCTCGAATCGATTCGAGGATCTCTGAATCGATTCGAGCGCTGCTGTTTTCACTGTTTTTGGTTCCAGGAAGGCCTGAATCGATTCATACGATCTTGAATCGATTCTAGGACCTCTGTTTGTATAAATTTGAGTTCCAGAAGCATCTGAATCGATTCATACAAGCTTGAATCGATTCAAGGGGTCCTGTTTTCACTGTTTTGCACTCCAGAATCATTCGAATCGATTCATGGGGTGTTTGAATCGATTCATGGCCCTGTTTTCACACCTTTTCCTCTGTTTTGGGGTATCATTGGTATTGTTTGACTATAATATGATGGTACCATGACCTACACGCATAATTAATACATTCTATCAAATTAATAGACCATCCTTCGACTTCCTACTACTCCCTTTCATTTTCTTAATGTAATTGTACACTTCCGCTACTTCTTGTTGATGATCATGAGATTGATCATCCAAGATTCACTCTTTGACTTAATTGTTCACCTTCTCATATCTTCATATATGAGATAGGTTATTAAAATAGGTCCAGGGGTTTGGTGAAAAATACTTCACCACTTTAATTATTTGATTTATTAATATTTTCAAAGACGCAAAAAAATTTTCCCCTATTTTAATTGGGGGTTCGGGGCGTCTCATTATGGGATTACTTGTTTTGGATATGGGGTTGTATTTCAATGTATTTATTTTCTTTTCTTTTAAATGCAACTTATTATTTTTAGGGAAGTTGCAATTTTATGGTCCTCTTATTATGTTGTTTGGAACTTTAAGTTATTAAGAATAAATCTTTATTTTAAAATAAAATGGTTATGTGGATTTCAAAGTAACTTTTAATTAGGGGTGATTCATGTGAGATATATCTTTTTTTTTCCCAAGCTCTTGCCAATGTATACCAAAATGACACAATCAACATGTATTGCATTGAGGGACATCATTGTCAACCAAATATAACAATGGTCCTTGTTCTCATTTCTTTGCAATGGTTGCACAGACATGAGCACATGGCATAAAAATTACTTGTTAGTTAAATAGCAGTAATTAGTCCCTAACAAATTTAAAATTTTTAGAATAGGTCCTTATACCTGTTAGTTGGCAAAATGGTCATGTTTTGATGTCCATGTGGCAGTCCATATAACATCATGTGTGTCAAACCATGTAGGCAAAACTTAACAGAAGTTTGAAAAAATTAACAACAAAGACCTATTCACAATAACAAAAGTGAAAGGTGGGGACTACACTCGAATTTTTAATATTTAAAAGATCTATTAACTGATCATGTAAAAATGAGAGACAAAGTAATATGTTTACTCATTAAAAAAACCAACTTAAAGCTAAAACAAAATATAAAAACTATAATTTTTTAAAAAACATTCTTTATATGGTTTGTATTGCATGTTAATTTTAAATTAAGGATTAAACTAACTTCAAATTGAATCAGAACATACGAGATTAAATTGAGTTTACAAAAGAAAAGATTAAATTGAAAAAAATAATGGAGTAGATTAACATTTTCAATAATAATAAGATATCAAACATATATTTTTAACTATCATTTTTTTATTTTTTCCTATATTTGTCTCTATCCATCAAACCATGTCTATTCCATGGTTTTCCCTCTATTTTATTTTTTATATTTTATTCCTTTTTCCTATTTCATTCATCATTCAACAATTTCATGGTTAAAAAAGAAAGAAATAGCAGTATTTTTTTTTCAAATAAAAGTAACTTTATTTCATCCAAAACTATACAAACACTTTGTGTTGTTTGGCAATGACCCCATCATTTTGAAGAAAAAGGCTCTAAAACAAAAGAACGACAACCCAATAAGGAAATTCTTCACGATTACGTTCCCGGAAAAATAAATGAATAATCCCATTTATCTTACGTGGATAAAGATTTACATCACGAATCAAATTTTAAAAGTTGTTATTTATATTAAAAAATAAATTTTTTGTTAAATAAGAGTCTAGAGATTCTAAATAATATTTATCATGATATTTAATAGATGTAAGAATAGGTTAGACTATCCATTAAATACCTAAAATCTAGTTTATTTAAGATTTAATTTGACTTAGTTTATTTAATAATGAGATTAATAATAAGATTAAGGTAAAAAATTTAAAAAATATATATCTATTTAATTAAAAAGATTCAAAACATAAAATATTTTCAATATGTTGGATGAGATTTTTTTAAACTCCTATACAAATTTATAAAATAATTCATGATATATTACAATTTATAAATATATTTTCTATACAAAGTAAATTTTGTAAAATCAAAATATGCTAAATTAATTTTAATATATAAATTGATAATTATATATATATATATATATATATATATATTAGATTGTTAGGCTCATTAATATTTTTAACACATGTTTATTTGTGTTTTTATTTGTTTCAATATAAATCAAGTTTTCATACAGACTATAAAAATAATTTAAATTTCTAAATAAAATAATCAGACCTAAAATACATTGTGTGTCAAATAACAAAACAGAGGTTTTACAATTAAGTATTACGTCAAGCTCTCATCTAGTAAAGCTTAGTTCAACTCAGTATATTTCCACTCATAATGCTTAATTTCCTCGATTAAATTACAATAAAGAATAGAATGAAGAAAAGGGTAAAAAATAAAAGAGATTGATTGACTATTTTATCTGTAACATTATAACCTATTAATATTATTAATATATTACTAATGATTTGATAATAATAATTAAGTTTGTAGTTATATATATATATATATATATATATATATATATATATATATATATATGTTAAAGGTTTTGAGATTTCAAGGTGTTATAAATATTGTAATTTAAATTACAAAACTCTTGTATTTAGTTTTTTTTTTATGTTATGCAGCGGACTTTAAAATGGTAAGAAACAACTCTATTGAAGCTATCGAAGTCACTGAGCTGATTAGCTACATGTCGAGCCATGCCAGATATAGCTTATCAAAAGAGTATATATTTTATTTTTGTTTTTTGGTTTATGTGATCACTATAAAGAAATCTTATTTTTCCGGAAAAAAATTATCACAATTATAATTAAGTTTTATGTTATTATAATATTAATAATAATAAATTCAAGGTTTGTAACCGTAATACAATAATAATTTGATAATAACTTGAGATCAGTGATGATGAGCAATGAATCTTTTGTCAGAAGAAGTAAACTGTGTTGTTGCGTGTGTTTTTTCTTCCCTAAGGTCCTAATCCTTTCATTCGGAATTTAGGATAGGCTTTGTGTTCACAAAAGACAAAGCATTAATTATTGAAGATCAATTCGCATGAGATGTTATGATAGAAACAGGCGCATTGCCATAATCTTTTGTTACAAAAACCAAAGTCGATTAAAGCTATAAACTCAAAAAAAAAACAAAAAATAAAGTGAAATTAAGCATACACTTATATCATTTTTATAAATAAAAAAAGGAAGAAAAAGAAAACAGATTGACCTTGAAAACTTATACCTATGATGTGAAACTTCATGTTACTGCACTTGCTCAATAATTCGTTGGGAGTGATAGAGTTAAGTGTTAAGAGTTAAGTTTGTACGTAATTAATGTGACAAAAAAAAATCAGATATAAATGAACATCATACAGAGAAGAGTAGTGTTAATTTTTTTTATCCTGAACCCACAACCTTACTTAATAAAAATAACTCTTTTAATAAACTGAGAGGAGTCAAAATGCAAATAGGCACTTCATAAATCATAGTAAAACTAACACACTAGCTAGCTAGCTTGCTTGCAAGCTACCGGAGGGAAACAATTTACATATCAGATAATAGATCATATACTATACACATACATAATTCACATTATCAACAAAATGCAAGTTAAGTTTCTTGAGGTTCACATGTACAGATTAATCCATTCCATCCCATTGATGTAATAGGTCTCTGGAATGTAAAACACATCACTATCATCATATTCTTCCATTCTAAACTCTCCAAGAAATTGTGGGTTCACATCTTCCAATATTGGCTGTGACTGTGAGGAACTGGAGCTATCAGCCCGCTCTAGTAACCGTTGAATCTCCTTCTTTGCCTCCAAAAGCTGCTCCTCCAGCTTCAACACCTACAAACACCAGAGATATAGATAAAGATAAACATCTAGTTTTTTTATTTTTTTTTATGTTCAGTTGTTATAACATCGAGTGGGACCCATATCAAGAGAAAAGAATAAAACATCACATTACAACTCAAAACCTCTAAATGTTAAATGCAAGAATTTATCTTTTTATAAACTTTTTATCTTGTTTCCAGTCCTTCTTAATTTCCAACAAATATGTAAGGTACATTGTATTTGAACAAATTCACGTGGCTTCTTATAAGTGGGCTTCAACGCTCAAATGTGAACCAACAAAAACAAAACATTGTACGGACTTTACTCTCCAATGCCGAAAGACACTGGCTTTTCTTGTACGGTATGATAGCTTTTTGCGGCTTGATGTTAATCGTCATTTGTCAATTTCTCGTTCTAAACACCTTTCCATCCAACTTAGAATAATGTTTTTTTCCCACAATTTTTAGATCATATATATTTGTTATCTTGATAAGTGTAAGGGATGTTTGGTTTACAGTTGGAGAAACGAGGTTGGGTTGAAGTGAAAAATTTAAAAGTTTATATTGATTATTCATGTCATTACAGTCAAAACTCCATTTGACCGTATGATGAAATTTTTGCTTCTCCCAAACCCCATTTACTTCAGGTCAACGGAGAATACTGGGTGAACCAAACAAGCTGATACTTGTAGATAATTTCTTAAAATATATATGAGGAGTTAATTAACCACTTATATAATAAGTTATTTTTGTATAAAAATATTTTTTTTGTTAAAAATAACTTAAATATTTTGGTAAACTACACCAAAACATTTATTAAAATTATACAAAATTTATAAGTTATTTTTTATAAACTTGAATTTAACCAACTTTTAAAGATTTTTTTACATTATCACCCCATCATTAATTGTCAAGTATGTAAAAAATTGTTAAACTTTAGATGATTTTAGTTAATAGTGTAAGAAAACTTGATACTCACTTTCTAGCAAAATTAAGCTATTAAACGTATATAATAATGTAAAATATCTAACTAATCACATGACCAACAACTTAGCAAACTATTTTCCATGTTATTTTCCAAATTCTTTGTTCTTGAGTTTGTAATTGCGTCATTTAACGTTGTCGGGATTAAACTAATAAGGGGGAATTGCTTATTCTAAACAAAAATACTAAAACTCATAAAGCAACGAGTTTTAGAGCTAAAGTAATAATTAACTGACTTTAAAGTGTATATAAAAGGCCCAAGAAGAAGCATGCCTAAAATTGATGCGCAGTCTCCAGTTTAATTAGGACTAGTTCCCAAAAAACAAGACCATAAACTCAAAATCAAATTGTCAAATTGTTGTGAAAGAGTGGAGTGATAACTGATTTGCGAAGGCATTCCACTCTACATTACTAATAATGGTTAATTTTGGCTTATTCAAACAAAAGTGTGTTGTAAAAAGGAATATGCAAAAGAAATTAATAATTTGGTGTACCTACCTGAGCCTCAAGGTGGCATTTTTGGAGCATGGTGGTTTCATGAACATTCTTAAGATTGGAATACTCTTCCTCCAATTTTTTGGTCTTCCAACGAGATCTTTTATTTTGAAACCACACTGCAACTTGTCGAGGGTCCAAACCAAGCTCCAAGGCGAGCCGGTCCTTTCTTTCAGACTCAAGTTTAGGTTCATTGCCAAAATTTTGCTCAAGAAGTTTAACTTGTTCTTCACTCAGCTTTCTCTTCTTAATGGTGCCAACGGTGTGCTTTCTATTTCGCCTCCGTCTTGGCTTGTTTTCCCCTACGAATAGATATGAAAAAATTAATAAAATCAATGAATTTTCAAATATCGAAGATAAACAAATGAAATGATGGTGACCTTGTTGGTGATGAGGTGTTGCTTGAGTGAAGGCGTCAGGGTAGAGCTGAGGAAAGAGCGCCATATGATGGTTCATGGGTTGTATTATTCTCTCTCAAGAAATGAGTCAATGTTCTACTTAAATGGGTGAAATGTCTTTGAGAGACAACACACAAGACTCATATATTTATAAGGAAAATGATGGGAGTGTTCGCCTACTTTGTGTTCAAGTTCAAGTCCACTTCTTCCAAAGTGCCCCCTGAGTTGAGATAATTTTTAAAGTGCCACTGTTTACGTTATGTTGGCCAACTCATATATACTTAATTAGATTCCTGTTAATTGGTGTCCTTAAGTGTACTACAGGTATAAAAGAAGTAATTTGTATTCTACAATTCATATATATGGTTACTTATCCATCAAATAGATTCATCAAGCTAACACTTTTTTTTATTTATCTTGTTTGTGATCTCTAAGAATGTAATATAGCTTTAATAATGTAATAACATTAAATCTTAATAGGAAGAACTTTGCTACTTATAGTTTCCCATCAGATATAAGTTCAAATAGAATATATCAAAGTAAAAAGGTATACAAGGTTACTTCATCATGATTAAATATTGTTTTAACTTATATCATAACTATATAAAAAATAATATTACTTTTCAAAAAATTAATATAACTCACATACCTAACTCAATCAATTGAAATAACATCCCTTGTACACATCATTTTTATGAAAATATAAAACTAAATCATATAATTATTAGTAATTTTAAAAATTAATACGTAATAATTTAGTAAAAGTTTATACACTTCATAGATGTATACATTGGTGATCCGGTCGACATACCAATTAGGTATATGTCGACCTACTCATGTCTCACAACATATAAGCCTTTTTTATCTAGATATGTTAGTCGAACATATGTCGGTCCAGATTCGAACCTATGTCAGGAGACCTCCCCAGAAGGATACACTCTTAGACAATGTCTTTTAGACCAATGTCAAAACCTATGTTAGGACACCTCTCAGAAGGGATGAACCCTCGGATGATGTCTTATAGACTTATGTCAGGACCTATGTCAAAACACCTCCTAGGATGCACCCTTGAACAATGTCTCTTGAACCTATGTCAAAACACCTCTCGAGAGGGATGCATGCTTGGACGATATCTCCTGGACCTAGGTCAGGACACCTTTAAGGAGTGATGCACCCTTGGATGATACATCGATCATTTAGGTCACATCACCGATGATCTCTAAAAAGGCATCTAACACCCCTATAATTACTTTTGTACATCTTTCTCCTTATAAATATCCAGCTCAAAGGTAAACTAAAGCTCTCTCAACTATTTTTTACTCTCATATCGGTCAACTTAGTCCAAGATTTACTGACTTAAGCATCAAAGGTTCCTTAAGGGATACACTCATTTTCGGTCCCTTTTAGGCATTTTTATAGGCACCTTAGTTGGAGCTTGTGTGAACCACAAAGAGCATACTGACCTAGTATCATTGCACTCCCTCAGACACCCCAAACATCTGACTCTGGTTTCATTATGGATCATTTGACACACCTGGTGAGACCCGGTAAAGCAATTCCTATATGACATCATGCACACCAGCAAGCAAGTAACACATCTGAAACCTCATGCAGCACCTCAGTTTTAGTTTAATAGCAAGCTGATTTTGACTTGGAAAATCTCAATTCAAGGTCTAGGATCGACAATATAATTTTTCACACCTCGATTTTGGTTTAATAGCATATCAGCTTTAACTTGGGGGATCTGAGTCTGATGTCCAAGATCCATGATCTATTTTTATAACACCTTGGTTTGGTTTAAGAGCATCTCAGTTCTGACTTAGAGGATCTAAATTCGATGTCCATGATTCACAATTTATCTTTTCTAAGACATTGGTCGAGTCATCTCAATTTTTGAATTGGAATATCTTACTTCATTGTCCAGGATTATTGATCTACCACTTCTAACACCTTAGTTTTAATTTAAGAGCATCTTAATTTTGACTTGGAAGATCTTAGTTTGAGGTCCAAGATCCTCAATCTATCTTTTCTAAGACATCAGTTTGGTCATCTCGAGTTTGACTTGGAAGATCTTACTTTGTTGTCCATGATTATTGATCTATCATTTCTAACACCTCAGTTTTGGCTTAATGGCATGTCAGTTTTGACTTGGAAGATCTCAATTCAAGGCCCATGATCTAATTTTTTGCACCTCAATTTTGGTTTAATAGCATGTTGATTTTGAATTGGAGGATCTCTATTCAATTTCCAGGATCCAAGATCTACCATTTCTAACACCTCGGTTTAGTTTAAGAGCATGTCAATTTTGACTTGGAGGTTAGATCAATCATTCTTTATACCTTGGTTAAGTTTGGTCTCTTACAACGTTGCTTAACCAAAAGTTAAGCTTGTCCCTAAGCAGTTACGATTCATTTTCACCTTCTGATTAACCTTGGTATTCACAATGTCGATTAACCACAAGTTAAGCTTGTCCCTCAGTAAGTTTGACATTGGGAAGGATGTACCTTTGGATGATGTCTCCTGGACCTATGTTAAAACCTAAGTCAGGACACTTCTCAGGAGGGATGCACCCCTAGACGATGTCTCCCGACCCTATGTTAAAACTTATGTCAGGACACCTCCCAAGAGGAATGCACCCTTAGACGATGTCTTCTGTACCTATATCAGAACCTAGTCAAAACACCTCCTGGGAAGGATATGCCCTTGGATGATATACCAGTCATTTAGGTCACATCATCAACAATCTCTGAAAAGGCATCTAACATACCCATTATGGCGTCCATACATCTCTCCCCCTATAAATACGCACCTCGAAGATAACTAAGGCTCTCTCAACTACTCTTTACTCTTATATCAAGCAACTTACTCTGATATCTACTTACTTAAGCATTGGAGATGTCTTAAAGAACATACCCACCTTCGGTCCCTTCTAGGCATTCTTACAAGTACCCCGATTGGAGCTAATATTGGCCATAAAGAACATATCGATCTAGTATCATTGCATTCCTTTAAACACCCTAGACATCTGGCTCCAGTTTCAATAGGATCAATCAGTAATTACTACTACTAATTAGTTAACTAAGTGATAGCTATTGTGTGGGCATGCAGTTGTACACTGTATAGTATGTGCCGTACCTTGTAAAGATCATGGATTATATCTTGCACCAGTGAAAAATAAGGATATAAACTCAGTTAAATTAGGCTTTTAAACTTGGTTCTGTAACTGATTTTGTTCCCTCCATGGTAATAGATATGGACTTTTAAACTCAGTTTCCAACTGAGTTTGTAGGTATTCTTTAACCTCGATCTTAAACCGAGTTTAAAAGTACTGACATTTAAACTCGGCTATGGTTTAAAAGTTTGCATATCTAACTCCGTTATTGTCATAACCGAGTTTAAATGTCATTGTTTTTTAAATGTAGATTCTATTTTATTGATTTCTCAAACCTGTAATTTTACATAACCAAACACAGTATATCCCAGATAGTTCATTTCATGTGCAGTATTCACTAATTAATGAAAGCAAATGAAATAATATTAATATGCTATAAACAACATAATGAAGAAGATGATCTATACAATGAATATAATGTACATGAATAAAATAAAATAAAATCATAAACCCTAGGTACAATCCTATACTAGGTACAATGAATGCAAAAAATAAAATCCTACACTAGGTACAATGAATGATATGAAATAATAAATGTTTATCGGAGTTCATCCCTCACTTCATGAAAATATGTGGCCCATTGCTTTCTAACATCATCTACGTCTGTCAGAGGGAAGTATTACCAATCTCAAAAGTGCTGCAAACAAGACAAAAACAATTAGCTATTAAAGACTAAAAACTTAATTATTATGTGAATACAAACTTATAGAATGTAGGCAAGTGAACACTTATAGTTGTCCATCCATCTACTATATGGTTTTGGACAATGGTAAGCATGGTCTTTGAGACATCCTAAATTTTAGAAAATAAATTATTATGTGTTAATAATTAATTATCTGATGTCCCAAACGTGTAGGAGAGTTAATTAAGTATTAATGGTGAATTACCAATGAATTAAAATTTACTAAAACTGGATAATTTAACCAAAGGTGTAGGATCCATTAAATCTTTTTGGACATTTGATGGACATAGAATAATGAGGAAATTATTATGGTTATGGTGATACGTTTAAACTAATTTTTATTATCGAGGAAGTAATTTTATGGACAGAGTGTATGTTATCAGTAGGTGAAATTACAAACGAAATGGGATTAAAGAAAAATGTAAATTTTGTTTTTCCCTCCTCTCATTGTCATGTATTTTTCTCTTTTTCACTTTTCTCTCTTTTAACCAATGGTTAAAGGGGTTTCCTGGACCAATGGGCAATAGAAAAATGTGATATTTTAACCATTAGATAATACCAAATTTTGTCTCTCTTATCTCATTTCTCTCTCAACTTTCGATGGCTCCCTTTTCTCACTCACCAATCTCTTTCATTTTGCTTCTTCTTTCTTTCTCCCGTGGCTTTCCTAAAACTGTCCTTACCCTCCCTTCTTGTGCATATTTTCCACACAAAACTCTTGTAATTTCTCATGATTTATGAAGCTTTTATGCAATATTGAAGCATATCTACACTCATTTCCCTTCTTTCTTTGCCATTTTCTTCTCTTGAAGCTTTGGATTTAAGGTAAGAACCCATGACCAAATATTGTCTCCATTTATTATTTTGATGGTATTAAAGTATGAAAGTGGTGGTTTGAATATTGTTAAATTAAAATATGCATGTGGAAGTATTGAACCCTAAGCTAGGTGACATGAAAACTTGATTTTTGGTGCTTGGATGGTGGAACACAAAATTATTGGCATGGTGATACTTGAATTGTTACAAGAAAGTTATTGGAATTGTTGTTTGGGTGTTTTAGTGAAAGCCCTAAAACTTGGAATTTAGGGCTTTTGATAAAATTGGTGAAATTAAGTTTTATTGCTATGAGAAAGATTTAGATATTGGAAATGAATTTTTGGAATGACTAATAATAATTATTGGTGTTTGAAACTTAAAAAATCAAGGAAAGATGTTGGTGTCCTAAGTTATTAAAAATGGTAGAAGTTGTATTTTGGTGGTGTTGGCATAAATAAATTGGAATAATGTATTTTAGGACTTTGTGGAACCATATTGGATATTGGGTGAAAGATTGATGAAGTTATGGAGGTGGTACCTTAAAGCTTAAAGTGTTTACAACTCATTAGACTATAGAAAATCTTGATTTAAGGCAAGGAATTCCAAAAACCTAATGAAATAAGAAATTGGTGTCTATAACATGTTCAAAACATGTTAGGAATCATAAATTTGTTTATTGTATGTTTATCATTGAGCATGATGCCTTGGTAGGTAAACTGATTATATGTATGTATATTAATTATAGGACAAAATTTGATTGACGAGGCAAGGTCGTCAAATCGTCTGGACTTCTTCTCTTGAGGTAGGAGATGAGTTTATATTCTAAATGTATGAATTGAATAATTTAATTATTGTTGTTTGTGATGGTGACTCATCTTTGCCTTACTATGATTATTTTAAATTGTTGTGACGAATGATATTTATATGGTCTTGCTTGGCAAATATGTGAATTCATTTAAAATTTACATGTGGTGTGTCTTTGGTGGTGATTGATATTGACTTGAAAACTTGGCAAATGTGTGCCTATGCTATAATGTGAAAAATATGTATGTTTCACCACTAGTGTTGGATTATGATGATTGATAGTGAGATTGAATCATGTATTAGTGTATGACACACTCATGAGTGATGATATAATTGTTGAGACAATGATTTAATGCCATTGTGATTAATGCCAAATATTGAGTTGGTAATGATGATGAAAATTTAAGATGATTAAAGGAATTATGAATGCCACACTTAAATATGAAACAATGGCAAGACTAATTGAATTTGAAACAGACTAAGAAAAGGGTAATGATGTTGATGAGAATGATGATGGTTGATTGATGAATGACATGGTAGAATGAATAATGTATGATTTCATATGATTTACATCTGCATTGCATCTATGGCATATTTACATAGTTGTCAGTATGAATGTTAAGGGTTCCTCTGGTTGGCCTAGTGGGAGGGTGGCTTAGTGCACGAGCATAGTTGTTTCCCTAGTGATTCCATGGTTGAATCACAAACCTGCCTGTGCTTAATCACGGGGGATTGCATATGGTTGACCCGATGGGAGTTGGCTCTTTGAGGAGCAGGTTTCACTGGTGGTTCTATTGAATCACAGCCACCATGGTAAGGAATCATGGTTGGCCCGCAACACCATTTTACAATATTTATGTTGTTGTTATTGTTGTTGTTGTTGTTGTTGTTGTTGTTTTTGTCATTTTCGTTGTCATTGTCATTGTGATACAACCGATGTTGCATTATGGGGGATGTTGTTTGGTACCAATAAAATGTTGATTGATGATATATATGTGTACACATTGTTATTGATACTATAGTAAAAACCCACATTGATGATTTATTTCTCATAGTCAGATCCGTAATTGTTGAGTATGATTATTTATGCATATGCATTAGCCTAAGAGCATTTGCATATAGCCTGGTGATATGCCAAATGAGATTAAGATATTGAGGTGATGAATGGTGATGGTAGAATTGGGAGATTAGGACCCAAAACCGACAAGTAAAATACTTATAATAAAATATATGTTAATTTGAGACGATGTTTGTGATGGTCCAATATGATGAAGAGCAATGTTATATGAATGTCTATGTGCTTGTTATGAATTTTAAATGATGAGCAATTTATATGCCTATGATGACATAATGAAGATGACCTGATAATAATTAATGATTGTGTTGTAAAGCACACATGATGTTTATATGCATTTACACATGATCACAATGTATTTTATTTCGTCATTTCAAATGTAATACTCACTCACCCATGTTGTCTCTTTTTAGTATTGTGATTGCAGGATCTCCATGGGGTGAGATGCATTTTATTTTGGAAAACCTATGTTTTGGTGGGGAAGGTAAAATAGTCATAACAAAATGCCTTGGTCGACAATCATTTAAAATTTAGATCATATATGTATTTTGGTGCAATGGTGTTGGTACTGATGTGGTGATAATGACCTATATTTTTATGTTCTTGAACCTTTATTCTTTTGGCTCTACTTGTGTATACATTGATAAATTCTTTTGTAAATGAACATGTTGATATTTAACAATGTGATTGTAGTCTATTATTGATGCATGATTGAGACATGATTTTGATGATTAATTTGATGAATGATTTGAGGTATCATGGCCTTGATGAATTTATAATCTTCTTCCATGGTTTTGTGTCTTATTTTGAAGGGATTTTATGTGCTAAGTTGATCCCAAGAAGTGCAAGAGGTAAGGTTCCTAAAAGCATGTAAAAATGGTGTAATTTTATGGTTCTGACAAAGAGAACCATGACCCTAGTAAGAACCACGACCAAACCATGGAACTCTCTGTTCCTGATGGCAAATTTTAGCTTCTATTTCCTCCTGGCAGTAGTGGGAACCACGGCCCTGGAGAGAGCCATGGCCAAGTCATGGATCACACTGGTAAAAGCCCAATTTTATTTTTTTATATTTTCATGCTTTTGCTTGGTTCTTTGCATCCTTTTAGGTACCGTATTTTAATCCATTTGCTTTACAGCTTAAATACATAACCTAATGAGTACATTTCCATTAAACGTTGGTATTTATCTTGCATTTTCTTTGAATCTCTTCTCATATCTTCATATGTAGGAAGAGATGGATGTCTAGTATACACTTATCTCTTTTTTGCTATTTTAAATATCGTAATGTATACATTGTGGGCTTTTGCTTTTCGATCCATTTCTCATTATTTCTTTTAAAGCGTGGCCTCTAGTTTTTCATGGTTCGAGTCTTGATGTAAGTAGTTTGTTATGGAGTTTTAAACTGCAAAAAATTTATTCATATTTTTATTGTTTATTTGTGTTTACATCAGGATTTGGATTTGGGGAATTGGGGTGCCACATCGGTCTTCATCACATAATACCCGCACTTATAGCTACCTTGCTACCTATGAGACTACAAGGTACATCAAATAAACAATTCAATAATGTTATTTCAAATTATCAGAAGTTAATGAATAACACTGCTTCTTATTTGAAGTACTTACTTTTGAATTGACCCATTACACTTTTTTCCTGTTGATGTTTCCCTATAGTCAAGTATATCCAGCTACAACGCTATGTAAGAATAAAACACATGATGAGTGAGAATCGTAGAATAATAGAACAATGTAATTGAATATGTAAAATTATTTAATTTTTTAAATGAACTTACGTCTCTGCTATTTGTTTGAAGTCCACAGAAGCAGTCTCATGCAATGAATCAAAGCATGCAGCAATGGAATCCTTAGGATAAATAACCACCATCTACCAATGAAAACGACAATGAAACCTAATAAGCGACAATGCAAGATGATTAAATTAATACATAATAATTATACAAGAGACTCTTACTTTTTGTGATATGGGGTTAGGTAGAAACTCTTCCTTCACTCATGCATACAATTTTGGATGTATGTTTGAGTCTCTTCTTTGTTGTTCCCACTCTTTTGTATGGACGAGGACTCTAAGAACCCATATGTTCCCTAAAAACCCTTATCCATAAAAAATTTATGTAGAAACCTAAGAAAATTTACACATGGTTAGTAACAAATAACATGTGAACTAAAAAAATTAAATATATAACTATATACTTACAGCTCCCAAAATTGAATGACACGTATGCTCAACATCATCTGCCCAATCATGATCTCGCACAAGTCACTCCGCGTAATGTAAAGCGGTAGTGGATTTGTGCAGCTGAATACATCTGCCTGCCATGGGACCCGGACGGAGTCCTCGCCCAGCTCAGCCTCGATATTCTATCAGATCTATCGTGGCCTTCCCCTTCTTAGATGTTAGACCAACATCCTGCTGAATAGTTAAAACATTAAAACAAATGTGCTATGATACAAACTGTTAACATATAATTTATTTGAAGTTTGTTTCGAGAACATACCTGGGTAGCAGCAACATCAAAAGTCTATTAGGCCACATGAGGAAGTGTCCTAGTGTCTGACTGATGAGTTGCACCTTCGTAGTTGGTACTAGGACGACGACATCCACCAGTATGATCTCCACAACAAAGACCCTTGACATATCATCAGACAATGGCTGATGATGAACCAAAGGGCCTAAATCATGTGCCATACCAATGCCCAAAGCCTTATTTGACTCATCAATGAACAAGTCACACTGATGAGTGGCCTCAACGTCAACCCCGCCATCGTCACTGTTAAGTGCAACACAAGACCCCTTTGTTGTGACTAGCCCAACCTGCATTTTTACACAATAAACAATTCATAAACAGTGCAGTCGAGGCAATAATTATTCGGCAATTAATGGAACCAAATTACATATAATGACATAAATTTATGTAATAATGTATTTATGTACAATCCCACAACTAATCCAACATGTAGGTCCACTGCCGATGCAGTAGGCTCCCACTGCTGGCTGATGAAAATTCTCCGCATACTTTGCCTCCACTAGAGCTACCTTCGACTTTACCCTCGACTCCACCAAGTCTTTCATTGATGGCGTCAAATATGTAGGAAAACCGTAGAAGCTCTAGAGGCCTGCAGTGAAGGATGATTAGAAACTAATAACTTATTAGAAAATAAAAGGAAACGAAATAGTGTTAAACTTACCATGGCCTCGACTAGCAATACGAACTCTACCGGGGTGCTCTAGTTTTCCAATGACATCAATGAATATGTCCATCACACGGTAGATGTTCTCGCACTACTTCCAATTCTATTCGTCGCATATTCAAACATTTGACACAATGACAAAATATCTTCCATTCACGTCCTCAGCATTTCATACTACGAATTTTATAAATGATTCAACTTCACTCTTATACTATTCACATATGCATGATATATTTATCCAACTTCAATCCATACTAATTAACTATTTACAATACATATAAATATAACGTTGTTATAAATCTCACTTATTTTTTTACAAAGGTGGTGGTCCTACCCATTCAGGATGAACAATTTTTTATACTTTATCACTACGTATAAGTATGGACTCTTTTAAAATTTGACAAAATTTCGGTAGCATTTAGCATCAGTCTCTAAGTACACAAAATGAAAGTGCCGACATCAAATTCAACCACGATCAAATATGCACCTAAAGAACAATACAAATGCAAGTAATTGAAACTTCATCAAATTTTAAAATAAGTCATAACTTGTACATGCCAATGACGTTATAAAAAAACTCATTCATCCCAAACTGTCCAAACGGACAATTCAAGATTCAACAAAAATTATAAAATTAATTAATTTAATTACCATTTGTGTCGAATCTTAAACGAGATGCTACGGTTCACTCATTCAAAGTAGAAAATTTTGAAACTACTTACGGCAATAAGTGGAAATAACACAACATATATTCATATAGGAGAAACTTGAAGTAATGTTAAAAAATCCCCAAACAAATGGAAAAAAAATTGATTGTACAAGATTAGGAAAATGTCTTAGTGACAGACATGCAAAACATAAATCTTGAATTAAAAAACATGGATAACAAATTTTAAGGATTCATCAATTTTAAAATTTTGAAAGAAATATAAACAAAAAAATGCTTAACATGATTATAGATAATTCTAACTACTATGGTCTCATCAACTAGTTTATGACTTGACTAGTATACTTGTTTCTAGTAATATTCAACATATATTTTTTTAAAAAAAAAATTTATGGAATAAATTATTATTCTTAAGTTTTTCTTTTCTTTTGTTTAATTTTTTGTGTTTTATTTTTCTTAAATTTCCAATTTCAACTACTTATAAGTTAAATTAATTATTTCTAAAAATTTCAAAACAAATATTTTTTTTGTTAAATGTATATTTTTAATTCCTAGTATAATAAATATATTCTAAATTATATGTAACTTTATAGTCAATTTTTTAAAAAAATTAATCAACCTAAGGGCTTATATGTAAGTAAATGATACACCAAGAAGTGTATAAGTTTATTTATATACACTTATAAGCAAAGTATGAATTTAAAAGGGTTTTTTAATATTTAAAACCTAAATATATTTTAAAAATTAAAGCTTTTAAAAAACTACTTATTTAATAGGGGAAATGCAACTTAGGCTAAACTTGAGTGATAGCACAATTATAGATATATTCAAATAGTGCCTTATCTCTTGCTTTTATCATTTTCTTTTGATAGGAATAAAAGATGTGTCATATAGTTCATAACAACTCACACCTCCACAAAGCAAAACTCTCTAGTAACCAAACCCTACCTTCATACATCACCAAGCTACGTCTGCTCCAAAATTTATGAAAAATCTTAAGTAAGAACCTGAACAGATTGGTACTTTGTTCTTGAGTCTCATCATCAACACCTTATGGATCACCAGACCCAAAATTACTTCAAAAGCCTTCTTGTACAAGTCTGGTCTTTAGAATGTTGATTTTCTGAAACAGACTCCATCAAAGTTTGAAGGGGATATTCACGTGAAGTAGATCATCCAAACAAGGAAGATCAAGATCCATCTTAAAGCATCCAGTTTCCCATTTACCTTATTTATGCACAAAACCCTCTGGATAGGAACTTTCCATTTTAGTGAAACTTATGCTAATCCTACTCTGCATGCACTCTTCACCTATGTATTCACAAGTCTCGAAGCTCTCTGCCTTATGCTATATTTGCAGAACGACTATGTCTGACCAAGAGCCCTTATCCTTTGAGCAAAACATCGCCCAACGGTTGTATTATCTCTCAACGGTCATCTAACAACCATCTCCTCCCTCAGAGAGTTAGTTTAAGGAAATCACATATAAATATAACAGCTCTCTCTCTCTCAACATGGATGTGATGAATACATATAGAGTTAGACAGAAAAAGAGAGAGTGGAAGAGACTTACATTAAAAATGTGATCGTGAAAAGGAAAGAAATGGGGATGGTCTGAATGGTCATACACATGACGCCTAAGAAAATCAGAAATGGCAATTGAGCATAAAAAAGAAGAGAAATTTTATATTGCCAAGAAAAAGCGAAATCTTGCTATGGATATATTTAGTTCATCACATAGAAGCCATAGCAACTTAAATTAGAGACATGTTTTCAACTCTTCATTTCATCACCTTTGTGAGCCAATAGTCGCTGATTAGCTTTCTGACTTAGTTTGTATAATTCTTTATGCATATTTTTCATGTACTAAGTCATATTCAAAGTCAAGCCTTCTTTTATCTATACAAGTCTGTAGTACAGACTTTTCTCTTAGCTCAGCTAAGTCAAAGGCTTACTCTTCTTAATATCTTTATCCTTTTCTAATATGTTTAGCACAGGTCTGTAAGATCTGTTGGGAAACATTGTTGGCCTAAAGAGACTTTTAAAAGAATACTTGGGATTAAGCCAGAAGTGGCTTGTGAAAGAATACTTTGGTTTTCCCCAGGAATGGGTGTTGCAAAAGAATACTCAAAGCTGAGTCAGGAGTGGCTGGTGTCAAGAATACTCAAAAGCATGTGGTGCGCTTAAGCTAGGAGTGACTAGAGTCAATAATACTCAGAAGCATCATATGTAAAAGGACAATTTTACATAGTGAAAAATCCTTCAAGTCTAAAGGTACTGGACGTAGTTTCTACATTGAAAGTGAACCGGTATAAATCTCTTGTGTGTTCTCTCTCTATCCTTATTTTTACAAGAGTCCGGTGCATTCGTAGTTATTTCTTTGCATACAAAAGTCTGCCGCCAAATCAGTTATGAAAAAGACTCATTCTCTTAATTGAAGAAATTGGTGACAAAGTGTAAACAAACTTATTCAACCCTCTTTCTAAGTCTGTTCTTCGAACCATCAATTGCCTAATCTCTATAACATCAAACTTGTGGCTTTGAATGGACTTATCTAAGATCAGTCTTGTAGTATCATAATTTTCTAAATAATACCTAGTTTTGGTTTTCAGAGTGCCTCAGTTGTTTTTCATGTCAAAGGATCATTTTGTCATACATGTTAACCCATAAGTGAACCTAATAATCTAATATCTCATTATTCTCAACACATTTCCAGATCATTGTTTCCTTTTATGTATCGTTAGTTATAGGGGGATACTTCAACTTTGTCAACATGTTATATATTAGTAAACACCTCATCACATTTTCTTCTTTCACTTTGTCTATAGGTTCTGAAGGTTTAAAATATTTTTGCAACCACTCTAACAGGTATAGGTTACTAAACAGTTTACTAAACAAGTATAGAAGCCTTTTACATATGATAGAAATAAAAATGAAGAAATAAGAGCGCCTCATTGAAATTGCACATTACTAAACAGAGGTATATGTGAGTACCTATAACAGTTTACAATTTCTTCTTGCTGGAGACGTGGAAGTGACCCGTCAGAGGTTGAGATAATGACATTCAAACTAAATAAACGGTGCGCGCAACAGGAACTAGAGAGACAGAGCTGAGAACAGAGAGACAAACAAACACTGAGAAGAGAATGAGACAAAGAAGAGCAATACCTCAATGGTAAACAGATGAGAGCCAGTCGTAGTCCTCACGGGAGAAAGCACTTGAGAACGAGAAAGAAGCTGAGAAACACGACGTAATGAACAGGGAGGAAAGCTGAGGGAGATAAAGAGTTTAAATGATGAGGCACGACGTAATGAAAACTGAAATGAATATATAGGGTTTTAAGTTATAAAGATATAAACTTGACTACTTATAAAAACGTGTTTACATATATATATATAAACTCGGTTGGAATGATAATCAAGTTTAAATATGTACCAAAACAAATAAATACAAAATTCGAAAACTATATAATCGAGTTTATATCTTTTGTTAAATTCAGTTACCATGTAACTGAGTTTATATTGTTTTGCTTAAACTTTTAAAAAAGTCATTCCACGTATATTAACTTTATTCCCTTTTAACCGAATTAATATTTATCTATATTTTGTAGCAGTGTTCTATCCTTACTTACGTTTCAATAATTAATAAAAGGAACGACCATATTGAATTCAGATTGTTGCTGGTGCTTGTGTATGTAAGTGGTGACCATCCTTTTTTTAGCATATGTTTGGATTTATGTTAAAATTGTTAAAAACAATTATTTAGATGAGAAATATTTTTAATAGTGTTAAAATATATAGATCAATATGTAACGCGAATCCAACACTATATCAAAGAATTATCCAGTGAATCTCTAGAAAGAGATGATTATGGGTACGTTAATTCATTAATTTGGTTAAAATTTGAATTTTTAATTATAAAATTATGGGACTGATAAAAAAAAATTCTTGTTGGTAGTTGATATGTAACATCTATAAGTATTTACTAAAATTTGAGGTATTTAGCGACTTGACCCCAGTAAATTTTTGGAAGCCAACTCTTTTAAAATTTAAAAAAGAATATTAAGGGATCAATAATGTGAAGAGAACAATCATATATCTTCTTTTTTTAAAAAATGGGATTGGGATCCCAAAGCTGAGCTCCTCTACCTTAATAAACAATGTGCATATAGCATTTGGATTTATTTTATTTTATTTTTAAGTAACTTATTATGTTGTGTATAATTGGATGGTATTCACTTTTATATGGATCTGATCCCCAAAAATAGTATATTTTATATCTTGAGTTAAGCCACCCTCTTACGTTTTAACCCTGTGGTTTAGGGCATGCGTGGCTCGAGATGAGTGAAGATAATTTTAGATAATATCAAGTGTTGTGGACACTTCTTAAAAAATTTAAAACTTGTTTATTATTAACTAAAAATCATTAAAATGTAGTTATAACAGTTTTTAATAATAAAAAAAATCATTCGTTATTTTAGTGATCTCAGGGAAGTGTTTAACATTGACCTTGCATAAAAAGTTAAAAATCTGTTTCCATACTCATAATTCATAAAGACTTTCAATCAAAAGAAAAATAATAACAAGAAAAAGGAAAATATAAGAAATTAATTATTAATTAATATAACAAATATTAAAACTACCATTGAAACCAATTGCAGTTATAGTAGTTAAGTTTGTTTTTGCTGTTTTCTTTATAAACACACAAAAATAATATTCAGTTTTGCATTTACTTCCTTCCTGTCTCAGCCTCTCATTAACAACAAAAATATCCCATTAGGGTTTTTATAAAGAAATAAAAGGAAATTAAACCAACTTTTACATTAATTACATAAGAGGTTGTACTTCCCCCCCAAAATATTAAATAAATCATTAAAAAGAATAATTTGGACTCTTTCCTAATAAGTAGGGATATATTATGTCACATTCTCTTCAAACACAAAAAAGTATATTTTCCACTTTATTTCTTTTTCCATCGTTGCAACCGAAGGGATTTCAACCAATTCAAAGTAAAAGAACTAATTAACTACGTGGTTGCTTGATAGTGGTTGAGTTAAGTTTATGAGGATCCAAATGTAATTTTACGGATGTGGTGTGCGTATAAACTACAAAGTGATATAGCCAAAAAACTTGCTTTTAGTTTTGGTGTGGGTGACATTGCAACATGTTGTGATCTGGTCGATGGGTCCTTTAAAACTATTTAGTTGCTAGATAACGAGTAGCACGGAGAAGTTTGGTTCGTATATAGCAAAGAAGTGAAACACTTACAAATGACGTTATAATGATGAAGTTCATGATTAAATAAATTACTAAAGAAACAGTATATATATAAAAGTGTGTGTGATTGACCTATTTATAAACTTAATTAGGCCGAGAGTAATTCCGTCGGGTGTGTTACATGAAAATAATTAAAGAAAGAAATTTAAGATAATCTATTTAGTTTAGATTTTTAAAATATATTATTTTTATATTGTAGAATTATAAAACATCTATGAAATTATTTCAATAATTTTTTTATGGAAATTATTTCAATAATTGAATTAGTGTAGAATTAATCAATTGTTAGGGCAATAAAATGCGCATAGGAAAAAAACTATACGAATACCTCTTTAACATTATTGAAGCTCCGAACACTTAAACTAACTTAAAACAATTCATAAATATAATGTTATAACATGTGAGCATGACGTAAGACGTTTCTCACAACATACATAACGTGAGACTTAATGTTGATGCGCATGGGACATGTCTCACATTACTATTAAGATTCAAAAAGCATGTATAATTAGCTTTAGGCATGAAGCAATAGTCTCATATACTCTTTTCAAATTTCAAATTGGCATGTGACTACATCCCATACTATTTTGAATTTCTTATATGATTTGCTTATTTAGACATATGGGTGATCAAGATTTTAAAATCCTAACTTGATCTAACACCATTTTGGTGCTTATGCACATCAACCATTTCTCTCCCCACTTCTTCACAAAATCAAAACTTTTTCTTAAACTCTTTAAAGATTTCAAAAGTTCTTGTGTGTGGTTCTTTGTATAGAGGAGATTATCTCATTCCTCATTAGTGGTGTTGTTTTATGATGTAAAAAGAAACATCTTAATTGAAACAAAATTTGAAACACCTCAAAGGTTAGTAACCTATTAAATTCATTTACTTTTTTGCTATAAAGGTTCTTTTGTGTCCGCTTCACAACGCCCTTCCTCCTCGACTCTTGTGCTAGACTATGGTTAGGTTATTGAGAACTTGAAGAGGGAGTTTACTGAGAAGACTAAATAACTCTTTAGCAGATGGTGTTAGAGGAGTGACAAAGTACATTAGAGGCCCTGAGCTGACATGACTACATATCTGCCCAACTTATGGCATACCTTGACCCGCCACCGTCTAATTTTTCCCAATAGAAGCCGTAACAGCCTTTATCCTCCATCCCCCTTCCCCCCTTTCCACTTGACATTTATTTTGATTTTATACAATCATTTTTTACATTTGTTTTCTGTCTATATAGATTTTGATTATTGTCGTGTACAATTATGCTTTTATTTATAATTGTTGTATATATAGTGTTATGATTATTGTGTACACTTTATATTATTGTTATGTACAATTATGCTTTTATTTATAAAATAATTTTTTAAAAAATTAGTAATAACCTAAAAAAATCAACATAAAAGTTAGCGATGGCCAAATAGATGTCTTTATAATGGGTTCAAAGACCCCGATATAGCGATGAAAAACCTAACGTTGCTACCTCAAAGGGTTAGAGACTCAATTTAAGGACAGACATTTGTGGTTGCTTTTGCACAAGTTTAGAGACCCAGGTAGAGCGACAACCTGTTTCCCCATCGCTATCTTTATGCCACATGGATCAAAGACGCACGTTTTTTTGTTGTATATAGTGACAGACATTTGAAACATTAGCAATGTTGCTACCATTGTCATGTGGATCAAGCTAAGTTTTGTCATTGCATTAGTGACGTAAGTTGCAATTAAATTTAGCGACAGACTAATGAAGACATCGACGACGGTCACTATATGTGTCAACTTTTTTCTAAAAATTACCTATAGGGTAAATAGTCTAACGATGGATAAATGTGTGTTTGCTACACATCATTTCAATGGCTAATTAGCTACGGCCGGTGTTTGGCTTTGCTATAAGAGGCTAGCGGCGCCAAATTTAGCGATGTAATACATATCATCATTAAGACCGTCATTGATTTTATTAACGATAGAAAATCAATGATTAACGATGGTTTTTGTCCGTAAATATTCAAATTATTTTTTTAGTAATTTTTGCTACATAATTATTTGCTAATGATGTGATGTAACAAATCCTTTTGTAGCTAAACCTTATCGAAGCTAAAATCATAATATATATTTGTTTGAAAGATATTAAAAAAAAATCTATAACTATGGTGCAAAACAACCAAACAACAACTTGGATATCTGGGGTGTGTCATCCATCACCGTCTTTATATTTCTTTTTACTCTTGTTTTTTCCTTAAGCATAGCATCGGCCTCTAGAAAACAAAAACAATCTAGTCAACCTTTTATGGAATATTCAGACCCGTTGCTCAATGGAATGCTAGACAAGAAGTGAAAGCATGTCCACTTTGTCTGTCCTTGGGTATGAAAGTGTTCTCTATCTCTATCCTAACATGTCGCGGTATATGGACGAACATTGCTTAAAGCTATAGATAGTGGGATATTGAACTGGATTTGCGAGAAATATGAAAGCTTTGTCTCATTCATTCTTTTGCTTCCTTTTCAATACCTACGATTACCATTTATTTTGTCATGACACGTTTGTTTATCGTTCTAATTAAGGTTATCTATAGCATTTCTTCTCACCATATATATGTATGCAAGAATCCAATTAACTATAGCTTAGCTTCAAGCTCTTTATTGGAATAGATGGTTGTTATGATTGGTTCAAGTTCCATCAATAAAAGGTTCAGTATATAGATTTTCCTTAACAAAGTTTTCAGCTTTAAAATCCATAAATATATAAAAAAATCTTTGTTAAAAAAATACATAAAAGAGAATTGTCTTTATTGTAGGATATAAACCAAAAAAAAAAAAGCAATAGGCTCTGTCCATTCTTACTTGATCGATGTGTACCATCTTAATTAAGGTCTAAATTGCATGCAGAGCTTTCCAAGAGAGAATTTTGTTTGTGTTATGAAGAAGTAAGATTTTTAATGATTCGGCTTTATGGTTTAATTTTCGGCTGTAATTATCACCAAAAACAGAAAAGTTATTGCCAAATGAAACAGTCCATTTACTCTATATTCTGTATTCTTCATTTTTATTTATATATTATGCGGATTTTCAAGAGATAAGCGAGAGTAATTAAGCTTTAGTTACAGTTAAAGAAAACATTATTGGTATAGAATATAATTCCCGCAAATAAAAAAAATGAAACATGAAAGGCACTCTAAAAAAGAAGTTTGTGGACAGGGGATTAAGGGCGTAGTAGAGTCGTGTGGTGGATGGCAAAGAGAGGCACATGGGGTAACCTAAAGACCTAAACTGCGTGTGATTGTCCTTTGTGGAGTTTAAGGGACCACATATTTTATCCACATCCCACGCGTAAGCTTGTTATTGACTCAATACCGTGTGTGTGTCTCTAGATTTTAGGAGCCTTCACGTTAACTTGTTCCAACCACCAACTGTAGTAGCCACATCCCACACTCTCCTAACCATTAAAAGTGTCTAAATTGTACCTCATTTTTATTCTATTAGTTTTTTCAAAGGAATATTACTTCTTTTAACGACACAAAACAAGAATTTATAACATCAATTATCTTTATTTTCTTTACATAAAATCATTAAGCAGATCAGATGTAGCATGCTTCAAACAATTATTACATCGTTTTGGTTTTCTTGAGTGTTTCTGTAATAGTATGCTTCATTTAATATAAATATAAATAATTTTAAAAAAATAATGTCATTTATTTCATGTAAAAAATGTATTTTTTATATTATAATACCCTTCATTAATTGGAACTTATTTAAGGAGGTTTAGTTGTTCTCTGTTAAAAAAACATTTTAGGAATATTTTTATATTCGATCAACTACATTTAGTTAGATTGACTTATATTCTAATACAAGATTTTATTGTTGTTTATATTTAAGGAGAGAAAGAGTTTTAAATTAAATATTATTCTATTAAAAATGAAGTGACTATCAACTTAATTATCTAAAAGCTATGGTCACTAAATTGATCATCCAATTATCAATTCTGTCATTGTATTGATTATTAGGTTTTTTTTACGATTATAAGTAATCTTTTTCATAACAGTTTTAAATGTTTAATCGTTAAGAAAAATCTCCCGGAACCAAATTTATTATTGGATGAATGATTTGGTTGTCAAAAATCTTTGGAGCACTAACATAGTGACCGCTTTCTTTCTAGAGAAATAAGTTAAATATTTAGGGTTTGTTTGTTTAAATTTATTTTAAGAGATAAGTGTTTTTTTAATTAAAAAAGTATTTATTTTAAATTTTGACGTATTTGTTTAAAATTTCAAAAATAAATAGAAGCCGGTTTATTTTAAGAAGTAGCTCTGATCTGTTTATTAAAAAAGTGATTATAAATTTTATAATCACTTTTTTAATAAGCTTAAACAAACGGCCTTTAGTATATATATATATATATATATATATATATATATATATATATATATAATACTACCTCCGGTTCTAAATATAAGCAAAAATACCTAATTTCACACATATTAAGAATAATAGTTGGAGATAGTTATTTGCATTAATGTTACCACTTATTTGATTTAATTTTCTAAAATACCCTTAGTATCATTTATTACATGAAGAATCAGTGGCCTTGGAAATATATGTAATGAGGACATATTTGGTAAACAAGCATTTAATGATATTGGGAAAGTCTAATTTTGCTTATATTAAGGGACCAAAAAATTCCATTAAAATTTGCTTATATTTGGAACCGGAGGTAGTATTAATTACTGCGACATTGTCCAATTAAGCATTTAAGCTGAAGCTCTCTTTCTTACTCAAACCAAAGATATCCTTTCGTCGGTGTTGGAAGTTATTTCCTTAAAAATATAAAAATTAACAAATAAGATGTGGATGTGTTTATTTTATTGTAGTGCTAGTTGAACATTCTTGATTAAAAAATTCACATATTTGATTGTGTTAATTAAATTGGAGTTGAGTTAATAAAAAAATATTTATTAACTATAAATTTAATTGTCTCGAATAAGATATGATAAAAAGTAAACCGTTGGATTACATTCTATCACTGTTGTTTGATAAATGAACATCTAAACAAACACACTTTATCTGTCGATAAAAAAAATTACACCAACAAAAGTTCCAACTTATGATAAGATAATTAAATATAACTTAGTTATCTATTAAAAAATGTGTCTGACTTTAATTTGTTAGTTAGGTTAAACACTTCAAATCCTTACTACATTCCAATGAATAGTAAACGAAGTTAAAATATAAAGGAAACTTTAGATCTGATGTATCCATTAGCCACGTGATGATGTGAAAGAAAACAAAATCAACGAGACGCGTGTACAAATGAATTACAATATTTTTAGCTTGAAGAGGAGTTACACTTACACATGACGAAAATTTACCTGTTATGGCGAAAGCTCCATGTTCATGGACAACATTAAAGACAAAGATGCTTTTGTCAAAACAAGCAAGAAAATAATACTCCATTTACAAGAAGAATGAGGCTGGGTTCAATGCACCATATGAAGAAAGCTAGAAAGTGAGGGAGGCGAATCTGTCAAAAGTGTCAGGAGCTAAGGAGCACTGATTAGGATAGATTTTTGTGTACATTTTCCAGGCACACAGCACACACATCATTTTCAACTCAAAAGCAAATGTTTTGCCTTTTTTTTTATTTGCCATTTCTAATTAAGGTGGAAATCCGGGATTATTGTTATGTAGGTACACTAGACATGGTTATTTTAAGTGAAATAATTAAGATAAGATAAGATGAGAGATCTCGAAGCTTGATATGCTTACTTCTTCAAGTTTATTTGAGTTGAATTGTGTTATGGTGTGAATAAATGTGATGCAATAGAGTTAGCAAATTAAGGATAAGGACAATAGAACTTGCAAGGGCGTGAAATGGCGAAGAGAGAGAGAGAGATAGAGATTAGGTCGAATTATATATGTAAACTCGCAAACTGGTTCCGTGCTTAATTTAAATGTGTTAAAATGGAAAATAAGGATATGCCAAAGAAGATGCGCATGGAAGGGATGAGATTCCTTGGGTTATGCTTGAGTAGTTTGAGAGGGTAATAATCTAATCAAACAAGCCAATTGAACGCATGCAAAGGCTAAGGTGTCATACTAATCCCGACACCACTTGCATTTGTTTCCTGTATTCCAACTTTTGTTTAAGTTTGCGTGTTTCTAATTAATTGAGATTTTCAGTCACTTGTCTAAGATTAATGGAATATATGTTCAATTAATTGTTGATTACTTGGATGATATTCTACTTTCCTGCTAATACTATGATGACTTTTCTCATCACTATATGTTTGACATGCTCCCCCTTCAGTGGAGGCTGAGATCTAAGATCGATGAAACTCGTGTGTGTATCATCTTGCACACAAAGGGAACCGGAAATATAATTTAGTAACTAAAATATTCATATATTTTCCATAGGGAACTAGCATGGAAATATTCCGTGGGAGTGTGGGTCACCCGCAATGTTGCATGAGAAGCAGTTTCCACAATAACTAGAATTTTAAAAAGTGTGTTTTATTTTAATTGTTGTGTGAAAGGAGACATCTTAAGTAATAATCAATGATTTAGATTTAGGATCTATTATCTGAGTGTGTAGATTTTAAAAAAACTCGTCTAGGTTGTTGTATGGGAGAGTAGTCTGCAAAACCCACTTATATGTACGCCCAATATGTCTCATCACATCGAGTGATTCCAGTCTCAAATTCTTCATTAATGAAAAACGTATAATTGTTATTTCTAGTCTCGAACCAATTTCCCACTCTGTCATCCTCAAAATTGTGGACCAAGCATTTGTACTCTAAAAACTCATTATTTAACATCTTTAATCTGCGTATGGTTCCTTTAAATTTGTAACTCTCTCATACGACCTTCTATTCGTGCAAACTTGGTGTCAAAATCTCCGTATCGAAATTCTCTACATTTTCTATGAAGGCCCCGAAAGCTAGATCCTTACCAATCGGTACAGTTTTTATAATCTTTGAACCTCCACTTTATTTTCGCATCAGCTCTGCATAGTTTTAGGAAAAAATTCATATCTCCTCGTAAGATATTGAAACGACTCTGTTCTTTTTGCTATAGTTCTGTATTGAAGAGATCTACATACTTTATGAAGGGCGCGAAAGCTAATTCTTTACCCATTTCCCCAGCAAAATTATTTTGCTAATAAAATTAATCCCATCACAGTCAGGAACAACTTTCGTATTTTAAGCATATCTCCCTCCTCCGGTAACAAATTTTCGCGTACTTTATATCATTTTAAAGAGAAATAGAGATCTACAAGTTTTGTGTTGGCCATTTTTCTAGACTTCTTCTCCTAGAATTTTCATGTATTTATTTTCTTCGCCCATAAGTGGCTGACCATTTTCTCTCAGCATTGCTTAGGTCATCACCTACACCCATCATGCCTAGTCTAGCCACCCATCACCTCACCTCTTCCTCCACCAATCCCCTTGCATGCAAGCTATTGAAACCCTCTCCTATCACCCTTCTTCCTCACTCAAGGTACCTTCACTCTAATTAAACCATCACTTTTTCTCTAAACCAAAACACATGTTCTTGCTCTCTTCTTCTTTCCTTTGGCTAGCGTGAAGGCACCATCCAGGCAGCAAGAACTTCTCTATTTTCTTATCATCCAAGAGCCAAGAATTCAACACTTAGACCCCTTTGATCATCCCTCCTTGACCGTGACTTCCTTGGTCCAAAAGGTAAGACCTTTGCACTTGGAACCTTTAGTTTATGATCACCTACTTCCTTCTAGTTATTCTTATAGTCATGCATGCTTATTGATCACTACTTTTTTTCTATTTTGGGGTCTTAAAATTGTGTGTCATGGTTGCTCTTGGGGGTTTGTATATTTGATCTTAGCCTCCTCAAAACCACTGGTAGGAATCGACACTTAAAACGGCGAAGAGCCCGAAGTCACCAACACTTTAAAAGGTGAAATCTTCCATTTTTCTTGGCAAAATCCTTGCTGTTTGATAACTTTCCATGGCTCCCAAATTCTTAAAATTGTTGCATGTCGTCTTTTTAGAATCCAAGAGGCAATCCGCGACGATCGATGGCAAAATCAGTGATCGAAATTTTTTTAAAGCAAACCATCCTTTTTCCCCCTTCAAGGCTGTGAGGAACCATGAGGTAAGGGGGTTTCACTTCGTTTTAAATTACTTTTGATTTTTCCGTAATATTCCTTACGTGGTTATGAGCCGTTTTCTTAATTCTCGTTACAATCCGACGGTTGGATCAGAAGATCCGTGATTCTTTATGTTGCTGCATTTTGGCGTTTATTTGTGCGTATTATACGGTTCGATAGCTTCGAAAAAGAGGAATAATGCTGGACTCACTAAAAAGTAAAAGAATATAAAATAAAATTTTACGCAATTTGATTAAGCGGTAGAAAACGATGTGGGCATGGTTGGGAGATTCGATATGGTTGTATAATATTTTATTAATCCTTGAGATTGAATGTAATTTGTACGGTTTGATCCGGTAAGCCTCACTAGATTTAATTAAGTTGATCGACTAGGATGTTGCATTGAAAGTGGTTATTTAGGCCCAAGAGGAAATTCTAATTTAATGTGGTTAAATTAGTATTTAAAGGATTTAATGTTATTGGTAATTTAATAAGAAATTTCACAAGGTGATAAGAGGTTATTAAGAAATTTTCATTAATCTAGAAAAGTCGTTTTAAACTAAAAAGGATTTTTTTGAAAAGAAAAAGAAACTTAAGAAGGAAATATTTGATCTAAATTAATGTTTCTAGTTTATTGAAAGAATGACACTTTCTTAGGAAAAGAGAAAAAGAACTGATCCGGTCTCAATACCGGTATCCGTTCTACAAGACATATTTCAACGTCTTTGACTGTGTTGCCAACGTGCAACCGGTGTCATCGGTATACATCCGGACACTAATTCCGTATCAGGCGCTCTCCCTATACCGGTTGTCCAGGATAACACCATGACACCGGATAACATACACGTCACCCTACAGAAGACAAAAGGCATTGCTACAGGGACCGATCAATAATTCCCCACATTACGAGCCAAAATCTGCTCATGGGAATGATCAACTTGTCCCCTAAGACCAGCCTACACTCCCTACGCTCAATATAAAATAGCCACTTGACCCAATCATACAGGCAAGTGCGTAATAAAATAAAAATTTATAATATTATTAGAGGTTAGTGGTTCCCCACTAACGAATCCTCGTATATCGAGCCAATCAGGTATATGAACTCTCTTCATCAATGGAGAGGGGGTTCTTCAACTATTACTCAACACACAATTACACTCTGAATACATTCCTTACTTGGAATATTATTACTAACTTGAGCGTCGAAGAATCTTCGCAGGTGACACCACCTTTCGCCCACATCAACGCGTGAGAACGGTGTGAAGGACCTCCAGGACGCCCAGACCACTCTCTTCATACAGAGACATCGGATACATAGACCGGATACTCACATAACCGGTCTTCGGAGACGTAATCATATCACTATTTGTGACTGGCCCGACACCGGATCTCTTGACCCCGGTTCAGGGCAGATCAAGAACTATTTTATCACCTTAATAAAAGAAATATTCTCCTAAGAAAAGTAGATAGCTTGTAATTCTATTTCTTTAGAATAATAACAATTTACCTCTTTTTGTGATAAAAAGAATTAGATAATAGGAACAGGCTAAGAAATTGAGAATATAGGTAAACGACTTTAATTCGGTAAGGCGTAAAAAGAATAGTGCTAGGCAAGTCCAAAAAAATAAAGAGATCTAAAATGAATCACATTATGATCTAGGAGATTATAAACTTATATACAATAGTAATATTAGGTGAAGAGAAAATAAGGAAAAGAAAAGGGTGATTAATAATAAAGAAGATTAAGATAAATGGATAGTGTCGACTAGTAATAATTTAGGAAAGAAGCAAGACTAAAATAGTAGTAACGTAGAGTATGTTAAGCAAGGAACAATATTGGTTGGTGGCGGCATAAACCACGTTTAAGAAATACGCTAGGAATGAGTTAACTAATAATAAAATATAAGGAATATACTACTAAGATAGAGTTATCTAAATTGGTAGAAATGAATAAATGGCAAGTCGTGTAACACGAACTTAGGCTTCGCATAGAGATTGAATTTGGACTCTTGAGGATTCAAATAGGATATAATTAGAAGGTAAAAACACGTAAGATTGTAAACTACATACGGAACTAAATCCTTTCCATAAAATACCCTTAACTTGGCCCAAATTGGAATGTGTATACATAGGGATATATTTTAATAACTAAATTAATAGTAACATGAATAATGCATTAATTAATATACTCGATTTAAACGTACACGTTATACTTAAATCCTCCATAAAGTGTCGACCGAACATGCGATAATAGACGTTAATTGTGATATAATGTCTGCTATATCACTGATTGTGTGTTACGATTTAATTTGTGATTTTGGGTGGTCGATGCATTATGATCGATTTAACATTCATGGATGCTTGAGTGAAGTGTGAAATCTATGATTTTAAATGTGATATATAGATTGAATGATTACCATGTAAATATAATATAACGAACTGTGTTGTGTGATGTGCTGATAATTGAACAAAGTGAAAATCATTGAAAGAAATGAGAAAGACAATGTAAAGGCGGTATTAGTGAGGGTTCCAAAATGACTGGATTATGAAAATGTGGAAATTGGATCCGAGATGATTAGTGGGCGTCATAACGCCAATATACCCCGTGTTTTTGGAAAATGTGAAGTCTCGTTTCACTTCTAAGTGTCGGGTAAGACCATTATGGATTTGAAAAACTTTAAGAAAGAAAGAAGAGAAAAAGTAATTAAGGTTTAATGAAATGAAGGAAGCCCGACATTAGAAATGAAACGGAGTCATTTGAGAACCCTATTGAGGACCAATGAGAGAATTGAATGAGATTCATGAATTACGCATCATACATGGAGAATAAGGGTAGGTACAGAATGACTCCCTAGAGCATAATATCGATGGGGTACGTTGGGGAAACTTGAGGGTACCGACCGCTGCGGTGGTCTTGGGGGTATACTGGAGCGGGTGTCTAATGGTTTGGATTCATGCCCGATATTGGATAGTCCATGGAAAATCTAGTATACTCTAACTTAGAGCAGGGGTTACCATAACCGTGTAATGCCTGTCTGACCTGTGTGGATCCATGATTATGGCAAGACTGAGGGTCCTTACCTTTTTGATTTGAGAAACAAACATGGAGAGCTCCGGTTGCTCTAGTGAACAAGGGGTATAAGGAGGGACTATGATACGTGTTGGGATTGATGAGTATGAGAAGGGTTGCATGCATTATATTGGTTAAGAGTTATAAGATTAACGAATGAACCCATGGATCATATTGTTGTATTATGACTTTCATTGTTGTCTGATTGTGGTCTTGTGAATGTTAGAACTCTTAGCAATGAGGTGAGGAAATGGGGGATGGATATTTATGACTAGCAAGAGTGAGATAACTTAGAATATAATATAGGAAACCCCATGAGAGTGGGCGGCTCGATCCTGGATTGATTGTGTTATATGGGGAGGGTGTCGATAAAACACCTTCCCGATTATTGTAAAGGTGAAAACTCACCCTTACAACCAACCTTTCAGATTTCCTGTGAGACGCGCATATTGGTCGAGGAGTTCTACTTGTAGACAGGCCAGTCGGGTTCTAGTCATGCATCCACGGGACTTGTGGCGCTCGACGTGACCTCAGCAGAGATTCCCCATCAGTATCCACCAGGGCTAAAGCATCTATATGATTGAGATGTTGAAGTCATTATGGGTATGGTCCGCTGTCATAGAGACCCTTCATGCCCCCTTAGTGTTGAGGAACTAGAAGAGATAAGTGGAAGAGAGGCGACACTCTTATCTGGACACCTGAGCTACCACTCACTGCCAGAGCCACCTATGGCACCTAGGTTCTTCCCACCAGGAGATGCACCAGCACCGACTAAGGATGAGGAGGATCCCGAGAAGTTTCCCTTTGAGGATCCTATAGGCCAGATGATGGCAGACCCAGCTCCTACCTTCGGTGTATTATCTTTCCTGAGAGCTTAGAGGGCATCCCAGGTCAGCTAGGAGCAGCAGTGAGGTCTCCCATGGAACGATATCTGGCGCAACGTCAGTGGGACCATTCCCAGGGTCTTCTCCAATATGTATTCCGGTGCTATATGTATAGAGAAGCCGAGGCCTTCGAGGACATGTCAGCCGATGCCCAAACCTTGTTGGCAGAGGCCTATGAGGTTTACAGCAGCCGACTTCATGAGTTGATTCCGCCAGTACTTGACCAGTAGTCTATGAGCTCAACATTTTCTAGATCAATACACCAGTCAGACCCCTCTCCGTCGCAGTTACACCAGGTGACCCTAGTTCTCCCTGGTCCGATGAGGACTTCATGAGAGAAGAAGATTAGTCTAGGTCTGTTTACCTTAGTTCTATGTTTTATTTTCTGCACTTTATAGGGAGCCTACGTGCCCCATTTTATTTTCAGCTGTATAAACCTATTGGAGTACTTATATGTATATGACTATGTTATGTATGTATGTCGTTGTTGTTGTTCCACCATTTATTATGTTGTACAAAAAAAACTTCCACATTTTTCTAAAACTCGCAGCCTCTCAGTTGACTAGGATAATTCAGTGGAATAAGTAATCCTAGTTAACTGAGGGTGTTACATTAACACCCTTCATAATGTTTATAGATCTAAACCATATAAAAAAGGATGGAGTGGTTTCAATTTCGTACGAGGGAGATATGAATTTTTTCCTAAAACTGCACAGAGCTGATGCGAAAATAAAGTGAAGGTTCAAAAAATATAAAAACTGTACCGATTGGTAAAGATCTAGCCTACAAAGCCTTCATGGAAAATGTAGAAAATTTTGATACGAAGGTTTTGACACCAAGTTTTTGTGAATCGAAGGTTGTATGAGAAAGTTACAAATTTTAAAGGAACCATGCGCAGATTAAAGAGGTTAAATAATGAGTTTTTAGAGTACAAATGCTTGGTCCAATATTTTGAGGATGACAGAGTGGGAAATTAGGTTTGAGACCAGAAACATCAATTATAGGTTTTTCTTTAACGAATAATTTAGGACCGGAATCGCTCGATTCCAAGGTCATATGCAAAAGTTAGGCCTAAAATGCCAAAGGTGCCTAAACCGGGATTATTACATTTAATTATAACTGGTCGTTTTCTAAGAACGGGGTCAAAAGGGCTTCGATTCTAAGAAGAATTTCATCACGATGAGTTGTTAAAGTGAATTGCTTCACTCTCAGGTGTTCCAAAACATATTTGAAGTTGGCGTAAGAATTGCTCTATGCTTTGTCTGGGCTGACCGGGCTTGGTTTGGCATCTCCAATCTATTAGAGGCATAGGTTTAATCTACCTATAGAGAGAATAGTTTGTTCTCTCATTGGTTTTATTATGTTCTTGGCACTAAAGGAAAATTTTAAATTGATTGGAATTTTTGTTCTAAGTTTAACATTAGTAACTTATTTTCTTCCTTTAATTTTATATTTCAAGGTTTATTAGGATGATTGTAAGAATTTTAATATATATAATTTAAAACATCATGATTTAGGAAATATTGATATTTAAATTTTATGATAGCTGGTTACTGTAAAGTTTATTTATTAGCACATATTTCATATCTAGGATTGTTATGATAGAAATTTATATCTTTAAAAATTTAAAATTAAAATTAGAAATTTAAACATACACAAATTTAGAAATTTATTATTAGAATTTAGAAAAATAAAAAATTATAAATAAAATTAGAATTTAGAATTTTCAAATTAGAATTTAGAAATTAAAAAACTTATAAATATACAAATTAAATATTAAATTTGGTGCCCTTAATCCAATAAACAATATTAAAAATAATAATAATTAGATAATAAAAATTAGGATAAATTTTTCGTATTTAATAATTCGTTGGAAGAAGAACAATACAATTAAAATTTTTGACTATCAACTTTGGATACCTATCTCATATATGACGATATGAAAAGATATGTAAATTCAAACAACGCTTATTCCTTGCTTTAAGAGTGTCTAGCCAAGGCTCAACACCCACTTAAAATAAATTTTATTACTATAACTCCAAGTTACTCTATCCATTCCTATTTATGAGACAATAAAAAAAAGTGTGTGAATGGTCTTATTTATAAGAAAAACCTAACCTACATAAAAGAATTTAATAAGATAAAATTAGAACGTTAAAATGCCTTTTTTTAAAAATTAACGCATTAATATATTTTCTAAATATGTGTGTTTTGGTTTGAATTGTAACATCCCGGATATTTATAAAAAATTCTATGAAGTGGGAAATGTTAAAAATTGTTTTTAGGAATTTAATTGATATTTTTATGAATTATTGGTTAATTATAAAAGGTGTGATAAGAAGGAGAGAGGTTTAATTAAAATCATTCAGGAAATCATAAAGGAATTGAGAAATGACCGGCTGGGCAGGTGACCGGTTGCCATGGGTATTAAAGAAAGGTTTCTTTCTCTTTCTTCAATCATTCATCTTCTCTCGAGAATTTTCTTCTCCTTCGTCTTCTTCTTCTCCTCCTCCCTCACGTTGCGAATTGCATGTTCTGAAGGGAGACCCTGGTTGTATCACAACCGAGTGAGAAACCCATTTCTGTGACTGTGGTCTCAAGATGAGTCCACTAATCCGTCTGCATTTGTATTTTCCCGCCCTTTCGTTTCTTGGGTAACCGTGTGGCCATGCATGGCTGTGTGTGGGTCTGTTCTCCACTCCTCTGGCGAGTGTGAGCTCGATGGAGGCTCTTAGAGCTGAAAGTGTGAAGCTAACGGGTTTGTATTCCGACCCATAGGTAGTAGTGAAGGTGCTGGTGCTGCATTCGAAAGAGAAACTGTGAACCCTGTGCTGAGAGGGCGTAACCGACACCAGAAGCAGATCATTGAAGGTCGGAACCGAGGTAAGGGGGGTGTTCGGGTTATAATTAATTGGAATAGGATATACTATCCGAGTTGTTGAGACATTTGTAAACCGAGTAAGAAATAATGCTGGAAGAAAAGTATGTGAATATGTATATGAATGTGCGCATGAATGCACACACCGATCGGTTTAGGATCGTGTGTGTGTGTGTGTGAATGAAGAAATATTTGATGTTGTTGCTGAGGGAAGTTGTGAATGTATGAGTATGCATATATGTAAACACCGATCAGTTTCTGATTGTGTGTATGTGACTTGAGAAGTATTTAATGTTGTCATAATTGAGATAATGCCGAATGAATTGTATATGAATGTGAATGAATGCATGTATATGTATGGACACCGATCGGTTTCTGATCGTGTGTGTGTGGCTTGAGCCGATTGAAATTAAAATATTTGATGCTGTGACAATCGTGTACAGTGGCAATTGACGAATGGGCTTGACGAGTCGGTCACCCTATGATGAGAGCACATGCCAGTTTCTGGTAGTTGCATCTGTTGATTGTTGATGATATGTAATAGTTGTTATATTGAGTTACATATTGTGTATGAGATACTCCGTATACTGTTGAGGGCGGGGAGTGGTCACCGGTGCGTTGCATGAGCAAGGAGCGGCTCCTGACAGGCTTCCAGTAAACAGATTGTATGATTATGATATGTGATTATGTGGTGGAGGACGACCAACAGTATGAATTACCCTGTTTTTGGCTTCAGTGGTCAAGTCGGACCCAGTTAAGCTACCCAGAGGTCTTTGACCCAGTGGTTGAGCGGGAGCCAAGTCGGGCTCGGTGAACCATGTCGGGTTCACGGGATGTCAAGTCGGACTCCCAGCTGAAGGTCGATCCTTTTAGTATCCTGATACTAGGCGTCAAATTTTATCTGAGAGTCAGTTGTGATAATTGATGAATTATTGGTTGTGATGTGTTTTCCGAGTGCAGTCTGTTATAATTGCTGAACGAGTGGTTATATTTGCCAAGTTCAAATTGCTATAAATGCTGAGTGATTTGATGTGATTGTCGAGTGTAATTTCATATATTCCCGAGTGATTGTTATATTCACCGAGTGGTAAATTGTTATACTCGCTGAATGTTACTTGTGAAAATTGTCGAATGAGAACTGTCATAACACTGAGTGTGAATTACCATAATGCTGAGTATTAATGAGTAAATTGCCGAGTGAAAATTGATGAGTATGATGTTGTATTCGCCGAGGGCCAATCTGTTGTGTTTGACGAGTGTAACTTGTTGTATTTGCCGAATGAGGTTGAATATATTTGCCGAGTGGAAAATTGTTATATTTGCCGAGTGGAAAATTGATATATTTGCCGAGTGGAAAATTGATATATTTGTCGAGTGGAAAATTGTTATATTTGCCGAGTGGAAAATTGTTATATTTGCCGAGTGGAAAATTGTTATATTTGCCAAGGGGAAAATTGTTATATTTGCCGAGTGGAAAATTGTTATATTTTCTGAGTGGAAATTACTTGCTAAATGTTACTTGTTAAGATTGTCGAAGAAGAACTGTTACACTGCTGAGTATGAATTACTATAAAGCCGAGTGTTAATGGATATATTGCCGAATGTGAGTAAAGTGCCGAGTGTGAGTGTGATGCCGAGTGTGAGTTAAATGGTCGAGTGTAATGTACAATCTGAAGATAAAGAATTGGATAGAGTTTATACTTATATTTTATTCCGTTCTAGATTAATTATAATGCTAAACACTCACCCTTGCTGTTGTTTTCAATTTAGTAACCAGTGACAGGGAGGAGGTCGGAGCCCTGGAGTCGCGCCAAGCGGGAGATCGATGCCAAGGCCGAGTGAATTTAAATAAATTGTGTAATACACACACATATATATAATGAGTTTTCCGAGTGTGGAACTAAGTGTGAGTTGATGTGTTAATTGAATGAATGTGAATTTATGTTGTTAGATGATTGGTATTAATTTTCATGTGTTCGTTGTAGCAAAGCCGATTACCGGGCGAATCTTGCCCGAGAGGATTTATTCCTGTCCGAGCGAGGGCCAGTCGGTTTGATGTCCGTTTTATCTCTGTGGGAATTCCTCGTTCCTTTTCCGAGTGAAGAATAACTGAGAGACCCCCTTCTGGGTGGAAGGTTAGAATGTCCCGAGTGAGATTGGGTGGGAGAATGTTCCGAGTGATGAAGAGTAGAATACTTCCGAGTGAAAATGGAGTGGAATACTCTCGAGTGAGAATAGAGTGGAATACTCCCGAGTGAAAATAGAGTAGAATATTTCCGAGCGAAATTGGAGTATAATATTTCCGAGTGAAGGAAGAGCATAACTATTCCGAGTGAATGAAAGTTAAGTGTTTCCCGAGTGAAACCCCTTTTGCCGAGTGAAACCCCGACTTGAGTCTCCCGTGTGCGCCTTGCTTGCTCAGGTTTAACGTGTGGCATTCGCTCAAGCGAGTCGGCGCTCGCTTAAGTGAATAACCCCCTGTCTTCTTCTTCTTCTTCTTCTTCTTCTTCTTCTTCTTCGAATAACCCCCTGTCTTCTTCTTCTTCTTCTTCTTCTTCTTCTTCTTCTTCTTCTTCTTCTTCTTCTTCTTCTTCTTCTTCTTCTTCTTCTTCTTCTTCTTCTTCTTCTTCTTCTTCTTCTTCTTCTTCTTCTTCTTCTTCTTCTTCTTCTCCTTCTTCTCCTGCTGCTTTCAACTCCACTTTATTAAAGGATGTGTTTCCGATCGATTGTTACTTTTAACATACTTTCATTAAAGGATTTATTTTCGATCGGTTTTGTTTATACTGAGTATGATTTATTTATTTAGAATGTAACTAAAAGAAGTAAATATTATTTTACATCAAGGCCGAGTGGATTGTTTATTAAGGGAAGTAAATATTATTTTATATTAAGATCTAAATTTTTATTAAACGCGAAAAATTTATTGCGAAAAATGATTAAATTGACTAGGGATGTCACAGTTGGTATCAGAGCGGTTCTTTCTAGAGCCGAGTGGATGGGCGACCCGAGTGATTGTGTTTTACATTTTATTGCATTGTATTTCTGGTTGTTTATGCAGCTTGGCATCGCTCCCTTGGCACTCCAGTGGCATTGTGTTTTATGTGAGGTAAATATCTGACTCCCTGGTAGAGTATTGGTTAATGGTGAAGTGTTTATTCATTATATAATTATTCTATGGTCGGGAAACCAAGTAAGCTTTTGAATATTCTGAGTGCTCGGAGGAGCATAAGGTGTAGTTACAACTTATCAGTTGAAGGAGAGACTAGGACATGGTGGTCTCGGACTAAGGCATCGATGAAGACGACGAGTGAGTCGCTAGTGTGGGCGAATTTTCGAGAGTGGTTTCTTGTCAAGTACTTCTTAGGTAATTAGAAAATTTGAAAGGAAATGGGATTTGAGGTTGGAACAGGGCCATGGTTTTGTGATGAATAAGATCTAAGGAAGAGATATTTACTCGGTGAAGGCTGGAAGCCAATTGTTGATTATACCTTTTTATAGTGATGGTGACTGATATTCGATGATTATCATCATGTGATTTGCACTAGATTACGTATAACGACGAGGTATATACCCTGTGAGGGTCGGAAGTCTATTGCTATTATACCATTTTACGGTAGTGGTAACTGATATTTAATGATTGTTATTACGCGATGTACCCTAGATGATGCATATTGACGGTGTTGCTGTAAATATGTTGATTTTAGACTTGAGAGGATTGCCACTAATTCTCAGGTGGATTAGTGTTAGTTGAGTGAGTATGGTCGATGTGAGCAAGAAGAGTGTAAGGTATGCTGTGCCGGTATGACTCTACACACCATAGGTATTGTGGCGGCGTACACTTTTGCAGCGACACTATGTAATTGTTGTAACCCTATGGGAATGAGACATCATCCCATATGTCGGATGCAGCAATTTATAAGTCGGGCAGGTGAGACTGTAGCTACTTATGGTGATGGTTTGAGTCTATCGGGCTGTCCTGAATAAAGATGGGAGTTGTGTTGAATGAGTAGTAAATGGTGGCGTATCGAATGAGAGTAAAAGGGTTATTATAACCCTGGTGTGCTTACCTCCGAGAGAGTCAGAGGTTATTTTGGTATAAACCGACTATTAAGTGGTGTTAGATTGTCGGAATAGAAGGGCAATCCTTCCGACAAGGGTGCCCGATGTTACTAGTCGAGAAGAGTGATGGTGGTATATGGTTATGCATTGATCGCCACCGATTGGATAAGCTAACCATAGGGAATAATACCCAATACCGAGGATTGATGATGTGGTTGATCAATTATGGTGTGACTCAGTCTTTCCAGGATCGATTTGCAGTCAGGATACTATTGAATTGGATCAAGGTTCTGATATCCCTGAAATGGCGTTCAGGACTGGTTATAGCCACTTTGGAAATGTGGTAATGCCGCTGGTATGACGAGTGTTCAGGCGGTGTTCATGAATTATATGAACAATATCTTCCAGCATTACTTGGGTCGGTTCACGAAGGCGTTCATTGATGGTATTCCGATTTATTCTGATGTCATACCTGGAGCATGAAGAATATGGGACAAAGTAATTAGAAAGTGGTTGAGCGGGCAAATAATAGGAATAAAGAGGAGTTTTACCTAGTCGTTTGGACTTTGCACGGATATTAATGTTACCTGGGAATCATAATGGCTGGCCACCATGGGTTCCTTTTAACATTAATTCTTTGTAAAGTTGCCAATAGGCATAGGTAAATGGATTGTAATGTAAACAGCTTGCATGTCGATCGGTGATATGGATAGTTGGACTATATACCTGACTTTCACTCGGATTAACTATGAAGTGTTGAGCCTTGAGGCTGATCACCTCAGGGAGTTGCACTAGTGGTTGAGGTCGTGTGAAGTCGAGGAGACAGATGTGTTTTAGCCAATCTTGAGTGATCGGATTTAGAGAAGAAAGGCGTATGATTCGTATTTCTGAAGTCGGTAAAAGGTTAGAGATGAAGGACAAATAGAGCTGAGATTTGGTAACTGACGAATAGGTTGCCTTGATCTGAGAGAAAATGAAGATGGTCCAAAACCGATAGATAAGTTTCTATGGCAGTCGGCATAAACCACTTGGGTTTTAAACGAGTGACTGAGTATTCTTGAAGATTTCAGCCGAATGATTCTATTGAATTGGACCTGACGATGGAAGTACGTCGATCGGTATTGAGGAATTCCGGACCACACGGATAAGGAACAAGGAAGTGCCATCGGTAAGAATGAAGTGGAGAAATTTGAAAAGGGTAACCTACACTAGGGAAATTGGAATCGAAAATTTGAATCGAATATGAGGCAGGTGTACCTCAATTTCTTTCAATCGGTGCATTGATTTCGGGGACGAAATCCCTTTTTAAGGGGGTGGATGTAACATCCCGGATATTTATAGAAAAATTTTGTGAAGTGGGAAATGTTAAAAATTGTTTTTAGGAATTTAATTGATATTTGAATTATTGGTTAATTATAAAAGGTGTGATTAGAAGGAGAGAGGTTTAATTAAAATCATTAAGGAAATCATAAAGGAATGGAGAAATGACCGGCTGGGCAGGTGGCCGGTTGCCATGGGTATTAAAGAAAGGTTTCTTTCTCTTTCTTCAATCATTCATCTTCTCTCGAGAATCTTCTTCTCCTTCGTCTTCTTCTTCTCCTCCTTCCTCACGCTGCGAATTGCATGTTCTAAAGGGAGACCCTGGTTGCATCACAACCGAGTGATAAACCCATTTTTGTGACTGTGGTCTCAAGGTGAGTCCACTAATCCATCTGCATTTGTATTTTCCTGCCCTTTTGTTTCTTGGGTAACCGTGTGGCCATGCATGGCTGTGTATGGGTCTGTTCTCCACTCCTCTGGCGAGTGTGAGCTCGATGGAGGCTCTTAGAGCTGAAAGTGTGAAGCTAACGGGTTTGTATTCCGACCCATAGGTAGTAGTGAAGGTGCTGGTGCTGCATTCGAAAGAGAAACTGTGAACCCTGTGCTGAGAGGGCGTAACCGACACCAGAAGCAGATCATTGAAGGTCGGAACCGAGGTAAGGGGGGTGTTCGGGTTATAATTAATTGGAATAGGATATACTATCCGAGTTGTTGAGACATTTGTAAACCGAGTAAGAAATAATGCTGGAAGAAAAGTATGTGAATATGTATATGAATGTGCGCATGAATGCACACACCGATCGGTTTAGGATCGTGTGTGTGTGTGTGTGTGTGAATGAAGAAATATTTGATGTTGTTGCTGAGGGAAGTTGTGAATGTATGAGTATGCATGCATGTAAACACCGATCAGTTTCTGATTGTGTGTATGTGACTTGAGAAGTATTTAATGTTGTCATAATTGAGATAATGCCGAATGAATTGTATGTGAATGTGAATGAATGCATGTATATGTATGGACACCGATCGGTTTCTGATCGTGTGTGTGTGGCTTGAGCCGATTGAAATTAAAATATTTGATGCTGTGACAATCGTGTACAGTGGCAATTGACGAATGGGCTTAACGAGTCGGTCACCCTGTGATGAGAGCACATGCCAGTTTCTGGTAGTTGTATCTGTTGATTGTTGATAATATGTAATGGTTGTTATATTGAGTTACATATTATGTATGAGATACTCCGTATACTGTTGAGGGCGGGGAGTGGTCGTCGGTGCGTTGCACGAGCAAGGAGCAGCTCCTGACAGGCTTCCAGTAAACAGATTGTATGATTATGATATGTGATTATGTGGTGGAGGACGACCAACGGTATGAATTACCCTGTTTTTGGCTTCAGTGGTCAAGTCGGACCCAGTTAAGCTACCCAGAGGTCTTTGACCCAGTGGTTGAGGGGGAGCCAAGTCGGGCTCGGTGAACCAAGTCGGGTTCACGGGATGTCAAGTCGGACTCCCAGCTGAAGGTCGATCCTTTTAGTATCCGGATACTAGGCGTCAAATTTTATCTGAGAGTCAGTTGTGATAATTGATGAATTATTGGTTGTGATGTGTTTGCCGAGTGTAGTCTGTTATAATTGCTGAACGAGTGGTTATATTTGCCAAGTTCAAATTGCTATAATTGCTGAGTGATTTGATGTGATTGCCGAGTGTAATTTCACATATTCCCGAGTGATTGTTATATTCACCGAGTGGTAAATTGTTATACTCGTCGAACGTTACTTGTGAAAATTGTCGAATGAGAACTGTCATAACACTGAGTGTGAATTACCATAATGCCGAGTATTAATGAGTAAATTGCCGAGTAAAAATTGATGAGTATGATGTTGTATTCGCCGAGGGCCAATCTGTTATGTTTGACGAGTGTAACTTGTTGTATTTGCCGAATGAGGTTGAATATATTTGCCGAGTGGAAAATTGTTATATTTGCCGAGTGGAAAATTGATATATTTGCCGAGTAGAAAATTGATATATTTGCCGAGTGGAAAATTGTTATATTTGCCGAGTGGAAAATTGTTATATTTGCCGAGTGGAAAATTGTTAAATTTGCCTAGGGGAAAATTGTTATATTTGCCGAGTGGAAAATTGTTATATTTGCTGAGTGGAAATTACTTGCTGAATGTTACTTGTTAAGATTGTCGAAGAAGAACTGTTACACTGCTGAGTATGAATTACTATAAAGCCGAGTGTTAATGGATATATTGCCGAATGTGAGTAAAGTGCCGAGTGTGAGTTAAATGGTCGAGTGTGAGTTAAATGGTCGAGTGTAATGTACAATCTGAAGATAAAGAATCGGATAAAGTTTATACTTATATTTTATTCCGTTCTAGATTAATTATAATGCTAAACACTCACCCTTGCTGTTGTTTTCAATTTAGTAACCAGTGACAGGGAGGAGGTCGGAGCCCTGGAGTCGCGCCAAGCGGGAGATCGATGCCAAGGCCGAGTGAATTTAAATACATTGTGTAATACACACATATATATATATATATATATATATATATATATATATATATATAATGAGTTTTCCGAGTGTGGAACTAAGTGTGAGTTGATGTGTTAATTGAATGAATGTGAATTTATGTTGTTAAATGATTGGTATTAATTTTCATGTGTTCGTTGTAGCAAAGCCGATTACCGGGCGAATCTTGCCCGAGAGGATTTATTCCTGTCCGAGCGAGGGCCAGTCGGTTTGATGTCCGTTTTATCTCTGTGGGAATTCCTCGTTCCTTTTCCGAGTGAAGAATAACTGAGAGACCCCCTTCTGGGTGGAAGGTTAGAATGTCCCGAGTGAGATTGGCCGGGAGAATGTTCCGAGTGATGAAGAGTAGAATACTTCCGAGTGAAAATGGAGTGGAATACTCACGAGTGAGAATAGAGTGGAATACTCCCGAGTGAAAATAGAGTAGAATATTTCCGAGCGAAATTGGAGTATAATATTTCCGAGTGAAGGAAGAGCATAACTATTCCGAATGAATGAAAGTTAAGTGTTTCCCGAGTGAAACCCCTTTTGCCGAGTGAAACCCCGACTTGAGTCTCCCGTGTGCGCCTTGCTTGCTCAGGTTTAACATGTGGCATTCGCTCAAGCGAGTCGACGCTCGCTTAAGCGAATGACCCCCTGTCGTCTTCTTCTTCTTCTTCCCCTGTCGTCTTCTTCTTCTTCCCCTGTCGTCTTCTTCTTCTTCTTCTTCTTCTTCTTCTTCTTCTTCTTCTTCTTCTTCTTCTTCTTCTTCTTCTTCTTCTTCTTCTTCTTCTTCTTCTTCTTCTTCTTCTTCTTCTTCTTCTTCTTCTTCTTCTTCTTCTTCTTCTTCTTCTTCTTCTTCTTCTTCTTCTTCTTCTTCTTCTTCTTCTTCTTCTTCTTCTTCTTCTTCTTCTTCTTCTTCTTCTTCTTCTTCTTCTTCTTCTTCTTCTTCTTCTTCTTCTTCTTCTTCTTCTTCTTCTTCTTCTTCTTCTTCTTCTTCTTCTTCTTCTTCTTCTTCTTCTTCTTCTTCTTCTTCTTCTTCTTCTTCTTCTTCTTCTTCTTCTTCTTCTTCTTCTTCTTCTTCTTCTCCTCCTCCTTCTTCTTCTTCTCCTTCTTCTCCTCCTACTGCTTTCAACTCCACTTTATTAAAGGATATATTTCCGATCGATTGTTACTTTTAACATACTTTCATTAAAGGATTTATTTTCGATCAGTTTTGTTTATACTGAGTATGATTTATTTATTTAGAATGTAACTAAAAGAAGTAAATATTATTTTACATCAAGGCCGAGTGGATTGTTTATTAAGGGAAGTAAATATTATTTTATATTAAGATCTAAATTTTTATTAAACGTGAAAAATTTATTGCGAAAAATGATTAAATTGACTAGGGATGTCACATGAATAGTCCTCGTGAGTAATTTTTTATATAATTTAAATATTATATTTTTAGCTAATATTGATTATTTACATACATATTATATTTTTTAAAAAATATAAGTTTCTCTTCTAAAAATAAAATATTTATTAAAAATATAACTATTATTGAACCAATATAAAAATGTAACTCTCTCCAATATAAATATATTTTATTTGTTTGCCTTGTTAACAAAATATTTATTCCTCATTCCATGAATTAATTATTTTTTGCAACAACAAAAAACTTACAATTTTTTCAAGCCAAAGAAAAAATTTTAAAACTACCTTTGGATTCAATGGTGTCTCTTGTTTCTTCTAAACTGAGACTCTGATGGGAAAAACCAAATCTTTTCTAATGTGAAGATCGGTCAAATCCGCAACCATATAGTATACTAAGAAATGGGCTATGTCCACCGCTCCCTCCAAGTGTTACAAGATATGGTGTGTATAGTAACATAACAAGCATTTCCCATAAGAGTATTCAACGTGGGACTAAAAAAAGGCTAGCAATTTAGATTTTAGCAACTCTTAATTCAATGTGGGACTAAATCTAGTCTACTTTTATTATCTCTTTTCTTTCTTTTCTTCCCTTTTCTTTTTTATTTTTTTTCTTCTTCTTTTTTTACCCGAACTTTTCTCTTAAAAACTAAATCCTATATCGAATTGATTTTTCCAAACGGGTTTAGACAAAATTGGGTAGCAATAGTTTTCCCCTCTTTACTTATTCCTTATTGCATCGTACTAAGTGGTAAGTAAAGACTATGTGAACAAATTTTGTTTAAGGCACCAGCTTCGGTGATAGAGGAAACTAATAGAAGTGTCATCTTAAGTGCCAGAGATATTTAAGGAAATGCCTTGTTCGGAGACAAGAAAATTTAAATGGTGCCAGCTTTGACGATAATGGAAATTTAAAGGATGGCATCTTCGGCAACAAGGAAAATTAAAAAATGTCATCTTCAGCGACATAAAAATTTAAACAGATGCCATCTTCGGTGACAAAGAAATTTAAATGGTGCCAACTTTAGCGACATGGAAATTTGAAGGATGTCATCTTCGGTGACAACAAATTTTAAAGGAATGTCATCTTCGACGACAAGGAAATTTAATGAACGCCATCTTCGGAGACATGGAAATTTAAATAGATGTCATCTTCGACGACAAAGAAATTTTAAATGGTGTCAGCTTTGGCGACATGGAAATTTAAAGGATGCCATCTTTGGCGACCAAGAAATTTAAATGGTGTCTGCTTCAGCGATATGAAAATGTAAAGGATGTCATCTTCGGCGATAAGAAAATTTAAACAAATGCCATCTTCGGTGATAAAGAAATTTAAATGGTGCCAACTTCGATGACATGGAAATTTAAAGGATGTCATCTTTAGCGACAAGAAAATTAAAGAACTCCATCTTTGACGACATGAAAGTTTAAACAGATGCCATCTTCGGTGACAAAGAAATTTAGTGGCAGCTTCAGCGACATGGAAATTTAAAGGATGCTATCTTCGACGACAAAGAAATTTAAATGGTGCCAGCTTCGGTGACATGAAAATTTAAAGGGTGTCGCCAGCTTTGGCGATCAAAGTATTAAAACCTAATATGAGAGTAAAGGAAAAGCAAACCAAATTTAAATCGAGGGAGAAACCTTTGGAACAATAAGCCTTACAGATTTTGGGGCGATACTTCTGGATGAAACAAAAAGAATGAGGCGACCCTATCTTTAGAGCAAGTATGTGTAGCGCCCCGACCGCTTTTCAGGAATGAATGACTCTCCCCACAGACCAACACGAAACTTTTACAGTGTGCTTTTGTCTTCACTCACACACTTCCTGAGAACTTCCCAGGAGGCTAATGCATTTGTTGGTATAGGTAGTACGAATTCATTCCTTTAAGCTATCCTCGACTGTATAGTCTCATACCTATACAGTCTTTGGATCCCTCTCATTCTGGTATGTATTTGGTTCGTTCATGTGTCCCTCCCACTGGAAGCCTTCCAGGAGCCGCTCCTTGTCCGTGCCAATGCACCGACAATCACTCCCCGTCCTCAAAAGTGCCCGGGATGTCACATTCCCCGTTGGAAGCCTGCCAGGAGCCGTTCCTTGTCCGTGCCCATGCACCAGCGACCACTTCTTGCCTTCAACAATGCCAGGATGTCACATGCTCACCAGTTTTCACCTAGTTCGTCCCGGAACCATACCGTACTAGGAGAGGCCATGCTCTAATACCACCTGTACCGCCCCGGCCCTTTTCAAGAATGAACGATTCTCCCCACAGACCAACACGAGACCTTTCTAGTGTGGTTTTTTCCGCACTCACACACTTCCCGAGAACTTCCCAGGAAGTCACCCATCCTAGAATTTCTCCAAGTTACGCACGCTTAACCTTGGAGTCCTTAAGTGATGGGCCACTGAAAAGGCTAATGCATTTGTTGGTATAGGTAGTACAAATTCATTCCTTTAAGTTATCATCGACTGCATAGTCCCATACCTATACAGTCTTTGGATCCCTCTCATTCTAGTATGTATTCGGTTCGTTCATGTGTCCCTCCCACAGGAAGCCTGCTAGGAGCCGTTCCTTCTCCGTGCCTATACACCGACGATCACTCCCCGCCCTCAACAGTGCCCAGGATGTCAAATTCCCCGCTGGAAGCCTCCCAGGAGCCATTCCTTGTCCATGCCCATGCACCGACGATCACTCCCTGCCCTCAACAGTGCCGGGATGTCACAGTGTGCGGCTCAATTCCTGTGATGCTTGTCTGAGATGTTAACAAATAACAAAAACATCTCAGTCCCACGACTTTTAAAAATAATTATTATTGCCTTATTTTATTTGTTAAAGCACATATTTTGTCACATCAATGAAACTTATATATAAATGCATATTAAAAAGGTAGCAGTTTTAGTCATGTGGGTTAATCAAGTACGGGAAAAAGAAAAAGGGAAATCAGATGCAGGGAAAAGGAAAGAGAAACAAATGTGGTCAAAAGCTTGGTAATAGGTGAAGTAAGGAGGGTTTGTAGATCCTCCAGTGAATCCCTAAGAACAACAAGAATCTTAATCCTATATCACGACGGCGAGTTTAACCTTCGATCTTGCTTTCTAGAAAGTAATTCAACTAAGTCCTTGTGCCTCAGTCTGGTCCTGTTCTGCTTGCATAGGGAGTTTTAGTCACTTTATCAAAATCTTGACCCTAATTTTTGCTTGAGCCACCCTTTTAGGTTTTCGACTCATCAGGTCGCTCTAATTTTGCCCAGACTATTTTTTAAGTTTTCAGTCTAGTGAGCATAATTTCTTTCTCTTCTTTTCCTTTCTCTTTTCAATCTATTTTCCTTTTTCTTTTTCCTATTTATTGTTTTTTTAGGCAAAGTATCTCTTGACTGCATCTGTATTTATGGGCATCGACAAGTCATCCTCATTCATGTTAGTCAATACCAAAGTTCCACCGGAAAAGGCCCTTTTTACCGCATACGATCCTTCATAATTAGGTGCCTATTTGCCTCTGTGATCCTTGCGAATTGGTAGAATCTTCTTGAGGACCAGATCCCCTTCTTGAAACTGTCGAGGTTATACCCTTTTTTCATAAGTCATTTTCATACGCCTGTTCATGACAGAGGGCGGTTAATCTCCTCCCGTCTATTAGGCTCAGTTGGTCATGTCAAACTTGAACCCATCCAGCCTCTTCTAACTCGCCTCCATGATTACTCTAAGAGATAAAATTTCCACTTCAATAGGCAAGACTGCTTCCATGTCATATACCAAAAAGAACGAGATTCCAAAAAGAACGAGATTGCTTCTATTGAAGTTCGAACTAAAATATGATACCCATGCAAAGCAAAAGTGAACATCTCACTTTAATCTTTATAGGTCACAACTATTTTCTACACGATTTTTTGACATTTTTATTTTCTGCTTCAACTACCCCATTTTCTCGCCTTCCATTACTTTTATTCTCGCTGTGGTGTAAATTTTTTTAAAAGTTGAATATCTAAATCGCCCCTAACATAAACCGGATCTCCCACTCCAGTAGTCTAAAAATGAAACAAAATTTATCGACAATCAGCAAAGTTTATTCAATCAAATAACCAAATCTGGACGAATCATTATCTCATTTTTTATTATCTATTAACCTTTTCCAATGAGATCTAGAATGAACGAACAGCATTTTCAAATTCATCAATGGCATCAGAATCCTTCTCTGGTTTTGCCGCGTGGTTCAAGAAATAGCTTCCTCCTCGTTGTCGTTGTTCCATTATTGATTCCCAAATATGATTTTTTTTTTCCATGGGCACCTGCTGGAAAAACTTATTTGGATTGCATTGCCTTTAAAGGATGAAGAGAAAGAGCGAGATTCAAAAATTAAAACCAGAGACACCAAAATCACGCTCAGCCAGAAGCTTGATATTGCCATCTGAATCATAAAAAGCTTTCGGACTTCAACTATATAGTAGAATGTTAGGCGCAGGGCGGCACGAACTTTGGATATTTATAGCAAGAATTGTGACCACACAATGGATATTAATAATTAATATATTATTTATAACAGAAGAAATTACTTAATCAATAGGTTGAACAACTGAGTTGAGAAATGATTGATAGGTAGGAGAGAAGAAAAGTTGAAGTGGGAATAGAAGGGACTTTGAGAATAGGGTAAATTTGACTTTTTCCATAGCAATCCAAAGAGCGAAACCCACGCGGTGGCCCATGTGAAGAATATTACCATGTACCTTATTATACTTACTCAAAATTACATCTTATTGAGTTTGGGCCAAAGCCCAAGCTGCTTTGCCCGATGAAGCAATATTCGAACATGAAGGCCTGGAGAATTGTTTTATGAAAATTTAATTTGTCAGGTTTGCTTTCCGTTACACAAGAAGTTGAACTTGAATCTACATCTTCCTCTTTTCTGTTTTTCTTTGGCCACCATCTAAAGGAAAAGGCTACCCTTGTATTAACTGTGCTTCGCCCATAGAAATTGACGAGCCATTGAATCCTATTTATAACACAAATGGCATTAGGCATCAGGCATCCACACATTTTGCATACAATACACAGGAATGGAGGCTTTTGCATACATCTTTGGATTTGTTTTATGTCATCTGAATCAGAATGCGTAGGCTCACACTGCCGAATCAGAATCACAAATCACTTCAATCATTCCCAACATAAAAATATAACTTCAATAAAGATGTATTTTTAATGTTCCAACTAAATACACATAAATATTATGTAGAATGGATGAGTTGACGAACGTCTCTATACCTATAAGTATAGAAAACCGGTCAAATCCGTCAGACTTTTAAACATATATATTAATGAAGTTATATTTATGAACAATTTCTTACGAGTCAGCTTTTTTATGTTAATTACATGTATCATTCTTTTGAGATAATTCAACTTGAGATTTAGTCACAAGACTTTCACGCATTCTAATAAATATGTTTAGTGGAGATCAAATTTAAAACTCTTCTCACGATTTCAACTTATATTATCAACTGAATCACAACAACCGAGTAGTATGAATATTATCTTTTTAAAATAAATAAGTTTGAGTTTTACCACTTCATTTTAACCATGTATTAGTAAAAATGAAAAAAAAAACAAACCTAAAAAAGTTCTCAAATTCTAATTTTTATATAGGTTTAAGTAAGAGATAATCTTAAATCCAAAAATAAAGTAAAAATCATATTTTATATATTATGTTCGTATTTCTTAAAAGAAAAAAGCATTTCATTCGTATTTACATTCACTTGCATAACTCAATATTATTTAGCAATTACCTAAAGAAAGTTGAACAAGAACGAGAGGACGCCACGCGGCATCAAGAATGCTGAGAACGAAAGTATAACTCAATCCTTTGCTATTATAAACTCTTAAAATAAACCAAGGATATTTTCATTTATAAGCTCCTAATTTTTTTAAATATTTATTATATTTTTTATTTTATTATTAAACATTTAATATTTATATATTTATACGATTAATAGATGATAATGAAATTCGATTTTAAATAAGAAAAATTTAAAAAGATAAAATTATTTTTTTACGATAATAACATAATAATTAATTTTTTAAAATTATATAGAATTATAAATAAGAGATTATAATTTTAAATAAAATTATTACTATTTTATAGTAAATATATAATTCTTTTTAAAAAAATTTCCCACAAGACATTTTCTTTAGAGACACTTATATTCATTCGAGTTTACATATTTGAACATAACCTATAAAGCTTCCAATGAAAATTATATAATCTTTACTTGATATCGTGGACTTTTATTTAACATATTAAAATATACTTTATAATAAATTTGAACTATTTATTTATTTTGATAGTATGTGAGATAAATGTGGTAGAAAGTGTTATGGTGAGTGATTTTTATGAAATATTAAAGATAGTAAGCATTGAATAATGAATATTAAAAAAGGTTATCCACAAAGGCAAATAGCTGTCAGATGAGTCATCGTGTTACTTGCAATGTCTGAAACCTAATCCAGTGAGACATGGACAGCCCACAGCTGTAACCCTCTTCTTCGCACGTGTCACCCCCCAAGCCCTAAACCCAATCCAACTCACTCCCCTTCCTCTTCCTCTTCCCCTTCTCTCTCTGTTTAGTTTCAACTTTCACATTCTAACACTCTTCCACAAGTATTCTGCAAAATTAAGAAACATTTACTGTTACTATTCTACCTCACTAGTAGAAGCTACTAAGCAAAAGCCTTTCAGGGTAGCCATAGTCATATGAGTGCAACAAACCAAAGCATAGTATAGAATTATTGACTTCAAAACCACCTTGTCCTATCCCACTTGGACTTCCACCTCACCCCTTTTCTCAACGCCATGAAAACAGGTCACTCTCTCTCTCTCTCTCTCTCTCTCTCTCTCTCTCTCTAGCCCCATGTTTTATTATAGGTAAATTACTAAAATACCAAATTTTACAAGATCCATGTTGGAGCTTTGTGCTTCGCTTAATTAGTGTTCTTTTTTTTTGCGACTTTGGCTTTTTACTGAGTTTGATTTTTCCAATACACCATGCTCTCTTTCCTCTTTCTTTTTTGTGGTTGTTATTTGGTGTTGGTTCACCGTGTGACCTCTCGGAGAATTCCAATTTCCTGTAATGTGATTTCTTACTCTTTCTGCTTCTACCTTTACTTGGTAACTTTGTATTGCTTTGTTTCTATTGTGCAGTTACTTTATTCCTTAGCTCTTAAGAGTTGGCTGATAAATGATGAAATATTCCAAATTGTTTTATGTTTGTAATTGTTGCTTGCTCAGGAAAGTACTTTGTTTTATTTTTTTGTTGTGTTTTGTGTCTGTGGCATTCTCTAAAATAATAATAGGGAAATTGAAAAGGGAATTGCTGGTTGCTTGCTGCTATTTTCAACCATGCCAGGGATAGCACCAATTTTACCAATAATTTATGTGAGATATATTGGATTAAAATTAGGTCATGATTATGTTTGTTGCTGATCTAAAAGTGGAAGGGAATTATCATATAGTGTAAATTATATCATCCTCTATTGGTGTAAGAATCTAGGCTGAAAGGGGAAATTTCAGTTTCGTTTGATTAGGTTCAGAGGAGTTTTATAGAATGCACATATAGAAGTAATTAAGTTGCATAGCTGAGAAGGCCATTTCATATAGTTTCTATCTTGAACCCTACTGTTTCCACTTCATCCCTGCTTTGAAAATAAAAGTGAAATGGTGAATGGTCCTTAAAAAAGAAGATTAGGATGATGTAAAGGTAGGTAGATAGGAGATAGTATTGTATAATAAGGTACGTATCTTAATCATTACGATTTGGTAATCTAAGAAAGCCACAGTGAAGAATAGTAATCACAATTCCAATAAATGACCTTAAACGTGATTGTCTTTTGATAATAATAACAGTATATTGTCATTCTAGATTCACATATTGCAGGGAATATAGTAATGACTTCTTTCTGTTATACTTAAAAAATGTGGCAAAAATGCTAATTTGATCCTTTAACTTTACACTTGATCTCAGTTATGTCCTCTAACTTTTCAAGGTCAGTCTAGCCTTCTAACTCTGTGTAACTTTCCAAATTGGTCCTCTCTGTTAGATCTATTTATAAAACTTAATAGAAACACGGTAACATAGTTAAATTGTTCAGGTGTCAAATAAAATAATAAAAACCCCTAAATTTTCTCTCTCCTCTTCTTTCTCTCTCTCTTTACTCTTCTTTCACCGCTCCCCCGCCGCCGCCGCCACCACCACTACCACCATGCCCACTCCACCTCTCACCCACCACCATCCACCTCCACTCCTCCCCCACCACCAACCACAGCATTAAGCAAAGCGAAATCCAATTAAAAATTAAAATGTAAAAAAATCTTATTTTCTAATACAAAGAAACATGCTATTCACTCATTCAATGACTTGTAACCTTTAATCTCCATCTCCTCAAATACCCAAGAATTACAAAAATAAATAAACAAATTAAGATTTTCCCTCAAAATCTAGAAGCCAAGAAGTGGGAGGTTGTAGAATTTTGGCAAAAGATGGTGAAACAGAGAAAGAGGAGAAAATGGAGGGGGACCCAAATGAGAGAAAGTGAAATAACATAGATTTTTAGGGTGAAGAAGGAAAAGGGGACTAACCAAGACAGAAGAAGCAGGAAGCTTGGAGATGAGTTGGGGGACATCAAAGCCACAAGGAATTAGGTGAAGCACAAATTGAATTTCATGGAATTGGAGGTGGTGGCGGTGGGGTTGGGGAGAGAAGGGTAAAAGGGGATGGAGGAAGAAGAGTAGAGAGAAAAATGAGGGCTTTTAATTATTATTTTGTTTGATACTTGGATATTGTAATGTCGTTATTGTGTTTCTGTTAAATTTTACTAATTTAATGGAAAGGACCAATGTGTTATGTTACAGAGTTAGATGAACTAACTGAGACCAAGTGTAAAGTTAGAGGACCAAATTAACATTTTTGTCAAAAAAAAAAATGTAGAACTTTGTCTCCTGAAATTTGAAATTATGCTTCCTTTATACCGTTTGTACTTTTTAGTTAATACTCCCTCCAATCTTTTTTAAAAACCCTTTTAATCTTATCAAATAGATTAAAAAAGAAGTTAAAATTAGCTAATGTATTGATGTTTTGAAAGTTTATCACTAATAATCCATTAATGCCAACAAGTCACAAGGTTTAAGAATTCTGAAGAGAAAATGTGAAATGATAGTACTAAATGTTTCTAGAATTTTTTAAAAGATCTTATAACTAGTACCATATAATATTCTTAAAATGGTCTGGGGGAGTAGACCATTATGTACTCAAGCATACCATACCACAAGTGGTTCAAGTATTTTTGAAGATTGCCTATTCCTCAGATTGAATTCAAGCTGCCCTCAAGGCCACTCTGCCTAATTTATGCTTACCCCTGTGCCAACATACCCCTTTTGTTAATAAAGAAACTGTTAAATAAGTTGTTCTTTGCTATTTGTTTGTTGCACTAATTTCTGGTAGTCAATGTTGAATCCATCTAACTTATTAAGTTATTATCATCTCATATTATTCAAATAAGTTACAGGAGCATCAATTTTGCCACTTAAAAATGGCTTCTTGTGTCATGATTTTTGACTAGAGGAGAACTAGTAACTAAGTAGAGGGAGGTAAAAAAACAAATTTTATCAATTGAAGGGTTGGTAGTTACTAGTTACTACTCCTTTACTTCATAAATTTCTTCCATTGTAAAAATAATGCTTAATTACTTATTTTATTTGGTGAAGGAACCACATGAATTAATATCTTAAACTCCTTTACTCTATAACTTTACATTAGATTTGGTAGTTGCTACTACTTAATCAAAACCATATTAGCATGTAAACTAAGTTTTTTGTACTCACTGTGTGTTTTCTGACATGGGTATCTGTTCAACTTGATCTTATGACCTCCACAGATATCAGCTGTTGATCATAGGTCTTCTATTTTCTGGTTTTGTGGCTCTGAAACGGCTGTGATTCTTAACTTACTATATGGGAACTGGGGAAGAGAGCACACCCAAAAAATCATCTTCATCAACTCAGGTTTTTTACCTGCCATCCTCCTGCACTTTTTTCTTTTTGTTGTCCTTTCTTCTGTGTCTTCTTATCTTCTCTGATTACATTAACAGGAAGTGCCTGCAGCACCTGTTTATCCTGATTGGTCAAGCTCCATGCAGGTAATTGAGTATATGTTAGATTGCTTTCATCAGGTTTTCACATCTATTGAAGCTGATAGATTATGTCATAACATATTCATGTACTTCTATTTAGGCCTATTATGCTCCTGGAGCTACTCCACCTCCCTTTTTTGCCTCAACTGTAGCTTCCCCAACTCCCCATCCCTATTTATGGGGAACTCAGGTAAATATAGTAAATCATCTCGGTTATATGATGATGTGTAATTATACTCTATGGAAGAATCTTCTCATTTACAGTTCTGTTAATTTTTCCAGCATCCATTGATGCCTCCATATGGGACTCCAGTCCCTTATCCAGCTATTTATCCTCCTGGGAGTATCTATGCTCATCCTAGCATGGCAGTGGTAAACCACTTACTCTAATGCCTCTATGCCTGAGAAGGAAAAAAAGATGAATTTTCCATTTGCATGTGCCTTGAGGGCAACTATATTCTCCATGTTTATCATAGTTAGGCATTGTAATTCTTTATCTCATTATTTCTTTTTATTTTTTTTTTATCTTTTGGTTTTCAAATCATTATGCTAGACTCCAAGTCTTATCCAGCACAGTACAGAGATCGAAGGGAAGGGACCTGATGGAAAAGATCGGGACTCATCCAAAAAATTGAAGGGAACTTCTGCAAATGCAGCTCCCAAAGCAGGCGAGAGTGGAAAGGCAGGTTCAGGTTCAGGCAATGAGGGCATCTCACAAAGGTTGTGAACCACTGGTTAATTTGAAATCGTTTTTTGTTTCTATCCTTTCAATTTTCACTTTTAATATGAATTTCTATTAAATAATTTATCAAACAGTGCTGAAAGTGGTTCAGAGGACTCATCAGATGCTAGTGATGAGAATACTAACCAACAGGTACACAACAGATTACCATTAGTACAAGTGCTCTTGTTTTTGTAAACTAACAAAAGCATGTTGCCTTTTGTTAGTTTCATATTCACAGCAAAAGTCTGAATTGAATTGGTTTAGTTATAAGCATTTTGATGTTTTTCTAACCTATTTTTTCCTCCTGTCTGACAATTTCTTTGTAGGAATCAGCTACAAACAAGAAGGGAAGCTTTGACCAGATGCTTGTTGAGGGTATGCATCACCTCCATTTATGATTATCTGTTTGTTTTCTTCTCAGTTGCTAAAACAAGTTTGTACTTCCATGAACTTTTTCAGGAGCCAATGCACAGAACAATTCCGCCGGCACCATTTCTCAATCTTCTGTCCCAGGAAAGCCTGTTGTTTCGATGCCTGGGACTAATCTTAATATTGGAATGGACTTATGGAATGCATCTTCTGGTGGTGCCGATGCTGCAAAAATGAGACACAATCAGTCTGGTGCCCCGGGGTTTGTTGCTCCTCCAGCCATTATGGGACGTGAAGTTGCACTTGGTGAACAATGGATACAAGTACGAGTCCCACTGTTGTCTTTCATTAAAATTCTTCTAAACATGTACTACTTTTTCTGGTCAACAATTATATCCTCATGTTTATATTTATAGATTTGAAAAACAATTCTTTTGTTGATATTGTACATCTTCCTTCTAGTTGTTCTCACAATTGGCCATCCATTATCATCTTTGTGGCATTGCATTCTTATGTTAAATGCCTTTACCTGGCCCAGCCTTTTTTTTCCTTACCTTTCCATAACTTCCTCTGACCTCCTAATGCTTCCTCGATTCTTAGGATGAACGTGAGCTTAAAAGACAGAAGAGAAAACAGTCTAACAGAGAGTCAGCTAGGAGGTCAAGACTACGCAAGCAGGTAGCTTTCTAATATCTACTTCATCTTCATGTTCCTTTGTTAAGCAAGAACTGAGAACCGAGAGTAAGAGCAATTTATTTAGAGGAAATAATATACTCTCTCCTTTTCAAAATGATTGTTGTTTAAGGTTTTGCTCAAGGATTAAGGAACTCAATAAATAGATTACGCAGTGGAATGATTTTTTAAAATTGGCCTTATTAATTACTTCTCTCATTTATAAATATACTATCAGTATTTATTAATTTAGGGGTGAAATAAAAGTTGAATCAGATGCAAAACTTAATTGATTTTTTCTTTTGCTAAATGATAATTATTTTGAAAAGGAGGGTGGATATGTTTTGTCAGCATTTTTGGATTACCTCAGAAATAATCACTTCCAAACAAGCACTAAGCCAGTTAGAAATATCCTCAATTCCTTCATACTTGAAGGTAGATGCTATATTATTCGGAGCTTATATAATAAGATAATATTACATGAAAATTTATATTATAAATTTGATCATGAAACTTGTTGAAATAATCTTAAATGAACCCTTCCAAACACATCTTTAATATATCCATACCACCATTTTTCAAAATAATAAAGAAATAATATGTTTTACATTTCGTGCACAGGCTGAGTGTGAAGAGTTACAAAAGAGGGTAGAGACGCTAGGAGGTGAGAATCGAACTCTCAGAGAGGAGCTTCAGAGACTTTCTGAAGAATGCGAGAAGCTTACATCTGAAAATAATTCTATCAAGGTAGATTTTTCCTTCCATTATGCCTTAACAGCAGCAGCCTTTTCTTTTTTGTGCGTGGATGTCTCAGTTTACGGCCCTAAACTTTTTGATATTATCTTAACAAAATTGCTTTAAACAGGAAGAGTTGGAACGGTTATGTGGGCCAGAAGCTGTTGCTAACCTTGGATGAAACAGCAACACATTTAAGTTTTAGCAGTGTCGTGCTTGATGGTAACACTAAAATTGATAGTCATAGTTAAGACGAATCTGCAGCTAGGATTTTCTTATTAGTGGCCCAGTCTCTTGATTGAGAATAGGCTATATTGTTTTTTTCCTTGTTATACTAATTTATACCATTAACCCTCAATTGTAATTGTGCTTATGATCTTACATGTCATTTGTTGTAATATTTTACCAGTACGGGAGGATAGAAAATGTAGGCTACTTGGGTACACTTCTGTTTAGAATTTAGTTTTTCCCCGTGATGTTAAGAATCCAAATTTGCACTACTTTTGTGGAATCTTATTTTTGTTCTTCTATATTGTCCTTGAGCCGAGCTGATTGATGAAGCAGGGTAAAACAAAGAAAATCCGATGAAACAGTTTCTGAATAAATATCCAATTACACGAACATTTTAAAACTTACCCGGTGGTGGATGATTTACATAATTTTGTAACGATGCATCTTAAAATCATGGATGAGGTTATTGGTATTCCAATATCATAATTGGTTTTTTGCTTTCTATAATATTTTTCATAATTGAAGCGTGAAGAGATATATTGAAGTGTTAACAGCATTATTTTACATTAGTACAACGTTTAATTAAATTTCTGATTCGTATGTTTTTTCGCCTTTTAGTTCATGTTTATTTTTGTTTAGTTTTACTCTCTAAATTTTATGTTTTAAAATGACCCTTGCCGCCTAAAAGAAATTGCTATTTATTGACATAATTGAATAGTCGTTAGGATAATCTTTTAACTAAGCGTTAATATAGGTAAATTGGATATATACTAATAATTCAATATACTATATTAACAAATAATTGTTAGTGTAAACTTGATAATATGATATATTATATAAATAAAGGATTTCCTAATGATTTCTAAATTTGTGAGTAAATGATAATTTTTTTCGTGGCGTGTGATATTTCTAGTGTTAATGTATGTTAAATCAACATGTAAATATACAATTATTTGAACGGGATTCCGTTGAGAAAAAATAAGAGAGGAATTGTCGCTATATGGGCCATCAAAGGTGGGTTATGGAAGCCCAAAAATAAAGTAAATATATTTATTAGTCTCTCACTTTAGGGGTCTTTAATCTTGGATTCTTGAGTGAAATAAATTGAGCCCGTTACTCTCATATCTTATTCCGCCTATATATTAGGTCCTTAGAGACACTTGATATTAAATTTTGATGTGCTGCAACATTAAGTCTCATCTGTCTTAGTCATGTTGGTGCCACATAAGCCATAAAATGGCCTTGTTTTGATTAAATTAATATTTTTAAATAAAAATTAAATTAGTAGAATACATATTACCCTCTGCATCACTTTCCCTTTATCCATTAAAAACACTAGCCACCATCGCCACCTGGTCACCACCCTCACCCACAACCAAGCCACCAATCTCCACTTGCTTTCCTCACCCACCTCTCTTAACCAATCACAAAACATGCAAATAAAAGCCAAAACAGAAGTAGGTGAAAGCCAAAACACTTTAACTCATGCCACCCCTTTACAAAGTAGCCTTATCTCTACCCTAAGCTAAATCTCACACTCCACCACTACTCCAAGTCTTTGTTTTTCTAAAAAACCCTTTTGTCATTGACGTTGTGTGGCTTATAAAACCTATTTGAGTTTTTGTGTTAGAAATAAAGAATATGGGGAGGAGAATATGAATAGGTCACATGAAGGTTATGCTTACTGCGAGGAGTTTGTGGTTATCGTAATCTGACGTAGAGGTGGTTTGGGAAAAGAAAAGAAGGAAGGCGATGGAGCCTTCGAGGTCTTCAAAGATGGTGGTGCGGTTCTGGATCGTTAATGGCTCTGAGGCCTTTAAGATAGAGCAATTCAAGCTTAATGGATCGCTAATGACACCTTACTCTCACCTACTTCACCTTTCAGTGCTTGTTTTTCCTTTTATTTTGATCACTCATTCCCTCTTCCCCCCGCCCCCCCCCCCCCCCCCCCCCCAAAAAAAAAAAACTCAAACCCTAATTTCCCAGCATACCCAACACTTATTGAAAATTCAAGAGACCAAGAATTGACGTCAACTTCAAAGGCCAGTATATATAGAAGCTCATTCACGATTACAACGTTGCCCCTTCTATGATTGGTTGAGAAGAGGTGGGTGGGGAACAAAGGTGAAGATTGGTGGCTTGGTTATGGGTAATGGTGGCGGCTGGGTGGTGGCGGTGACTGGAGGGTGATAGTGGTCAATGTTTTTGAGGGAGAAGGGAAGGTGATGCAGACAGTGATATGTATTCTATTAGTTTAGTTTTTATTTAAAAATATTAATTTAATCAAAATGAGGTTGTTTTGTGGTTTATATGGCATTGGCATGGTTAAGGTAGGTGACACTTAGTGTTACAACGTATGAAAATTTAACATCAGGTGTCTCTAGGGATCTAATATATAGACAAAATATGGTGTAGAGATTGAGGGACTCAATTTATTTTTCTCAGGGACCTAATATTAAAAACCCCTAAAATGAGTGAATAATAAATGTATTTACTCTTAAAAATAAGATTCCAATTTCTAAACTGAATAAAATTATGGCCTTGAACAAAAATGGTTGCCCTCTGAAATTGGATGGATCATTATCATGTGGAATGTTTTAGTTCCACCATATTTAACTTTTTCTTAGATTTAAAATAACTTTTTTTAAAAAAACTTCTTCCTTTTTGTTTTTCTAGATCACCTCTTCCTTTTTTGCTGGCATGTTATACAAGTGACTATATTTTAATGCTTCTAAAACCTTCACTATGCTTTACGTCTCTCTATCCGCTTATTTCCTCTTGTGATTATATGATCCTCCCATTGGTTAAGTTCCCCCATTACAACAAAAATGGTATTTCTTAACGGTTGTGGACTACTAAGTTATCTCCTGCTAAAAAAGGTGTTCGTAACGGTGGTAGTCCCTCCAAACTATTAAGAAAGACTTTATTTATAGACTTCTCTTAACGATTATTAAGTAAAACTGCTAAGATATCATCTTATATTAACAATTTATTAATAGCAACAGCTAAGAAAGTGCTAACTCAAGATCTAAGGTTGTTACCCAAGTAGCCTTTATGATTATGCAATGACAAGTAATTTAAACAACAATACTTGAAATGTAAAGAGTTAAGCGATAGGAAAGTGCAAACTTGATTTTTATACTGGTTCGACCAACACCTGTCTACGTCCAGTCCTCAAGAACCCCTTAAAATTTCCACTAATCAATTCTCTGATTACAACACAATGGGGATACTCCACCCTAATTACATACACCCTTGGGATGCCTCACCTAAGTACAAAACCCTTAGAGATACTTCACTCTGAGTACCAATAACAATTCAGGGATACTTCTCCCTAAGCAATCAAAACAAGATAACAATAGGAATCTTTCTTTTAAGAGTAGAATAAACAACTTGAAACACTCTATGATTTAACTCAGAATATTAAGATAATGGCCATTGAAAGGTTATTAGAGATAGAATGATGCAAGAATGATTTTTGAGTTCTGTTGTAAAATGCCTAAAATCATCTTAATTTATAGGCTATCAAGAGATGCTTTAAAAAGGTATCATTTCAAATGGTTGTGTCTTTTGAACCAGATTGATTTTCAAAGGATATGTTGTTCATGGAATTTGAAATGAAAAGCCATCTCCTTTCCTACAGAAAATGTGAACAGATGCATTCTTGGAAGTGTAGTAATTGATTACTGTTAATAATTTGAATGCCAACATTCATTGGTAATCGATTAATTTTTGTTTTGTAATTGATTGTTGTTATTTTGTAATCGATTACTGAGTATTAAAAATTTACTTTTGCATGCTAAGTTGAGTTCATTTGATGCCTTCATGCATATGTGTTTTTTTAAAATATTTTAAGGCCATGATCTTAGTATTGTGAGTAAACCTTATATATTTTTCATGACTTATTATTTTCTTGAATCGGTTGCTTGAATCTTCAAGTCTTCAAGTGCTATGATTATTTGTTTGTTGATCTGTTCATGTTGTTGATTGATAATATTACCCGAGAAGAAAATAAGATAACATACAAAAAAATAGAACATTATCTTTCCCCCTTGATTTTGGTTTGGTTGGCAAGGATTAATGAAGTTATGATAATCGTTTATAATTGATTCGATTTTTCTTCTCACTAAATCACTCCCCCTTTGTCAATGACAAAAAGAAGGTAAAAGCATTCATTCTATTGATAACAAAAATTTGAACATAGAAACTTTAATGAAAAATTAAACATAAGTAAAAAAAGCATTTTAAGAAACTAGGTAGGTGGAAAACATGATTGAAGGTTGCAAATAGAATCTTCAAAAGAGTCAAAGCAAGCATCAATGCAAGTCACAAAAGATTCAAAGCAAGTTTGGACGTTGTTGATTGCATTCATGAGATCACGCATGGAGGGAGATTCTTCAATATCAACAAGACCGGATGGAGAAGCCACTCGCTTGCTTACCCATTCACATTCCGTATTTTGCTTGTACCCAAAGGAAAAACAACATTTGTGCTAATACGATAAAAGTGTTGTGGGTTGACACAAAGTTCATCGCTAATGGAGACACTAAAGTGCTGCATGATTTGAGTTACAAAAGCAGCATAAGGAAGAAAAGCGTTATTGCGCAAAGCTTTCTTCATGTGATTGTGAATGAGATATGCCCAATTGATAGGTCGAGTAGTAAGCAGAGCCCACATGTAATAATGTCTTCTTCGGTGAGTTATGCCAAATTTGTGGTGCGAGGAAGAAAAGCCTGAAGAATAATGTAATGTAGTAAGCGACACTCCATTTTCAAGGATCCTGCAAGAATACGACTAGAAATATTTGCTTCTTTAGAGCAAATAAGACTTCTTGCTTCAAGAGGGTCATAATCAAGTTCTCATTCTTTAGGGACTTGGCCATCAAAAATTTCTCCACCAATAGGAAATTAGGTAAGTTAATGAAAAAGGTTATCATCAATCACACTAGGCACCTTTTTAATCTCAGAGTAAATGTGTAACATCCCGATTTTTAACAAAATAACTTAAAAATGATTAAAGAAGAATTTTTGGATGAAATTCCGAGTGGAAAATGAATGAGATAAGATTTTCCGAGTGAAATGAATCAGATTCCGAGTGAAATGAATCTGACTCCGAGTGAAATAAGACAGAAGATTAATTCTAAGTAAATTTAAGATGTTTCCGAGTGAAACATCATTAAGAGAATTATTTCCGAATAAAGTGACGCTGTGTCCGACTGAGACACATTCGAGTAAGGTAAAATCCGAGTGAAACGGAACAACTCCGAGTGGAATGTTTTCGAATAGGTTGTTTCTGAGAGAAGTGGAAGTACTTCTCGGACCGATATTTCTGATTGGTAAACTCCTAAGTGGAGTATATCCGAGTGAAGTGACTTTTCGAGTGAAGTGTCACAGAGACACTTCCGAGTGATACATTCTGAGTAAGTCTTTTCCAGAAAGAGTGCTTCTGGACAAAGACTTCAACTCTGATTGATTAAGTTTTCTGAGTAAGTAATCCCGAGGAGATTTCCGAGTAACCTTACAGTGCAGAAATTTCCGAATAATGAAAGAAATAAGACTCTGACTCGGAAAGAGGTATAACCGAGCGAGATGAGTCAGTTTTGATTGAAATGCCGAGTGAAAACCCAAGTGCTGGGAAGCCTTGCCGAGCGGGCGAGTGCAGAATCGAAGGACAGCCTCTGGTCGGATTTCGCCTAAGCGAGTAGGTGCCTAGCTTAAGCGAATGCCAGTGAAATTCGTTACTGGACAATTCTCGCTCGAACGAGTAGCTGGTAGGAGGGAGTCTCGCTCGAGCGAAAGCATGGGAAATTGGTTACTGGGTAATTCTCGCTCAAGCGAGAGTGGTTCGCTCAAGCAAGGATCAGGTCTGATGGATGTTTTCCACATCATTATGTTCTTCTACCTTCCAACAGATTCCTTTCTTAGATATTTTCTCAGAATGGGACCCTTTTGATATGCTGTCCCTTTTCATTAAAAATCTTAACCCTTCATTAATTATTAAAGTTACGTATGTCAGAATACTTTAAGTTAATCACGTCTCTTTCACGTGAAAAGTATATATAAATACTTCCATTGTTGGATTAATGAAAGAATTCTTGTGAGTAGAATTATTATCCAGAATTCTCTTACTCTACTAGAACCAATAAACGAAGAAGGAATCAAATCTCCATTTCTTCTCTTTACGAAGAAAGTATTGGACTGGTGTAGCAGTGCAATTTTAGTCGGTATTTGAGAGCAGTGACTGGATTATAGTTTTTAAAGCTACTGGAACTCTTTATTTCCAGGTAGGGGGAGCGTACATATCAAATACATGGTTTATGAATGGATTTGGGGTATTTATTTGATATACGTGTTATGTGTATGAATTGTTATGAGACCACAACTATATGACGTTTTATGTTTCATATTTTCCATTCATATTATTGATATTGATATGAGATTGATGATTCATGATATTTATATGCATGAGATGTATGTGTGATGTTTGAATATGAACTGTGATGGAGTGGTTCCTATATACCACATACGCCTTTGAGTGTGACTCAAGGCCGGCCCGTAGCACTGAGTAGAGGACCGCTATCACTCTGGGAGTGGTACTCGGTGTTACATTATGGGCGCAAAGCGGTTTGGTACCTGTAAAACGGCCAAATCAGCGAGGAGCTGAATTATGGCTCGGGGAGCCAGTGTTGCAACACAAAATTGATAATGACCCCATTTTGGTTGGTCAAGTGAGAATGAAAGATATGGATCCATTTGGTTGAGCATGTGCATACACTATTTTATGTGTCATTGAGAGAACATGCTGTTATGATGAGTATATGTATATGTCTCGGTTTTGAGAATGAATAATTTGTTAATTGTCGAGTGAAATTGTTATTTGCCGAGTGCAGTTTGCTATACTTACCGAGTGACGTTATATTTACCGAGTGGTAAAATGGCTATAATTACCGAATGAAAATTTAAATTATTGCCGAGTGACTTGATGTAATTACCGAGTGTGAGTGAGACTTTCCGAGTGTGATCAGTTTTGATTTTATAGTTATTAATTGGACTTTTATCCAATTCAATAACTGTTATTTGATATGTTATGCTCACCCTCTACATTTATTTTTCAGTGAAAGGACTCAACCATGATATGTGAAGACACTCATGCAGCTCGAAGTTTATTTTAGTGAAAGCCTTGGCCGGCTCATGAATACCGAGTGCTTTTATATAATTAATTGTACTTATTTTTGTTTTAAAAGAGCCGGTCGGCTTTGTAAAAATGAATATTGTAAATTATTTAATTCAAAATTTTGTTTTGAAAATTTGAATTATTTGTAAAATATTTTCGATTTATTGAAATTTATTTTAAAAATTAAGGATGTTATATTTTGGTATCAGAGCAAACTTGAAAAGTCCAAGGCCAAGGTGTAGCTACTAAATACTATGAGCCGAGTGAAATCATGGTTAAAACCAGGGTCTGTAATCCGGTGTTGGGCCAGCTATAAGAGTAAGGATTGAGTGAGATTGAAGATCGGCTCTGTGTATCCGGTCTATGTAATTCGGACTCTCTGAGAGAGAAACCGGTCTTGATTCTTCGCACCGGCCTCATGCGTTGGTGTGAGAGACTTGTGTATTACCAAACTGGGTCATTACCTTGTAATGTCGGTTATTTTCTAGAACGGTTAGATGACTTGATTAATCAATTGTGTGATGATTGTTTCAAGATAGGAAAATGGACCCTCATGGTATGGATGCCATGGCTGCTGCCTTCTAGCGTTTGGCTGACATTTTAGAAAGGCATAATACCCCTCAACCGAGTGACAATCATAGTATTGATTGTTTTCTCAAACGAAAACCGACTGAATTCCATGGTGGATTTCAGCCTGACCGAGTGTATGCCTGGATCCAGAATCTTGAATGGATCTTTGGCAGCTTACAATGCACCGAGGCCCAGAAGGTTGAATACGCTGCATTCATGCTTCGGAAAGAAGCTGAGAATTGGTGGAGGATGGCTAAAAACCGAATGGAAGCCATGGGAATTGAGTTGAATTGGGAAAATTTCAAGGAATGTTTCCTTGAAAAGTATTTTCCGAACACTGTAAGAAGCCAGAAGGAGTTGGAATTTATGGAACTCCGACAGGGTAATCTGAGTGTGGAGGAATACGCAGCTAAATTTGAGGAGCTCTGTTTATTCTACCCTCGTTTTCAAATGTCGGACACTGAGGGCTCAAAGTGCATCAAATTCAAAAGTGGACTAAGACCGAACATCAAAAAGGCATTCCGACACCAAGAAATCAGGAATTTCCCGATTCTTGTCAACAAGTGCCGAATATATGAGGAAGATGATAAAACTTCCTCTGGAGTAAGCAGTCGGTCAGATAATTCCTCTAAATTATTCCCGATTAATTTTAAGAAGCACGGGAAGACGATCAAAGGTGAATCATCCTTTGAATCCCGAGGCCTAGTGAATTCTGGTGGCTGATCAATGAGTTTTTCGAGAGATGTTAGATGTTTCAAGTGTGGAGGAGACCATTTTTCGAGTGACTGTAACCGAAACAAAATTGTTTGAAAGTTTGAAATTTATAAAGAAACATGCAGGTCTTAAAAAGACTCCTGGAATTGATTTGGAAAAGACAATTGGTTAAACTAATGTATGTGTTGAAATTTGAAACAAATAATTTTTAGAAAAGAATAAGAAATATGATATAAATGACTTAGTAAAAGAATTGATTTTAAATAATTTGAAATTAAATATAGGAAACAACTGCAATAATGGGTAATATAAATTTTTAAATTTGAATTGGAAAATTAAAGAAACGCATGAATTAAGGAAAACTGATTGGCATTAATTGATAATTAGAATTTGAGAGATTTTAATCCAAAAAGTGGAAAATGGTCAAGGCATGAGAGATTCATTCTGACACGTGGGAAGGCAGGGAGATATGATGTGACCATTCAGTTCTGTTAATGTAACATCCCTGTTTTTAGTAGCAGTCTTATTTAGTAAAAATTGAAGCTTAGAAGGTCTGTAAGTGGTAATAAGTGAATATACACCCCGTTGATAGTCTGTGGTATCTCAGAAATGTTATTTTTGTACATAATAATGGAATTTATATGGACTATTAGTAAAATTATGTAAATTCCGAGTGAAATAGGCTCTGATCCGAGTGACAGAGTGAAATTCCGAGTGAAGGATTAGAGATTCCGAGTGAAGGATGAAATTCCGAGTGAAGGATTAGCGATTCCGAGTGAAGGATGAAATTCCGAGTGTAAGGTTATGTTATCCGAGTAATATATGACCAAGAAGGTTACTACCGAGTAGATCCTTGATCACAGAGACAGCTGGAGTGAAGTGGGTTCAAGGGAGCCACTTCTGGATGAATATTCTGAGTGAAAACACCCTTGAGAGACTCATTTCCGAGTCAGACCTTTCCAATTGTTTCTTTTCAAGTGACAATCGTTATAAGTACAGTATACCGAGTGAATAAACTCAATTAGAATTATAAGCAAGTGCAATCCGAGTAAGTTGTCCAACTCAGATTTTCCTAGAGAAGAAGGGAATAACATTTCGGGTAGAAAGATCTTCGAGTGTGGTGTTTTGGGTAGTAGAGTTCCGAGTAAGGGCATATTTGAATCCAGTATAACCTGTTCTAAGAAGCATGACCCCAAAATGGCAATTCCAAGTGAAATATAGAGTAATGGAAGCTCATTCCGAGTGGAATATAGGAAGGAGAACCCAGTCCGAGTAGAATATATAAGTTTTAGAGCCATTATTGAGTGAAGCTATGTTTATGACTCTTTTTCCGAGTGATAAAAACCTTAAAGGATTTCGATCGAAACACATTTTTAGGAAGGATAGTGTATGTGTACCTAAGAGATGATTATCCGAGTGAAAAATGAGTGGGGAAGGACTTAAATGCTCCTGGAAGGTAAAATCCGAGTGAAATATAGAGAGGCTGAACCATTTCCAAGTGAATCTATGAGTATGACTCCTCTTCCGAGTGAGATATACTCTATTGGACCAATTCCGAGTGAAGACTTGTATGTGTAGGTCTTTTCCGAGAAGTGAGGGCCTCAATATGTTCTGATTGAAATTGTAGTTGAAGAATTTGGTTAAAACCAAGAGAGAAATATGAGTAAACCGAGTGAGTAAAGTTTGAGTATTTCTGAGTGGTAAATCCGATTGATTCCTTTCTAAGATATGAATTGTTATTAAGTGATTAGAGTTTAAATAAATTCCGAGTGATTGACTAATTAGGAGAGAAAGTCGGGTTCTAGAAGAAACACTTCCGAGTGAGAATTTTAAGTCTATGCCGAGTGATGAATATGAAGTACATTCCCGATTGTGTTGAAGTAGCATTCTGAGTAAGTGGATGACTTTTACCGAGTGGAACAGTATATGTAGAGATTCGGATTTGGAATAAAAACTTCGAGTAGAAGAAAGATAGGAAAAGAATGCGAGGGAGTCGGTTTTTGAAGGACATTACCGAGTGATAAAGGACTAGGCTTGGAATGATTTAACCGAGTAAGAACCATTAAGAAATGACCCGGATTTAGGATATAATACCGAGTGAAAGGACAAGCATATTAGGAGTCGGTGTGGAGGTGAATTACCGAGTGAAAGATGGGAAAGATGAGTCGGTTTCGAAGACATTCCGAGTGAAGAATTGCAATTGTGACTCGGAAGTGGGAATTCCAGTCGGAATTCACTGACAGAAGTGTTAACCGAGTGTAATTTCACTCGGTATTCACTGACAGAAGTGCGTTTTGACTTCAATTTTGTCTTTTAATGATATTTAAATCCAATCGTGCGCATTATGGATGGTGGACGACCAGAAATGGACACTGACTCAACATATATATTTGTTTAATCCCTAGTGACCCTTCCATTATCACTGACTCAGCATACCACTCAGAAATGGGCACTGACTCAGCATACCACTCAGAAAAGATGTCTCCCACTTGTCTTCCCACTCACTCTCTCCCTATTTAAACGAGTTCAAGGTCCTCAGAACTCACACCACACACACGAACCAACACTCTTCATCACTCTCTTTTCCAGCAAGTTCTTTCCCTCTCCTTTCCCCTCTGTTTCACTCGGATTCGCAGCAGGACAGTGAAGGGAGCCTCTTTCTTCTCCTCCAGGAACTTCATAGAGGTAAGGGGGTATATTCTTGGGTGCCTTGTGGGAAAACCGAGTGGGGACAGATTCAGTGTGTATGAATTAAATGTTTTATATTGATATCTATATATGCGTGTATATATATATATATCTGTTACCGAGTGATGAATTGTGATTTGACATGTACTTATTGGACTGAAAATGCTAATAATCATGGGTACCGTGTGATTTCCAGTGAAAAACTATGAGTTTAATGATAACAGGTTCTGTTTTAGGCTAATCCGATCGGTTTTGGTATAATTTCAATCGGTTTTGGTATCATTTCACTCGGAAAACACTCTTTTTCTCTCGGACAGCATCTCCCAAGTTTTATTTTACTCAGAAAATCTATTTCTTAAATTATTTCACTCGGCATTTGACTTAATTTCACTCAGAAAAATATAGTTATCTTTTACTCAGAAACCTTTTCAGTAAATTCACTCGGAAAACACTCTATTGCTCTCGGTCAGTAGCTTCCCAGTCTTATTTCACTCGGAAAACACTATATTTTACTCAGCAAGCACTTATTCTACTCGGATTTATATTATTTCATTCAGACAGAACTCTTTTCAACTAATTTCACTCGGTAAACTCATGTTTCACTCGAAACTTATCTTATTTTTACTCAGGAACCATTTTCATGCCGATTCCACTCGGAATCAGATTATATTTCACTTGGAGACATATTTTTCCTCGGATTCACAAACATTTTCACCCAGAAAAACTATTTCTTCATTATGTTTCACTCGGAAGGCATTTTAACTCATTAAGGAAACTCTTTCAGATTGACTTCACTCGGATTTAGAATTGTTTTACTTAAGAGACCCTCTCAGTTTGATTTTATTTGAAATCGTGCTTATTACACTTTAAACCTTAATTATTTCACTCGGTATTACACCTATTTTACTCAGAAAACTTGTATCAACCTGATTCCACTCGGAATCAGGAATTATTTCACTCGGATTTACTTTACTCGAAGGTATTTCAGTCAGCAGAATGATTTTCACTCGGATTTGCAAACAATGCTACTCAGGAAACCATTTTCCCTACTGACCTCACACGGATTTATATTTTAATTCACTCAGAAATTTGTTTCACTCAGAATTCAAGTTATTTAGTTAAGAAAATTATTTTTCAGCTTCTGTTTCACTCGGATTACTTATTAATTTCAGTTAGAAAACTCTGCTCAGTTTATTTCACTCGGATTCATAGTTATCTCATGCGGAAAACTTGTTTTTCACTCGGATTCAAGCTGTTCCAGTCGGAAAATAGCATTCCACTTCATTTCACTCGGATCCAAACTTATTTCAGTCGGAAAACAGCCCTTCCAGTACAATTTCACTCGGATTTTTAGTCAGATCGCTTGGAGAACCCTTCTCTGTATGATTCCACTCGGAATCATACCTATTTCACTCAGATTTGCCCCTGTTTCACTCGGAAAACTCTATTTTTAATGGTTTTCGCTTGGATTTTCATTTAGAAACTACTTCTTAATACTTTTTAAATTAATGAGAAGGTATAATTATTATTATTATCCTTATTCTATTATTATCCTAATTATTATTAATCTTATTATTATTATCAGTAGTTTTTCCTGTTATAAACCTTGTTAACATTTTAATTATGCGTAATTATATAAAGAATAAATTATTTTACTCCTTATGGAAAATATTATATAATAGATATACTTACAATAATTGATAGAATCCAAAGAACTTGGAAATGATATGATGAGACTGGAAATACATAAGATACCCAAAGGATCAATTGATAAGATAAATGCATTTCGCATCATGAAAATATTTTGAAGAAGAAAAACCTCTAGAGCATATACTTGGTACAGTGAAGGACACTCACGTTCGATCTCAGTAGAAGAATCTTGGGAGTACAACTAGAACGGCAACCCAATGGCATCAGAGTCGCGCCCTGATAGCCGGGTGAGACGAGTAATTCTAGTGTACTTTGACTAAATGACGGAGTGTGACCATGATCGTAGGGATCCAAGTCTCAAATATATATATATATAAATCAATGATAAGAACCAATGAGTTCATTTGTACCAGAGCTTGGGCGGACCCTGATCGCTCTAGAGAATTGGAATGGTGATATTCCAGAGAAGAAGAAATAATTTCTTGGGCCCACATGCATCATGAGACTTAATCAAAGATAAATCATAATGGATCCAAACTCATGCATTCATTACATCATGCTTGATTGTTATAATTGTGAACATGCTAAATATACGATTATGGGATGACAACATGCTTGATTGTTATAAATATGCTAAATGTATGATCTATGTGACATTGTATGTTAACTGGATTATGTCCGCACCGGATGAACCAATCAGGGTCTTGTGTTATACTCACCCTTACTGTTGAACATTTTTCAGAGGAATTAGAAACTCAAGAACCCGAGTATGAAGATCAGCAATAAACTGAACCCATTTAGAACAATCATTAAGGATAGAATATTTATAATCAGACACCGGATGACTGTATAATATTTAAGGGTGCCTGCGTGCCCCATTCTGTTAAGAGTACAATTACTTACAGTTTGTGAATGACTATGTGATATATACATTATTGCTTCCACTGATCTGCCACGTACTTATTTATATATAAAAAAAAATATTCACTTTTTCTGAAAACTGTTAACACACTCAGTTAAATAGGATGAACCTACAAATGGATTTGTCTTATCTAACCGAGGGTGTTACAAGGTGGTATCAGAGCATAGTCGATTCATTAAGCTTGTGGAGTGGACCATTAGGTTTCCACGTACTCTGATAGAAATATTTAACAGTCCATAAAACATCTAAAACTAGACTTCCTATGTGGAATACTCCACATGACATATACACAAAACTTCTTTGTTGATATTCTATCAACAAATTCCTAAGCGATTCACTTAAACAATGATCATGACCTGGAGAAACTTCTTACTCAAATCGTGGAGACGATAAGACAACGAGAATTATCCCATACTCTACTAGACAGAGCCAAGGATTAGCTAACTTTTAGCAAAACGATCTTACACAATTTGAAGAAGAGCTACGACAGAAAATCCGTCAAGTATTATTAGACCATTAGAGTTAAAATAAGAACCGATTAGAAAATCTGAGTATAGGACCAAGTAGCTCCGATTGAGATACCATTGGTTAGGACTATTAAGGATATTAGTGGAATTTTTGAAGTTAGTATTAAGCCCAAACTGAGATCCTGTTCGAGAAACAAGAGATGACCTATTTCCTTATTCTCTCTTCATTTTTGTGTGCATACTAGAACTTGGGATAGCTCGGAGCGTAAGGTAAAATTCTCTAATCTTTGTTTCTAGGTTTTAAATTTCTATGTGATTAAGAGCATGTCTTGTGAATGGGTTTTAGGAATAGAAACCATTTTCATGTAAAACCCAAAGGTAGAATACACTTATGTGTGTTTTAGGATGGATGTGAAGTGGTATACAAAAATTTTCAAGATTTGAGACAGAAGATGATGGTTGTTAATGACGATTGTTTGATTCTAGTGGAACCCTAACTTAGGATTTAAGTGAAGTAAATAATAATGTCATAAGAGATGATTTTTAGCGAAAACCCACGATAATGTGTAGGTAGGTGTTGTTAATGGAAATTGGTGATTATTAGAAATGATCATTGAATTTTGATGAAAAACCCTAAGTGTAGTGATTTGAGGATTTTAACTAAGTTGATGATCTTGATGGCTTAAAATACCCTAGAATGATTACATATAAGGAAATGAATATCTGAGGCATTAGGTGTTGATTATTGAGGATTGGTAAAGAAGTGTATGTAATTGGAGTAATTAATTTAGACTATTGAGGTTATGATAGTAGATTAAGGAAACAATTGATAGTGGATTAAGATATTTGAAATGATAAATAGGCATGTCATTTTGGAATAAGATGAATTGGTGATGATCTTAGATGAAACCAAGAGACTTATAATGAGTTTGACTAAATTTTAGTAATGATTAAATGATTCATGTGATGATTTGGAAGTCTTAAGGCTAAGGAATCATAGTATTGTTATTATTAGGTGTAGTTAGCATTTTAAGATTTAAAGAATCTTGGTTTTGGGAGAAGAATTTCCGAAGTCTAATACAAACGTGTAAATTGGATTTAGACAAGTCTAGGATTTGACAACGAGTTATGAGGGAATAATGCCTTATAATGGTATATTAGTAGCAAGTATTTCTCAAAAGTTACCCCTACCACTGGAATAGACAGAGCTATAAAGACCAAGAAGTTAAGTCTCAGATACGTAGAACCTATCAAATTCTGCAAAAGATAGGAACCAATGTGTGTCGTATAGCCCTTCCAAACCTTCATGATGTCCACACATATGTACTAGGCCCTGATCATGTTCGAAGTCCCGATCAATTTGTTTTGGAAAGAAAAACCTTACCTTTGAAGCATCACCGATTAAGATTGTTAATCGATGTCGAAAATAGTAAAAGGGGAAAGGAAATCTCTTTGGTCAAAGTAGTTTGGAGTCAGTTGAATGATAGAGACGTTACTTGGAAAGTTGAGGAAAAGATTAGAGGATTGTACTCTCAATTATTCCAACCATGAATTTCGGGACGAAATTCCTAAAAGGGGAGGAGAATGTAACATCCCTGTTTTTAGTAGCAGTCTTATTTAGTAAAAATTGAAGCTTAGAAGGTCTTAAGTGGTAATAAGTGAATATACACCCCGTTGATAGTCTGTGGTATCTCAGAAATGTTATTTTTGTACATAATAATGGAATTTATATGGACTATTAGTAAAATTATGTAAATTCCGAGTGAAATAGGCTCTGATCCGAGTGACAGAGTGAAATTCCGAGTGAAGGATTAGAGATTCCGAGTGAAGGATGAAATTCCGAGTGAAGGATTAGCGATTCCGAGTGAAGGATGAAATTCCGAGTGAAGGGTTAGAGATTCCGAGTGAAGGATGAAATTCCGAGTGTAAGGTTATGTTATCCGAGTAATATATGACCAAGAAGGTTACTACCGAGTAGATCCTTGATCACAGAGACAGCTGGAGTGAAGTGGGTTCAAGGGAGCCACTTCTGGATGAATATTCCGAGTGAAAACACCCTTGAGAGACTCATTTCCGAGTCAGACCTTTCCAATTGTTTCTTTTCAAGTGACAATCGTTATAAGTATAGTATACCGAGTGAATAAACTCAATTAGAATTATAAGCAAGTGCAATCCGAGTAAGTTGTCCAACTCAGATTTTCCTAGAGAAGAAGGGAATAACATTTCGGGTAGAAAGATCTTCGAGTGTGGTGTTTTGGGTAGTAGAGTTCCGAGTAAGGGCATATTTGAATCCAGTATAACCTGTTCTAAGAAGCATGACCCCAAAATGGCAATTCCAAGTGAAATATAAAGTAATGGAAGCTCATTCCGAGTGGAATATAGGAAGGAGAACCCAGTCCGAGTAGAATATATAAGTTTTAGAGCCATTATTGAGTGAAGCTATGTTTATGACTCTTTTTCCGAGTGATAAAAACCTTAAAGGATTCCGATCGAAACACATTTTTAGGAAGGATAGTGTATGTGTACCTAAGAGATGATTATCCGAGTGAAAAATGAGTGGGGAAGGACTTAAATGCTCCTGGAAGGTAAAATCCGAGTGAAATATAGAGAGGCTGAACCATTTCCGAGTGAATCTATGAGTATGACTCCTCTTCCGAGTGAGATATACTCTATTGGACCAATTCCGAGTGAAGACTTGTATGTGTAGGTCTTTTCCAAGAAGTGAGGGCCTCAATATGTTCTGATTGAAATTGTAGTTGAAGAATTTGGTTAAAACCAAGAGAGAAATATGAGTAAACCGAGTGAGTAAAGTTTGAGTATTTCTGAGTGGTAAATCCGATTGATTCCTTTCTAAGATATGAATTGTTATTAAGTGATTAGAGTTTAAATAAATTCCGAGTGATTGACTAATTAGGAGAGAAAGTCGGGTTCTAGAAGAAACACTTCCGAGTGAGAATTTTAAGTCTATGCCGAGTGATGAATATGAAGTACATTCCCGATTGTGTTGAAGTAGCATTCCGAGTAAGTGGATGACTTTTACCGAGTGGAACAGTATATGTAGAGATTCGGATTTGGAATAAAAACTTCGAGTAGAAGAAAGATAGGAAAAGAATGCGAGGGAGTCAGTTTTTGAAGGACATTACCGAGTGATAAAGGACTAGGCTTGGAATGATTTAACCGAGTAAGAACCATTAAGAAATGACCCGGATTTAGGATATAATACCGAGTGAAAGGACAAGCATATTAGGAGTCGGTGTGGAGGTGAATTACCGAGTGAAAGATGGGAAAGATGAGTCGGTTTCGAAGACATTCCGAGTGAAGAATTGCAATTGTGACTCGGAAGTGGGAATTCCAGTCGGAATTCACTGACAGAAGTGTTAACCGAGTGTAATTTCACTCGGTATTCACTGACAGAAGTGCGTTTTGACTTCAATTTTGTCTTTTAATGATATTTAAATCCAATCGTGCGCATTATGGATGGTGGACGACCAGAAATGGACACTGACTCAGCATATATATTTGTTTAATCCCTAGTGACCCTTCCATTATCACTGACTCAGCATACCACTCAGAAATGGGCACTGACTCAGCATACCACTCAGAAAAGATGTCTCCCACTTGTCTTCCCACTCACTCTCTCCCTATTTAAACGAGTTCAAGGTCCTCAGAACTCACACCACACACACGAACCAACACTCTTCATCACTCTCTTTTCCAGCAAGTTCTTTCCCTCTCCTTTCCCCTCTGTTTCACTCGGATTCGCAGCAGGACAGTGAAGGGAGCCTCTTTCTTCTCCTCCAGGAACTTCATATAGGTAAGGGGGTATATTCTTGGGTGCCTTGTGGGAAAACCGAGTGGGGACAGATTCAGTGTGTATGAATTAAATGTTTTATATTGATATCTATATATGCGTGTATATATATATATATATCTGTTACCGAGTGATGAATTGTGATTTGACATGTACTTATTGGACTGAAAATGCTAATAATCATGGGTACCGTGTGATTTCCAGTGAAAAACTATGAGTTTAATGATAACAGGTTCTGTTTTAGGCTAATCCGATCGGTTTTGGTATAATTTCAATCGGTTTTGGTATCATTTCACTCGGAAAACACTCTTTTTCTCTCGGACAGCATCTCCCAAGTTTTATTTTACTCAGAAAATCTATTTCTTAAATTATTTCACTCGGCATTTGACTTAATTTCACTCAGAAAAATATAGTTATCTTTTACTCAGAAACCTTTTCAGTAAATTCACTCGGAAAACACTCTATTGCTCTCGGTCAGTAGCTTCCCAGTCTTATTTCACTCGGAAAACACTATATTTTACTCAGCAAGCACTTATTCTACTCGGATTTATATTATTTCATTCAGACAGAACTCTTTTCAACTAATTTCACTCGGTAAACTCATGTTTCACTCGAAACTTATCTTATTTTTACTCAGGAACCATTTTCATGCCGATTCCACTCGGAATCAGATTATATTTCACTTGGAGACATATTTTTCCTCGGATTCACAAACATTTTCACCCAGAAAAACTATTTCTTCATTATGTTTCACTCGGAAGGCATTTTAACTCATTAAGGAAACTCTTTCAGATTGACTTCACTCGGATTTAGAATTGTTTTACTTAAGAGACCCTCTCAGTTTGATTTTATTTGAAATCGTGCTTATTACACTTTAAACCTTAATTATTTCACTCGGTATTACACCTATTTTACTCAGAAAACTTGTATCAACCTGATTCCACTCGGAATCAGGAATTATTTCACTCGGATTTACTTTACTCGAAGGTATTTCAGTCAGCAGAATGATTTTCACTCGGATTTGCAAACAATGCTACTCAGGAAACCATTTTCCCTACTGACCTCACACGGATTTATATTTTAATTCACTCAGAAATTTGTTTCACTCAGAATTCAAGTTATTTAGTTAAGAAAATTATTTTTCAGCTTCTGTTTCACTCGGATTACTTATTAATTTCAGAAAACTCTGCTCAGTTTATTTCACTCGGATTCATAGTTATCTCATGCGGAAAACTTGTTTTTCACTCGGATTCAAGCTGTTCCAGTCGGAAAACAGCATTCCACTTCATTTCACTCGGATCCAAACTTATTTCAGTCGGAAAACAGCCCTTCCAGTACAATTTACTCGGATTTTTAGTCAGATCGCTTGGAGAACCCTTCTCTGTATGATTCCACTCGGAATCATACCTATTTCACTCAGATTTGCCCCTGTTTCACTCGGAAAACTCTATTTTTAATGGTTTTCGCTTGGATTTTCATTTAGAAACTACTTCTTAATACTTTTTAAATTAATGAGAAGGTATAATTATTATTATTATCCTTATTCTATTATTATCCTAATTATTATTAATCTTATTATTATTATCAGTAGTTTTTCCTGTTATAAACCTTGTTAGCATTTTAATTATGCGTAATTATATAAAGAATAAATTATTTTACTCCTTATGGAAAATATTATATAATAGATATACTTACAATAATTGATAGAATCCAAAGAACTTGGAAATGATATGATGAGACTGGAAATACATAAGATACCCAAAGGATCAATTGATAAGATAAATGCATTTCGCATCATGAAAATATTTTGAAGAAGAAAAACCTCTAGAGCATACACTTGGTACAGTGAAGGACACTCACGTTCGATCTCAGTAGAAGAATCTTGGGAGTACAACTGGAACGGCAACCCAATGGCATCAGAGTCGCGCCCTGATAGCCGGGTGAGACGAGTAATTCTAGTGTACTTTGACTAAATGACGGAGTGTGACCATGATCGTAGGGATCCAAGTCTCAAATATATATATATATATAAATCAATGATAAGAACCAATGAGTTCATTTGTACCAGAGCTTGGGCGGACCCTGATCGCTCTAGAGAATTGGAATGGTGATATTCCAGAGAAGAAGAAATAATTTCTTGGGCCCACATGCATCATGAGACTTAATCAAAGATAAATCATAATGGATCCAAACTCATGCATTTATTACATCATGCTTGATTGTTATAATTGTGAACATGCTAAATATACGATTATGGGATGACAACATGCTTGATTGTTATAAATATGCTAAATGTATGATCTATGTGACATTGTATGTTAACTGGATTATGTCCGCACCGGATGAACCAATCAGGGTCTTGGGTTATACTCACCCTTACTGTTGAACATTTTTCAGAGGAATTAGAAACTCAAGAACCCGAGTATGAAGATCAGCAATAAACTGAACCCATTTAGAACAATCATTAAGGATAGAATATTTATAATCAGACACCGGATGACTGTATAATATTTAAGGGTGCCTGCGTGCCCCATTCTGTTAAGAGTACAATTACTTACAGTTTGTGAATGACTATGTGATATATACATTATTGCTTCCACTGATCTGCCACGTACTTATTTATTTTTTTTAAAAAAATATTCACTTTTTCTGAAAACTGTTAACACACTCAGTTAAATAGGATGAACCTACAAATGGATTTGTCTTATCTAACCGAGGGTGTTACAGTTAACATGCAGAACATATGGTAATCGATTACATAGTGTGTGATCGATTACTTATATAATGTAATCGATCATAGAAGGAACAAAATTAATTTTAGCATGCTCTATGATAACTTAAGAATTTTAAGGAGGATTAAGTACCATATTAGCCGACTCATTTCAAGTAAAGAATGATACCACACATTGTTTGATATTGCTTGTTATCACTTGATGATTCATAGCCAATTCAAGGAATTTTTCTTTTTGGATGTCATGTGTCCATTTTTCTTGGGAGCAAGAGTGAAGCCTTTTTAAATATCTCCCGTTATCAAAAGGTCTTGCATCATTTTAAACTTTGGATTTTGGTATCCAAATTTGCTTGGGTCCTTGAGAGTTAGATAAAGGCTAGGTACCTTTAGGAACCCATATAATTTTGGTGCTAATGTTACCATTTTTCCTAATATATCACGTTGATGCACTATGTCCCTTTCTTCCACAATAAAAACATGTTGGAAAAGGTGAACTAATCTTACTTGAGCATGCAAAGAAAATTTTAAATACTTTTTGTCGTTTTCGGAGTTATATCCTAATCCTGCATTGTCAAACATATATATTTGTTTTCCTAATAGAATATCTAAGTTGTTCTTTACAAGAGTAAACTTTGACATATCATTCCTTAGATAATTTATTTCTTCTTCAATATCTTGGCATGAAAGGCATTTTGAATTTAAGTTATTTTCTAAGCTTTCCTTTTCTATTTTAGTTATTTTTAGTTCTTGTTTTAATTTGGAATTTTCTTTTTCTAGATTAGTGATGGTTTTCTTTGATGATTTTACTAGTTTTGCTAATCTAATGTATTCTTTATGTAGTTCATAAAATGCATCTTGCAATTCATCAAATGTAGGTTCATGGTTGATGTCACTTACCTCATCGTTGCTTTCATGTTCCTTGGCCATAATGTGTAGGTTGATTTCCTCGTTTCCTGAATCACTTGATGAGTCCATATTGTTTTCTTCCCAAGTGATGTAAGCTTTCTTTGGTTTCTTACCTTTGGAGTTTTTCCTTTCAAATTTTTTTAATTTCTTTTTGTTTATAGGATAATCAATTTTCATGTGTCTTAGTTGGTTACATTCAATGGAAATATTTAAGATATGCAAAAACATTTTACACATATTGTTAATCATCTTGCATTCCTTGGAAAAATGTTTTACGCATATTGTTAATCATCTTGCATCTCTTGGAAAAACATTTACTAACAAGGATTTGATTAAGAAAGTGTTAAGTTGTCTAAACAGGCAATTGTAGAATCCAAAGATCTATCCAACATGTCACTTGTCACTCTCTTCAAAAGATTATAGGAACATGAAATGGAGCTATCAAGACTAAAAAAACATGAGGAAAATGACAAAAGTAAAAAGGAATTGCACTTAAGGTTGCATCCTCACTAAATGATGAAATTAACACTAAAGATAATGATCAAGAAAGTACTATGAATGATGATGAATTTGTTCTATTTGTTAAAAAGTGTAACAGGTTCCTAAAGAAAAGAGGAAATCAAAGGAAGACATATGCATGAAGGCATCAAATGAACTCAACTCAGCATGCAAAGGTAAATTTTCTGATACTCAGTAATCAATTACAAAATAACAATAATCGATTGTATAATAAAAAGTAATCAATTACAACACAAGATTAATCGATTACCAATGCACGTTGGCATTCATATTATTAACTGCAATAATCAATTACCAAACTGTAGTAATCGATTACCACACTTCCAGGAATGCATCTGTTCACGTTTTTTTATAAGAAAAGAGATGGTTTTTCATTTCAAACTCCATGAAACAACATATCCTTTGAAAATCAATCTGGTTCAAATACAACATCTAAAATGATATCTTTTCAAAGCATCTCTTGATAACCTATAAATTAAGATGATTTCAGGCATTTTACAATAGAACTCAAAAATCATTCTTGTATCATTCTATCTCTAATAACCTTTCAATGGCCATTATCTTAATATTCTGAGTTAAATCATAGAGTGCTTCAAGTTGTTTGTTTTACTCTTAAAAGTGAGATTCCTATTGTTATCTTGTTTTGATTGCTTAGGGAGAGGTATCCCTGAATTGTTATTGGTACTCAGAGTGAAGTATCTTTGAGGGTTCTGTACTTAGGTGAGGCATCCCAAGGGTGTATGTAATTGGGGTGGAGTATCCCCATTATGCTGTAATCAAAGAATTGATTAGTGGAAATCTCAAGGGGTTCTTGAGGACTGGATGTAGGTAGGTGTTGGCCAAATCCGTATAAAAATCAAGTTTGCACTTTTCCATCCCTTAACTCTTTACATTTCAAGTATTGTTATTTAAATTACTTGTTATTGCATAATAATTTTAGAAGACAAAATTATTAGTAGTAAGTCTTCAACTACTCAATTCATGCCTCTCTTGAGTTCCTTAGAGGCCACTTGGGTAACACCCTAAATAGTAATTTTCACCATATATCTACTTTTGAAATTATGCTTTGAACTTGTTAGCATAAGGACCTAAGTCAAGTGGACTAATTTAGATAGATGGTCAAGTAATGGTTGGATAATTCTATAATAAAGGAAATAAAACTATTTTTAGAAAGCACATTTAAATTTTAAAATGACAAAAAAATGTAATGGCACATGCAACTTAGCATTCACTCAAGGAAAACATATTTGTATTCTAAAGAAGTACTAGGTGTAAGTGTTATGAACCATATTATATAGCCATTTTAGTAGTCTTGGCATGACATTTTGACACTTATTCTAAGATTACTTCATTAATTTAGGCTAGCTTTATTGAATTTGGCCTATTTAGGACTTAAAATTAGTAGCTCTAGTCAATTGTTGCATTCTTGAACTTTTGACCTATGTTCACTAATTTAGTCATAACTTTTGGTTTAGGTGGAGTTGTCTAGTGATTCTTATGGCATTGGAAAGCTAACTCAAAGATCTTTAAGTGGATACCTCATTTGTAGAATTTGGAGTTCTAAGCTGAAAGTTACAAATATTTGAAGTTGGTCACTTATTGTTACAAAAATTACAGAATAAGTGTCCATTAATACTTTTCAATTAGGAGGATTTGGGCTTAATTGTATTTCGTAGTCCAATAAACTTTCAAAATTAATTTGTTAGTGATGGTTCAGAGTCAAACTTAGAAAAGGGTTGAATAAGTGCTATCTCTACCCCTAACTAGGCTTGTAGCCCTGTAACTTTTAGGATCAAGAGTGAGAATGCCTTTAACAAGTCTCACCGAACATGTAATGAAAGGTCTTTAAAATTTCTCTTATGCTCAAGTCACTTAAGGTGGAGCAAAATCCAACATATAAGTGTATAGACAAAAAAAATACCTTATGCATTAATAATGCACTATTTATACATGATCGGATTAGTGACATGTTAATTGCTTCTAAAAGATTTTAAATTCTATTTATGATTATGTGTTATATGGGTGTACAACATAAGTTTTATCAATTTTTAATTATTTCAAAGTTAAACAGTTTTATTTTATCCAGCACAACTCTCTTAAGCAAATGGGCGAAAGAATGTTCTTATCCAAAAACACACATCGTCTTCATGTGATCATGTCATGTCGAACAACCGTAACAGTTTGCTTTTCAGAACCTATTACATACCAACAAAAGGAGAAATCCTTCGAATCGGAGAAAAAAAACTATAATTAATCAAGTGGATTAATATTAAGAACTTTTATTCTACACTGAATATGCCAATCATAATAAATACATGTGGTTGCGATCTCCCACTTTTGCAGCAAAATATTCCACGCCATCTGTTTCCCAATTGAACATTTCGAATGAAAAGCCAGAGGTTCATTGATACAACGAGCATTACATAGATAGTAGCTCTTCTCAAACAAATTTAATAGACACCCCCACAATTTATCTACACTACAAAAAAACAAAAAGGTCTGGAAAAAATACATGTTTATGTACTTTCCAGTTTTTTTTTCCTTTTCTTTTTCGGAAATATCTATAATTTTCCATGGTAAACTAAATTAAAGTTTAATAATTAAACTACATTCTTGCTAACGTGAACTTGAATCTAATAGTGTGTAAGCAGGTTGGTGTCATTGGAGAGTTTTCTGTTTTTTTTTTCTAGCACCGCCAAGCTGACGTGGCAACCATGGCACGTTGATGCCAGAAGAGAACCAACTCCGCTTGGCGTTTTGCCACGTGGAAGCCTCTGATTTGCACCTTAGCAAGCAAACACTCCGCCTGGAAATCGGCGAACTGGCTCAGCTGCACCGGCCTCATTCCGGCGCTGTAAAACGCTTCTCTCCACGGCGGTGACCTTCTTACGGCGCCCTCCACCGCCGCGAAAATCTTCGGCCGCAGAAGAAACGTCTCGATCCTCCTCACCCAATCGTTCCCTCCCCCTGCCGCCACCGACGCATCCAGCGACTCTAGCATCATCGAATAGAACTCCAGGCAGTTCACCACGCCGCGTCGAAACGACGCAGCCGCAGCGGCTTCCGTCCACCCCTCGCAGTCCACGAACACCACCACGTTGGGAGAGAGCCTTCTCACATCGGCGAGAAACGCGGCCGCGTTGCCCCCGGCGGCGCTGAGGCGGCAGAAAATCGCCGGCGACAACAGTACCGCGATCTTCTCGCCGTCGACGAACCTAACCGCCTTGAACGACACCGTCTCGAAGGTCCGGAGCGGGACGAAGTCGACCTGGACGCGGATTCCAAGATCGTTAGCGAACTGATTGAGATTCTCGCGGATGAGGCGGCTCTCGACGGCGTACTCCTCTGGCACGATGGCGGTGATGCGGAGGAGCGGCGAGTTTCCAGTGGCCTTTTCAGCGATCTCTTTCATGAGAGAAGCGTATTGAATTCCGAGTCCGATTTCGAAATCGACGATGTGAACGAAAGAGGAGCCATGAAGCGTTTCAAGCAAGGCTTGATTAGTAGTAAAGATTGAAAACATTGGGATCGGTGAAATTCCCGAAAAGGCCTTGAAGGTTCTAATTGTTTGCACAATCTCGGCCATGGAGGAAAGCCGGTTCGAACCGGAACCGGCCAGAAGAGACTGCATGGCGTCTTTGAAGTGAAACGCGGCTCTGTGGAGCGGTTTACCTATGGGTGACCTGAGCCGTTGATTGAGCCGTTCCAATATTGCTTGAGCGAGTTGGAGTTGGCTGCTGTCGAAGCAATCGGCTGCACGGATAAGTTCTTCAATGAAATCCCAATTGTTATTATTGTTGCTGTTGTGGTGATGGTGGTGGTGGTTGAAGTCGTTAGCCGAATGATGATCCAAAGTGTAGTTGTAGGCGAGGTTTTGGTTAGAGTAAATTTCAGAGAGTGTGGTGGTGAAGTCTTGAGGGTGATCAAAGGAAGGGTCATGCGGAGGAGGGAAATCGGGGATGCAATTATTGTCGGAATCGATGTTGGTGGGTTTTAAAAGTGGTGTAGCAGAGTCCTCTGGTAAGGCCAAATCCTTCATGATGGAATCCCACCAATCCAAGTTAGGCAGAACATGATCATCCAGGTCTTGGTTTTGTTCTGGTTCAGGTTTGGGGATATTGGGATTCTTTTCAGGGCTAGGACTTCGGCATAGGTCAAGAACAGAGGTGGGTTCGTAGGTGAAGGTTGTGTTGTTGGTGTTGGTGTTGGGAGGGAGATTTGGGGTGAGTTTCGGGTTGGGGTGTGGGGATGAGGAGGGAACTCTCATCGCTATGCCAAAGGGTGATAAAAGCTGCGATGCCTTTGTGGCTTTGGCTACTTTAATTGGGGAAAGTGAAGAGAGTGAGAGGGGGCTTTTGGTTGCTATGATGGTCGCCTTTTTATCTTTGCGTGTAACTGTAAAGAGGTTGAATATCTCATTGCCATGCCATATGCCATACATGCATGTGTTCTCTTACTATGCTCCACATGATCAACCACAACCCTTTATCTACTTGAAAGCTTCTACGTTAAGGCACCCTGAACTTATTGCTTGCCTTTTCTTTTTTCTTTTCTACCCTCCAAAAATAAAGGGAGCTTAAAAAGCCCCAAATCTATTCATTTTCCAGCCACTTAACAACAACTGAGTTACTGTTTTTAATAATTATTCTTTTTGATGGAGTCAAACAAAACACTGTCATTTAGATTACAGTTTAATTAAGACTAGCAGTGAAGTAAATTATTAAATAAACGTATTTTTTCCCTTAACATTTAATAGTGACTCACATATGCAGTAAAATGAATAGATTTGCATGATCAGGTTACATTAGCAAACGCTATGCGTGGCTCTTTATTCCCGATATGATAGAGTTGTGATTGTAAATCGAGACATGACTTGTCATATAAATATGTGCATGAGCCCTACCTCCTTTAGTTCTGGGATTTATCAAAATTAATTGAGGAAAATAAGATCAACTCTTTTAAAAATTACATACCACTGTGTATTTCATTTCCTTATGATTAATGAATATTTATTAATTAATATTCATAAGAAAGGAGATTTTTGAATTGTCAAAACTCTCTAATGTCATGAATGAATCTTCAAGAAAATGATCCAAGAAGTACATGAGCATGAAGATGAAACAATATCTCAAAGAGAAAAGATTAGAAGAAAACAAAGTAATTGAGAAATGATTCATTCATTGATTAATGGATAAAGCAAAATAGTATTTATACAAGAACTAACTAGAGTAGTTAAGCTAACCAACTAGTAATAAAAAACTAACTAACTAACCTAACTAACCAAAGTTAAATAATTACAACTAACAACCCCCTTAAGCTGGAATGTGTAGATCTAACATTCCAAACTTGTCCATGAGAAAATTGAATGTGCCAGAGGCTAGGTGAATACGACCAACAACTATCTAGTCTCGAACAATATGACAATCAAGCTCAATGTGTTTGGTTCTCTCACGAAAAACAGGATTGTTGGCTATATCTCTTGCTGATTGGTTGTCACAAAATAACATTACAAGAAAATGGTGGGGCATATGAAGGTCATGAAGAAGGGAGAGGAGCCATTATGCCCCACATGATGTGGCTAAGGCTAAAGCATGATATTCAGCTTTTGAAGAGGATCTAGATATTGTAGGTTGTTTCCTGTTTTCCCATGATATGAGAGATTTTTCAAAGAAGAAACAAAAACCAATGATAGAACTCTTGTTATCAGGGCAAGAAACCCAATCAGAATGAGTGTAACTTGTGAGTTTGAGGTCTTAGAAGGAAGGAAAAATTAAGCCTTTTACAAGAGCATGTTTAATGTATTTGAGGACTCTTATAGTTGCTTGGTAGTGTTTAGAGGTAGGGTTGGAGAGAAATTGACTAAGCTTAGTCACAAAAAAAAAAAGAAATATCAAGTCTAGTGTTTATATGATAGACAAGTTTACCAATCACTCTTTTATAGGTAATGGTATCATTAGGGGGTGTAACATCCCCTATTTTTTTGTAAAGAGCCTTAGACAAAATTACGTTGTTTCTTCTAATTATGTGAAATGGATGAAATTCAGGTTCGGCTGACACGTGTGTTATATTTTATGTGCATACCCTTGATGATTGAGGTGGATTAATGACTCTGAGGGAGTTATTAATTCCCAAAATAATTTTGATTTGGTGTCTATACTGACCCCAATAGAGCAACGACATTGGTAGAGTCAAAAGGATATGGGTCCCATAAAAGCAAGAGCCTAAGGTTGTAAGAACAATCAATATGCCTCGTGAATGGACCCCGGTCAAAAGACTATCATTGTGTTAGTACTAGAGGTTGTTAGGGAATCCCATTAGGGTCAGGCAGCGGAAACACAAAGGATTCCCAAAAGAATTGCAAACACAAATGTTTTAAGGTATTATGCTAAATAAAAATTTCGGCTAGGGTTTACCTCTTGTAGACGTAGAACGAGTTCCTCAATCGAAGCAATTGTAGCTTCGCCCTTAGGAGTCCACACGAGCACTCCCACCAGAAAAACAGAGCTCTGAATGCTAGTACGGAATTTTGTTTATGGTATGATTTCTGAGCAGCAGCCTATGAGCATCTCATGCTCTATATATAGGCTTAGGTCTTGACCTGAGCTCTCATTAAACATTGGGCTCCTGACTCATTCTAAATGAGTTAGGCCCAAATAGTTTTATTTTCAGTCCAACTAAAATAAAACTATCCTCTGGTGGGCTTACTCTATGTGTGTGACCCTATAGGTAAAATATTCGGTTATATTAATAATAAACTATTTTATTATTAATATAAAATAAGAGTGGTATCTAGCAATAAATCATTATGTCCGAATATTATTTATCATCGACATGACCTATACGTGATAATTATTTTATATATTTATTCCTTTTGTCACGATATCTAATTGGGCCCAAGGCATGGTCGTCGTCATCCTTGTATGGCCCAATTCATTTTACTTGATACCAGAATAGACTTTACCGAATAAATATCTAATATTTATTCGTCCTAGCATGGCCATGTATTTCATTAGTCTCACTCCATCAAGTGGCCTATAGATATCACTCCTGTCACATAGGAGAGACAAATTCCATCTACATCACTCACATCCCTCTGCATAATTTATCTATTGCCTAATCACAATCTTTATGGTCATCTTATTACAGATAACGTTTGATTGTATTAAAACAATAAACTCCTTATGTAGGAATCGTAGTGACTTCAGGTCGAAGGACTATATACCCTTATCACATTAAGAACCGTTTATGACACTCATGTAACGATCCATGCAACGTTCTCATGGTGGGTCTGTCCAGTACAACATTACTCTTAATGTGTACCCGTGTAAAGACTTGATATCATATATCCATGATTTGTGAGATCAAATCATCAGTACATTCACACACTAATCTTAATGTATTTACATGTCCCCATGTAAATACTTGATTAAGGACGTTTTAGGAATAATTCTCATATGACCTATTATTCCAGGATAAATAGCATTAGTCTAAAACTGAAAATACTAATTTTATTGATAAGTTAAAATTGATACATTAATAGCTCGTAGTGCATACACCAACAGAGGTAAGTGGCCAATATGCCTCTGAACAACGTCTAAAGCTTTGTTAGTTGTCAAATCACAAGTTGTACCTCAAGGAGAACTATGATTACTAAACATTTATTATCAAATATGCATTCATTTACTCCTTTCATAAACTCTTGCTAATTCACTTTTTGTGCTTCGCTATTTAGTTACTGACTTAAGCATCGAAGTATGTTTACAAGAACAACCCCCACCTGTTCCTGATCACCCTAGACTGAGTCAGTCAAACTAGGAGAACTGAAGGGCACAAAGTTCCCCACCGGACCTGTGTTTTGTATAATACCAGATTCCCATAGAACTGGTGCAATATTAAAGAGTGAAAGTGAGGTTTTGACACTGGTTGTAAGCTTACGAACATACCCCTACATACTGGTCATTTCATTGGCACACTTGGTGGGACCCATAAGTCAATTCCCACATCACCCAGCAATGTTCATGTAATGTAGCAATCTGAAAAAAATACCACTCTGAAAGGGTACATGCAGAATATGGCCCAAAGAGTTTCATGGGTTTTGGACTATAGTTCAGGAATTGTCAAGACCCTAGGATCTGATCCGAACCAAGGAATAGTGGCAGTAGTTATGCACCTTGACCCCAGGGATGAATTGATTTAGCAACTCTAGATGGAGCTCCAGGAGCTCAAGAAGGCCAAGGAGGCCAAGGAAAAGACTGTTGTCAATCCCCAATGATAGCAGCTGGAAATCTCAATAACACTGGTGTATTCACAAATCCAAACCTACGAAGAACAGCAGGAATCAACTTTGAGGATGAAGCATCTCAGAGGTCAAAGGAAGGGATTGCAGAAAAGCGGAGGTAATGGAGAATATTGGTTCAATATACCATTTTCTAGAAGGTTCATGAACATCCCAATACCACGACATTTATAGACACCCCAACCACTCTCGATCGGGAAGTATACCGATGAAACTGATCCAGGGAGACATCTTGATGCATACGCCAATGAGTCTTTATTCTTAGGAGCAGAAGAATATGCAATGTGCAAAATTTTCCCAAGAGTCTGACAATGGGAGCTCTAGGATGGTTTAAAGGGCTTCCTCCGAGATCTATTGATTCATGGGAGGAAATGGCCTAGGCGTTCATGGAACATTTCATTTTCTTGTGAGACGTACCAAGAATGTCTCATATCTTAGCCCAAATTGAGCAAGGAGAGAAGGAAAGCTTGAGAGATTTCTGAAAGAGATTCTACAGGGAAGCAGCTCAGGTTTTAGGATTAACGAAACCAATTGAATTGCATATAACCATTGAAGCTTTCCAACCATAATCACATTTTTCCTTGTCTCTAGCAAAAGGAACACCACAAACCTTCGAGGAGTTTAAAAGAAAGGTAGTGAAATACGTCAGATGATAGATGCACTTCGTTGAAAAAGCTAAAACACCGGTCCAGGATTGGAAAAACTTAAAACATGACTCAAGAAGCCACAACTGATATTCGACACCTTAGTAGTAAGAGTGAAAAAAATATTAATTTTACACACTATACATCTTTGGTAGTCTGGCCTGGACAGATCCTTTGAAAAGTAAGGATACCAGGGTTCATGGCGTATGGAATCAAAAGGCCAGCACCCATGAAACACCCAGGAAATACAAACAAGTACTGTGAATTCCATAAGCAAGCTAGACACAACACTGATGAATGTAGGCAACTAAAGGATACGATCGAGGTGTTAATCCGGGAGGGAAAATTAAACCAATACCTTCTCAGACCGAAGTCATTGGATGAACCAAAGAGAGAAAACCACAACGGATAAATCGTTCTCCAGATACAGACGAAGGTAGAAACCCTAAAAGATCTTCCGCCACAGATAAAGAAAAATTCATTGTTGACAGTATTATGGACGAAGATGAAGAGCTAGAAATCCCTCCATCAAAAAGAAGAAAAGAAGTAATTAACATGATAGTAGGAGGATTTATTGGGGGAGGAGTATCTAACTCGGCTCAGAAGAACCACTTACGAATGATCATGTCTGTACAAACCAAGCTTGAAAATAGACCATACCGAGGTGGGATCCAGACCGCACCTATAATTTTCTTAGACGATGATTTTGGTCTAACTATTCCTGGGGAGAAGATGTGGAGAATATTGGTAGACCAAGGAAACTCTTGTGATGTAATTTTTTATGAATGTTTCAAGAAAATAGGTTTGTCTGATGTAGACTTACAACCTTATACCTAGGACCTGATTGCCTTTAATGGAGCAAAATAACCAACCAAAGGTATTTGGGCACTAGGTTAACGTTTGAATGAAAGCTAGAATCTAGAATGGTTCAAACAAGAGTATTGGTAATTGATGTAAAATACTATTTAATGGGATTCTTGGAAGGCTGTCATTAAACACTTTAGAAGCAGTAGCTTCCACCCCACACTTGCTAATCAAATTCATTGACAAGGATAATAAAGTTTCCTCGGTGAGAGGAGACTAACAAATAGCCTGATATTGTTATAATCTTAAGCATTCAAATGACAAAACTTGAGGAGATAATTAAGAGAAGAAGGCTGAATGATGGCGGGACAATGTCGGGATCGATAAAAATGATAGACCTAAATACGAGAGAAGAGTTAGTGTCGGACCCCTTGAATCTAGTAAGGCCAACACCGAAAGGAGGGACAAAGGTGATATGTTTGGAGGAGGATCCAACCAAAACAACAGAGATAAACAACAAATTAGAAACTGGTATGGATGAGCGATTAGTGAAATTATTAAAAGATTTTAAACATATCTTCGCTTGGACTAGGGTTGATATGCCCGGGATAGACTCAAGTTTTTACTGCCACAAATTGGTAGTATATCTAGAGTTGATAGCGGTAGCGCAGAAGAAAAGGAGATTGGGCCCTGAAAATCAGCAAGCCGCTTGTGAATAGATAGAGGAGATACTAAAAGCCAGATTCATTCAAGAAGTCCAGTATTTATCTTAGGTCTCAAATGTGGTCATAGTTAAAAAGGCAAATGGGAAATGGAGGATGTGTATGGACTTCACAAATTTAAACAAATGTTTCCCAAAAGACCTATACTCGTTGCCTAGCGTAAACCAGATAATGGATGACTCTACAGTATACCAGCTCTTATCTTTCATGGATGCTTACTTCGGATATAACCGAATCCCGATATGGAAGGATGATGAAGAGAAGACAACTTTCATTAATGATAAGGGAGTATTCTAATATACTGTAATGTCCTTCGATTTAATGAACGCCGGAGCAACATACCAAAGGATGATGAACAAAGTTTTTTAAGGAATGCGTTCGTAAATGGTAGAAGTATACATAGATGATATTATCACAAAGACTCTGGTTAGGGGAAATCATGTGGAGGATCTTAGAAAGATTTTTCAGAGGATACAAATGAATAACATGAGGTTGAATCCTTTGAAATGCACTTTTGCACTTCAATTCCTCTAACACTGATCAGGTTTTTACTTTAAAAAATCTCCTTCATGTTCCTTATATCTCCAAGAACCTGATCAGTGTATCTTAATTTGCAAGGGACAATCAGGTTTTCTTTGAATTCTATCATAACCAGTGTCTTGTTAAATCTCAGGATTCTAGGAAGGTTCTTTTTCAAGGCAGACTTAAGGGTGGTCTTTATGTGTTTGATGACTTGAATATGAAAATGCCTCCTTGTAATAATTCAATGAGTGAAAATACTTCAAATGTAATTCAATCCATTTTGAAATTGTGGCATAATAGACTAGCTCATGCCTTTTTTAAGATTGTAACTCATATCATGAAACATTATTGTATTCCATTCCAAAAATAAATAAACAAATTATATGTGAATCCTGTTGCATAGGCAAATCTCATAATCTTTCTTTTTCTGGTTCTGATTCTCAATATAATACCTATTTACAACTCATTCATTCTGACATAATTTACTTGGTTGTACCTATTACATAACAAGTCAGAGGCTTTAAGCACCTTTATTCAGTTTCAAAGAATGGTTGAACTTTAGTTTGATAGCAAAATTAAAGCTATCCAAACTGATGCAAGAATAGAGTACCTTACCTTCAAGAATCACTTGGCTGAATGTGGCATCCTCCATAGGCTAAGCTATGCATATACTTATGAGCAGAATAGAGCAGTGGAGAGGAAACACAGGTACATCACTGACACTGGCCTCACTCTTCTGGCTTAGTCTCATCTTCCCATGGAATACTGGCCAGAGGCCTTCTCAACTGTTGTCTTCATCATAAATCTCCTTCCCTCACCAAACACAAATAATCAATCACCATATGAGAGACTATTTCAAAAGACTCCTGATTATAGCATACTAAGAACCTTTGACAGCCTTTGTTACCTTCATCTCAGACCTTACAACAAATACAAACTTCAACCCAGATCACAGCCCTGTGTTTTTATTGGTTACTCAACCTCTCGCAAAGGCTATAAATGTCTCTCATCATCAGGAAAAGTCTACATAGTAAGACATGTGGTGTTTGATGAATCTCAGTTTCCCCTTCAAACTAATCCAAAATTTCTAACTCCCATAACAACTTACTGATTTACCTCCTTTATTACCACCTATAATTCCAACCCTTCCTTCCCCTACTCTGCCTATCCATCCCTTAAATTCTCCTAGACCTTCACAAAATCAGACTAACCAACCTCTTAATACCACAGAAGCCACCACCCCTCAGACTAACCAACCTTCTGAAACTCTAACCCCTCCGCCTATAGCCAACATGGTTCAACACAATTCTCATCCCATATGCATAAGATCTAAGGCGGGTATTTCAAACCAAAAGCCTACCTTTCTAATTGTGAACCCACTAGCCATGCTGAAGCTTTGGTCTTCCCTATTTGGAATAAAGCTATGATAGAAGAATATCAGGCTCTCATAAGAAATTCTACCTGGGACCTTGTCTCTTTACCACTAGGCAGAAGAACTATCGAGTACAAGTGGCTCTTTCAAAATAAATTTAACCCTGATGGCAGTATTCTCAAGCACAAGGCAAGATTAGTTGCTTGAGGCTTTACTCAGCAAGAATATGTGGATTATGCTGAGATATTTAGCCCAGTCATCAAACCTGTAACAATCAGAGTTATCCTCTCAGCTGCTATCTCTAAGAAATGGCCTGTTCAGCAGATTGACATCAATAATGCCTTCCTTCATGGAGACCTCCATGAAGATATATACATGAAGCGGCCTCCAGGCTTTCATCAGGGAGCTCCCAATACTGTTTGCAAACTTAAAAAGGCTATTTATGGTCTGAAGCAATCCCCTAGGGCCTGGTTCTATAAGCTAGCTCAATTTCTAATGTCTCTAGATTTTCAACCCACCAAGAGTGATAACTCCCTTTTTGTCTTTCACACTAACTCTTTAACCATCTACATTCTTGTGTATGTATTTGATATTATCATTACTAGCAATTCCCAACAAGCTATTGATTCCCTCATTGGAAAATTATCCACCAAGTTCCCTCTGAAGGACTTAGGAAAACTACACAATTTCCTAGGCATACAAGTGGACAAGGACCCCTTTGGCAATATTCATCTCTCTCAATCCAAATATGTTTTAGATCTCCTCCATAAGTTTCAAATGCTAGATGCTTCTGCTATCAAAACTCCCATGGTGCCTTTATCAAAACTTATTCATGATGGTATTGAAACTGCTTCGAACCCAAGTTTATATAGATCTGTAGTTGGAGCACTACAATATGTTACTAACCAGGCCAAATATTGCTTTTACTGTAAACAAATTATGTCAATTTATGCATAATCCCTTAGAAATTCACTGGAAGGCTATGAAAAGGTTATTCAGGTCTCTTAAGGGTACTTTGCACTATGGTCTCTACTTCAAACAATCTTCAACCATGGACATCTCCGCATACTATGACGGCGACTAGGAGTGTAATCCTTCTGACATGAAGTCCACTTCTGGATACTATGTTTATCTAGGATCCAATTTAGTCTCTTGGATGGCCAAGAAGCAACCGGTGGTCAGTAGATCAAGTACTGAAGCTGAATTTCACAATCTAGCTTTAGTTATCACATAGATAATGTTTATACAATCCCCGCTTTCTGAACTTTATCTCAACAGTCCAAAGACCCCTCTAATTTGGTGTGACAACCAGGGGGATGTCCTTTTATCTGCCAACCTTATTCTTCATCCAAAGACAAAACATTTTGAGCTGGATTTGTGGTTTATTAGGGAGAAGGAAGCAAAGGGTCAAGTGTCTATCAAGCATATCCCTTCTAGATTTCAATTAGTAGACTTACTTACCAAGTCACCTAGCTCATTTATTTTTCTGGACTTAAGAAACAAACTTAACGTGTGTTGTTTGCCCACATTAACTTTGAAGGTGGATGTTAGGATACCCATTTGATTGGCCTTGTGTGGTTAGTTTGTTATTCTGTTCTATGGTTTGTTATTTTGTTGTACAGTCTTTGTATTTATTTCTCTTTGTATAAATAGAATTCCTTGGTGTACTATCAAAAACAGAGTTATAATAATATCTTTTTCTGAAATCCTTGTCTCATTCCTTCACAATAACATAGTTGATCTACCATCTAGAGATAATTGTTTTATGCTGGAGATCAGTTTTCTTTATTTTACCTCATTTTCAATTTTGAATTATATTTTCATCAGGCTATATAGCTTTAGAGATCTTCCTCGACCTGCGGGCCGTAAACTTTCGTGAAGACAACGACTTTCCGAACCAAATAAGGCAAGTATAAGCTACATTTCAAAAGATATGTATTTGATTATGAAACTATTAATATTAATCCAATATTAAAGATTTTCCTGAACTAGGGTTTTGAACTATTACAGGGGATGATATTTTGATTAAATGATTAAAATAATCAATATAAGAATTATTTTTATAATTGATATAAATTTTTTTACATTACATATAAAAGTAACTAATTTAAAATCTCTTTTATACCAGTTGTTTTTATTATTGATATAAAAAATATTTTTACACTAATTTTTACCTGCTTAATATAATAACTATTTTAAAAATATATTTTACACATATTACTTTTAATCATTTAATCAGAATACGATTTCTAACCCGCCTCAATGACCCAAAAGTGCAGTAGGATCGAAATCCTAATATTAAACCTCCAAGTTAACTGGTTCTTTTCTGGAAATTGGACCCACAAAAGTTCTGAGTGGACTCCCACAGAAGCGAGCACCAACCATCTTTACACTGCACATATATGTAACCCTGGGAAACAAATTTACATTTACTAGTACTTTGTATGCCTGGGTTTTGGGCTTTATCTTTCAGTGCATCGAAAACGTTGTCATGCAAGATTGTAGAAGAAATAGTAAGTAAAAATGTTTTAAAACACTTTTAATAAATAAAACTAAAATAATTATAGGTAAAATTGTAATATTTATCATTGACAGAAAAAATTTATTGAAAAACTATATCTGTGGCTATCTTAAAACTTTCTTTGTCACCCTAAATAATAATAAAAAAATTACATTGAATGCAATACAAATTTAAACTAAATAAGTGAATTATGATTAAAAAGCATTTGTAGACAACTTAAAACTGATCATCTAAACATAAAGGTCGATCTGAATTATTCCAATTGAAAATCATGCACTTACTTTCATGGTGCAATCGACTGCAAAATATACATTAGTGTATTGTAAAAGAGTTCTCTCTTGTACAATTAGAAACAAACCGATATTCACTCTATAGAAGTAGCTATTGCCAACCCATAATAGTGACCGAATGCAGGTGATCACTATTACGACCGATAATAGTGATGGAGTAACTTTCGCGACCAAAATAGCGTTAAGGACATCTTTTTGTGACGGCATTAACGATAGTTAAATGTCGCTAAAAAACAATTTTTAAAAGACAATGATTAATCTTAGGAACGGCACGATATTTCCATCGCAAAATTTAACAGTGTATAATTAATGAGATTGAATTGAACTTTTACATAAAACAATACTAATAATCTATAATCTATGATAGTGATAAGGGAGTCCAAAAATAAAAATAAAAATAAAAATAAATAAATCAACTATTAACTTTTACCCATTATAAAGTAGATATCGATGCAAAAAAAATATATGTAATTTAATGCACAAGCATGAAGATCAAATGACATATGTACCTGCTTCAATATATGATGGCGAGAATTCAGATTCGAATATTAGCAGTTCAAAAATCACATTGAGTCCTAATGCACAAAGCAACCGATGTCAAAAATGAAAAATGATAAATGTTTGGAAAACAGTGCTCGAAGTCATAATCAAGGTCTATTTTACTAACTCATAATTTTTTAATAAAGTTGAGCAGTAATTTCTTTTTTATTTTTGGGAACTATAGGATCATGATAATATTTAATTATAGCATGCATGTAATATATACATGCACATCTTCCATCCAATCACATCAAATCAAATTGTCCGTACAAAGGAAGAAAGTACTTTAGCTTTATTCTTTTGTGGAAATAAATGCATCATGAGGCATGAGTCATGTGGCAGGTTTTCATATCCCTGTGTTGAATTACTATTAGCATGCTTTCATTGTTCTTGGCCTTGTTTGACATTCTAATTCAATGATCCTTTTCCTCTAAAGCTTAATCATTTGCATCTTTTGATTGGAATTTATTAATCAACAGTATTTTATCTTATAATTAGGGTCCTTAGGGCTTTAAACTACATTTGACTAAAAAAACGAGGGGTTTTCTGGCTAATGTGAAGTAATTAGTTTAGTGCCTCTAAATAGATAAACATGCAACACACGTAATTTCACTTGTATAATATTTTATTTATATTAGAAACAGTCTTTAGCCAATTTTGTTCTCTCAATATAATAGTAGTTACTTTACAATTTTAGAGTAAAAATAATTTTTTCTCTCTAATTTCACCCTTAAAATAATAATTACGAAGAGATAAATTAAAGTAACTAATTTATTAAAATAAAAGAGAAATTATAAAAAGAATATCTTAAGAAATTTCATAACACATTTTATAAAAATAAAATAATTAAGCTTATTTTTTTTTCTTTTATCATAACATAACTATAGTAGATAACTTCCTTGGAATAAAAAAAATTAGTATTCCCTCCTTTTTCATTTATAAGATAAAATTACCCAATCAAATTTATCAAATATTTTTATTATATTTCTAAAATTACCTTAATATTAGTGAAGAAAGAGAAATCAACTTCTCATTGATATTTTCAAAGAAAGAATTTAGGATTAAATATGTTGTTGATCTATATTTAGGTTAGGAAATATTTGATATTTAAAGTGATCACTTCAGATCTACCTCCCTTTTTTGGGTACTAACTTGATTACAATATTAAACTTTCAGGCTGAAAAGTTACCTGACACCCCCCTTGACCCCCCTTGACTAGAACCAGGTGGGAAACCCGTATTAATATATGTAATATGGTTTGTGTCTCCACGTGTTTAATTATTTGTTTAAAAATTATTTTATTTAAAATATAATTAATTTCTTAATTAATTGATTAATTAATACACTGCATGGTGAATAATTATGGTCTTAGAATTTTAAATTCATTTAAATACAACTTGTGTGTTGTATCTTTCTCTATTATCTTGTATTTCTCTTGTCAACCCTTCACTCGTATGTAAAATGAGTTTTTATATATTTTGTAATCTTGATCAGACCGAGACAATAAGATGGAGACCTAGAAGAAAGCTGGAGTAGTGAATTTAGAAGATGCTGACCTTGAAAGGAACCGATGAGTAGGGACTCCTAAGGATGGTGGATCCTGTAACATCTTATTTTCTACTCAAATAGAAAGTAGATATTAATATCTCCTTAATGAGAAAACACTTACTATTAGTTAGTTGATATTTTTATAAAATTTTGGTACTTATATTTAATTATTCTTTAAAAAATAATAAAATAATAATAATAAAATAAAAATATATATATGTATTTTGAATAAGGATTTTAAAATGACTTAATTACTATTCTCTAATTAAGAAAATTATATTAAGAATTTTTAATATCTTTATTATTCACAACTTTTATTTTATGTTTTTATGTTTATGTTTTTACATATTTATGATTTAACTCTTATTAGAATTTTAAAATAAAATTTTGAAGGAATTAGATTATGGTTCTTTAGAACTTTTTGATCTATGTATTATTTATGATTTTTCTGGAATTTTTTGCATTTTTGAAAATATTTTTTTAAAAAAATGTATTTTAAATAATTTTTTATATAAAGTTACTTAAAATTTAAAAATTTACAAGAAAGTGAAGTTAAATTATAAGAAAATTTTTAAAAATCTATTTCATGTGGAATTATTTGAAAATGATCGGTTTAAATAAAATCTTGATTTTTACCAATCATGAGGGAACTAGAAGCTACCAATAAATTTTTATTAACGGAAAATTTTAGATTTTTAAAATTTAAGCTTTATATTACTTATTATAAAATTAGTGAGGTCTAATATAATATCACTAAATTTCAAAAAGGACTGATCTTGAATATTTAAAATATACCAAGTGTATGGTTACTATTTGGCTTAACCGACATTTACTATGCAAAACACTGTGCATGTATGAAAATTTCAAATGGTGCATAGTAACCAAGATTGAAATTTTTAGAATTGCATAGTACTTTTATAATAAAATAATAAAATACACAGTTGAATTTTTTCTTATAAATAGGGAGGTGTCGAACGAAAGGAAACTCACAATTTGAAATTAACTTTTCTTAATATAGTAGTGTTAGAGAGATAGTGGTGGGAGTAAGAGAGAGAAATAATTTGTATGGAATGAAGTTCTGTCAAAATTATAAGATAAGAATAACTCTCTTGTATATTTTTTAGGTTTGTTTTTATATCGTTTTAGAAATCTATTATTATACTGGATATAATATTATTTTAAGTTATTATTCTGAATAGTAAATTACTATGTCAATAGTAAATTACTATTCAAATAGTAAATTACTATTTATTATTACTATTTACAATTTACTATTTACCTTTACTATTTACAATTTACTATTTACCATTACTATTCACGATTTATTATTTACAGTTACTATTTACGGTTTACTATTTACTGTTACAAATTACCTTTACTATTCACGTTTTATTATTTATTATTACTATTCATGATTTACTATTTACTATTACTATTCATAATTTACTATTTATCGTTACTATTCACAATCTACTATTACAGTTACTACTTATAATAATTATTTAAAATTTACTATTTACTATTACTATGCATAATTACTATTTACCATTTCTGTTTCAAATAGTAATCTTAATTTTTATCTTATGCCTATACTGAAATAAATTAATATTAATATTTCAAGAACTCGGAGGTGCAAAGCGAACTCACTTTTGGTAGCAATTCAAGGTAAGGGGGAGCGGGATAGGAATATAATATAAAAAACATAAGAATAATAGGAGAAGTCCCCCTACTTCTTTTAAACATAATAATATTATTATTTTAAATAATAACATTTTAACTTTAAATTAATAATAATTTTAAATTAAGTATCTTGTACAACTTATTCTGAAATACCTATGTAAGGACCTGGACATTTAGAACCTATACGAACTGGACTAAACCTATGCAATGACTTGGACTATTATGACTTATATGGACTGAACTAAACTTATGCAAGCATTTGATTATATGGACTTACATAGCCCTGTGCGAGGAATAGACAAAAAAGGACTCGAAGTCAACTTTATTAATAAACATTAAATTGTAAATTATGATATGTATTAATGATATTAATTTAATTAATTTGATTATGATTGGTTATATTTGTGATTGATGATGTTTTATTTTGATTGACAATATTTGATTGTGAATGATGATCTTGCAATGCGGAGTTTGAGCATATAGCAAGTATGACGGAAAGCTAAACTCAGTAAGAATTTTCTTACCTTACTCTATAAGTTTTATTCCAAGAAAGAGTATTTTATAACTATTTTAGTCTTTTTCTTTTAAAAAAATCATTAATTTACTTTTAATATTTAGAATAAACTCTAGTATTTATTTTAGAAAGAAAACTACTTTTATGAAAATTAATTTATAAAAAGATTGAAATAATTAGTTCTCAAATAAAAAGAAATTTATAGTTTATGTATTTCAGAATTATTTCCTTTTAGTAAATTAAAATTTTACGGTAAATTATTTTGGATTTTTCCAATATAATAACTAAAGGATATTTTGATGTAATCGAGATTTCTAAACTCGATCTTGTTAATATTTAATTTGAGAAAGATTATGTAAATATGTAAAGTTTTCTATGAGAAAGTTTTGAGATATTTAAGACTTGGAAACTCAATTTTGATAAGATTTGAATTTGAAAACTATACAAAATTTATGTCTGTATGACAGAAATTCAGAGAATAAATTATGGAAATATACAATTTATTGAAATGATATTGTAAATATAATGTTCTTAATTTTAAAATAAAATTTCAATAATCAAATAAAGTTTTCGCAAATAATTCAAATATTAAAACAGAATTTGAGTTAAATAATAATACTGTCACTTTTACAATAGCCGACCGGCCCATTTAATATACAAAGAAAATATAACAAGTCGGTATACACAGGAGCCGGCCAAGGCTTCTACCAAAAATAACTATGTACAATCCGAGCAGCTGAGTGACCTCACATATCATTGCTGTGTCCTACATCCACTGTAAAAATAATAAGAAGTAGGGGTGAGCATAAACATATCAAATAATAGTTATTGAATCGGATTAAAAAAAAATCCAATTTATAACTATATATATAATACTACCGAACCATACAAACTCATCATAAACAGCATGTTATTCTCAATAACATTTATGTGATAGCACACACACATGCTCAATCAAATGGATCCATTATTAAGTCTTTTAATTGTGTTGTAACACTGGCTCCCCGAGCCATAACTTAGCTCTCAGCTGATTCGGCCGTTTTACTGGTACCAAACTGTTTACACCCTCATGTGACACCATCACTCTCAGTGACAACGGTTAGTGCCACGGGCTAAAACCTCGAGCCCCGCTCAAGAGGTTGCCTTGAGTCCCACCCAAGGTCTTTTGTCTTTTGCCTTGAGTCCCACCCAAGGGCTTTTGTGGAGTCTATGAAACCACATCATATTTCATATTCAATCATCACACATGCACCTCATGCATATATATGATATATATATATCATGAATCATCATCCGTCACATATATTCTATAGCATCTCATGCATAGAATTTATCACAACACATACATCTCATATGAACTCAATATCATTAATATGAATGGAAGACATGTAAATATAAAATATCATTCAGTCAGGGTTTCAATAATAATTCATACACATATCATATATATCATAACAATAACACCCCAAATCCATTCATAAACCATTCATTTGAAATGTAACGCTCCCCCTACCTGGAAATAAAGAGTTTCAACTATTCTTCAATCGATATCAAGTCACAACTTCAAGAATTATGACTGGAATTACAGTCCTGAATTAGTCCAATTTTTTTCTCTTATGAAATTCAAGCTTTCACGTAAAGAAGAAGAAAGGAAGATTAATTTCTTCTTCGTTGATAGTTTCCAGTAGAGATTGGAGAAAAAAGGATTATAGATAGTGTTTCCACTTTCAAAAGTTTTTGAATTAATCCAACAGTAGAAGTATTTATATGCTATCCATGCAGAAGAGACGTGAATAATACAAAATTGTCTGCTACACGTATCTTCAAATGATAAGGAAAGAATAAGCATTTAATGGAAAGGGACAGCACATCAGAGAGGGTCTCATGCTTGGAAAATATCAGAAAAAGAATCTGCTGGAAGGTAGAAGAACAGAGTGACGTGGAAAGTATCTATAATTAAAATAATCATTAATTCCGACTCGGTTTCGTTCTGGGTATATCTTTCCGAGAAAGCCTCTGTCCGTTTAGAATTCCTTCATTCGGAGGAAATTCACTCGGAAAGGTTCCATCCATGAAACGCCCAGCTTTCCTTCCTCGGAAATACCCCACACGGAAATATCTCATTCAAATAGCTCACTCAGTTATATTCCTGTCTGAGTCAAACCTTCACTTGCGTCACTTGGGAGTCTTCCATCTAAAAAAATCACTCGGAGTTTGAAGACAATCCTCTCTCGGAAATCTTTTCACTCGAAAGGGTCACTCGAGATCGAAGACCATTTAAAAGATGAACCCGAGTTCAAACTCAACAACTCTGACCGAACATAATTGAATGAATTTATCACTCGGTCATTTACTTCCCTTGAAATTATTCACCCAGAATATACTCATTCGGAGTTGGAGTCTTTCTCTGTCCATAATTACTCTTCCTGGAAAGACTCATTCGATTTATTTCAATCAGTGCCGTCTCTCTCGGAAGTATCCCACTCAGAGATACTTCACTCGGAAAGTCACAGAACTTGGAGGTTCTTCACTCGGTCACTATTCAAAATATTTTAGCCTGAGAAGTACTTATTCAAATTCAAATTTTTTCCCCACTCAGGAGTACGTCTCTCAGAAACGTTCCATTCAGAAACGTTTCACTCGAATTTGCCTTATTCTAAAGTCTTATTTGGACACCGTTTTCTTAGCTCGGAAGTAATTCTCTTAATGATGTTTCACTCGGAAACATCTTAATTTCACTTGGAAATAGCTTTCTCGGTCTTATTTCTCTCAGAATCATACCATTTTCACTCGGAATATCATATTTCAAACAGTATTCACTCGGAATTTCATTCGGAAATTCTCCATTAATCCTTAATGAATGATTTTTCTAAAAATTACAAATTTTGGGATGTTACAGTAAACCTTTGTGGTATTTAATAATTGAGTTTCTAAAAGTCTTAACTAACTAAATATATGAGTAGTTTATGCATCATGAATCATTAAAGAGAAATGAGATGTGATATTGCCTAGGGACGAATTATAGAAACCGAGGATACATTAGAGGAGGTTCAAATGCGAAGCTTGGGATGAGAGGGTGTGAAAAGGTGCTTCAGGTGACCTGGGGTCGCTCCCTAGTGTCGGGTACTTTCACAATAAATCCCTTCTTAGTCTGACTAGTCTCTAAGTGTTTCTATGCCAATTAAACTGTTCATATGCCACGAAGGCATTTATGTTATTATTATCCGGAATTATGGAACAATGTAAACTCCTGGTTGGCCGAGTGCAAATTAAAACTTTAAGGGCCCACATGCATAAACTGAATGAGATAGTAGCATTAAAAGCATTGCATGACATTCATGTGAATGTAACATTCTACGTGGGTGGTTGTGAATGAAAGTATAATTGCTATATTTATGAAGACCCTACATTCATAATTGATTGTGTATGAAATTATGACTGGTAATATTATATTAGTTTGTGAAAACCCTTATGCTTATGTCTTATCTGTAAAGTATTATATTCTATTTCTCACTCTTTCTTGTTTAAATTTTTTGTGTCCAAAATATATGATATGTTGATATATAGCTAGCAGTTCAAGATGAAAGGATGTAATTACAAGAGGATAATGTGGTCTTATCCTCAATCGGATAGGTGAAGAGACATGGCAAAAGTAGGATTCCAAAACCCTATGGTTCAAGGACTAGGAAATGATTGGTCACAGTTATAGTAGAGGTATAATTTAGTTTTAGTTTACCTTATTACAATATCAAGTTGGATAATTGTAACAAGGTAAAGGTTAAACTTTAATAAACTTTATTATTCAGATATAATACTGTAATCTTTTATCATTTATGATTTCTATAAATTTATTTTGTCCTTATAGACAAATATTAAAAGAAAACATTTTTTACTTTCAATATTTAAAGAAAATTAGGTATATATACATCCTACGTCCTTGTATACGCGGGATAAAGAATGATAAATATATATATATATATATATATATATCTTTCTAAAGTTTTTAAAAGCAATAAGAATATATATATATATATATATATATATGTATATAAGGGGGTGATCTGTCCTGAACCGGGGTCTAGAGATCCGGACTCAAGTCAATCACAAATAGTATGCAAATACTGTGCAGAAGACCGGATGTATGAGTATCCGGTGTAAATATCCGTTGTCCTTGCGTGAGGAGAGTGGATTGGGCGTTCTGGAGATCCTTCACACCAACCTAACGCGTTGATGTGGGCGAATGGTGGTGTCACCTGCAAAGATTCTCCGACGCTCAAGTCAGTGATATATTCCAAATAAGGAATGTAATTCAGAGAGTAATCGTTTTTAGATTAAGTTCAGAATCCCCCACTTCATTGATGAAGAGAGTTCATATACCTGATTGGCTCGTTTTACGAGGACTCGTTAGTGGGGAACCACTAACTTCCATTAGCATTATTTTATTGCGCACTTACCAGCATGATTGGGTCAAGTGGCTATTTTATATTGAGCATGGAGAGTATAGACTAGGATTAGGGAGCAAGTTGACCATCCCCGTGAGCAGAATTTGGCTTATAGTGCTGGGGATTATTGATCGGTCCCTGTAGCAATGATTCTTGTCTTTTGCATAGTGACATGTGTGTTATCCGGTGTCATGATGTTATCCTAAACAACCGGTATAGGGAGAGTGCCTGATACGGAATTACAGTCCGGATGTATACCGATGACACTGGTTACACGTTGATGTCTTGACAAAGACGTTAAAATATGTCTTGCAGATTGGATACCGGTATTAAGACCGGATCATATGTCCCTTAGCTTGTGTGAGAGACTGAGTGGTTGTTCACATAAGCTACTCAACCTGCGAGAGGTCTGAATATCGGTAGGCTTACGTGTATAACAGTTCCTTAGCATTTGTTATTATATTGCAAATAACCGTTCTTAAGTCAAAAGATCCGATGTGGTGATGTTATCACAACGGATTCAGACAAAGATTCACTGTATGAGAATTCCAAGAGTTTATTGGAATTGAAGGCTCTTGGAATTCCAAGAGTTTATTAGACATTAAATGCTTTTAACCACGTGGGCAAGCAATTATTGCGTCTGAGATGGAAATCTTAATAACCGTCGTTTAGGGCTTAACGGGCCTACATTTTTCGAAACTTTTGGGCCTAGTAGATAGGCCCTTCGTCGAATGGATATTGTTTTGGCGCCCATGAATTTGGAACGGTTGTGTCGTTTCACTTGTGAACCAACGCGTTTAGTTGAGAGCGTCACAACTTCAAGAGGTGGTAACTGAGCCTTTTCATTTCCTATAAAAGAAACACTTAGTGGATTCTGGGTTCCACTCGTTTCTGATTTCTTAGCAACACTCTGCAAAAATATCGTAAGGAAGTTCGTCGCTTGCTCTACGAGACTTTTTTCAGTCCTCATCTTCATCATCTTCATCTGAGGTAACTTTCCCATGCTATTTTTATCTTGTTTTGGTATACTATTTTTGCGAAGAGAATGTGCTTTAGTTAGGGGGAGATTAATTTCTCGCAACCCTAATAGTCATGGGGAAGAATCCTTGTGATTCTTCCTAAGGCTGAGTCATGTCGCTCAGAAAGGGGATCTTACTCACTGTGGAAAGTGACTTTTCCCTTCTCAGAGTCGTCCTCTGATTGTAGTCGCTTTAAAAAATGAAGTGAGTAATGGTTATCACCTTTCTGACGATATGATCTTTTATCGTAGATTAAAGAGTTCGGTCTAGGCGATTCAGATGGCTGCTGGAGAAGGGACTTCTGGAGATAATACCATTCTGAAGACAACAGAAGGTCTTTACACCGTTGTTGTTTCTAGGTTAAATTGGGAAGAACTTCAGGCTAAATGGCCTTTCTGTTGGGTAGCTAGCGAGTTTAAGAACTTGGCTTCCCGTCATGCAAACGAGGATGGACCCCGAATTCAACCAAGGTTCACGCTTCATGCAGAAGAAGAAATGAAGAAGTGGTTTAAGGTATTTGCACCACTTCCTACAGAGCGGATATGCCATGCCGTACCCAATGACCGTTCTGTATACATGTACGATTTCATATTTCATTACCTGGGAGTTCGTTTTCCCTTATCCGAGCTTCAGATGGGTGTGTTGAGGTTCTTAAACTGCGCACCCTCTCAACTTCATCCCAACGGTTGGGGCCTCATCCGTGCTCTGGAGGTTCTGGGGGATCATTTCAACTTCACGCCCACAGTAGCGATGCTGTTTTATTACACTCAAGTAGTTCGGAGGGCTAACAAGCAGGGCGGTATTGGCCTAGTGACACTCCGAACTCTCTGTTCTTTCGTAAACTTTGAATCTTACACCGATTCGGCCAAAGTCGATGGAAAATCATTTAAATCCTACTTTACTCGGATATCTGTTGGGAAGAAGAGACCAATCTTTTGGAGGGATGAAGATGGTCTTAACAAATTTCCTTTGAGTTGGACCCATAAACATTTTCTTTTAAACTCCCAAGCATATTATGCTGATCAATCCGAGCTATCCCCTAAATCGTCGAAAGTGTTGTTCGCACTTGAAGCGCACACTACACGCTCTAAAGTATTTTCGTGTAGGCGTCTTTTAAGTAGTTCAAGCGGAGTCCGAGATGAATATCTACGTAATTCTCATTTTATTTCTCTTTTTCTACTTTGTCAAATGTATCGAGTATTTCGTGGTTGTTAATATCTTGTGTTTGTGCATGCAGGTGAGATAGAACAAGAATCTCCGGAGATGAATAAGTTAAAGGGATTTAAAACGGCAGGTAAATCCGTAGCCCATGAAAATGAAATTCAGGCCAAGCCCTCCGCAAGGGATCGTCCTGAATTGATCATCCTGACTTCGGATGTTGAAGGGGAGATTCCGCTGGTCGAGGGCGGCTCGACTGGTGTTGGCGCAACTACTAGTCAGCCCCAAATAACCGAGAGGAGGAGAAAGATCAAGAATGATTCTTCCGGAGGACCGTCGAAGAAACATAAACCTTCGAGGAGCTCAAAAAGAAGAAGAGTTTCAGAAGGTAAGGCTGTAGAGACCTCGGATGCAGCTGATGTTTCTTCCGGGCACCATAAGGGGATTCCTGCCGGGGTTTCTGGATCTAGTCTGATCTCCTACCCAACGACTTCGTTCCTTACCCCCTTCCTCTCATATCGGGGAGCAACTCCAGCGATTCTTCCTCAACCGCTGTATGAACTCCGGCCCACGCTTAAAACTAAAGAGATCAAGGAGGCGTGTGAGGCTGGAAAATGGCAGTTAGCAGAACTGACTGGGATGCTTCATTCATTCAGTTTGTTAGCTGAAGACGTTGACAAGGTTGATGGGCTGAGTGATAAATTAGAACAGCTTAACCTCTCGACTGAGAAGGATAAAGCTGCCCTAAAATTGGCTGAAGATCGTCTTGCCAAGTCTAAAGAGTTTGCAGATATTATAAACAAAGAAAATCTCAAGCTCAAAACTATGCTTAAAGACTTGGAAGGTAAATTGGCAGAGAAGGAGGAGACGCTTAATAAATCTCAAGAGGAACTCCGTAGCAGTCAAGCTAAACAAGCTGATCTTGAAGACAAAAGCAAAGCTGCTGTGGAGGATTATTTTAAGCAAGCCGAGGAGTGGTCCCAAAAGGAGAAGAAGTTCCTCCTTGAGATCGAGGGACTGAAGACTGGGAGAACGGAATCTAGAGGATCAAGTGGGGAGCTATCGAGGTTGCGGGAAGAATTGGCTATAGTGAAAGCTGAGAAGCAGGAAGCTATTGATATATGCAACCAGGCGGTTGAAGAATCCTTCGGCCTAGCTATACGCCAAGTTTTCTACCGCAACCCCACTGTGAAACTTAGCCTCTATGGAATGGATCCGTTCTATGAATTCCATGGAGGAAAGTTGGTCACCGTGGTTGATGGTCGTCATGAAGATCCTCCGACGTCCTTGTACGGTTTGCCTCCTCTTCCTGAGGGTCAAACTATGGGACCGGATTACGTTCTTCCTACGTCTGAGGTCGCTTCGTCTGCGGAAGGAACTGAGGCTCCTGGAGGGGGAATTCCTGAGGAAATCCCAAAGGAAGGGACACAAGAGCCTGGAGCTGAGGAAGCACAGAAAGCTGAAGAGCAAATTCCTCCTCCGTAGTCTTGCTTTATTTATATGTAGAGTTATGTTTCGGGATCAACTCCGGTTTTGAACAGTTATGTGTAATTTCGTTTTTCATGAATAAAATTCATTTAAGAAATTTGTCTCCAACATTTCATGCATATATGTCATTTAAGTCATTGTTAATCCGTTCTATATGATTAACCTTGAGGTCGAACTGAAATAATTGCCTCGAAAGATTGAACAACAAATGAATTTAGAACGGAGAAATATATACATGTCCCCAAGTGTGTGTTAAGAAAAGGGTGCCTGTCTTTAGGGCATGATCCTTAATTCTTTTGGGGAAAGGAGGAGCCGATCCGTCATTTAGTAAAATAATGTAACAGGACGGATGCATGTTCTTAATCCGTGTTATTCTCACTGGAGAATCAATGTCGTCCATTGTAAGAATATTGTTCCAAGTTTGGGGAACTGCAAAGGTGTAAGAAAGTGGTGTTTGAGTCTTCCATCATAAGGATGATGATGGGAGTTTGTTTACGCCAGGAGTTACGTCATTGTACCACAGAGTAGGTGATAAAGAGTATCCGTCCTGGGAGAATACCACTTAAGAGCGAAAGCGCAGATTAACTTTCAAAATCTTCCATCATAAGAATGATGATGGGGATTGTTCGTACCAGGAGTTACATCATCGAATCACAGAATAGGTGATTGAGATCATCCGTCCCGGGGAAGTATACATCGTCAGATCACATAATAGGTGATTGAGATCATCCGTCCTGGGGATATGTACGGTGCCAGGAGTTACATCGTCAGATCACAGAATAGGTGATTGAGATCATCCGTCCTGGAGAAGTACACATCGTCAGGAGTTACATCGTCAGATCACATAATAGGTGATTGAGATCATCTGTCCTGGGGATATGTACGGTGCCAGGAGTTACATCGTCAGATCACAGAATAGGTGATTGAGATCATCCGTCCTAGAGAAGTACACATCGTCAGGAGTTACATCGTCAGATCACATAATAGGTGATTGAGATCATCCGTCCTGGAGAAGTACACTTTGATCTTCAGGGTATGGAATTGAGTTTACAATTTCACTATCGAATCCGATATTTAGGGTCATCACTTTGTTTGTCCCCTAGCTTGTGTGAGGGATTAGTAAAGTGACTCATATAAGCTACATCGTCTGTAATGATTTTGAATAGCGGATGATATTCGTCGTTTATAAAAAGTCGTTACGTGGTTGCATAAATATCCGTGCTTGGGATGAAGTTCCGTTATCGTAGATCTTCTTAGGACGGATCCGTACAAAAAGTTCTTTTGTGTGGGAATCCCAGAAGTTATTGGAACTTGCAACCCTTGGTATTCGGGAAACAGTTGCAATATTTCTCATGATTAGATATTTAATTCCTTTAATCACGTGGGCAAGCCATTATTACTTTAAATGCACACGTCTTTATAACCGTCACTGAGGAGCTTAATGGGCCTGAAATTTAAATTTTGAGACCCATTTGAGAAGCCCTTTTGACAAATTGACGCTGATTTCGCGCCTCAATGTTCGAAACGACAACCTCGTGTCTACGAAAAAGGTGTCGTTTAAAAGTGTCATTTGGTTGTAAACGATATAACCTTCGACTCCTTATAAGAGTAGAATTTAATAGATTCAGAAGTTACTCAGTGCTTGCTCACTTGACGAAACTCTGCAAAAATTTCGAGAAGAGACTCCTGTTTGCTTGTGTGAGATTTGATTCACCACTTCTCTTCATCCTTAGGTAACCTCTCTTTCGTCTTCTCATTTTTCTTCTAGTTTTTCTAAATGTCTGGGAGAGACTTTGCTAGCTCGAGGTATATTGGTCGTAGGGGAAAGAGAGGTAGAGTGTTGTCTCTGACCTCCTTAAGTCATGGTGGAAGGATCCCTGTGATCGTCCACTCAAATCCACTTCATTCAGAGAGGGAGGCGTCACCCTACTCGAGGCGAAGGGTGATAATACCCTCTTCAGAATCCTCTACTAGCGAGAGTGAGGGGAGCGCTGATTTGTACCTCTCTGATGATGTTAGCTTTTATCGCAGTGTTAAGGCGTTTGAACTAGCCGTAAAGAAGATATCTTGAGAAAGCACCTCTAGTGGTGGAGCATCTTCTAAAAAATATATCATGAAGACAGCCTCTGGATTGTGTAATGTAGTTGTACACCGGATTGACTGGGTAAAGTTCCAACAGAAACACCCATATAGCTGGGTTGCTGACGAATTTCGTGATACGGTGTCCATACATGCTCGGGAGATGGAGTTAGGTTGGAGCCTCGCTTCACCGTTTTCAAAAAAGGAAAGTACAAGGAGCGTTTCATGGTGTTGGCTCCCTTGCCTTCACAACGGATCTGTCATACACCGGATGAGAGATCAATATATATGTATGATTTTTTATTCCTGAACTTAGGTGTACGCTTCCCGTTCAGCAAATTCCAAATGGCTGTTCTGAGGTTCTTGGATTGCGCTCCCTCACAGCTTCACCCAAACGGATGGGGTTTGATTCGTTCTCTTAAAGTGCTTGGGGAGCACTTTAATTTTACACCGACGGTGGCCATGCTCTTTTACTTCACGCAGGTGGTCCGTCGTGCTAATAGGGAGAAGGGAGGAGTAAGTCTAATAACCCTCCGGACTCTCTCCAAGATCATCAACTTCAAATCCTACACCGACTCTGCCAAAGTTGATGGACGTTCCTTCAAGTCTTATTTTACCAGGATTCGTGTGAAGCCTGATGAACCAATTTTTTGGTTGAATAAAGATGGGATTGAAGAGTTCCCCGTGTCCTGGACGCATGAACATTTCTTGTTGACGTCCCAGGCTTACTATACCAACGAGGACGAGTTAACACCAATATCGGTTTCCGTTCTTTCTGCTCTTCAATCATACACCGCCTCGCATAAGTTCTTTTCTTGCAGGCGTTTGCTTGGGTCAAAGACCACCTGCGAGGAATATTTGCGTAATTTCCTGTCATTTTACATGTTCTTCTTTCTTAATAACTCAAAATCTTTTGTTTCTGACGGTTCTTTTTTCTGATTATGTAGTTGAAATTGAAGCTGATTCGCCAGAGATAGAAAAGTTGAAAGGCCTCAAGGCTGGAGGGAAATCCGTGGCGGCTGAAAACAACATTCAGGCAAAGCGGAATTCCAAGAAGGCCACTGTTGAGACCATCATACTCACCTCGTCTGCTGGTGACGATGTTCCTTTGTTGGAGGGCGGATCCGATATACCAACCTCCAACATTGAGGGAAAAAAGGTTGGTGAGAAAAGGAAGAAAGCAAAACATGACCCTTCCAAGAAAACCGAATCACAACCCTCTCCCAAAAAACAAAAGATTTTTGAAGGGGCAGTTGATGCAGAGGTTTCCAAGGGTAAGGTGGTAGAGAAGGTCACACCGGATGCCCCGAGCAGTGTTCCTACGTCGGTTGCCAAACCAATAACTGCTTACTTTGCGCCTAAGGTTTCCTGTCCTCCCCCAGGGAATTCCAATCTTTCCCCACACCTAGTGTATGTGGGTCCCGTGCCTCAAAGCATCCCTGATTCTTCGTACCAGCTGAAGACTTTAGAGCCTGATGAAGTAACAAAAGCTTGTGACGCCAGACAGTGGTAGTTAGCAGAACTGTCCGGTCTCCTAAAGTTGGTTCGGAGACTGTCGGAGGACAACGAACGGCTCAGTAAATTAGTAGGCAAAGTTAATGACCTTAGCGTTACTGCAGCTAGGGATAAGGCAAGCATCCTCTGACTGGAGAATAAATTAGAGGCTTCCAAAGAGGAATGGTATAAAAAGGATGAGGAGATTGCCAGTCTGAAACATCTTGCTAAGGAGTTGGAGGTCCAGATACTTGATCAGAAGAAAACCAATTCCGACCTCCATGCCAGCCTTTGTACAGAGAAAGAACACTCGGCCAAATTAGCAAAAGAATTGAAGGAGGCTAAGGTCGTTTACTCTCAAGGAGCAGAAGACTGGTCGCGTAAGGAAAAGGAGTTGCTTTTAAAGTTGGCGGGTTCAACTGACGAAATCAAAACTTTGAAGGCGGATTTGGATGAGGCTGTAGGTATCTGTGACCAAGCAGTCAAGGAATCCTTCGGACTGGCTGTTCGTCAAATTCAATACCGGAATCCTAAAGTGGAACTCAATCTGAACGGTATCGATTCGTTCTATGAGTTTTACCAAGGAAAACTGGTGGCCATTGTTAATGACCGTCAAGAGGATCCGCCTAACACCCCTTACGAGTTTGCTCCTCTACCTGAAGGCCAATCAATGGGACCTTCTCTTCTGAAGCTTAGAAGTGAAGGAACTAGCTCTGGTGCTAATGAAGGCAAGGTCGGAGGTAAAGGAAAAAGGAAGGAAAGAGATACAAGTCAGAAGAAATAATGCCTTCCCTGTCTTTGTCTTTATTGATTCAAATTCGCTGTGTTCCGGGATCAGCTCCGGATTACTAAACGAATTTCTTCATGTAATCTTCCATTTGATTAATAAAAGAACCATTTGCCTTTATAAGCTTATTTAGTTAAAAATAACTTTAATAGAAGGATTGCATGTGTATTGAATCATTCTGGATTTTTACATGCGGGATGAAGAACGGATAGAGACATATAACTATCGTTTTTCATGTATAGGCGTTTTGATAGCCAAAGACTTGATTTGACAGAAAAGATAGAGTATCTTTTTGTCAAGTATGAACAATTTGATATAAAAGCCTGGTAGAAAGCGTATCTTGCTTCTTGAAAATCGGGCCTTTTGGTCGTAAATAACATAGTATGGATTGCCGTTGTGAGTGAAAATGCTATTGTCATGAGAACGGCTTGAAAAGTTAATTCTTGAGGGGAAATGATTGTGAGAACGTTTCACTAAGAGTTCGTTTCCCAAAATATTCGTTAAACTGCTGATACTGTCCCCCAGTATTATTGGGTGATCAGTACTTTGAACAAACTCTGAGTGATACTTTCACATGAGAGTTCTTAAGAGTGAGGACTTCGAGTAGAAATCCCTTTGTTTGATAATTCCGAATATAAATATTTCCGACTGAAAGGTTTCGGGTGAATATGCCTAAGATTGTGGCGTACCCGAATGAATTGTTTTTGGGTCGGAGTTCATGAGTCAGGTTTCAATTGAGCATCTCTGACTGAAGAATTGATGATTCAGAATTTAAAGCTATAAAACTCCCAAATAAGGAACTTCAAAAGAGAGTATTAATTTGGAGTTCAGTATAACTTACTTGTATTTGGAGTTCGGTTTAACCCTACAATCCACTCCTTTAATCGGTCTTTGGTTTTACCCATTGACGATTCTTCACCGACGTTCGGTCAATCCTACTAGTCATACTCAGAGTTCGGTTTAATCCTACAATCCGAGCCTTCAACACGGGGTTCAGATCAGGGCTAATCCTGAACCTACTGCGCCCGTTACTTGGGGTTCAGCGTGGTCTTGAAGAAGAACCAGCTTACTGCGCCCAAGCCTTCAATACGGTGTTGGGTTTTACCTTTTTACCGTTCTTGGAATGGGGTTCGGTTCAATCCTACAGCCCATTTCCTGAGGTTCGGTTTAATCCTACAGCCCAGGTCTTCACCGGTGTTCAGCCAAACTTACTAACCGTACCCAGAGTTCGGTTTAATCCTACAATCCGGGCCTTCAGTCTCTTACACATACTCGAGGAGTTGCATCGTCAATTACAGAATGGGTAATTGAGATCATCCGTCCTGAGTATGCTCTTGTACGCTGCACATGTTCGAGGAGTTACATCGTCAACTACGAAATAGGTAGTTGAGATTATCCGTTCTGAACATGCTTCCGTACGCCGGATAAACTGAAAATCACAGCATAAGAAAAACTCAAAAAGAGTTAAATTGTTGTATGAGATTCTTATTAAATCAAAAATAAGAATTACAATGAAAGCATAGCCGGGAAAATAATTTCTCCAGTATTCAGTTTAAAATGAGGATAGGAGAGTATGTATCGTTCCAGCAGCTAGCTATAATAGATGCGCAAGTTTTGGATGTTCCACTTATTTTGGATTGGAGTGCCATCAAGGTTCTCAAGGCGGTAAGAGCCTTTGCCAGCAACCTCGGATACCCTGTATGGGCCTTCCCAGTTTGGGGCTAGTTTGCCTTGATGAGCGAATTTGTTCCCTACACTTGCTTTCCTCAAAACCAAATCTCCAACGTTGAAAGTCCTTGATTGAACTCGTTTGTTGTATCGGAGAGCAACTTTGGCTTTGATAGCCTGATCTCTGATGAATGCATCTTCTCTGAGTTCTTGTATGACATCTATTTCTGACGCCAAGTTAGCGTTATTGTTGTCTTCAGAGAAGTATTTGACCCTTGTGGAAGCAATTTGCAATTCCACGGGTATCATTGCCTCTACCCCGTATGTGAGGCGATATGGGGATTCGTTGGTAGAAGAATGAGGCGTTGTCCGATATGCCCACAGGACGTGAAACAACTGGTCTGTCCATCCTCCCTTGGCTTCACCAAGGCGTTTCTTTAGTCCTTTCAGCACCTCCCTGTTGGCCACTTCAGCTTGGCCGTTGGTTTGGGGATGTTCGACGGATGAGAATATTCGGGTTATTCCTAACCCTTCGAGTAAATCTGTGAATTTTCTATCCGTGAATTGGGTGCCATTATCTGTGACAACTTGTGCTGGGACCCCGAATCGTGTTATAATGTTTTCATACATGAAATGACGAGTTCGGGCTGAAGTAATATGTACCACCGGCTCTGCTTCTATCCACTTAGTGAAATAATCGACCCCTACAATGAGATATTTGATGCCCCCAGGAGCAGTTGGAAAGGGCCCAAGAATATCCAATCCCCATTGGTAGAAGGGCCATGGAACAGCGGATGTGAAGAGTTCTTCCACCGGTGTGTGGTGAAGATTAGAGAACTTTTGGCAAGCGTCGTATTTTTTGACGAAGTCAATGGAGTCTTGTTTCATCGTGGGCCACCAGTAGCCTGCCCTGAGGATTTTTTTCATTAAACTTCTTCCTCCGGCGTGGTGTCCACATTGTCCTTCATGTACTTCCTCCATTACACCTTGCACCTCATTCTCTTTGAGACAAATCAAATAAGGCACGGAGAGTGCCCTTCTGTAAAGATTACCATCGATCATGGTGAAGTATGGTAATTCCCTTCTTATCTTTGTCTTTTCCTTCTCGTCCGTAGGCAGCTGCCCATCCGCAAAATAACGGATGTAGGGGGCCATCCATGTGTCTTCATAAAGGGAGTTGGTCATTATGGCATTTAGAGAAGGGAAAAGAGGAATGCTGGGCGACGTCAGTGTGATTTGAACCAGTGTAGTGGTGCTACCTAGTCGTTTGGTGCTTGCTAATCTGGAGAGTATATCCGCTCTAGTATTCTCTTCGCGTGGAACATGTTTGAATTCCATTTTCGAGAATTTCTCTCTCAACTCCTTGACACAGTTCAAGTATAATTGGAGTTGAGGTTCGCGAGCCTGATAATCTCCCAAGATCTGTGAAATCACCAGTTGTGAATCGCTACAGAGCGTCGCTTCAGAAGCTCCGATGTCAATTGCAGCTCTCAGTCCGGCCAAACAAGCTTCGTATTCAGCTTGGTTGTTGGATGTTTTGAAATTAAAGCGAAGGGAGATTTCCAGGTGCACTCCATCATCACTTTCAAGGACTACACCTGCTCCAGAGCCCCTTTGGTTCGATGAACCATCAACGTAAATAGTCCAATGGACACGAGGGGTATCTGGATCCGTCCCTGTCATTTCCAGAATAAAATCAGCCAGGACTTGAGCTTTAATAGCGCTTCGAGGTTCATAGGATATATCAAACTCGGAGAGTTCAATAAACCACTTGATCATCCTCCCAGCGAGATCGGGCTTGATTAATACAGAGCGGAGTGGTAAATCCGTTCTTACTATGATTGGATGGGCGTGAAAGTACGGACGTAGCCGTCGAGAGGCCCAAACAACAGTGAGGGCGGCCTTCTCGATTTTTTTATACTGGATCTCAGCACCTTGTAAGGTTTTGCTAGTGAAATAGACCGGTCTCTGTCCATCGGGAGTTTCTTTTATCAAGGCAACGCCCAAAGCTTCATCTGAAATAGCCAAGTATAGGATGAGTGTGTCTTCGGGGTCAGGCTTCGTGAGAATGGGAGGTTTAGACAACACCTCCTTAAGCTCTTGGAATGCTTTCTCCTGTTCCTGTCCCCACTCGAATTTTTGGACTTTTTCAGTATTTTATACAGGGGGAGTGACCTGTGAGCCATTTTTGGCATGAACTGTGCCAAAGCTGCTACTTTGCCATTCAGGGATTGGACTTCTCTCAGATCCTTTGGACTCTGCATGTCTAGAATCGTTTGGCACTTCCCTGGATTGGCTTCAATACCGCGTTGGGTTAACATGAAACCCAAGAACTTCCCAGCAGGGATAGCGAAAGTGCATTTCATTGGGTTTAGCCTCATGTTAAATTCTCTCAAGCGGGTAAATACTTGGCGTAGGTCTTCAATATGATCGCCTCCAACCGGTGTCTTGGCTATTATGTCATCAATGTACACTTCAACAAGTTTGGTGTGCATGCCCTCAAAAACCTTATTGATCATGCGCTGATATGTGGCCCCAGCATTTTTCAGGCCAAAGGGCATAACTGTATAGCAAAAGACACCACGATCATTTATGAAAGCTGTCTTCTCTTGATCCTCTTCGCACATCAGAATCTGGTTGTAACCCGAATAAGCATCCATGAAACTCAGGTATTGATAACCAGAGGAGTCATCTACTATCCGATCTATATTAGGAAGAGGATAAGGATCCTTTGGACAGCAGCAGTTGAGGTCCACATAATCAATGCACATTCTCCATTTACCATTGGATTTACGGACCATCACCACATTCGATAGCCAAGAGGAATAACGGATTTCTTTGATAAATCCGGCCTTCAGCAATTCCTCAGTTTGCTGGCAAGCTGCCTTCTGTTTCTCTGGTCCCAATCTTCTTTTCTTTTGGGCAACCGGTCTCGTCTCTGGATAGACGGATAATTTATGACAGCAGAAAGCAGGGTCTATGGCAGGCATATCGGCTGCAGTCCATGCAGAGAGGTCTTTAAATTCTTGTAGGAGCATCAGTAGTCGCTGCTCCATTTCTGTATCTAGCTTGTCATTAATATGGGTGATCTTTTCTGGAGAATCTCCCAAGACGATGTCCCTGGAACTCCCATCCGGTGTGGGTTTTAATGGGTTGGACGGATCAATGTTCAAATCCGCCCTAGGGTCCAGGTCGACAAGGCTCACAGATCTAGCGGCTGCTCCAGAATCATTGAGTTTCCTCTTTTTATTGGAGGCTTCCAGCTTTGTCATGTTGAGGCTTAGGTTGTAGCAGTACCTAGCCATCTCTTGATCACCTCGGATAGATGAAACAACATTATCCTTATCAATAAACTTGACAAGGAGATGTGGAGTTGATACAACTGCCTCCATGGCATTTAACGTAGGACGGCCTATGATACCATTAAATGGTGATTTAACATCGATCACTAGCACTCGGGATTTAACCGTTCTGGCCCCTGGTTCGCCTTCAAACGAAATAAGGGTGTCAAGGTACCCCTTCGTTGATTGCTTTGCTCCATTGAAAGTTGTTAGTTCCTGCGTATAAAGCTGTAAGTCTGAGTCTTTAAAACCCATTCTTTCAAAGCAATTATAAAAAATAACATCGCAGGAACTTCCCTGGTCAACAAGGATTTTTCGGACATCCTTGTTGGCTATTACTGCAGTGATGACCACAGCATCGTCACCACCAGGAACGGTTGGGCCAAAATCCTCATCGGAGAAAGAGATTATTGGAGCTTCAACCCCACCTCTGTAAGGGCGATTGTCTTTGACTTTCCCTTGCACAGACAGAATCATTCTATGATGATTCTTACAGGCTGTAATTGAAGCTCCTCCTCCAGCTCCTCCTCCAGCAATCATGTCAATGACTTCACGCCGGCCTTGACGCTGCTGCTGAGGCATGCTATCTTTATGTGCTATTTCATCAGTCATCACACCCTTTTGTTTCTCCGAAGCAGAGAATTTTCTGACCGGATTACGGTTATTGTCATCCCCGTCGTCTGGATCCCTTTCTCTTTTGTCATTCCGCTCTACTCTGTCAAAGGATTTTTCTTTGAACAGGTATTGCTTTAATTTGCCTTCTCTAATTAGCGTCTCAACCGCGTTCTTTAGAGCTTGGCATTCATCAGTGGAGTGACCATTCTGTTCATGAAAATCACAATACTTACGGGGATTTCCTGGTCTTTTCATAGGGGCTGGCCTTCTAACGCCATAGATGCTAAAAGCTGGCCATCCGACCTCTCTCAAAATCTGAGATGGCTTGGTAGATAGTTGTGCATAATGGCTAAAGGAATTAACCTGCCTTTCTCGAGGTCGAGGAGAGTGGTTATTAACTTTAGGATTGGTGAATGGTCTCTCCATGCGTTCTGACCTCGTTTTCTCCTTACCCTACTGAGTTTGGGAAGGTGGTGTTGGTGGCTTTTTCTTTGCAGCTATAGCTTCTAAGTGCATCTCTATACTCATGTACTTTGAGGCTTTTTCCTGAACTCCTCAAACGTTACTGGAGGGCTCTTTGCTAATAAGAGGGCAAAAGCTGATCCTGGCTGCAATGCCTCAATGACAATATGTAGCTTAATGGACTCTGTGAGGTTAGGAACTAGGGAAGCTTCCTTGTAGAACCTCTTCAGGAAATCTTTTAAGCCTTCGTTTCCACCTTGCTTAATCTGAGCCAAGGTGTGAGATGTCCTGGGCACATCTCTAGAGATGACAAAGTGAGTTTCAAAAGTAGCTGCCATTTCAGCCCAAGAATCTATAGATCCAGAAGGTAGACCTTTAAACCAACCCAAGGCCTCTTCTGATAATGTTCGTGGGAACATCCGACACATTACATCCTCATCAGCCCCCAAGTACATAGCTTCAAATACATAAGCATCAAGGTGCTTGGTAGGATCAGTTTCGCCATTGTATTTTCCAATGGAAAGTGGCTGAGTAGTTTGAAGGTGCTTGGGGATGTGGATGCTCATGAGTCTCCTTGAAAAAGGAACTTTTAACTTGTAAGTTACTGGGGGTGCTGTCGTTGACTCCCTCTTTCTTTGGGCAGCTTCAACTTCAGAGTCATGAGTCTGTTCTCTCCTCTCAAACGTAGGGATGTTCGAGTATTGGAGAGTGGTGGACTTTTCTCCGTCAGTTGTATGGGGAGTGTTTCGTGTGCGAGATGATTCCTTGTCCTCGCTTTGCCTTCTTTCTCTTCGCAGTTCGGCGAGTTCCCTCTGAAGTTGACTGATCAGCTCATCACGAGGATCAGGATTAGACACTGTTACTATCTTCTTTGAGCTGCCGCCATGAGAATCAAAGTTGAGTTTCCTGAAGACGTTGGGGTTGGTTCTGCCTTCAGGTTGATTCTCCATGAAATCTTGTCCTTCGCCTTCCATCGAGGATCACTTGTTCTTTCCATGGATATGGGAATAACTTTATCGAGTCCCACTGGGCGTGCCAATGATCTGTCCTGAACCGGGGTCTAGAGATCCGGACTCAAGTCAATCATAAATAGTATGCAAATACTGTGCAGAAGACCGGATGTATGAGTATCCGGTGTAAATATCCGTTGTCCTTGCGTGAGGAGAGCGGATTGGGCGTTCTGGAGATCCTTCACACCGACCTAACGCGTTGATGTGGGCGAATGGTGGTGTCACCTGCAAAGATTCTCCGACGCTCAAGTCAGTGATATATTCCAAATAAGGAATGTAATTCAGAGAGTAATCGTTTTTAGATTAAGTTCAGAATCCCCCACTTCATTGATGAAGAGAGTTCATATACCTGATTGGCTCGTTTTACAAGGACTCGTTAGTGGGGAACCACTAACTTCCATTAGCATTATTTTATTGCGCACTTACCAGCATGATTGGGTCAAGTGGCTATTTTATATTGAGCATGGAGAGTATAGACTAGGATTAGGGAGCAAGTTGACCATCCCCGTGAGCAGAATTTGGCTTATAGTGCTGGGGATTATTGATCGGTCCCTGTAGCAATGATTCTTGTCTTTTGCATAGTGACGTGTGTGTTATCCGGTGTCATGATGTTATCCTGAACAACCGGTATAGGGAGAGCGCCTGATACGGAATTACAGTCCGGATGTATACCGATGACACCGGTTACACGTTGATGTCTTGACAAAGACGTTGAAATATGTCTTGCAGATCAGATACCGGTATTGAGACCGGATCAGGGGGTGTTACAGATCCAAGAAGTAAGAGTTCACGAACTGGTGCCATCATAGTTCCGTTAAGTTTTGTTTTATTTTTTTGAGAAGACTATAGCTATCTCACAATTTTAATTGCATGTTTTAGGGTTAATTTTGCATTAAAGTGTTTAACAAAAATTGGTAAAGAACAAGTAAGTTAAAATTCCTCAAATATAACAATCAAGCCTATGAATAACTAACAATGTCAAACTTGATATATAAAGTGCAGAACATGTCATAGTGGAGTGCCTTTATTTATGTTTAGTAGAACATGATTGGATAATTGAATTATCCAAGTGTGACTTGTTAAGTTTTATTTGACTAAGCAATTTTCAATTGGATTAGAATAGCCTAAAAGCTAAAATGTCAAGACTAAAACATCATTTAATATGTAACATTCATCAATACTAGTTTTATTAAAGTGTAGGTTGTAACACCCCCTTATATACACGAGATATATAAAAAAAACTTTTAGAAAGATATACATATTTACCACTCTTTATCTCACGTATACAAGGACGTATATACATCTGATTTCCTTTGAATATTGGAAGTAAAAAAAACATTGTCTTTCAATATTTGTCCATAATGATAAAATAATTTATAGAAATCATAAGTGATAAATCATTACAGTATTATATCTGGATAGGAAAGTCTATCAAAGTTTAACCTTTACCTTGTTACAATTATCTAACTTGATATTGTAATAAGGCAAGGTAAAACTAAACTATACCTCTACTACAAATGTGACCAATCATTTCCTAGTCCTTGAACCATCGAGTTTTGGAATCCTACTCTTGTCATATATCTTCATCTATCTGATTGAGGATGAGACTACTTTACCCTCTTGTAATTATATATCTTTCCATCTTGAACCACTAGCTATATATCACATAACATATATTTTGGACACAGAATTCAAACAAGAAGGAGTAAGAAACAGAATATAATACTTTACAGATAAGACATAAGCATAAGGGTTTTCACAAACTAATAAATTAATATCATTCAAAATCTTGTACACAATTAATTATAAATATAGGGTTCTCACACACATAGCAATCATACTTTCATTCACAACCATCCATACAGAATATCACAATCACATGTATGACATGTAATGCTTTTAATACTACCTCATTCAGTTTATGCATATGGGCCCTTAAAGTTTTAATTTGCACTAGGCCAACCAGGAGTTTACACTGTTCCATAATTCCGGATAATAACATAAATGCCTTTGTAGCATATGAACAGCTCAACTGGCGTGGAAACACTTAGAGACTAGTCAGACTGAGAAGGTTTTTATTGTGAAAGTACCCGACACTAGGGAGCGACCCCAGGTTCCTTGAAGCACCGTTCCACACCCTCTCATCCCAAGGTTCGCATTTGAACCTCCTCTAATGTATCCTCGGTTTCTATAATCCGTTCTCAGGCAACATCACATCTCATTTCTCTTTAATGATTCATGATGCATGAACTATTCGCATATTTAGTTGGTTAAGACTTTTAGAAACTCAATTATTAAATACCATAAAGGTTCACAAATCATCTCAATAAACTGTACATTCCCATAAGTTCTTCTTTGAACTTCTATTATACAGAATAAATTTAGTACAGTCTTCGAATTCAGATCTCACCAAAATTGAGTTTCCAAGCCTTAAATATCTCAAAACTTTCTCTAAAAAAACGTCACATATTTACATAATCTTTCTCAATTTGAATCTTAACTAGATTAAGTTTTAGAAATCTCGACAAAATATCCTTTAGCTATTTCGTTTGAAAAAACCAAAATAATTTACTTTAAACTTCTAATTTCTAAAAGAAAATAATTTTAAAATCATTAACTAACAATACTTAAAACTATAAAAAAATTTTAATTCAAGAATTAATTATCTCAACCTCTGATTTTTATAAAATAGCTTCTTTCTAATACTAGATTTTATTCTAGAGATTAAAAATAAAGTTAGTGAAAATTATTTCTAAGAAGAAATAAAAGACTAAAATAATTATAAAATACTTTCTCTTAGAATAAAAATTTAAAGAGTAAGGTAAGAAAATTATTTAACTTTCTGTCATGCTTGCTATATGCTCAAACTTCATATCATAAGGTCATCAATCATTTATCAACAATAATCAAGTATTGTAATGTCATCAATCACAATCAAATATCATCAATCACAAATATTATCAATAATAATTACATATCATTAATCATCATCTAATATTATAAATCACAATATCATTAATCAAAATCAAATATAGTTAATTATAATCAAGTCAAATCAACTAAATATCGTTCATAAATATAATTCAAATTTTAATGGTTATTTAAATTAGTAGAGTTGATTTTGAGTCCTTATAGTCCATTCCTCGCACAGGTCTATATAAGTCCATATATATAATCCAGTCTTCGCATAAGTATAGTTCAGTCTATACAGGTCATAGTAGTACAAGTCCTTGCATAGGTTTAGTCCAGTTCGCATAGGTTACCCAGGTCTTTACATAGGTATTTCAGATCAAGTTACACAAGATACACAATTTAAAATTTATATAAATTTTAAGTTAAATAGTTATTATTTTAAAATATTATTATTATTATTAAATTTAAAAGGAGTAGGGGACTCCTCCCATTATTCTTATGTCTTTTCATATTATATTTCTATCTCACTCCCCCTTACCTTGAATTGCTACCAAAAGTGAGTTCGCTTTACACTTCTGAGTTCTAGAAATATTAATACCAACTTATCTCAGTATAGACATAAGATAAAAATAAAGATTACTACGTAAAACAGAAATGGTAAAATTTGAATAGTGAATAGTGAATAGTAAAACATAAATAGTAATAATAAATAGTAAACGTAAATAGTAAAACGTAAATAGTAATAGTAAATAGTAAATTGTAAATAGTAATAATAAATAGTAATTCACTATTTGAATAGTAATTTACTATTCATAATAGTAATTTACTGTTTGAATAGTAATTCACTATTCTCAATAGTAATTTACTATTCAGAATAGTAACTTAAAATAATATTATATCTAGTATAATAATATATTTCTAAAACGATATGAAAATAAACCTAAAAAGTATAAAAGAGAGTTATTTTTACCTTATGATTTTGGCAGAACCTCCTTCCATAAAAATTATTTCTCTCTCTCACTCCTACCACTATCTCTCTAACACTGTTATATTAAGAAAATTTAATCTAAACTGTGAATTTTTCCTTCGGTGCTCCCCTCTATTTATAGCAAAAATATGTACTGTGTATTTCATTATTTTATTATAAAAGTACTGTGCAATTTCTGAAATTTTCGTTTCTGGTTACTGTGCAAGTTTGAAATTTTTGTTCGTGCACATTGTTTTGTATAGTAAATGTCGGCTGAATTATTAAGCCAAATAGTAACCATTCACTCGGTATATTTTAAATATTCAACATCGACCATTTTCGAAATTTACGATATTATATCAGTTCTCACTAATTTTATGATAAATAATATGAAGTTTAAATTTTAAAAATCTAAAATTTTTTGTTAATAAAAATTTATTGATACATTTTCAATTTTTTTTACGATTGGTAAAAATTAAGATTTTGCTTAAACCGATAATTTTTAGATAAGTCTACTTGAAATGGATTTTAGAAAATTTTCTTATAATTTAAATTCACTTTCTTGTAAATATTTTTAATTTTAAGTAACTTTATATGAATTTAAAATTATTTAAAATATTATTTTATTGAAATATTTCAAAAAATTCAAAAAATTCCAGAAAATCATAAATATTATGTAGATCAAAAAGTTCTAAAGAACTATAGTCTAATTCCTTCAAAATTTTATTTTAAAATTCTAATAAGAGTTAAATCACAAATATGTAAAAACATAAATATAAAAACATAAAATAAAAGTTGTGAATAATAAATATATTTAAACATCTTTCAATAAGTAACACTTATTGAGACTAATGTCAATAAATAGCGGGTCTGCTAAAGCGGGGTACTATTATTTTATTAGTAAGGCGTGATGCAATAATTGTAATTTCTAAACTATTTTCATTGGGCCCTAACTTAACTAAGTTTTTCAATTGGATTAAAAGTAACTTAGAAGCATAAGGATTAAGCTTAAATTTATAAGATGAATCAAGGTAAGGAGTTACCGACCAAATTATCCAAAAGTTGTATGAGATGCAATTGGAAATAAGTTTCCTACCTAAATCACCAAGGGTTGAGTGGTTAGCTAAAGCTGACTCAACACTAGGTCAAATATGGATCTTGGCTCACTTGAAAAATCTTCCAATAGGATTTTCCTGATTCAGTAAGGGTATGCTTTTTTAAAATCAAAATAATAGAAGACACATTTAATTATGACCAAAATGAAATATGTTTTTATAGTAAAATATGATATATTTGCATATATTTTATTTTATAAAACCAAATATCTGTGTGAAATGAAGCAAAGGTGCTACATTGGCAAGAATATTTTCACCTATCGGGCTAGTTTATAAACTAAACATTATGCAAGTTATTTCTTGTTGGACAAGAATGGTTTTTAATTTATTAAAAACTTTATTTCTTTAAAATGATACTAGTGCATAATTGAGTAATGAATTTCACTTCCTAAAACTTAGAACATATATCTCTAACATAAATGTTAAGTAGGTTAAAATGAATGAATTAGAAAACCAAATTGACAATACAATTAAAGCTTTTGATAAGATTGAGATAATGACTATTTGAGCCATAAGTTTGATGACTATCTAAGAGAGTGAAAAATTACCTCTTAACTCACTCTTTATGAAATGCCAAATTATCATCTCAAAAAGGAGAAATCAAACTTTGTTAGGTGTGGTTCGATTCTTGATTGATCTATCAAACATCCCTATCTTCTTAAACATTAGACTTTGCTGACAAAAAATTTCACACTTAACCATATTCCATCTAAGGCTTTCTTAAAGAGGCCATATATGATATGGACTATGAAGAGACCTAGATTGTCTTTAATGAAGATTTGGAATTATGAAGCTTTCATAAAGGTCAATTACAAGTCAGATAAATGTATTTAAGTGAGATACCCAAAGGAAACCAAGGGTTATCATTTCTGTTAGGTAATTCGAATGGGTTAGGTAGCGGAATACAAGGATTCCCACGAGGTCTTGCAAATTTTCGCATTTCAGAGCATGTACAGATAATAAAATTGTATTTAAAATCATACCTCCCGTAGACGCAACATGATTTGATCTATCGAAGCAATTGTAGCCTCGTCCTTAAGAAGTCTACGCGAGTACTCACATCAGAAAACACACATTCAAATGCTAGTTTGTTAGAGAGAAGCCTTCATAACTTTTATGAATTTAGTATATAGTGTGGCTTATGAGCATTTCATGCTCTAGTTATAAGCTTAGGTCTGACCTAATGAACACTCTTAGTGATTAGGCTCTCGACTCATTATGAATAAGTTAGACTCAATAGTGTTATTTTAGTTTAACTAAAACTAAAACTATTCTTTGGTCGACTTACTCTATGTGTGTGATCTGTAGGCAAAATAACGTTAAGTCTTTCACCCGTGCCTTACAGATTCAAAGATTCTCTGAATAAAAGCTTCCTCCTTTGTGAAACTTACGCTATCTTTACCTTGTCTATGCTCGCACATATTTCAAAGCTCTTTACAATTATATACTCAGAACATCTCTCTCTGACAAAAGAAATCTAGTTATCCATTGTGCAACATTATTCTCTTTGAAGATATCATCTCCCAATAGACTTATATCAATTACCTTTTCCATGAGATACTTGAAAAATTGTCTATAAATTGAATCAATCTCGTCAAGTAGTATATAGAGCAAGAAAAAGTAGGAACAAACTCAAGCAAGAAGAAAAATACAATGAACTCAGAAAGTAAAAATAGAGAGAAAATGAGAGCCTTTTAAAGAAAATAAATAGAAGAATATATAAAGAGAATCTATTACTAAGAGCTGAGGTCGAAAAGAAATACTAGAAAGCAAAATGAAAAAGTGAGATAGCTTGTGAAAACAAGAAGATGAGCTAGAATACACCATACACTACTAGAAAAATGACTAATAGCTACACTACAATAGCGACCAACAATATGCTGTCGCTAATCAGTGACCGAATTAGCGACGGCAACAAGAAAGGGACCTTGAATATGAAAAATAGTGACCACATCAGCGACCAACAATATGTTGTCGCTGAAGTTGGCAAGGAACCGTCACTAAGTCATACACCGTCCCTGATACGGTCGCTAAAGTTTATTTCCCTCCATTTTTTTGGTTTTCCTCCAACTCTATATATGGCGCCAACTTATAGCAACGGTTATGTTGCCGTCGTTATGTCTTTGGACAAATCAGCGACGCAGACATGCCGTCGCTATAAAGAAGTTAGTGACGGCAGGGTATCGTCGTCGCTATGTTTGTATACTTCAGCGACGGAGTGTGACTGTCGCTAAGGTTCCTGAAGGGTTTCAAAATTTTGGAGGCATTTCAAAATGGAGCGACGGATGTAGTCGTCGCTAGTGTTGGTATATTAGCGACACATGTCGTTATCCATCGCTATATTATTCTTGATAGCGACGGGTGATCTCCGTCGCTAAGTATAATAAGTTACTCGATGGAAACCTTCCCTGTCAATCACTTTTGCTATCCCCCCAAACCCCAAACCCTTTTCCCTCTTCTCTGCCTCCGCCCTCTCAATTACTCCGTCATTGAGCCACCATTGTCTCCGGTACACTCTCTGACGAACCCTAAACCACGGAACCTTCACCTCCACCGCCTCCGTGACTCCCTCTCACGAGGCCACCGTCTTCTCCGTTGTCTACCTCTCGTCTCCGACGGCCTGCCCAAAACCTGTTTCCCTCTTCTCTGCCTCTGCCCTCTCAATCACTCTCTCACGAACCATCAAACGAAGGAACCTTCACCTCCACCGCCTTCGTGACGCCCTCTCACGAAGCCACCGTCTTCTCCGTCGTCTACCTCTCGTCTCCGACGACCTACCCTTTCGTCTTTGGTCTCTCATCTCAGGTGCCCACTCTCACAAACTCTGTGTCTCGTGTCCCCCAACAACTGACTGACTCACCCTCAATAACAATAAGAAGGTTCCTCCCTTTCCTCTCCTCTGTGTTGTTTCCATGTTGGTATATGCATTTGTTATTTCCAAGTTTTTATGTGTTATCTCAACTCATATATTTCTTCTCATTCAAACAGATTTTTGGTTCTGTACAATGTTTTAGTGTCCTAATCAAATCGTTTAAATTGTGTACCTTTAATGGAACATATAGTTCTCTCAAGTGGGAACACTTAATCAAGTTAAAGATTTGTTGTGATATCTTTGTATGTCTTTGTAGTGATTCAAAGGATACACAATCTGTGTGAACTTTCTTTGCTTCAGCATATAGAGAAATTAGAGATAAAGTATTTTTTTCTGATGCGATGTCTAGGAAAAGGGTGAGTAGGTATTACTCTGAGAGTATAATCATGAATGTCTAACAAGAAAAGCAAGTAGGCAGGTATTTATCCATATTCAAGTTTGGGCTCAAAATACAATATTGAATTTGTTGTGTCCATGTTTCAGTGAGAAATATATATATCTGCTGTTTATAATTAAAACATTTTAATTTATGAAATTAGGTTTAGGAGAAACCTTAATTGGAAATGGTTGTGTGTTTATGTTAATAATAAACAAAGGCTACTACTACTTAGCTCACATATTAATTGGTATTTGGTACCTGTGATATATAATTGGTATGGAAGCATACACTTGGCTGACTGTATAGAATTTCTTCTATAGTATCTAGATAATGATATACAAGTGAAAGCCTTGAAACTTCTAGTGGAAGTTGTGACTGGGTGTGCTGCTATTTCTTGTGATCTTCTGATTATCAATTGTTTGTGTCTTGTCCATGATGCTTTTCACTGTCTTTTGGATTAAGTTTAAAGAGAATAGAAAATTAAAGATTCCTCATTGAAATGAATCAAGTATTGGAATTACATGTTTTTTTATTAAGAAAGAAATTTAAATGTGTTATTTAGCTTTCCTTTTCAGTTGGTATTTTGTCATTGTAGTTCCTTTGTAAGGGATCAATACTGGTGAAATTGTCAATGCTGAAATTTCATATGGCTATGATGTTATGGTACAGTCGATCAGATATCACAACATGATCCCACGTATACTCTACCATACCTTTTTGATCCGTTTATATTTTATCAATGCTGTAAGAGTTATATTTTACAATTTCAGGTTAAACTAATTATCTATTTAAATTTTACCCTTTAAGATAATTATTATGAAAATAATTTCAATGATAATAAAGTAAACAATATAAAAGGCATAATAGAAAACACTTTATTTGCTCGTTTTCTTTTTTTATTGCTTCTGTTTTTGTCTTGAGCTTATCAAGGGTATGAGATAGACTAATGACTATGGTTCTTGCCTTTTCCTCAGCAGCTGACACAGCTTCCAGTTTAGATTTTGCTCTCAAGATCGTTTGAACTGTTGAATCCACTTTTCCTTCTTTCTTCTCTAATCAAAGCTAACTCTTTACTTGTAAGTTTTTTGTTTCTTTCTTTGTAGTTGTTAATAATTTAATATTTTTAGGATTAAACTTAATTAATATAATAATATTATAAATATATTTTAGTTTTAATCTTTATACATATACATACTTTCTTTAGTAAAATTTAATAAAAATATGTTCATATGGTTCAGATTTAAAATTGTTAATCCTTTCATCCAAGAAACAGAACTTATGAAGACTAAGGACTAGCCATTGGTCTTTTCTTTGAATAACTTTAGATTTATTGTCTTGTGTTGTGTTGTTATGTTGTGGGGTTAGTAAAATCTTTGATCTGTGAAGGATAATTTTAGAATCTGATGCTAATAAAAACTCCTCTTCTTTCTCTAATATAATTAATAACCAGTGCTCAAGTCCAGTAGTTACTTTGTAATTTTCTAAAGACATGTGCGAGTTGGAATTAATTACACACCCCCACTTTCTCCTGCTTTTGACTTTCCCATGTTTATTAATTAACTGTAACCTTACACATATTTTAATTTTGTTTCATTTGTAAGACTTAGCTTTAGATACATTTATTTTACATGGATATATTTCGTAGAACACTAGGAAACAACTTTGTTGCTCGCAGATTGGTCAAAGATGCATAACATCATAATAGATGAGGGTAGAAATTAAAAATGAAATTGATATTAACAGTTAAAAGGCAACATCACCCTTAGCACCACGAGAGTTGGCACACAGGGGGTGCACATTTCCAGAGCCAGCAGCACCACTACCAGAAGTGCCTCCTTCCCCTCCTGTTGATGCTGTTCCTGAGTTGCCTCCTGCGGTAGCCATTGCTGTGAAGAGGGCAGAGAAGCACGAAGAAGAGAACCCAAACAGAGCAGAGAGTGGTCCGAACAAAGCAGAAAGAGAAGCGAGCAGAGCAGAGACAGAAAGCGAGCAGAGCAGAGAGAGAAACGAACAGATCAGACAGCAACGTAAAGAAGAAGGAACAGGAGACCAAACACGAAGAAGAAACGAAGAAAAAGAAGCAAAGGTTGAAGTCGCGTCGCGCTGGAAGCAGAGTGAGAAAAGAGAAGTCGCGTGCGAGTGAGAAAGAAGGAAGAAGGGTGCCCTAATACAATCGGGTCTTTTTCTGGGTCACCCAATTAAAATGGGTTTTTAATGGTTTTTACCCGATCCCACAAAATCGTAAAATCTTGGGATTTTCCCGATTTTGGGATCTTAATCCCGATTTTACTCTGATTTTGCCCATTCATGATTTTCCATGGGATCTTGATCGGAATCCTTGCCCAAAATCGCAAAATCATAGGATTTTGGGATTCTACTCCCGATTTTAACTACCATGATAGATAGCTCATACGCTTTTTTGATTAGGCCATTTCTACGCTTTGAGAATGTAACTTGTCGATTTGTGACATTTTCTATTCTCTTTATCTCAAGTTTAACACGACCCATCTTGATAGATGGTTTTTTATGTATCAACTATAAAGAATGAACGCACACATGCATGAAAAGAGAAATGCAAAATCAATAAGAGGAAAACTAAATTGCCCTTAGTTACCTTTTTATTCCATGATTTCTACAAAATTCCTCAAATTCTTTAGAGAAAAATTCTCCTCCTCTATCGGTTCTTAAACAGACAATACTTGCTCTTGCTTCCTTTCCAACTAATGCCTTGAAGTTTTTGAACAAACAAAACGTTTCAGACTTCTCATTTAAGAAGTATAACCAGGTTTTCCTTGTTAGATCATCAATAAAGCTCAAAAAATATCTGTTGTTGCTGTTGGAAGTTGGTTTAATTGGCCCACACAGATCTGCATGAACAAGCTGCAGTTTTCTAGATGCTCTCCATGTTCCTTTTCTAGAGATACTGTGTCTGTGTTGTTTTCCTCCCATACATTGTGAACATACTTCTTGAGGGGCTGTGATTTGAGGCAAACCTGTCACCATCTGTTTAGAAGCAAGAGTGTTCAAACCATCATAGCTGAAGTGCCCAAGTCTGTTGTGCCAAAGTTGAGAGTTGGTTTCCATATGCATTTGAAGACACGTGTTTGTTCCCATCGTTGTTGTTAATACAAACATCCTGCTGGCATTCATTGAGACTTCACATAATATCCCTTTCTTAGGATGTGCAATAGTACACGTATTGCTTTGAATTCTGATGCTCAACCCTTTTTCCTGAAGTTGTCCTAAGCTCAACAAATTATTTTTCAAATCTGGAACGTAATACACATTTGTAACAACATGCATTAGTCCATTCACCTTCATTCGAATACTCCCTTTTCCCATTACTGCTATATGAGTGTCATTACCAAGCTTCACTTTGCCTCTAAAGTGTGACTGCAAAATTTTATAGTGATAGACCGCAAAATTTTTTGTAGTTATGACACTCTCCTGCATACTTTCTCCTACAGGTTTTATACTTTTGGCTATTTTTAAAGTGCGACCAAAATATGAGTTCACCGATTCTCCCTCCTTCATCTGCAGTGTCTCAAACTCCTTGCGTAAGGCCTGTAGCTGCGCACGTTTCACCCTTGTAGAGCCTTGAAATTTCTGCTTCATGGAATCCCATATGTGTTTGGACGTTTCATCATTCAGAATTGTGTCCATAATCTCTCTATCAATTGCTTGATAGAGATAATTCTTGATCTTCAAATCTTTGAGTTATTGTTCTTCCAGTTTTTTGAGTTCAGCTTCTGAGGCACTTGCTTTGTTCTAAACAGTATCAATCTCGTGCTCCACCAAGCTCCAATACTCCTTAGAGCGCAAGAAATTTTCCATTAATTTAGCCCAATGGTCATAGTGACCATCAAACTTGGGAATGGCAGGTTGTACATACTTCCCAGCTTCAGCCATTTCTGATAACACTCTCAAAATTCTCAGAAGTCACTAGTGTATCACTCTTCCCAACCCAAATTCAGAAAGCAAGGCTTTCTAGTATTTCTCTCTCTCACGTACAAGAACGTTGTCTTGGTTCAGGCCCCTGTGAAGGAGCTCTGATACCAAATTCTGAACTTAATTCAGGTATAGTTTACATGCTTTCTGAATGTAAACTGAATTCGTTGCTTTATTTCATCAATACTGCAGAATTAAATAGACTAGAGAGATAGAAAAATGCTCTCCCTCATACTGTCGAAAAATAGAGAATCGGTAAAATGAGGTGTTTGCAGTTTTGTCTAAATCTCTTAAAAACATTAGTTAGTGTGATGCCAAAGACTCTAAGAGACTAAGTTTTAAATTCCTTCATGAAAATTTGGACTCTCTTGAGTAGTATGATGCTGTATAAATCTACTACTCTATTTTGAAGTTGGATTGATGATGGAAAGTATAACTACTACTATTGCTGGTTGATGATAGTCACATAGGTGTAGTCATACATGGAAACCAGTTGTAAAGCTAAAAGCTATTACATTATTAGCTATTACATCTTTAGAAACCTCATACATGGAAACCAGTTGAATGTTGGAAACTTTAATTAACACTGTTAACAATCAACTTTGTCATGCAGACCAACACACTTTACGCGTGGTTCGTGTTCGGCCCTCATCAGCTTTGTCTTCATCGCTATCTCTCTTTCCCAGGTAATCCCCTAACGCTAACTTTCTGGCTATGTGTGTTGTATCTTTTGAAGTGTATGTATGTTGATTGTTGTTTGTTAGTAGAGAGCAGAGCTCATTAGGTGATGGTTTTGTGTGCTGATAACATGATTTTTTATGCATGTGTAATGTTGTTTGTTAGTGGAGAGTAGAGCTCATTAGGCATTGGTTTTGTGTGCTGATAACATGATTTTTTATGCATGTGTAATGTTGCTTGTTAGTGGAGAGCAGAGCTCATTAGGCATTGATTTTATGTATTGATAACATGATTTGGTGTTCATAACTCTGAATATCATATACAATGCGTATGATATGTTTATTTATCTATACTGGGAAGTTTTCTGTATGTAACAGGCCGTTTGTAAATTTGGGAAATGTCTAGTTTACAAGGGAGACTCTGCCAAAATTTTGACAGGCTCCCTTTCTTAGGGAACTTAAAAATGAAACTCAACTTTAATAATGTAGGGTTTAGTCGTGTGTATAGCCATTAGATTCCCGTTCAAGTTTCAAAACAACCGATTGATGTACCGTGTTGTGTTGGATCTTGAATTGTCCCGGTTGGACAGTTTGGTATGAATTTGTAACCAGTAGGGCGTAACCCATCAATGTTGTATGTGGTCTATCTTGAGAAGTTGAATGTTCATTTGAAATTTCGGTTATGGTGTTTCGTATTGTCCCCAGGGTGCATATCTGCGTGCGGTGTTTCATACCATACGTATCTCTGTGTACTCGGGGACCAATGCGAAATGCTGCCAAAATTTCAAATGAATATCAACGACACAAGATAGACCACATACAACATCGATGGGTTACGGATGGTTACATATTCATCCTGAATGGGATAGGGCCCCACCAAGTTGCAACATCAAAGAGATAGAAAGTGATTCACAACGGATAGTCAAATAAAATTTAAATAATTTAAAGTAACAGAAATCGTGCTTGTTAGATATTGTAAATGGAGGTACCGGCAAATCGGCGATGGATGTACAACCGACTAGATCGCAGTCGATGAGTAACTGAGGAGTTTATGATGGGGCTATTGGAGTTTATTCCGTTCGCTACGGCAAACACGCCTGGATTTGAAGCGACTCAAAAGATTCGTTGTCCGTGCTCGAGGTGCAAATGCATGAGTTTTGAATACGCGGATGATGTCATGTGCCACCTAACTGAGAAAGGGTTCATGGAAACATACCACTGCTGGTACAACCATGGTGAGCAGTTACTGCCTAGACCATCAGACGTAACCGTGCAATATCCTTACTATCAGGTTGGAGGAAACAGGGATACGTACAACAACATAGAACAAATGGTGATGGATCATGTTGGACCCTCCACCGGGCGTATACTGGAACATAATGACCAAGCAGGTCATGGAGACTCTGACAATGTAGAGGAGGATCCTAATCCGGAGGTGAAGAGATTTTATGATTTGTTAGTGACGGCTCAGACTCCATTGTGGGACGGGTGCAACAGTCACACTGAGTTATCCGCCTCCCTAGCTGCTTTAAGCCTAAAGGCAGATTATAATCTTTTTGGAGGTTGTTTTAATAGGATGGTCAATCTGATGGGTTCCACCATGCCTAGTAATCATAGAATGCCAGCAAACCTGTACCATGCTAAGAAACAAGTGGCAAACTTGGGGTTGGGTTGTGTGAAGATAGAGTGTTGTGTTGGTGGATGTATGCTATTCAAAAATGAGTTTATAGATAAGAGTGTCACAAAATGTCTGCATTGTAATGAGGAACGCTACAAGACCGTTAAAAGGAGAGGGAAGGTAACCCGGACGGCCAGGAAGAAAATGTGGTACTTCCCTATAACACCGCGTCTTCAACGCCTATATGCCTCATTGTCCACGGCAAAACACATGCGTTGGCATGCTCTGAACCGAACACAAGAGGGGTTTCTTTGCCATCCTTCCGACGGGAAAGCATGGAAGTATTTGGATGAGCTATATCCGGACTTTTCTGGCAAGCCGCGCAATGTAAGACTTGGCTTATGTACTGATGGGTTTAACCCGTTAGGTCAATACGGAAGAGCCTACTCTTGTTGGCCAGTCATACTGACCCCATACAATCTGCCTCCTGATATGTGTATGAAGAGGGAGGTCATGTTTCTATCTATACTGGTTCCAGGACCCAAAAATCCAAAGGCGAACATAGACGTGTTTTTACAACCGTTGGTTGAAGAGTTATCACAATTATAGGATGTCGGGGTAATGACATACGATGCGTCTTTGAAGAACAATTTCATGATGCGTGCTGTTTTGATGTGGACTAACGACTTCCCGGCCTATGGTATGCTTTCTGGATGGTCAACGTCTGGGAAGCTTGCTTGCCCTGTATGCATGGAATATACCAGGGGGGGAATCACTCCCTGTTAGTGGGAAGACAAGTTTCTTTGACTGTCATAAAAAGTTTCTACCGTTGGATCACCCGTTTAGGCGAAATAAAACCTCTTTCAAGAAGAACAAGGTGGTTACTGAACCTCCACCCCGTAGGTTATCCGGTGCACGGGTTTGGCAGAGGGTCGAAGAGTATCCCTACATCTGGGACAAGAGTGTTAAGGAGTTTGCGGGTTATGGTAAGGAACACCACTGGGTGAAGTAGAGCATCTTATGGGATTTGCCATATTGGAAAGTCTTGTTGTTAAGGCACAACATTGACGTCATGCACACTGAACGTAATGTTTTCATGAATATTTTTGACACTGTTATGGACATCAAGGGGAGAACAAAGGACAACGAGAAGAGTCGTCTAGACCTTTCGATTTGGTGTTCTAGGAAGGAGTTGGAATTGAGGGATGTGGGACGTGGAAGAATGTTTAAACCCCATGCAAAATATGTTTTAACTAGACCGCAACAGATTGCTGTGTGTATTTGGATGAATGGGTTGACCCTGCCTGACGGATTCGCTTCTAACCTGAGTAGATATGTCGACGTGAAGGAGGGCGGGGTGTTTGGCATGAAAAGTCATGATTGCTATGTCTTTATGCAACAACTACTCTCGTACGCGTTTCATGCCTTACCGAAGCCTATTTGGAAACCGTTGGTTGAGTTGAGTCACTTCTTTAAGGAGTTGACGGCAACTTCGTTGACTGTGGAGAAACTTGTGAAGATGGAAGAAACCATCCCGGTATTGATTTGTAAGTTGGAGCAGATTTTCCCACCAAGTTTTTTTGACTCGATGGAGCATTTGCCTATCCATCTACCGTACGAGGCCTTAGTTGGTGGCCCCGTGCAGTATCGTTGGATGTATCCATTCGAAAGGTGAACGCCAGAACTCTTTAATTTCCTTCCAAACATTTCTTATAATAGTTTCTTGTAACTTAACATTTTTTTATGATTTGAAGATTCTTACGCTCTTTAAAAGACAAAGTGTCAAACAAAGCCTGCGTTGAAGCATCAATTTTTGAGGCATACTTAGTCGAAGAAATGACAACTTTTGCTTCTTTCTATTTTCCGATGGAGATAAAAACTAGAATGAGTAGAATTCCCCGCAATCTTGGGGTAGCAACCCGCTCAGGGTTTGATGAACAAATATCGATTTTCAACTATCCTGGTCATCCGGGGGGCAAGCTCACAAAATGTTACATTGATGAGAAAGATCGAAAGGCGGCTCACTTGTATATTCTTCTAAACTGCCCAGAAGTTGAACCCTTTCTCAAGTAAGTCTTAAAATTCCTGAGTTGCATTGTAAACCTCGCTTTTATAGTATCTAAATTTGTTTTCTTTAAATAGCTTATATACAGATATGCTTAAACTTGAGCAAAATGATTTAACTGATGACCAAATTCATAGTGAGGTGTCATCCAAGTTCGTTGGTTGGTTCGCACAACACGTAAGACCTGTATACCGAGTGTTTTTATCTGTGCTTCTAACTCCAGGTATCTAACGATGACCTATTTGTTATGTTGTACATAGATACAAGACCCTAACAACCATATTGAAGATGCTTTACTCTAAGCCCTTTCTTGGGGGCTGGTGAAAACTGTTAAAAACTGGCCTATTTACTACGTAAATGGCTACAAGTTTAATATTCATCAATGGAGTAAAGGGATGCGTACCCATAACTACGGGGTTTGTGTTAGAGGCACCGCTGGACAGTTAGAAGAAGACTTTTATGGAGTGCTGACAGAGATTGTTGAAGTTTCGTTCTCTGGACGACTAAGAAGAGATATTGTTCTATTCAAATGTGATTGGTTCGACAACATAATCGGTGTTGGAACAAAGGTTGACAACAACTACGGCTTAGTTGAGGTCAAGAAGAATGGTAGATATAAAGGGTTTGATCCCTTCATTTTTGCCCAACAAGCTGAGCAGGTTTATTACACTGACTTCCCGGGAGGACATCGGGACTGGTATGCAGTCATCAAGGCCAAGGCCCGAAGTCAGATCACTGACAATGTCTCTGAGGAGGTTGATGACGCTTATCAGCTTGCACCACACGAGCTCAACGATAGTAATTTGTTGTTCAACATTGATCCAGTCATAATGGATGAGACACTCGCCACTACAGGGGGTGAATACATTGACAAAGACCTTGTCTCTCGATCAAAACGGTCTAGGGCTGATTTGGATACTGATGAACTTGTTCAAACAGATAACCCGAGTGACATTGAAACTGAGGGGGAATTTGAAACTGAAACAGAGACAGAGTATGTAGTTGTTAAACATATATACATAGGTTTATATATATCCTGAGACTAACCTTTTTTTTCATGATTTTATCCACAGATGACGGGACGTCGACTGCTCTTCAGTAGGGGTGGTGGGTCCAGGACCCCGGTATCCCATCTGGGGACTCCCACCCCAGAGTAGGGAACCACTCCATCACCACTACAGCAGACCACTCCATCACCACCACAGCGGACCACTCCATCACCACCACAGCTGACCACCCCATCACCCCCACAGCTGACCACCCCAGAGCAGACTCCTGGAGTTGGTGGCTTGGAGGACCATGGCCATCAGGCCACCCCACCTCTGGTATCCCCTCTGCCCATGTTGGTACCCATGCCGGCCGGAGACGAGTAAGTGACCTAAACATATATACTTTTATGTTATTTGTATGGTACTTTATATTAAACTTTAGTGGAAAAACTTGTTGGTTTTTGTATGTTACTTTAATTAGTACTTGTATAGATTGAATTGTACTGGGAACTCTTCTGTTTGTAACAGGGTAACTATTTAAACTTGGAAATGTTACATTTACAGGGGAGACTCTGTTAGAATTTTGGGAGTCTCCCTAGATTGTGTTGTTGTACTGCTGATATAATTGTTGCCATTACAGCTTTGTTGATAGTAGTCGCACTACCAAAGCGATTACTAAGGTTTTAAAGGCCCAGTGGGATGGTCCATATATATCTTGGACAGATGCTGGGAAGGTTGTCCAAGATAGGTGGTTTGACACCTTCTCGGTAAGTTACCATATCAATTTGTTGTGATTTGATTTGTAAAATAGACCTGTTAATTTTGATTTCTTATTTTATTTTACAGCGTGATTACCAGTGAGCAGAGGGTATGATTGATGAGATTAGGAAGGTCTTTGCCACAAAGACCTCCAAAATCATCAAGAGTACCCTTTAGAAGGTGAGGGACAAGGGTGAGCGCCCTCGTTGGATCCCGGAGGACCATTGGGACAGGATGGTCCAGAAGTGGGGCGGTGTCCCGTTTCAGCAGGCGAGTGCTCGGAACAGGGCAAACAGAGCCGCCGATGCTGCAGCCTCAGTTTACACTGGGGGTAGCATTTCAACCCTCGAGCACAAGAAAAGATTTGTAAGTATATTTATGTTTTTAATATGATTCGTCTAACATGTTTACAAATAATAATCTCAATGTTTTTTGTCCACCACAGGAGCTGAGGGAGCACCGGGAGCCTTTTTTGTTTGAGGTCATGCAAATGACCAAGAAGAACAAAGCCGGTGCATGGGTAAACCAGAAGACTATGGATCTAGCGGTATTTACTTTTAACTGATATATGCTTATAATTTACAAATCAGCTTACTAATCCTATCATTGTTTTTGAATTTATAGGAGGCGTATCAGGCCAGGAGGGCCGAGAAGGAGGCGGATCTGGTGGCTTCCACTCCTGAAGGGGAGGTTCCTCCCACCCTGTCTTGTTCTGACGACAACGCCATCTATATGGAGGCTGTTGGCGGTGTGAACAAGAAAGGGAGGGTATTTGGATTGGGTGGCGTCGGCACGTAGCTGGCAAAAAAGGGGAAGACACCTTCCTCTTCCTCTTCCTCTGGTCTTCCGACTGAGGTTGTTCAGGTAATTCAAAACCTGAACGATGAGCTACAGGAGGAGCGACGTCAGAGGCAGCTGTTGGAGGAGCGGGCCGAGGCGGACCGACGGCGGGCCGAGGAGCAGCACACCGAGACTCATCGTCAACTTGCTCAGCAGCAGGAGCTACTGATGCAGTTGATGGTGAGGCTACCTCCCCCCACTTCCCAGCGCCCCCACCACCACCCCAGGATCCCCCACCACCATGATTGTATTCTTATTATTTATACACATTGTATATTTGATTTTTAGTTTCCATATTATATTCCATTCAGTATTTATTTTGTCATTCTTCATTTATTATGTCAATATTTATTGGTAATTAAATTCAAATAAAAAATCCTTATTGTAATTATCATTAATAATTCAACCTATTTGATAAATAAATTTAATCCATTATTTTGTTTTTAATAATAGTTTAATATTTTAAAAAAATTATTCAAATTTAATTATAAAATTTTATCAGTCAATACAAAATACAAAATATTAATATACATTTTTAAAGTTAAATTAACAAAACCTATAAATTTTTAACCAATTTTTTAAAAAATAAAAAAATCCAATTAGCGGCGGAATCAGATGGTCGCTATATTGTAGAAAATAGCGACGGCGTAGAGTGGTCGCGGGTTGGCCAGACACAACGACGGAATATAGTCGTCGCTGTATGGCTTCCCACAGCGACGGAAGTCTACTGTCGCTGGTAGGCAACAATTAGTGACGGATCTTCTAGTCGCTATATGAGTAACCATTTGCGACGGACGCGTCGGTCGCTATATGTTAAACCATAGCGACGGCATAAGGTGGTCGCAGTATGGCTAATAGTAGCGACGGAGTTGTGAGGTCGCTGTACGGCAACGGTTAGCGACGGCTGGAGTCAGCGAAGCAGAGACCATTTTAGTGACGGTATTATACCATCAATATGTTAGCGATGGCGTACCTGTGGTCGCTGAAGTGTTTTCGACGAAGGTTTTAGGGACGGCTGGTGTCCCGTCTGAGATGCCTTTGCTAACGGCTGTAGCGACGAACTTGGCATGGATTAGCGACCAATTCTTTCCGTCGCTAACAGTTTTTTTTTAGTAGTGATAAAAGTGTAATGGAAGAAGAAGAAATATCATGAACAAGCACCAAATGTTCATGCACTTAAGTTCATGTGAATTGAAGAAATGGCAGCTTGCTCAACAACGAGCAACTTTACTTAGAAGATCTGGCATGAAGACAAAGAAAGCTCGCTTTGTGCAACCATCTTTCTACTTAGATGTCATAGTAACTTGGGATATGCCTTTGTGCACTTAAATGCATATTATCCCAAGTCATGCTTTCTGACTCAGTACATTTTCCAATCATCTTTCACTTTTTGAATGTACTGAGCCCTATAGGAAAATAAGCCTTCTCCTTCTTTACAAACCTATTTTCATGGTTTATCACTTAGCTCTACTAAGTCAAAGGGCTTATTTTATTTGAGCCAATTCTTCCAATCATCTGGTAGTACAGGTCTGGTGTGTTGCTAGACTCTGTTAGTGTGGGAAACATTGTTAGCCTAGAGAGACTTTTGAAAGAATACTCGGAGTTCGAGCCATGAAGAATACTTGGGACTGCTCCAGGAGCGGGTGCTGCAAAATAATACTCATAGAAATCTAGAGGGGTCTGGTGTATTGAGGCACGAGTTGTGCTTAAGCCAGGAGTGACTGGAGTCAAGAATACTCAGAGCATGAGTTGTGCTCAGGCCAGGAGTAGTTGATATCAAGAATACTTGAAGCACGGGTTGTGCTTAAGCCAAGAGTTACTGAAGTCAATAATACTTGTAAGCTCGGTCTGGGCTGTTTATGTAAAAGTTTTTACATAGTGGAAATCCTTCAGATTTGAAGGTACTGGATATAGTCTCCGAGTTAGAGGTGAACCAGTATAAATCGCTTGTGTATTATCTCTTTCTCTCTAACTTGTTACTATCAAAAGTCTGGTGCATCATTATTGTTATACTCGATAGTACAAGTCTGGCAAAAATACGCTTGCCAATTAAAGTATCACGCCCTTCATCTCACAAAAGTCTGATCCGCTATGCTTAACACATTAACGCTTAAATATCATTTTTTGGTTTGAAAGAGTGAGCAGACTTATTCAACCCCCCTTTTAAGTCTGTTCTCTGAACCATAAAAAATTATTCTCTAGTATACTAACTTTATGTATGTGACCCTATAGGAAATATATTTCGTTTATATTAAATATAAACATTTTATATTTATTATAATATAATAAACAACATCTGACAATACATCATATCCAAATATAAGTATCAAAATAACCTATAAGTGATAAAATCTATACGTTTGGTCATTTTGTCATGATATCCAATTAGGCCCAAGGCATGGTGGTCATCATCCTTGTTTAGACCAATTCATTTTACTTGATACCGTAGTAGACTTTACTTGAATAAATATATGATATTTATATTTATTCTTCTTAGCATGCACATGCATTGCTTTAGTCTCACTCCACTAAGTAACCTATTAATATCGCTTTCTTCATATAGGAGAGACAAATCTCATCTACATCACTAACATCCCTCTACATGATTTGTTCACTATTCAATTACAAATTTTATGATCACCTTATTACTTATGATGTCTGATTGTATTAAAATGACAAACTCTTCATATAGGAATCTTGGTGATTTCAAGTCAAAGAACTACATATACCATTATCATATTGAGAACAACATATGACACTCATGTAAAGATCCACGCAACATTCTCATGGTGGGTTCGTCTAATAGGCTATTAGTGTTAATATGTTCCTGTGTAAATACTTGATATCATCCATATCTATGATTTGTGAGATCAGATCATCAGTACACTCACACATTAGTTTAAATGTATTTATATCCCTATATAAATATTTGACTATGGACAATTTAGTAATAATTTTGATACCAACCTATTATTCTAGGGACTAATAAAGGCTGTTAAATTATTTAATAAAAGTGCCATGTTCAAAGTGATGCGTCCTATATAAGCTCTTAGTGCATACTGTCCACACTTAACTCTTCGTCGCTTCCCCGTCACAATCGTGGCCCATGGTGCACATCCACCCCCACTAGCCGTTGCCGCCTCAAACCTCTGTTGGAGTTCCAAACCGTGAATGGGTTTTGGTGAATCTATGTATGGGTGTGGAAGATGAGTTTTATGAATGGGTGGGGTGAATAGGTTTTAGGATTGGTGAGAGAGATGAATGGGTTAATGAGTAAATGGGTAGGGGAGATGAAGAGGGATCCAATGTTAAGAGATGGGGGGCGTTTTAGGAATAGAGAGGAAATTTTCAGTTTTTTTTTTAAAATTTGTAGTGCAAGTATTGTCAATAGATAAGATTTTGAACCGTTGACAATTATTATTATTTTTTACACATGTCAACTTTGTGGTATTGCTAAAATGATATAAACGTTAACTATATTAACAGTTAATAAAAAATACTAACAAATCCTCATTTTTAGTTAACCCTAAATTTTTTAAGGGTTAAAATTATTATTTTTGAAAGAGTTTATTCTTAAATCTTAAACTTTTAAGTAAAACTAAAAACACATTTTAACATAAAATTAAAAACTTTTTTATATATAGAATGGATTGAGTGGTAGTAATATAGGGTAGTGACTGACGTGGAATGATTACGTATATATGGAGACAAGCGAGTCCTTACATGGACCCACAGAAAGAGTGCGAATGCAGTTGATACTCGAGCTGTATGGGCCCCTGGCTTAATTAAATTTCTAATTTCGTAGGGAATATGTTCGTTGGCATGATTATAAATATGATACATATGTTACGTGACAGATAAAGCATCCATTTTTCTAAGATAAAAAAAACACGTCCCTTCATTTACATACTCAAGACACACCGCACATATCTTTATCCACCACCTCCATTATGTTGCACTTTATTTTTCCGGCTGAGATTGCTAATGGAATGGCCACTTTAACAGAAAGTTTGGCCACCTAAAAAATAAAGCGTCTTTATGCCCATTTTCTATTCCAAACGTAACACTATGTATTCATACTTTTTTATACATGTAGGCCTCTATCACACCACGCGTTCCATAATCAGCTTTCCAGAATTATGTTTATTTATATAGTCTTTTCGCTTTGTAATCACATTGTTTAATCTTTTAAGAGTGTAAACTAAACGATTACTCTACACTAGAATCCTCCAATACAGTCCTAAGGGATCCAATGCTAGCTATCGCATGTATAGATAAGAATTTTTATTTTATTTGTTCTAAAAAAGAACTCTCTTCTGCTCTTGCATATTCTTTCTTAACAACCAGAGAAATTAAATAGGCCCATAACGCGTTGATAAACAACTTTTCATATAATTATTTTGGATTTAAAATCCCTTATTCTAATGCTGGCTAAAGGTCATACAGTCTAAAACATTACCCTAGCTATTATACACTCTACTTTAAAGGGATCAAATGCTATCTGATCAAGTGTCAATCATATAAATGAACATATGAAATTTATCATATATATAAGTATTTCATATTTTGTACATGTGTATATATTCTTCGTTAACAACAAAAGGAAACGATTCCATTATGACTTTTAGTCATGATATAGGGAAACGTCTCATATATATCAAGAATATAAAAGTGATAAAAATTTCTTAATAAATTTTAAGGTATACTAGCTAATAGAAATTCCTTTTCTTTCGGTGAATATATACTAATAGAATTTCATGCATGCATCTATTTACAAATATTTTGTCCATTATTGTCAATGACGCGGTTGCTCTTTAAAGTGTTTCACCGAAATCTGATTTGGAGTTTTTATGCAATTTCATGAGTTACTTGGTCACGTAGAGCGTTCACAATGTCGAAAATATATCCACCTTAATTATGGTATATATGCGGAATCAAGAATGGCTAAAGGTTATATCACAAAACTAATTGGTAATGGTTAGAGTTGTTCATCAAGTATTTAAACTATACAAAATATTATGAGATAGACGATGTGAAACTTCCAACAAGAATTAATTCTTCAAAGGGAGGTAAATTACGATGACATCTCTTGAGATTTTAAATTATTACAACAAGGTCTAAAAGTTTAATTAAATTACAACCTCGTCCATTTGCCACCATCCCACATCTGAACACTACATTTTAACCAAGGTTCTGGGTGGGCCCAAAAATTCGACCATGGTTTACCTTCCATGTAGAGAAGCAAGTAGCAACCCCGAAGCATGGTCAACTTATTGAAGCATCTATTGTTGAATTTTTTTTACTTATAGAAAATTTAAGTTCAAACAAGAATATATGAGAAAATAATATAATTACAATCTCTAATAAGAGTGTTCTCTAAAACATATGATTTTTTTTGTGTTTTCTCTTTCTCTAATACTTTGTTCAAATCTCTCTGCCCTTATCAATACTTGAATACAACCAAGACAAGTTTTCTATTATGAATGGTTAATATATTAATTTATGTAATATATTATAATTATTCCCCAAATAAATAAAAAAATCATCTTCAAGCCACACATAACAATATTATTCCTACGTTTCTTTATATAAAAATTAAAAAAAAAATTTCTCTTTATTTATAAATATAAAAAACATGAACAAATTTTTAAACGTATAAAGTGATAAATTTTTTATATCATTAATTTATTACAAGATTTATGTTAACAAAACACTCAATTAGTCTTATTCATTTATTTTAATTATTTAATGTTATGACACTAGTGTAAAATAATATTTTTATATTAAGAATTTTACACCTGTTATAAGAAAACTGAAAATAAAACTTAATACTGTCCCGGTGAGAAAGAAGATATCTCACCGATCCAAATTTGGAACCGGTACAAAATGCAAATTAGATTCCTGTCAAGTTGAAAACCCCTTACCTCTTTTCTAATTTCCATCTTCTCCCTCTTACTTGTATTCCACTTTTTGGTTTTTGTTTTGAGCATTCAAAGGCGCTTACATTTAAAGCATCATATTTACATATAAATTGCGTATGGTGTTGCTAGCATTTCAACACCTTAAGTATAACTAAAAAGTTTTCACGCTTTCAATCTAAAAAAGCAAGAACTAAAGTTAAAAACAGTGCAAAGTATTTTCGTTTTCTAGCGTAATTTTGTGTTTGGAGCGTGAATCTCCAGTGGAAGGCTCACCAGAACTGGTCTAGAAAAGGATTGAGTGTTAACATGGAACACATTGTCAACAAAGACAGATACAATGTCTAGTTAGGAGAACTTCTTGGGGATGAAATGTGATCAAGGCATCATTGTTAATGTTTCAATTTTTCCTTTCACCTTGAAGAAAGAGATTTTCAAGTCCTTAATCTCACGCTTTAGCCAATCTTGTGTCCAAGGTGCTACTGACATTTCATTCAGATAATAGAACTATAGAAGTCTATGTCTAGGAAGTTGCTTTAATGAAGTATCAATTCTCAGTTGATGACAATTCAGAAATATTTTTTCTTTTATCACACTTGGGCTTCACAGATTTCATCCACTATTCTTTTATTCCCATTCCTATGCTTGCTTGTTTGTCTTTGGAGTTTGGACCCAAGAATGCACAATTTCTGTATAAAATCAGGTTTATAATTTGAAACAGTTACTAAAATCCATGTTACACTGCATTTCAGAATAACTGCAGAATTATTCAAATCTACTTGCTCCACTGCATGATAGAATTTTGGTTTCATTTTATGAACTCTTTGTGGTCAAGTTATGGATTTTCCACAAAGATTAAAAATGTAAATGATTTTAGTTCAGTTTGCATCCTAACCCTAAACCAAAATAATAGGCAAAGTTTTCTAAATTCCAATTCAAAAACTCAATCCAGAAACTGTACGAAGAATGATACATTTCAGATTTTTCTGACCTACTCTTGACCAGAAGAGGTATACAGAATTACTAAAGTGAAAACTATCAGAAACTGTATTGGATGAGTGATCTACTGCCAAATACCAGCCATCCTCTAAAAATATTGATGAATTCGTGCTAAAGTAATGAACAATGGCAACTCTAACAATATGTGACAGTTAATCTGAGAGCAGTTGGAGATCATTTCAGTTTCGGCACCTCCAATATATTTCATCTTTTAGCATATCCAAATTTGCATAAATTTCTCTGCTTTGAGGGTGGTCTTTGTCACTCGCGATAAAATAGTGAACCTCGTTATCTACCTCAATCCAGCTGGAACCTGTTTCTTTAATTAAAGCATCATATTTACATACAGCCACTTCCAGGGTGAAAACCAACAAACGAGTAAACCTTGAGAGAAAAAAACCACGGTTTTAGATACTATTGTTTCTTGATTGTCACATATTATTTTTCAGACATAAATACTGATCAAAGTTATACCAAATGATTTAAGAAGAAAGCTATTTATTATTTTTCTGAGTTTTAATAGTGTTTTAATCACCAAGAAAGAGAAGTACTTTTCATTTTTTTTCTTAATTCTAAATGGGATATCCTGTCTTAGAGATAAAGCAGGAGTAAATTCAGTGGTAACTTTGGCGGTCTTATACCACCTATACTTTGAATTCTAAACATCAAGGAGGTGAGAGATGTAACTAATGTATTTTTCCTGGGCTGAGCTTGTTTTTATTCCATTGATTTCTTTACAGTTCACACAAATACATGGTCATATTTTGGCAAAGAAATACAAGCATTGTAGAGTTTTTGTGGAAGTTATATTCACTATCCTACACATTTTGTTTGTTCACTGAAAATTAACCTGTTGTGAACTTGTGGTGTCACACATGCATATTGAAAATTATAGCTACACCGTGATCCTGATTTCTTTATAGGAATATGATTACAGATTTTGCTAGATGATGTGAAAATGCTGGAACAGCTGCTTGACTTGGTTTTCTACATGCTAATTGTTTTGGGTGGTTACAGACAGGTTTGTTATAGTTCACTTCTTTACGGTTCGATCTTCTGTGTTGAGTATTTATATTGAGATTTACACTCATGTTGCAGGAAGACCATACTTTTATTCCTATGCACCTTATGCATTTTCAACTCTTGTAGCATGCAATTTATATTTATTAACAGGGTTTTTTTAACCACAATGGCAAGACATTGTTCATGTATTGCTAGCGCACCAAGGTAGAAGTTTGCCTCTACCCTATGTTTTAGATGCTGAAAAAAAAAACAGAATTACACTAGTGTGTTTATAAAAATATATTTCTTATAATGTCACAACCAATACAAAATTTAAGTAGCAGTTCTTTCAATCCACTTATTACATGCATTTAGAATTTCTTTCCATGAATGGTAATAATTATCAATCGTTTTGTTTATTTGGTCCAGTTATTTACTCTTTAAAAAGGAAATAAATAAGAAAATATTACAGTTATAAGTAGTTCAGTGAGTATTCTTTGATCTTGTGTTTTGGAGCTTTTGTGTTTTCTTCTCTACACTTCATGATATGATAATGCAGAATTCACACCTGTATACTTTTAGCATCTGTAGTTGTGTGTTTTAATTTTAAAAAATTTGAGATTTGAAAGTTTTGATCCAATTATTTATATTCTTTACATTATTGAGTCAGGGATCAATGATGTTTTCTGTTAATAAGCTTTCTAAGTAAATAATTAGAAATACTTTTTATAATATTATTTCTATTGAAGAAAATAGTTATGTAGTCTTCCATTTAAGATTATTTGGTTTGTATGATTTACAGGAACGGGATGGGTTAATGCTATCTAAGTTTGTTGTATATACATTATGCAGTTGTACAAGAGCCTCAGCAAGTTGTCTCTACCATCCCAAGCTTGTTTCATTCATCTGATCTCGCTGACAAAGCAGAAGGCACATATGATGTGTTAGTGTGTGGAGGCATTCTTGGAATCTTCATTGCCACAGCCTTGTGTGCCTGGGGTCTTCGAGTTGCCATTGTGAAAAGGAATGCACTGAAAGGGGTAATTTTAGTTGCATTGAGACATTGTGGAAAGGAATGTTCAGGTTGTTTTATTTATTATCATCATTGAACACTTCACTGCATTATATGATCCTTTGGATTGGTATTATTTTCTATATTTAGTAGTTTGCTTGCTATATTTTCTTCTACCAACACTTTCTTTATTCTAGTTTTAATATGTAAAAACGGAAAACAGAATAAAAAGGTCAAAAAAATAGTTTTTACATTAGTTATAAAAAATTAACCGGTGTTAAAATTAATATTTTTGTACCGGGTGGTATAAAAAGGATAGATAAAGAAATGTTAAGAAAGGATTTTTACTCTGAGGGATGGAAACCTCAAAGAGAATGATTCTTTCAACACTACCAAGGATAAGAAAGGATGAGAATCCAAGAGGAATTCAATCACATTCATCCATGCATTCCTTTCTTTTCCTTTAATCCCTTAGTCCATCATTCTTCCTTTATAGCCTTTAATCTTTCCTTTTCCATTCCATTTCTCTTTTCCATAATTCGGTTTCTAAAGTTCTCCAAGGATTTCATGTGCATTTTCCATCAAGAAGGAAAAGCAAGAAGATTGAAGAGAAAGAATAAGAAGAACTAGATCCTCCTTTCAACTAGGCAAGCCTACATCACCACCCTGTCCCCTCCTAAGCTTAAACCAATATTGGTGATTTCAGATTGAGTTTGTATCAAGGAACTCATTATTTTTAAGTGTCAATATAATATGGTTGAGGTGAACTAAACCAATAAGATGTAAACATATGATATGTGGGTCTAACCGAGATAGGGAAAATCAAGAAGTGGAAATTTTACATAGTTCTAGCTGAGATCGACAAAATTAAGATGTAAAAATCTAATACTTAGAACCAGATTTTAAAATCTATCATATAGTCCTAGCAAAGGTGGATAAAACAAAGATGTGAAAATCAGTTATATAGGTCTAGTTGAGTCGAAAAAACTAGGATGTGAAAATGTAATACTCTTAGATAGACAAAACCAAAATATGAAGATTTGTTACATACTCTAGTTGAGATGGACAAAATTGAGATATAAAAATTTGTTAGTCTTGGTTGTGATGGACAAAACTAAGATGTGAAAATTTGATATATAATCTTGGCTAAGGTTAAATATATAGGTTTGGCTGAGGTTCACAAAAACTAATGATAGTTGTTATCATTGGGCTGAAGTTGACATAGTTAATTGTCGTTGTAAGAAACCAAGCTTAACTATGAACTGATGTCAACCGTTAGCACTATAGGCCAAACTTGACTTATTAATCATTGTCATAAGAGACTAAGCTTAACTGGTCAATGAAAGTTAATCATAACTGCAAAGGGACAAACATAACTTTTGGTTAATCGACGTCATAAAAGAGTAAGCTTAAGCATTTGATGAAATTTAATTATAACTGCTTAGGAACAAATTTAACTTTTGGTTAATCGATATTATAAGAGGTCAAGCTTAACCAGTTAATGAAATTTAATTGTATACCTCTAAGGAATAAGCTTAACTTTGGTTGAGGATTAATCATAGCTGTTATGAGACACACTCAAGGTGTTAGAAAATGATTGATCTTGGATCCTAAACATTGAATTGAGATCCTCAATAAGATGCCCTAAGACAAAACTGAGGTGTCAAAAAATAATTGATCTTGGATCCTAAACATCAAATTGAAAACCTCTAAGTCAAAGTCGAGGAGCTCGTAGATAAAACCAAAATGCTCCATCAAGTTCTTAAACATTCTATACTTTCTTGTTAGTTTGCATGGTGTATTGCATCCCACCAAGTGTTCCAAATGATTAGTCCAAAAATCAAGGTTAGATGCCTTAGGTGTCTGTTTGAGTGTATGATGATATGTAGCCTATATGTTTCTTATAGGCTATGTTAACTTCAACATGGGGTACCTGCAAAAATTCTTAGAAGAGACCATAAAGGAAGTTTGTCTTAAGATATTATTGATTCTTAAGTTAGTAGATCTCGAAGTCAAATGATTGACGTAAAAGTAAAGAGTTGAGAAGTGGAAGAGTTTACATTTGGAAATTATGAGGTGTGTATTTATCGGGGAAGATATACGAAGGTTATGATAATGTGTCAATTCCTTTTCAAAGGTTCTTGGTGATAAGGAAATATGGACCAAGGTCAACACAACTTTGGTTGATATAGGTTTAGACGATATAAGTCTTGTCGATATGGGTCCAACCGACATAGCTAGTTAATGTTAAATTGTCAAGTCTCCACTACAACTAGTTAGATTCATCATAGTAAGAATGATTATCTATATGGGAGAGGAAATGGTGTCAACTTTCTCTTTCCTATTTTACTCTTAGAATTGATTTAAAGTTTTTGTTTCAAAATACATAACTTTTGGATATTTATTCGATGAATTAAATGGATTTTATAATCAAATGGTATATTAATTTAAATTTTTTTTTATTTTTGTTAGATTTATGCATGTATATATATATATAAAAGGGAAATAATGTTATTAATACTAAAATCTTATATAAAAAATACATGTGTTTAATAAATTTTTATTTTAGTTATAGTTTATTTTCAAAATATATATTATTTTACTTTATAAACATATACTACTAATTATTTTTATCATATTTAATTAAAAAAATACTAATAGATAAACATGATGGTGAATGTCTTCTAGTGTGTATGTACGTGCGGGACATTCACTATTTATTTATGTTAATTTACTAACAATCTATATTTAAATAACAATGTTGAGAAGTTTGTTTTATTATTATTAGTATATTTCAATTAAATTACATATGTTTGTGATTGTACATCTATCTCAGGTTAGGATTTTAAAATTTCGCCCATTCATTTATCAAAAAACAAAAGAATTTGTAACGTTTAAATATGATTAAATATGGTATACTCGGGACATCTTATCTTATACCAAAATAAAGCAGTAGATACATTTTGAAATTTTAAACATGTCATAGGAGATGCCGTATACTAAAACCATTAAATCTAACATGGACATATTAAGACCCCATAATAAATTTGAATATTCTTATTATAATGATTTTTGTTATCGTATTCATTTTCCTGAGATTATTTTGTGATCTTTAGTAAAACAGTTATTTATATAATATAATTTCGATTTCGATTTCGATTTCTTTTAGGATAACAAAATCGAAGCTAATCATTGTCATTTTTAAAGGTGCTGCTAGATTACGAAATTAATTGTTTAATAATCGGTTGCAAAAGCACATGTATGAATAAAAAATATACAGAACAATTATTAGATTAAAGTACCAAACATGGCATAAAAATATATATACTTAACCATTAAGGATCTAATGAAGGACACGGGAGTGACGCGATAGGGGAAAACAAAAGGGGAAGCTTAAGGAGTACAAAAGTTGAGAGATGTTAGTGTCAGAGTAAGAGATTCTGGTTTCTTTCTCCATTCACCCACTCCAAAAGAAAGAAAAGGAAGAAAAAGGCTAAAGGGAATTGGAGGATGTGATTTTTCATTTGTGGGAATAATAGTGGAGGATCTTCTATCTTCTCTACGGTATAATCTAAAGCTCTATCTACAGGGGAGGATCCTTAAAGGATATGTTGTTTTAAGGAGTATTTTTTATATTATGTTATTTTATTTTTGGAATGATCAAAGTTGGTAGATAGATTGTTACTATCTTTTAGTTATGGGAATCGAACTCACAAATTTTTCCTTCATTTCTAACTTTTACTATTAAACCATTATATTTAAGATAAGTTTCATTTTAGTCAAATAAATTTAAATATTTCACTAAAATTTCATATGCTTTAAAATTATTTCATGTTAGTTTGGTAAGTTTAAGCATTTTAGTTAAGTCTCAAATGTTTAAAAAATTATTCCATTCAATTCTTAAGTCTAGTAACTTTCCATCATCCACTCCTTTTTATATTATCCTATTAATTTAACATATTCAATTTGAGTTTCTTTTACCACAGCTGTTTATTTCTTGCATGTGATTCCCTTCCCATTTTTATGGACGTAATCTTCTTCGTCTGTAATTTGAGACCAGTTGACGTGAGACGTTATGATACAGCTTTGTGGTCTAATGGAAAAGTAAAGATTTGTTGTATTGATACTATTTTCTGCCACTTAATGGATGATGTTATCAACTCGAATAGTTCATTTTTGTCGTCTGGATCACAAATAGGCATTATTGTTTGATAGAAGATTAGATAAGATAGTCTTGCATGGATACTGGTGAAATAATTTTGTTTTGCATCCTTTCATATTAAATACTTTATTTTTAAGTGTTTACTTTATATTTAAATTTGTTAATTATTAATATAAATAATTAAATTACACGTTAGTGATTTTAATTTATCCAGCAAATTATTATCAAATGATTTTAACGGGTTAAAATATAATTTTTAAGAGTTTAAGTTGTCTTTCAAAATTGTCAAAAAAAATAAAATTTTGAGGTTCTAATGACCAAAAATTATATTTTAACTAGTAGAGTTATGTGTAATTAAAAATGCCAAAATCATATAAACAAGCTAGAATGTAACGTAGTTATTTATATCAATCACTAGTTCAAAAAGGGCTTTTTCATTGGGTTTTTTACACCTGTTGTAATGGGATCGGTGTAACAACATGATGGTAATTTTGTAAATACTTGAAAACTTGACACCGGTCTATAATTTGGCCCGTGAGAAATGATACATTTTACACCGGTTCTACTTTAGGACCAGTATAAATTAAAATTATAATTATATTTTTACATCGGTTTTAGTTTTGGACCGGTGAGAGAGATTTTTACATAAACCTTTTTCATTCAATGTCTAGTTCTTCATTTGAATGAAAGTCCTCTTTCTCCAAGCCCTCCTTGAACGAAAGCCCTCCCTACCTCCCTTGAACGAAAGCCTCATCCTTACTCCTCCAACTGTCCCAAGATTCTTGAACAAACCCTCTCTTGTGGACCGGTACGAGAGACTCTATCCCTTGAACAACGACAACAAAGTAGTGCTCTACATGATGACATTGAAAGGGGTACGGAGAACCTTCAAGGCGTTCAATACGGTGAGGGCGTCGTTCATGGGTTTCGAGGTGGCGATCTACGAGGGTGATGTGTCCATAGCCACATCTCTCAATATAGAACTCTCAACTTCTGTCTAACGCTTCTTAGTCATTCATCATCTTTCAGCGCTACCTCTGTTGGCTGAGAGACCGTCGTAGTGGTTTAAAATTTTTCTAGCCGTCTGTCTTTCAATGTTATCTCATTTTGTTGGTTAGGGTTTGATTGTTGTGCTTGTCTCTGTGGATTGCAAGGTGAATACATTTGATAATTTTTGTTCAGATTTTCGATTGTTTCGTTTAGGCTTATGATCTGTTTGCTACACTTTTTGTGTTGCTTTTAGTTTCATCGTCGTTATCTCCTTTTTAGTTTTTTTTTGTGATAATGTCAATCTTAGTTTTGTCTTGCAAGGTGAACCAATTTGATAAACTCCCTTATTGTAATAATTTTTCAATTTCGTTTAGTGTTTCCAAGATTATGAGAAATTTGAGTGAGTACATATAATAGGATCCTAATTATTTGAAGGAAGGAGAATAACTAGCAGGTAACTTTTGTCTTAATTCATTAGTTCGACTTCTATGGTTTGCGTTGAGGACATTGTCCCTAAATATTTGCTAGCTTTTACTCTTTTATTTATGGATTAACATCAACAAATTATTTACAAAATATTGTATTATTGGATAATATTAATCATGAGAAATGAATACTTACCTTGAATGGATCATACCTAAAGGTGTTTCATTTTTTGCTTTCCTTCTAGAATTCAGTTTATTGTAGGGGGTAAAGCTCTCGTGCACAACCAATGTCAAAACTCTCAATCACTCGAATATTACATCGGCTCAGTGGGAGTCCAATATTCTAAAACGCAGGTTCAGTGGAAATCCTATGCCCTTCATTCCTTGCTTATCCAATCCAAATTGGAATATATTGAGCACACTAGTGGTGTACTTGAAAAAGGGACTCTGATGCTTAAGTCAGTAAATGGTCATCATGGAGCAATAATGATTTCTCAGAGTGCAATTAATGAGTGTAATAATAATCCGTTTATTAATGAATGCTTTTTATTTATAGACATCTTTGTAGTACAACTTGTGATTTGACCCTTGTTAGCGTCGCAGGCTTGGTTCAGAAGCAAGTTGGCCATTTGTCTCAGACTCTGGCTTAGTGTCAGATTTTCTGACCAGGGTAAGGTCCCAGGGGATACCAGTCACTTTAGCGGTCCGACCCTAGTTCTCTTTGAACACCTATTCACTTTAAGTTGATCAGTGTTACCTGTTTGCAGGGGCCTGTATAGACACCAGATCAATTACCTTCTAGCTCGTTATCGTGACGATGTTACGGTAATGAGCTATCTTGACTTAAACCCTTGCTTCTTAATATTACAATTTTTGAACCATAGCATAAATTTTATAGTTGATGTCCTTTGTTCTTTTAATTAAGGTTAAATAGTTCAATCATTAAGGTTAATTAATCATGCTTTAGAACTTTAATTATGATCGTCGCTTGGCCTTCCTTGGAAATCTTACGTGGCTTGCTGATATTAGGGCATCATCCAATGCACCATCTTGTCAGAACGGTCTGACTGTTTTCGAAATTGAAGCAACAGTCACATTTTGGGTTACGTCATTTCGCCTTCTACTTCGTCCATGGGCCGTGACGGTTGGCCTTCGTCCTATAGCATCTTCGAGGTCTACTTCTTCACTTTTGCCATTACTTTCTAAAACTTTGCTGCTCCATTATCTTACTTACTCATCACTACGTCCTGGCCCGTACCAGAAAAACTGTAAGACGCATCTACCCATGTAGCTTTTTCTTCCACCTCGGCCTTTTCTTGCTTTTTCATTCATTTTAAGATGCCAAACTTAACTACTGAAAACAGTTAGGCGAGAGATGATTCCGTAGAGGTTTATTCTAACCCACCATCATGGTCGCTTGAGGAACCCTGACCAAGACCGTGGGTCTCTCAAGCGGACATTCGCATATGGGTTAGGACGGGGTTTTGGGGTGGTCTATTTAGAGACTCTAGGTTGGTCAGCTACTAAAACTTAGCCCCTACCCTAGAATCATCTTCTTCATCCTTCAATCTAACTGAACCCCAGTCGTCATTTCCAACCTCATCTCCAAATAGAAATGCTAACTCCAGTGTAGTACATTACTACTTTAAAAATACTGACTTTTATGTTATTGTCCCATTTTTACAACACACGGTTACAATGGCTGCTAGATCTTCCGCGGTTAGGACCAATCCCGAAGACACCAACATGTTGGCAGACGAGCTTGATTGGATGGCCCACAAGGCCTAGGACCCTTACTTTTAGGTTCACAAAGAAATTCTTGAGATTCCCAGCCACCATTCTGAAGGGGAAGACGTTGTGGAGCTTGATGTCAGCCATTTTTGGCATTCCAACAAATACAAGGATTTTTTTCCTTGGTAGCACCACTGTTTAGTGACCAGGTTTGCCACATTCCCTGGGAACACTACTTTTTCCTTCACGAGATCCTTTTGACCAAGATGGGAGTCTAACTCCATTTTAACAAATTTGAGATGAGGGTGATAAAGTTTTTGGACATTGCCCCCAGCCAACTTCACCCCAACGAATGGGGTCTCATTCTTTCTTTGGAGGTGCTTGCCAAACATCTCGGCTTCACACCAACCATTGCCATTTTCTTCTATTACGCTAGTGTGATGCGACGCGACAACTCTGACGGTGGTATGGGCTTTGTCAACCTACGATGTCAGAGCGAAATCATCAACTTCAAGGCATATGTGGAATCTGCGAAGATGGTAGGTGCCTCCTTCAAACATTCTTTTTTCAAAGTTTTTGTCAAAGGGACCGACACTCCCTTCTAGAAAGATGAAAAAGGCTGGTTTTTTATTCACATCGGCTGGACACACCAACATTTTTTATGGCGAGCTCGGTGTACGCCATTGAAGGACGCCAATTAAGTAAGGGCTCCAAGGCTACTTTGGACAATCTTCACGAGATTTCCCAAAGTGCTCCCCTAAAGTTTCATTCTCTCTTAGGCACCAATGAGATAAGGAGGGAATACCTCGCCTATTTGGGTATCTTCTTTCTCTAAGCTCTCTTTTTATATCAGTTTTAGCAGTATTTGGTCTAGCCTTTTATTCTTTTTTTTTTTTTGCAGGAAGCATGTGCGGGAGTGCATTTAATCAGCTCTAGAATGTCATGGTCGGTCTGAATACTAACGCTTCCTTAGAGAATAAGGTCACCCCTAACTCCGGAAAGCCGAGCATGTCTCCCTCCCTTAGGGGACAACCTCAGCTCCTCCTAACCCCAACAAGAAAAAAAATGCTAATTAAATAGGAAAGGGCACTTTAGGAAAGGGAAAGGGCCAGAGGAAAAGGAAAAGGACCTCTAAGGAGCAGGAGAGGGACCATGGCAAGGGGAAAGGGCCCGTTGTTGAGGTGTCTAAGCCATAGGAGACCCACGTCCAAGACATTGGGGATGAAGGTTTCGTTAACTTAGTTGAAAGGTTTTGTTGACTTAGTTGATAGAGTCTTTAAAAGTTCTAATTTGCATGTGTTGATACTTGAAAAAAATACGTTGCGGTTTATGTTATTCTGTGATATTGTGATGCATGCTTGGATTAAATTTTTGGGCTTGACAAATTTATGATTTGTTGTTGTTTGAATAACTAAATGTGATGTAATTAATTGAGCTAAGTTGTTGTTTGGAGAATGATGCAAGAAATCCCGAGTGCCAGTGTAGATTCTTAGTCGTAAATGCACGAAAAACGCGGATATGCATGAGGTATAAGGATGGACGGGCTTGATGCCTTGATTTTGTAATTTTAATTATAAAATATGTGTGGGATGATGAGGTAATGGTTACTTCCCAAGTACAAGAGATGGGTTGTGAAAGCGTTACGCGGTGGTTTGTCCTTAATCGTAATCGGTGATGTTTTAAACTGTGAAAAATGAATTTTTAACAACTAAGAAAGGGTACATAGGAAAAATCAAAATTATGGATATATTTTAAGGATTACTTTATGTTATAAACATGGAATTTTAAAAGTTAATCACTTTTGGCTTTTGAATCACCTTAATCGGAGTTTTCTAGCGAAAGTATGTTAAAAATGAAGTTTTCGACAAATCCGACGAGAAAAAATGATTTATATTAAATTTAAGTGGTTTTGGGCAGGATTCTGCCACATGAATGTAAAGGCTTTTTCACAATGAAATGGTTTTTCTAAAATGGACTCAAAAAAAAAGTTTTAGCCTTCAGGCCAAAGGATAAACTTCTGTGGCAAATAAATGCGACAAGATGGTATTCCGCTAGATCAGTCAAATAATCATAGTAATAGTATTTTGTATACTATCCTATCATTGACTTTATAATCTATGTATAAACTTAATAACACCTCTTTACATGAAGTCAAAAAGGATTTTTCAGTCATAAGGCTGAAGGACAAGATCTATGTTAAATAAATGTGATGGGTCGACGTTCACCAAATCGGTCCGAGAAATTACAACTTATAGTCTTAAGTTCTTCCTAACTTATCTATCACCGGATAGATTTTGACACTTTAAATAATTTATTATGTTTTATAAACTATTTCCAAAAAGTTTTAATATCGAGGGAAATAAAACCCGAAGTTGAAAGTGCGACAGAGCAACATTTCCATTGATTCGGTAAAATAACCAAGTTGATTGAAATTTTAAGATATCCAATAAAGTACCATGGTAAACTTGGATTGGATATTGAGCAAATTGTGAAGGTATTCAAGGTTTAGTAAAGTCCTAAAATTAAGGGTTCGCAAGTCTTATTTTTCTAAGAATGCTCTTACACTTTGAAGTTATTATAAACTTCATTTTTTTGTAATCAAGATTTACTTAAACTATTTTGTGCTAATAATTTTCTATACCAGCTTGAGAACAAGAAATTATACTTAGACCCTAACCTTAGTACTCCCAAAGGAAACGGGTAAGTAACTAAGGTTTTGGCATAAAGATCCCAAAGATCCTATGGATTATTACTTGAACTTATAAAACATATAGGTAAGGTGTACCTGATATATTAAGGACAAAAAACACCAAGCTTAATAATCTCGCTCAACACTAGGTTAATAAGATATAAGAGAAAAGATTGAGTTGTGCATCATACACGCATCATGAACATATGATTGAGTAGTACTAGAGCCTACAACAAAAGGGTACCGTTGAAGAACCACTACATTGCGATTCATGATTTAAGCGGGGTCTTGGGAGTATAAACGGGACTTGTACCTAGGGGACCCGGTATGGGGCGGACCCGTGGCAAACCTGTTGTACTCCAAATCAAATGAGGGGTTACTACAGCCATAAAGAACAAGTTCTTGTAAGATCACCGAAGTGTGACGCGAATCCTTTATGCATTTGGGTCGTTGGTATCCATACCTTATAGAGCGCAATGGAAGGAACTGGTGTGCTTCGGTCACTCTAAGTACGTAATTACGTCACCCAGTAGACTTACTATGATGAGGTAATTAAAAAGGATATGATTTATGGGCCTCATTAGCATCATGAGAACATTAAATGATGAGGAATTCATAAGACACTTAACTCATGCATAGCATCTTGAGTGACTAACTACATTATGATTGGTAATTATGAATTGTGTGACGATAAGAAATATGTAATGATAATATCTATGTTTGGTGATATGATTATATACAATGTGGTTGTTGTGATGATTGGCTACTAGATCACTATGGTAGTAATTAGACTATGATCTAATGTTTATGATTTGTATAGAAATGATTGAGTATTAGCTGTTGATTGGTAATAAACCCCGGGACGTATAATTATATTCAAATGGTAAGTATGAGGGTGGGGCGAAAGCTCCACGAATGTTGTGACATAAATTGTGCTATGCGACATTGATTGTTAATGAGCGGCGGTGAGATGTCAGAAATGACGAGCACCCTTATTGTGTGACCAACAAGTAGGAGTAAAATTCTCACCCTTTACTATTTTCCCTTAGAATGGTGGATGAACGCCGAAAGGACTCTAAAGAGGCAACACCACACCACAGTCAAGATAAGCTACTGAGAAGGCTGTCTTAGGAGTGTGCCACTGTAGGAGACAAAGATGAATAAGGTTGACCGATGAGGAGAGTCAGGATGACCCTTCCTCCCACCCTAGTATAGAGTAGTCTTAAAAGTTTACCATTCTTAGTACCTATATATATGTGGGTCATTTTGAGTTGTATTTTCGGGAGCCTGCGTTCCCCTACATATGTAATGCGTTGTTGTAGACCATGTGATGAACCAGTTTCATTATATAAATGTTCTTCTTGATTAATGTGTTTTATTCGATATAAAAAATTCAGTTCTTAATTTTATGAACTTGAAGTAACACTCTTAGTTAATTGGGACATTCCAGTATAGGAAATAGTGCTAATTAATCGAAGGGGTTACACATGTTTACTATGCTCAACATACACATCCACGTCACAATTGTTATTAATTGCATATTCACCCATCTCCAATGCATGTGAGTCTCATGTCAGACTATTGTACTCAGACTCTCCTACTTTCTTCCACCATAATGTTAAATCGCCTTTGTACCCTAGCTCTTGGACCAGTGACATTGCCTCAAAATATGGTCATCTATCTAAGTCAATATTGTGAGTGACATGTATATCTTTATCCATGTATACAACTGGTGGACCCTCTTCAAATTTTCCTCTATGATGAATGACAAGTGTAAAACTCATACCTAAACCAAACAAAAGCAGTAAATGAAACCTAAATCCTACATACAATGTACACAACCACTTATACAAACCACACTACAATATGCATATTTAATGAAGTTTCATGTAATAGACCCACATAGGACAAGAAACATGTGGTCCTCATTCCACTCCCCATACCCCACCCTAAAAACACAAATTCCCAACAAATTTAAAAAGGCTAGGGTTTTGATTGCAAAACAATTAAAAATGTACATGATCACTAGAAACAGTCTCCCACACTCTCTTTTGGTTGATGATGTAGCACACAACCTTACACAACCACGAATTTTGGAAGTTAAATGAGAGTGAAAGTGAAGAGGGAAGCATAAGAGTGAGAGAAGACATTTTTTGGCTGTAACTAACTTAAACGCACGTTTTGACCATCATATTTAATTACCTTAATTATTTATTTAAGTTAACTAATGACTAAATTAATTATTAAATACACTATTTAACTATTATTGGCCACGTAATATGACATGTGTCATTGCTGAGGTGGCACAAATGTTATCTACCTCAACAGTTAACAACAAATTTTAACAGAGTCTCATTTTTGGTAAACCTTAAATTTTATAAGGACTAAAAATTGTTATTTTTTTAAAGTGGTTCTTTTTTTAAACCTTAAACTTAAAAGGGTTGAGAATGTATTTTAGCCTTAAAATAACTAGTGTTGAAGTGCAAGTCCCTCCTTAAACAAAGCGAGCCAAGAAGTTTTGCAAAATTATAAGTGGGTCAAGTGAATCATTTAGTTGCATAACATTTCAAGTGAACTAAGCATTTGGCTGAGTGGATTTATAGATGACTTTTGGACTAGACAAGCTGATTAAGCTTTTTATTGATTGGGGATAATCCTTTTGTGTCGAGTAAGGGATTTTGGACCAAGAAAGGGTCAATCCATTATGGGTTGGTTAAGCGTTTACATGTATGGTCGAGCTTTTATAGGTCAAGCGAGCCTTTAAAAATAGGGTTGAGCTAGCCTGTCAAATGGATAAGGTCTCATTAGCTGAATAAAGCTGTGATGAACAATTTTCTTTTATCTGAAACACTCAGCCATTTATAGAAATTTAGGATTATTATTTTTTAAAAAAATTATCTACCTCTAAATTGAAGAGCTTCGAGCTTTCTGTGTAGGGTCTTGTGCTTAGCTTAAAACATTTTTCTAGAGGGAACCCTAAACATCACAACAACCCAAGTTTGAAATGTTTCTAATTCAATAGAAAGAGGAAATCAGCTAAATGGTTTTAGTTATGGTTATACTGTTATTTTTAATATATATATATATATATATATATATATATATATATGTTTTGAATGTCAGCAATAATTTCAAAATCATTGATATTATTGTTTTAATATTAAAAAAATTTAGTGCCCTTAACACATCACCAAATTCAAGCATCTGTGATTCATTTTATGTGATCACCATAAGTAAACTCATCACTTGAATATTTTTAAAATACAATTAATGATTAATGATATAAATTTGCTTAATTAAGACTAAAATACACTAGCTAAAGACTTGTACGGGGTGGTTAAGAGTTTCTAGTTTTTTATTTTGAAAAGAAAATTTGAAAACAAAACATGTTTGGTAAAAACGATACTAGATTTAGTTTTAACTCATTTTCAAAATGATTTTTAGTCGTATTTCAAAATAAGAAAAAATGGTTTATTTGCTTTTGTTATAAAGCTCCAACTTTAAACCAAAAACTACCATTACCAACACCACCACCACTGCCATCACCACCACTACATCTGCCACCATCATTATCATCATAGTCGCCATTGCCACCACCACCATCATTGCCACTACCACCAAAACCACTATAGCCGCCACCATCTTGCCATCGTCTTCACCGTCATTACTACTACCATCAATATCATTGCCATAACCATCCTCCTCATAATGACAACCATCTCCACCCTCATCACCATAATCATTGATACCATCACCACCATAAGCACCACCACCAAACCCACTACCATCATCCTCACACCCATAACCCCACCACCGCCACCGCTATCAACTTAAACCTTAAACCACCACCACCACCACCATTACTGTTGTCGTCACAACCACCGTGCTATAACCATACTTCTACTGCCACCACTGCACCACCATCATCGCCACTATCACACCTACTGTTGCTATTATAATGAATATATTGTTGTTGTTATTTACGTTTAATATAATTAAGATTAAATGAAAATTCTACAACTTCTTTTAAAATTCAAAACCGTAAAGACTAAAACATGTAACTTAAAAAATCAAAATAATTTTTAGCTTTTATTTTAAAACTTAAAACTAAAAACCTCCCCAAATAGGACTGAAATTAATGTAAGGTATAAATTTTTAAGACTTAAATATAAAATTAGCACTTAAAATGTTTAAATTTAGGATCAACCCCTTATGATTCTTTTTAGGATTTAACCATTGAAATATTTTTTTTGTTAGGAATAAAGCATTATAGTTAACTTTGTTAGTTAATTAGTAAGGTGGCTAACGATTAACCACCTTAGCACTAACATGTGTAATTTTTTTTTGCTTAAATATAAAATAGGCCTTAAAAAATTTTAAAAATTAGGATCAACCCCCTAAGAAATTTTTTTAGGATTTAACCATTGAATTATATTTTTTGTTAGGATTAATATCTGCCGTTAACTTTTTATCAGTTAAGTAGTGACTTAGTATTAACAGTGTATTTATTTAATTTTTGAAAAAAAATTACCACTTAAGCCTTATTCATCATTTTCTTCTTCCCCATTTCTATTACTTCTTTTCTTCATGTCGTTTCTCTATGCCTTGTTTACCTTCTTTTTCTTCTTCCCTCACTCACCCCCCTCCCCCTATGCCTCATGGTTTATTTGGTGGTGTCATCAACGTAGTATAGGTGATATTTGTTGCAAGGCTAGAGAAGAACAACACAATGGAAGAGGTGATGGTTGGTTCTACCTTATCGAGAGCTTAAAGCAGAAGCTCGATCTAAGGCTCAAAGGTTCGATCGAACATACTCTCATGGTCTAGTCACATTTAATTTCATCGCCTTCACATCAAATATGATTCTAGGTCGTGGGTATGAAGATAAAAGATTTAGATCTTCCATCTTGATGAGATCATTAACTCTAAATCGTGTTTTATATGGAAAATTAACAACATAACTTAATCTTAACAAAAAAAATATTTTAAAGGTTAAATCCAACAAAAAAACTTAGGAGGTTGATCCTAATTTTGAACTTTCTTAGAGTTTAATTATATATTTAAGCCAAAAAAATTTACATTTGTTAGTGTTGGAGTAGTTAACCGTTAGCCATCTCAATATTTAATTGACAAAAAATTAACAATAATGCTTAATTCTAACAAAAAGATATTTCAGAGATCAAATCCTAAAAAAAATTCTTAGGGAGTTAACCTTAATTTTAAATTTATTTAATGACTAATTTTATATTTAAGCCAACTTTTAATTATAAAATGTGAATAAATTTAAATTCATTTAGCCCAGTCTAATTTATCCCACTCACAAATTGGTTCAAGTCATTTTTTCTCCTTACGTCTTAGAATTGGAATGTATATTTAACACAATTTATAAATAGGCTGGTTGAAAACTATAAATCTAACTAGATAAGATAGTTGGAAAGCATTGCTAACCTAAAGATATGATTTCAGTGTTGTTAAAGTGGCCAAGTAATCGATCTAGAATTCATGAAAACAGGGAAATTACCTGCTAAATCGGTAAATCATAGTGCAATCGAACCAAATTCGTAAGGATTAATCATAATTAAACTATTCAATTCAAGTGTTTCTTTGGTAATGTTTGTGCTTTTTTAAAATATACCCATCTTCCTATTTATAATTTTTGTTCTTATTTAACCATCTATTTAGAATTTTAAAGCATTAATAATAATTTTTTATATTTAATACTCGTGAAAGAAAGCATCTTAAATAAGGAGTTAATTTAGTGTAATAAATAAAGAATAAAAAATTTTGATATATAATTAAGATAAAATAATTACATTCTCTGATTTGTAATTTTTTTTTCTTTAGACAAATAAATAAGAACGCATGGAGTATATTGAACAAACATATCGAAAGAAAATTAAACATTTGAACAACCCCAGCAAGATCCAGCCCTCAGAAATCAGTATCCATTGCGCCATTGTTACCAACATTAAAAGTCCCCTAACCATCCTAGTCATGGACCATCATGAACAACCATTGCACACCACCTAAGCCACACCGTACATGGAACAACACCATCAACATAAAGACCTCAATCAACCACCTCCCAAACCCACAGAATCACTGATCCCGATCGAATCACGCCACCATCCAATAATAGGGGCGCCTATCACTGTCACTTTGGGTGTAAATTAATAACAGCGCACCCCGGTAACCTTCTAGTTCTATCTTGTTTAGAGGTCCTAATGTTTAACCTGCAACTTCAATAATTTGGTCCCAGAAGAAATAATCAAATATGGTTTGCAGCTTTTGTTTGTGTTAGGGGAGAGTTGACTTTGACGACTGTTGGTTTTTACGATGAAGTTCTTTGTATTCATGAAAAAAATTACAGATGTCCAAAACATTGAGAGTGTATAAAATAAAATGCAAAGCGATAAAGAGAAGGCATTGCAGCACGGGATTTTATAAGAAATCACTATAGCTTTGAGAGAAAACTTAGAAACAGTATTGCATTCAGGTCAAAAATGACAAACAAGGCCAGCAACAACCCAGCCACCGTAGAACAAATGAATATACAAGATTTAGCAATACTAAGATGGCAAAAACCTTACACATGTGGAGCTGGTTACATACGACACAACAACTGTTATGTCATCAAGCTTGCCACCATAATAACGGAACCCAGCCTCTTGAGCAGCAGTAGAAAATGGTGTCTGCCTATTCCTATCTTGTGCTCGCTCACGAGCCAGTTCTGCTATCTTCTGAGCAGTTACTTGGGGTTCTAGCCCATCTCCAACTGCATGTAAAACAACTTCAGCGACCTCATTATTGTACAGATTGTCAAACAATCCATCTGTTCCAGCTACGACAACATCTCCTGGGCCAACAGGTATTGTAAAGACCTGGATATGTCAATTGCAACGGATGTGTTAGTCTGTTCAATTTTCTAGAAATATATAACTACTACAAGCTTCTTCTGCTCTGTGATTTCCTAAGGAATAAATAATTTTAGGATGATGACCGTGGTGAGCCCCAGAAAACAACCAGACAATTATTCTATTAGATTGAGTGGAACGGAGGAAAGTGGGAAAATAAAAATTAGATTAAAAGAAAAGCCCTTTGTTTTTATTTTATCATCTTTACTGATCACACCCCAAGTCCCATGGCAGTAGTGCTCTATTGTCAGAAAGAATAAGAATAATATGAACTCTCTTCGAAGGAGAGAAACCTACTGCAAAAGTAAGGGAAAAGTCTATAGGAAGAAAAGAAAATGGTCTTCATTCATTTCCCCAAATCACATTCAGCAAGGCTTACATAGATAGCATTACTCTTTCTGCATAACTAACTGACAGAATTTTCCCTAAGCCTACAAATCCAAAATCCAAAGTATCATTACGAACCACAACAAAGTCCCCATTATACCCTGGTAAGGTATGTTTAAATTTGCTACCTCCACTTATGAGCCAAGGTCCATAACAAATATACTATCTCAAAAGTTAGTCCCCTCTTGATACTCTCAACAAATTTAAGCCTTAATTTTGAGATTCCTATCTTGCTAATGTAATACTCTAAGAAGTAAATCCTATGTGAAATTTTAAGCAACTCACCTCACCAGAGCTGGGTAGATCACCTCTACTGCCACTTTCCAATTGATATGTAAAATTGAAGCCATGCTGTTGAACAGGGGACCGAAAAATGGAGCATCCATCTCTAACCACAATGAAACCACTATCACCCAAATTAATGGCATGTAGTCCCTACACCAAGAAACCATACACTTAGTAAGAAAATTAATAATTTCATTTACCTTCCCTTTTATACTACTCAATAATGCAAACTACTCAAATTTTACTGCCTGCAAATAGATGAGCTTCAGTCAATCAAGATGCAGGCTAAAACAATGACAAAACATCAAGAACTTAGGGTTTAGGAGCGAGTTAGATAAGAGTTAATAATATGTACACATACGTGCTTGTGTCATGACTGTATTTGTTAACTCATTACACGAGTATAGTAGAGAAAAATATCATCAACACATGAAGACAAAATTTGCTGGGAAAACTTAGCATGGTTTAATTCTCCTAAGACAAATTTAAATGTGTCTAACAGTAGAGACATGCTAAACCCATCATTTTTGTTAACTGTAATTCTGATTCTGGATTTGTACAAGATTTTACATCAAACATGATGCAGTATAAAATACAAGTGTTGGAGATGCATAATCAAATGTAATATTGAAGAGAAAATCACAGGCATGACAGCATATTATGGTCGCGATATGTTCCAGATTTTATATAGCATATTTCTGCAATTAGAGCATATCTGTAATACCTGTAATTAGTTGTTATGTTTCTATAATTAGTTGGTTCGCTGTAATTATTCTTTGGGGCTATCACATAGAACCTGTACAGATAGTATTCTGATGTGTGTATATTCTGAACCTCTTGTAATGGAAAGCAGGGGTCTTACTTCGTCAATTCTTTCTTTATGGCATCAGAGTGCCAAGACCTAAAAAATGAAAAGGGCGGCAATCGAGAGCAACCTGTGGATCCAGGGAAGCGACATTCTTCCCCGTATGACCTTGTCTCAAGCGACAGTCCTGGTAATCTGATTAATCAGGTACAGTTGCGAGGAGAGAACTATGAGGAGTGGGCACGTGCCATGAAAACATCCCTTCGTGCGAAAAGAAAATGGGGATTTATTGAAGGGACTGTAGACAAACCGAAAGAAGGGACGATAGAATTAGAAGACTGGTGGGCAGTTCAATCCATGCTTGTGTCATGGATCTTAAACACGGTGGAGCCAAACCTGCGCTCTACAATATCTTATATGGAGAACACACGAGATCTATGGAAAGACATCAAGGAGAGATTTTCAATTGCAAATGGACCCAGAATACACCAAGCAGACCTGGCCAAATGTAAGCAAGAAGGAATGACTATAGCAGTCTATTATGGGAAGCTGAAGATGCTGTGGGATGAACTTGCAAATTATGATCAAATCCCAATGTGCAGCTGTAAAAACTGCAGTTGTGGAATAACCTCCAAACTTGAAAAGCGTAGAGAGGGGAACGAGTACATCAGTTTTTGATGGGGCTTGATGATGCTATTTTTGGAATAGTGCGTTCCAATCTTCTTGCTGCAAAATCGTTGAGTCTATTCAACCATGATATAAGAGGAGCGAGTCAGAACTATCACAAGGGCCAAAGAAGAGAGAGGAAAGGTGATGGGACTTGCAGTGCAAGCTGGTGGCAAAAATAAAGGATGGGGAGATTCAAAAGATAAGTCTCTGTTTCGCACCAATTGTAAACAAAATGGACATGACAGTAAGAATTGTTATCAGTTGATTGGATATCCTGATTGGTGGGGTGATAGACCCAAAAACAATAGCAGAAATGGTGCACAAGGGAGAGGCCGAGGAAGAGGAGCAGCTGTGGTACGCGCTAATGCAGCATAGGCTGGTGCAAATTCATTGATAGCAGAGGCTGAGAAAACTGGACTCACAGGAATAACTTCTGAGCAGTGGCAGAGGCTAATGGAAATGTTGAATATACATAAAGCAGATGTGACAGATAAAATGACAGGTAAGTCACATGGCAACTAGTGGATATTAGACAGCGGGGCATCAAATCACATGACAGGAACCTTAGATATCATGCATGATCTGCATGACATACAACCCTGTCCTATTGGCCTTCCAAATGGACAATGCACAAGTGCGACTAAAGAAGGAGTTGTCTTATTAAATGGAGGAATAACGCTCCATAATGTTCTCTATGTTCCAGATCTTCAATGCAACTTGATATCTCTTTCCCAATTGATGGATGATTTGGATTGCATTGTTCAATTTGCTGACAAGTTGTGTTGTGCAGGACCACACCTCGAGGATACTAATTGGAGCGGGTGAACGGAGGGATGGGCTCTATTACTTCCACATAGTTCGAGGAGTGCAAGCATATAGAATTGGAGGAATAAATCAACTTGAGTTGTGGCATCGACAACTAGGACATCCTTGTCTAAAGATTACTCAACTGGTTACAGGAAGTAGTAAGAATGACAAACATGTAAAATTGAATAAGAACTATGATGTGTGTTTAATATCCAAGCAAACAAGAGAAAAGTTTTCTTTAAGTGAACATGTGGCTAATGAAGCCTTTGAATTGATTCACTGTGATTTGTGGGGCCTTATAGGACCGCTTCATCTTGCAATGCATTTTATTTTATGACAATTGTGGATGATTACTCTCGTGGTGTGTGGATTTACTTGATTGGTGATAAAAGAAAGGTTTCACAAGTACTCACAAATTTCTTCACACTAATCAAGAGACAATTTGATAAACAAGTAAAGATTTTTAGAAGTGATAACGGAACAAAATTCATTTGCATGAAGCATTATTTTCATGACCATTGGATTGTTTTTCAAACCTCGTGTGTTGGTACACCACAACAGAACGGGAGAGTTGAGAGAAAACATAGACATATTCTCAACATAGCGCGGATTTTATGTTTCCAAGGTAAAACTATATACAAATTTAGTGAATTGTACGCTCTATTGATGAAGAATACGCAACGGGCTCGTTATGAGTGTACTATTATGGATCTAGCAAAGGCCTACAATGGGTATTCTATATACTTTTCGGCATTTCTAGGCTTCAGAGGTTGAATCTACCGCAGTGGCATCTTTCACTTCCACGAGCGGGATTTAGCCATCTTCTTATTGATTTTTGGGGCGAATGTGTTTTGACTGCAGGATATCTTCTGAACAAGACTCCTTATGCCATTTTGGGTGGTAAAACTCCCTATGAGATGTTGCATCGTCAAGCACCTTCCCTTGAGCATATACGAGTATTTGGATGTCTTTGTTATCCACACAACCAAAATAGAAAAGGAGATAAATTTACTACTAAGAGTAGAAAAAGTGTCACTTGGAAAAAGACAAGATATTATTTGAATAATATTTGAATTGCTTTTCTTTATCGGTACAAAATACATTTGTATAGACTACTAGTCTCCTAAATAAGGAAATAAAATCAAATAAAAACTGGACAAATCAAATCAGCCATTACAGAACAAATCTCCTAATTACATTTTATAACAAAACAAATATCCTAATTATATTTTACAACAGTCCCCCTCAAGTTGGTGAATGTATATCTATCATTCCCAACTTGCAAGCAAGATTTTTAAACTGCTCAGTGGGAAGTCTCTTGGTGAACATGTCTGCCAACTGTCCAATTTTTCCTTAATAAAATGTTGGTCTATCTCTATGTGCTTTGTTCGATCCTGTTGAACTGGATTGTGTGCAATGCTGATGGCTGATTTATTATCACAAACCAGTCTCATAGGAGCTTCATACTTTATTTTGAGGTCATCAAGTATTATCTTCATCCATAATAATTCACAGACCCCTTGTGCCATAGCTCTAATTTCTGCCTCTGCACTTGATCTTGCAACCACATTTTGCTTCTTGCTCCTCCATATCACCAAATTTCCACCCAAGAACATGCAATATCCTGTGGTGGACCTCCTATTAACAACTGATCCTACATAGTCAGCATCAATATACACTTTCATGGATAAGTTTCCCTCCTTTTTAAATAGCAATCATTTCCCTGGAGAGACCTTCAAGTACTGAATAATTCTATTTACTGCCTGCAAGTGTCTTTCTCTTGGATCATGCATGTACTGACTAAACACACTAACCGCATAGGCTATGTTTGGTTTGGTGTGGGATAAATAGATGAGCTTTCCCACAAGTCTCTGGTATTGTGTCTTATCCACCTTTGGGCTTTCCTCATCATTCCCAATTCTATGGTTTTGTTCTATGGGTGCTCTACTGATCTTACAGCCCAGTTTACTAGTCTCTTTAAGAAGATCAAGAATGCATTTCCTTTGAGAAATAAAGATACCCTGTCTGGAGTATGCAACATTTATCCTGAGAAAGTACTTTAGCTTATCGAGATCCTTCATCTCAAATTGAGCAGCCAACTTCTCCCTCAAATTATGTTTTTCCATCTCATTGTCTCATGCAATAATCATATCATCCACATAGACCAAAAGTAGAGTGAGTTTGCCATCTTATGAATGTTTTATGAAGAGAGTATGGTCACCTTGGCTTTGTTTGTACCCCAAAGATACCATGGCCTAAGTGAACCTCCCAAACCAAGCTCGAGGTGATTGTTTAAGACCATACAAGGCTTTCTTTAATTTGCAAACCTTACTCCCTCCACTAGCAACACCATATCCAAGTGGAATCCCCATGTATACTTCATCTAAGCTTCCATGCAGGAAGGCATTCTTAACATCAAACTGATGCATCTCCCAACTAAAGTGTACTAATTCTGACTGTATTCATTTTTGCCACTAGAGCAAAAGTCTCGTCATAATCAATCCCATAGGTTTGAGTGTATCTTTTTGCAACCAGCCTCACTTTATACCTATCCAGTGTGCCATCAGATTGATACTTAACAATGTATATCCACCGACAACCCACTACTTTCTTATCCTTTGGTCTCTCTACAATCTCCCAAGTCTCATTCCTTTCCAATGCACCCATTTCATCATTCATGGCTTGATCCTAATTCTTATCCTTTAAGGCTTCTTGAACCGATGTAGGGATTATGATAGAATCAATAGCTGAAATAAAACTTTGATGCTGCATAAAAAGATTTTTAGTAGAGACAAATTGGGATATAGGATATTTGGCACAAGATCTTTTTCCCTTTCTCAAGGCAATTGGTAAATTATCTAGGTTAAGATCACAAGAGATATTTAAGGTGTCCTCAACAATGAGTTCTTACCTCCGGTTCAGGCAATTGACAACTCAAGGAACTCAGCTTCTTCTAGAATACTCTCGCCTTGAAGCTGAATGCTAGTGAAGAAAGATTCTGTTTCATGACATGTGACATCCTTGGAGACATAGACATGACGACTTTGGGGGTGATAAAATTTGTATCCTTTTTTGTTTGAGGCATAACCTATGAAGACACATTTGATAGCCCAAGGATCTAACTTTCCCCGATGAGTGCTATGAACATGGACAAAAACAGAGCAACCAAAGACACCGCTTTGGAGACGGGTCATAATGAGGATAGAAGGATAGAATGAGGTCATGACTAGAACAGGGCTAACACCACCAAGAACACGAGAGCAATCTATTGATTAAATATGTGGCAATGAGAACAGTTTCCCCCCAGTAAGACTTAGGGACAGACATTTGGAAGAGTAATGCTCTAGTAACCTCAAGGAGAAGACAATTTTTCCTTTCTGCAACCCCATTTTGCTGGGGAGTGTCCGCACAGGTTAACTCATGAACAACACCTTTTTCTTTAAGGAAATTGGAGAGATTTTGATTTACATACTCTCTCCCATTATCAGAATGCAATCTCTTAATAGGACTCCCAAACTGTGTTTGAACCATTTGGTGAAAATTAACAAACAGCTGGAAAACTTCAGACTTTTCTTTCATGAGGAAAATCCAAGTAACTAATGTACAGTCATCAATAAAAGAAACAAACCACTTGGCACCAGAAATATTAGAAGTAGATGCAGGCCCCCACACATCCGAATGAACGAGATCAAAAGGTTTTGAACTTTTATTATTACGGGGAAGAAAAATTGGTCGATGATGTTTAGCAAATTGACAGACATCACAATGAAATTGACAGACATCACAATGAAATTGACACTTTTGTAACAAAAAAGGAAATAATGACTTAAGGACACTAAAAGGAGGATGACCAAGACGCCTGTGCTGAAGCCATATCTGGGAGGAAGACCAAGATTCTGAACTCGTCTGATGACTGGATGTGAGTGCTTTTTGTTTGGTGCACTCTTTACTATCTTCGTACTGCAAGTAATATAACCCGCCTTGCTCTTTGGCAATTCCAATCGTCCTCCCCGTTGCAAGATCTTGAAAAACACAATGGAAGTGGAAAAAAGTGACTGCACAGTTTAAGTCTTGGGTGATCTTATGAATAGACAAGAGGTTTTTAGATAGTTGTGGAACAGGAAGCACATTTTTTATAAGAAGGGAAGATTGAAGTTGAATGTTGTTACTTACCAAATGAAATGGTATAGGATGAAAAATAAGGAGAATGAGGTGTCATATGATCAGTAGCACCAGGTGTCATATGAACAACTAGATGTCTTACTAAAAGAGTCCATAAGAGCCCTTAGGCATTCTAACTCTGTTTTGCTGAGAGCTAGTACCTCATTTTTTGCTGGTGGGATAGGTGGGTCACTTTCATAGTCAGATGTTACTTGATTAGCACGTCTTTGTGTAAGCCCTTTGAACCTTCTAGTTTGCTCAAGGATCTTCTCTTTCCCATGGAGCCTAAAACATGTCTCCTTAGTATGGCCCGTGTTCCTACAATAACTACACCATCGAGCATCATGACTAGCTTTTATTAGTGACCTTCCAAATGAAGAGCCTTTTATAGGACCCTTGCCACTAGCTAAGGCTGAACCATCAATAGAACTGCCCCTTTCCAACATAACTAACCTCCTAGTTTCTTCACCTCGTACATTGTGGAACACCTCCGAGAGAGAAGGAAGTTTATTTTTGCCCAAAATCTGAACCCGAATCGGATTTAACTCTGAGGTTAGTCCATGCAAGAACTTAAAAGCACGGCATCCTTTCTATGAAATCTGTCAGTGTGCCTAAATCAGTTGTACACTTCATTTTCAAATTCTGATACTAGTCCAACTTAATCCACAAACCACATAGTAATTTGTTACTAAAAGACTCCCTTGCTTGGTATTAAAGATCTTGCTCTCTATTTCATAACACGTTGCAATATCCTTCTTCATAGAATATGTCTTTCCAAGGTTCTCCCAAATTTCCTTCGCATTGGAGAAAAACATGCAATTCCAGCTGATCTCCGGAGTCATAAAATGCCACAACCAAGTCATGATCAGAGAGTCTTCATCATCTCAAGCTTCATATTTTGGGTCCGTGTTGGCTGGAGGGTCTCCTTCAATGTGACTCAACTTCTTTCATCACTTGAGGTTCATGCGAACCAACTGAGCCCACTGTAAATACTTTCACCCATCAAGGCGATAAGAGCCTTGCAAAACCTGTAGATCGTTGGTACTCAAAACAGGGGTTGTCTTGTCTTCAAACATATTAGGAAAATGAAAAAACAAAAAATGCAGAAACAGAAGAGGGGAACAGTAATCACGTTTGAACAGTGACCAAGTTTTGAACAGTAACCGTGTTTGAACAGTGTGTTTTCCTGTTGAGTCCACGGTGGTCAGTGGCGGACTGCAGCAGACAATGCTAAAAGTGAACAGATGCACAACAATGAAGGCTGCCTATAAGATGCGGAAGCAGAGCCCCTCAGATCGAGAGCTCTGATACTAACTTGGAAAAAGACAGGATATTATTTGAATAATATTTGAATTGTTTTTCGCTATCTGAGAGCATGTACAAAATACATTTATATAGACTACTAGTTTCCTAAATAAGGAAATAAATAAAATAAAAATTGTACAAATCAAATCAGCCAAATCTATCATTCATTACAAAACAAATATCCTAATTATATTTTACAACGGTGTCTTTGTTAGATATCCGTATGGAAAGAAAAGGTGGAAGTTGTATGATCTTGAAAGCAGAGAACAATTTGTTTCTCGAGATGTAGAATTTGTTGAAACTAAGTATCCATTTGCTGACAAGTTTGACAAATGCCAGACAATGGAGTTGCTCTCAGGGAAGCTACTTTAGTCTCTAATCAAAGGAAATCTGATTTAGACAACGAGGGGGGGGGGAGGGTTTGAGAAGTTGAAATAGTGGATTGCGAGACTAGATCGAGGACACAGACATAAAATTCCATCCACTAGATTGCGAGACTTTGTCACTCACACAATTCAGAAGATGAGCCCACCCATCCATTTGCCTTCTTCATCGTCATCCTCAAGTACTTCTTATCCAGTAGCACATTATGTTTACTTTGAAAAATTTTCCTTGGCACGTCATGCTTTTCTTGCAGGTCTTGATTATGATAAAGAACCTGCCACTTATGCTGGGGCAGTAAAAGATCTTAATTGGAGAGAAGCAATGAAAAGCGAAATTCAAGGGCTTGAGAAGAATGGAACATAGACCATTACCCTTTTACCTCCAGGGAAGAAGGCATTTGGATGTAAATGGGTATACAAAATTAAACATAAATTTGATGAGCCAGTAGAGAGGTTCAAAGTACGCTTGGTAATTCTTGGTAATAATCAAGTTGAAGGGATTGATTACAATGAGACATTTGCCCCTGTTGCTAAAATGGTGATTGTGCGAACCAGTAGCAGCAACAAAGAATTGGGAATTGCATCAGATGGATGTTCATAATGCCTTTCTTCACGAGGATCTTCAAGAGGAAATTTATATGAAAACACCACTAGGTTTTCATATCATGCAGCCTGGAATGGTATGTCAACTTCATAAATCTTTGTATGGGCTTAAAGAAGCCCCACGGTGTTGGTTTGCCAAGTTATCCACTGCACTCAAAGCATATGGATTCAAACAATCGTCGCATGATTATTCTTTATTTGTGTTGCAGCGACAAGATATCTTCCTTGTGGTCCTTGTGTATGTTGATGATCTTATTATTTCAGGAAATAATCATACTACTATTTCAGCATTCAAAACCTACTTGCACACTTGTTTCCATATGAAGGATTTAGGGACTTTGAAATATTTTCTAGGAGTTGAGGTTGCCAAATCACCCATAGGAATTTTTCTTTGTCAACGGAAGTATGCTTTGGACATTATCTCTGAAGTTGGTCTTCTAGGTTCAAAACCTGCCCTTACACCTCTTGAGCAAAACCACTGATTGGCTCTTGCTCCGAAAAAGCCCTTCCTCATCCTAAGGGATATAGACGCTTGGTTGGTCGCCATATCTACTTGTGCTTCACAAGACTAGAGCTTTCATACTGTGTTCACATCCTTTCTCAATTCATGAAGCAACCAAAACAAGCACATTGGGAGGCTGCTTTGCATGTGGTGCAATATCTAAAAGGCAATCCCGGGCAAGGAATTTTGTTGCGGCGGGATAGCTCTTTGCAACTCTATGGATGGTGTGATTCAGATTAGGCTAGCTGTCCTTTGACTCGACGATCGCTTACAGGGTGGTTTATTCTTCTTGGTCACTCGCCCATCTCATGGAAAACTAAGAGACAACACATTGTTGCTCGCTCTTCCACTAAAGCTGAGTATCAGTCTATGGCTACCACCACTTGTGAACTAAAATGGCTCAAAGGCCTTCTCTCTAGCCTCGGTGTCTCTCATATTCAACCAATACAGCTTTGCTGTGACAGTCAAGCTGCACTTCACATTGCTAAAAAGTCTGTGTTTCACGAACAAACCAAACACATGAAAGTTGATTGTCACCTTATCCAAGATGAGATACTTAAAGGCCTCATCCATCCTACATATGTGCCCACTAGTACGCAGTTGGCCGACACTTTCACTAAAGCACTTGGGCAAACTCAATTTCTCTCCTTGTTGGACAAGTTGGGCATTCAAAATCTTCACGCACCAACTTGAGGGGGGTGAAGAGAAAATCACAGGAATGACAGCATATTATGACCACGATATGTTCCAGATTTTATATAGCATATTTCTGCAATTAGAGCATTTCTGCAATTAGTCCTATATATCTGTAATTAGTTGCTATGTTTCTATAATTAGTTGATTTGCTGTAATTATTCTCTGAGGCTATCACATAGAATTGGTACAGATAGTATTCTAATGTGTATATATTCTGAACCTCTTGTAATAATGGAAAGCAGGGGTCTTACCTCGTCAGTTCTTTCTTTAAATATAGATAAAGTCAACAAAAAGATGTATCAAGGTCAGCCAGAATGAAAACTGAAAAAAAAAAAGCGTGGCTTATACTTTTACAAAAAAGTTTGTGACTTTGTGTTGAAGAAGAAAAGGGAAAAATTAAACATTTAATATAGCATTGAACATGTAGTAAAGAAGTTTGCCCACATGTAATGCTATTCTACAGAAAAAGATGAAAACTATTTTGGTTGTAAAAAACTTGGCACAAAAATATAATATTATACCGTATCAGTTAGGTTAATGATACAAGCTGTTGAAGAACCCTTGGCCTTCGTACATGAGTGAGCCTTCTCTAAAACCCTTGCTGGATTAACAGAACCTTTGGGTTCCTCTTCAATTGCTCTAACAGAATTGGACATAAGTTCTCTGGCAAACAGTCCTGCATTAATACCAACATCAGCCCAGCCACCTACACCATCTGCAACACCAATGGCTTGTTCATCCGTGCAAATAAAATGTGCATCCTCTCCTCCAGTGCTCTCCTTATCTGGATGTGGCAGGTAACATGACCCTGAAAGCAGCTTCAACCCGTTGCCACCCAAATTAGTCCTGAAAAATAACATTACTCAGGATATCAAACTTGCAACTGTGGAAAGACAAATTAAAAGAGTAAACATTCACTCTAATCCTAACACCATAGGTGGGCTTTTTTAGTGCCTTACTTTATTAAAACTTTACATTACTCCAGTCATTGGAAAATCCCATTCACTTTGACCTTCTTCACTCACTACACTAACGCATATGATGTTTTTGGAAGTTATAAACTACTGTTTTAACAAGTCACCAAATAAAATAACTTGTATATACAATACTATTTACCAAAAGAGTTTACTCTAAATTAAAAACATAAAAGTAAAATTTAAAATTCCAATCTGGTTCTTAAAATCATTAGTTCAAAACAATTTAATCCCTAATCCTACAAAATCTTCACTTTAATCCTAACTTCAGAAAAACTCATCCATTTCAGTTTTTCTTTACTTTATTTTCCTCTGCTATTTTACATCCACTAAAACTAATAGAATAAACTTTCATATCATGGCAATCCTCCATTGCATGGGTAAGATATTTTAGTCCTGATTTTCAAAACCTCAATATACAAAAAAAAATTCAATTTAATTAAAATGGCAATGAAAATACCCAAATAGGTTTGGTCAGGTGGAGGCGTGGTAGGTGCGTACTATGTACGGGGATACTTCACAAGGAGGTCTCTCACTAGATTCCTTTGAAATGTATCCCCTTGGGAGAAGCTTTACCCATATGGCTCTAACCCGGGACCCTGAAGTTTCCCTCCACGGTTTGTTAAACAAAAATAACTGAAAAAACTAGTTTTGATAAATCATAAACTAAATTATTAAATCTCATAAACTAAAATGTCCAACATATTAACTCGAGGTTTACTCAAAACTAAACCAAACGAAAATTCCTAAAGTAAGTAAGGCCTGTAATTTAATAAACTAAATCAAGGGATTACTGGTCGATTGAAAAGGTAGAAGTAGCAAGGTTTTCAACATCACGCGCTGCCCCAGCGGTGAAGGAGGAATTCTTGGGCCCAAAAAGCGAAGTCGCATTCCAATTCCTCCAACTGGAATCAGAAGTGGAACACCCAAAATTCAAAATACCACTCAACGGTTTCGGGCTTCTAAGATTAACGCTCGCTCTCAACCCTCCTTTGCGAATTCTGTCTCTGAAGTGAACGCCTGAAGGCTTCGCCGTTACGTCATCCAAATAAACGTCTCCGAGCAACACGGCGTTCGGAGCCGAAGCAGCCATTGCTGTTGCTTCGGGTTCAGGTTTGGAAAAATGAAAGGTGGGTCTGAAATAGATAAGATAAAGTTTTTGTGGCAATTGAAGTTTGGAATTATGGAGCGAGGTGGGAGCCGGGAAGAGAAATTATGAATCTGAGATCTAAAGAGGTTGAGATATGGGACAGAAACTCCGAAGATAGAGGAAATGGAATTTTCGGAGCTTCTTCTCTTAATTTTTTACACTATAACCTAAGAAGCACTAGGAGACGATAGAATTCCAATTTGCATTGCCATGTTCGCCAAATTGCCGTGCTCTATGTATTTTATTTTATTTATTTCATATTCAAACTGTTTTTATTTATTTTATATTTTTCTAATGTAATTAAATATTTAAATGTATATTTTTAAAATAATTAATATTTTATATAATAAATGATATTAGAAATGTTTAAGATATTATATTAAATATTTAGTAATATTATTGTAAATAACTACTTTCAACAATTAAAATAATTATTTGTTTATATTTAAAATCGTATTAGTGTTTTTATTAAAAAACGACATACCAGTGCGTTGGACGGTTCTGTTTTAAAATATTTATATTATTATTAAATTTCTCAAATAGAAGTAAAATGCGTTGGACGGTTCAGTTTTATATTATTGTTAAATTTCTCAAATAGAAGTAAGTTTAAAAATTTTTACAAAAAAAATAAAAATTTAAGTTTTATAATAAAAATATATAAATTATAATTGGCAGGTTAAATTTTTTATTTTAAATTATTCTATTTAAATTTATTTTTTTTGAATATGCAATTAAAAATCTTTTTAAGAAGTTGAGGTATTAAAATTCATACAACTAATAAATAACTAATAAATAGTAATTAAATAAAGTCTATTTTAAAATGGGATTATTCTAAATTTTCAATCCTCAAAACTGGAAGTAAAATTTACTAATCCTCGTTATCTTTTGCACTAACAAATTATTGTTGAGCAATTTTTTTGTTTGATTATATATTCTATTCAAATTGGAAAAGTCCTCACATCAAGATTTAATTGAAACTACATTATATATAACTTTCCAACTTATAGAAATATAATTAACATTTAATAATTAAACAGATCAACAAAACAATAAAGTATACAAAATTATTATGTTATATATAGAACAATAATTTTGTTCATAAATAATATTCTTATGATTATACAAAATAAATATAAAAAGGTTAAAATACCTTTTTAGCCCTTCAAAAGTCTAGGGTTTAGGAAAAAGTCCCTAAAAAATTTGCCCTAAAATTTTGACTCTTAAAATATTTTAGGGTAATATGAAATCAAGGAAACTTTGCTGAGGTGGTTAATGGATGTCCCACCTTAACAGTGAAAGATGGAAGATGACATGACTAAATATTTGTTTAAACAATTAAGTTATAGCTGAGTTAACTCTTAATTAAGAGAATAAATATTAAGTCAATTTTTTTTGCAAAACGTGCGTTTTGAGAACTTGAGTGGCATTTCCCTTGTCTTTTTTCTTTGTGCGAGTGTTTCTGCAACTCCCTCGTCTTCTTCTTTGAGTGTTTCTGCAATTCCCTCGTCTTCTCCAAGAGTGCCAGTGTGGTGCATGCATGTTTGAAAATCTACATGGCTATTTCGAGTTTCCAAGTTGGACATCAACAAGTAAGGAGACAGCGTGGGTGTTTCAAATTTCCAGGTACGTTTTTTGAAGTGTTTGTGTCGAAGCGAAGCCTAGTATATTTTAAAATTGTTTACTTGTTGTGTTTAGAGTGGGGTTTAAGGGTGTGGAAGGACCACATGTTGTTACTTTTTGGGGGTTTAGGGTTGCACCACATGTTCCCTAATTTAAAAAACATAACTTTCACTTAATGCACTTACTGTGTAGCTGATTTCATTGTTGTTTAGGTATGAGTTTTATGATTGTGATTCATCATAAGGAAAATTTTCAAGAGGGTCCACCACGTGTTTACATCGATAAGGAAGTACATGTCATTCACGATATAGATATTAACAAATGGTCATTTTTTGAGGCACGATCATGGGTCCGAGACCTTGGGTACATGGGGGGATTTAAGTTGTGGAAAAAAACAAGAGATATGGAGTATAAGAGTCTGACTTGGGACTCGCATGCATTAGAAATGGGTGAGTTTATAATTAATAACAAGTGTGAGGTTGACCTTTATGTTGAGCATTGTGTGGAAGAGGCTGAGGTGTTTGTTGGTTTGGCTGAGGCAGAAGAGGTAACTGTCCAAGAAGGTGTGGCCCAAACCCAACATACCCAAGAAACCCAACATTCCCATGAAGCCTAACAAACCCAACAGGCCCAATGTCGCGACCAGGATCGCGGCGAGACGGCCGACCCTCGAAAAATAAAAACGTTTCGAAATCCTTTCGAAAGAAAACAGGGAGTCGCCACCAATATTTTTAAGGATAAAATACCGGGAAAACCTTTCATTAAAGCACTGGTTACGAAAGTGAAATTCTAAGTTCGGGAGTCGAATTACAGGTGAGGAAGGTATTAGCACCTCACAACTGTCCGTTATAAAACGGTTACCTCAAACTGATAGCACGCATTATAAGTAGCCTAGAAATTATTTTTTGAATTTTTTTTAGAAAAAGAAACACACAAAACGACAAAGCAGAAACAAACAGACCAAACAGTGACAGTAAGAAAGATTAACAGGACGTCCCGTCTAAATTAACCTTAATTTATATATAAACGATTCAAAGATTAAAATAAAATTAAATAAGATGGAGTAGAATGAAGTCGATTAACAAAACTGAAGATTAACAGGACGTCACGTCCAAATTAACCTCATTTTTAAGGAAATACTATTTTAAATAAAATATTAAAAACACGAGATTAACAAGACGTCGCGTCTAAATTAACCCTATTTTAAAGAAAATATCATTTTAAATAAAATATTAAAAATATGAGATTAACAAGACGTCGCGTCTAAATTAACCTCATTTAAAAAAATTACTATTTTAAATATTAAAAATATGAGATTAACAAGACGTCGCGTCTAAATTAACCTCATTTCAAAGAAATTAATATTTTAAAATAAAATACTAAAAATACGAGGTTAACAAGACGTCGCGTCTAAATTAACCTCGTTTTAAACAAATTACTATTTAAAATAAAATATTAAATAGATAAAATAAATTGAGATAATAACAGAGGCACATAAACTAAACAAAAGAAAGTGGGCCTGACAGGAACTGATTCCCGCTCCTACGTATTCTTGAGCTTTCGAGAAATCAGGGTTACGTAGTTCTTTGAAAAATTAACTTGAGAAAATACCGTTTTAAAATTGTTCTATCCTGAATCGGGGTCCAAGAGATCCGATGTCGGGCCAGTCACAAGTAGTGAGAAAAGTATATGCCTGAAGGTCGGTTCTGTGAATATCCGGTGTGTGTATCCGGTGTATCTGTATGAAGAGACTGGTCTTGGCGTCCTGGAGGTCCTTCACACCAACCTCACGCGTTGGTGTGGGCGAAAGGTGGTGTCACCTGCGAAGATTCTCCGACGCTCAAATCAGTAATATATTCCAAGTGTGGAATGTAAAGGATGGAAAACCAGGAACCTCCCTTCAGTAAACTGAAGTGAGTTCTTATACCTGATTGGCTCGATTTACGAGGACTCGTTAGTGGGGAACCACTGTAACATTCCTGGTATTTTAATAAAAATTATGGAAAGTGGAAAATATTAGCAAATGTTTTAGAGATTTATTTAATATTTAATCTGCCTAAAACGAGGTCAAGGAATCCAGTGTTGGGCCGGTCTCAATCGTGAGGACCAAACGGTGTTGGAGATTGTTAACCAAGTGGCCTCAATTACTCAAGAGGGGGGGTGAATTGAGTATTAAAAATTTTCTTTGGAATGCTCTTGAAATTGATTCTTTTGTTACTATGTTTATTTAAGATAATAAACTAGATTGCAAGTAACAACAAATAATACACAAGACAAACTAACAACTACTTAAAGAGTTTAGATAGGGAATCAATTAAGTTACAAAACAATTTATGGGACTTTAGAAAGAATGATTCAAGAGTGTTGCTTAAGTCCAAGTACAACAATGTTATTCAAAAATAGTTTGCAACTTAATGTATCATGCACTTAGTCCAATTAATGAAGCAATGAATTAAGCAAACAAGTTAAGTGCATAAATTAAATGAGTTTAGGGAAGAGAGATTTGCAAACCGATGTATACGAGTTCCACCACGCCGGTGTACGTCTCGCCTCTAAGCAACCCACTTAGAGGATTTCCACTATTGTAGATTAGAGATACACTTTGAGCAATTGCAACTTCCTAGTGTCCCACACTCAAGAATCCAATCCTCACAAGTACAAGGGCACCCCACCCAATCTCTCAATCTCACAATTACAAGGTTGAAACCCAACCCAAAATTTCTATGAAGTTTGGTATTTAAGAGTACAAGGAAACTCTCTCACTAGAGTGGATATACAATTTAAAGTTTACACAAGATAATAACTCTCAAAGAGAGGATATGCAAATATTAGCACTTCAAGAAAATATTTTCTCTCTTGAAAATAATTAATTAGCAAGTCTAGAAAATAACTTTGCTCACAAATATTTACTCTCAAATTAATAAGCCAAGAATTAGAAACAGAGAGCAATTAAGAGAGTAGAAGAGAGTAATGCAGCGAGAGAGAAGAAGAAAGCAAAGAAACTGCTTCAATGCTTGGGACATCTGATGCCTTCAGCTCTTCTCTTATTTATAGTGTCAAGGCATAGCTTCTTTATGATTAAAGAATTCCCTTCGATCCATAAAACACGTAATGGAGCTTGCCTTTGTCTGCTTAATGGAGCATTACTTATGAAGTGCGATCTGAGACTCTGTTTTGCTATTCCAGGTTGTAATTCATTTAAGTGAACGTTCCAGAACCATTTGAACTAAATGAATCAATTCATTTAGTGTTTCAGTTTGCCCAAGTGCGATGCAGAGCTGTCATTTATTCAACAGAGATTCAAAATACAAATTCATATAATTCATTTGAATTAAATAAACTTATCTGACTCATGGTGACATAGCTTGATCAGCATGATGTTTGAATTTGCTTCTTTGGAACTAATTGCATCATAAACATATGCTTTTAATTAATTCTGTAGCAACCTCGCTCAGGCGAATGTAATTACGCTTAAGCGACCAGGCATATTTCCTTTGATTTTTCCTTCACGCTTGCTCACGCTCAAATCCACGCTTAAGCGTACTGTCACGCTTTGTTTCACGCTCAAGCGAGCGTTGTTGACGCTTAAGCGAGCCATGTGTATTTCGGGCTCCTGATGCTCACGCTTGAATCCACGCTCAACCATGTTATCACGCTCAAGCGTGTTGTCATCCTCTGTTCCACGCTCAAGCGAGCCTAACTCACGCTCAAGCGTAATTTAGTTTTTAGACTCCTGATGCATCACGCTCATACTCGCGCTTAAGTTCCATTGCTTCACGCTCAAGCGTGACTTATCCAGTGCTTAAGCGCCAAGTTTCTTGACCACGCTCAAGCGTGTCTTTGCTCGCGCTTAAGCGAGCGCTCCTTACGCTCAAGCGTGCTTCCTTCACGCTTGGGCGTGCCAGGCACCTGATTCTCATGATTCACGCTTGGTCCTTCGCTCAAGCGTGCCAGTATCATCAAGATTTTCAACCTTTGTTCCTTTAGCATTTAACAAGACTATTTGTCACTTGATTTAACCACTGAAGTAAATGCCTTGATATTTTCATGATTGAATTTTGAGTCTTGAGCGTTTGCTTTGCTTGTTTGTCATTATCAAAACCTATAACAACATATAAACACATTCTCCCCCTTTTTGATGATGACAACAAATGCTTGTCTCTTGGGGTGTTAGTATCACAATAGTTCAAATATATTTCAAGAAAGACTCCTCCTTTGACATGCAGTTTGATACCATATATTTATGACATTATAGGCATAAGTTATCAAGAGAGGATAAAAGGTCTCTCCCCCTTAGTAAGGTCTCTCCCCCTTAATATATTCTTTCCCTCTTAATCATCTCCCCCTTTCTTATACAATGGATACATACAATGATTTACATACTCCCCCTTTCTTATATATATCTCTCCCCCTTTGGCATCATCAAAAAGACTTAAAGGTAGATGCATACATTTTGAAATAAGATGACAATGCAACATACATCATGAAAGCATATTAGCACATAATGTCTCATGGGAGTTGATTCATCTAGGTCTTTTTACACAAGTTTAAAGAATCATGTTACTAAGGGATTTATACAAGGATTTAGATTTTGCAAGTTGCCAATGATTTTGTTGCACAAGAGAGTCAAGAAAATCAAAGGTCATTTGCCATTTATTTTTGAGATCCATGATGTATATAGGAGATTATCTTTGTGTCAAAAAAAAATGTTTAAATAAATGGGGACTTTCATAGGATCTTAAATAGGACAAGTGATTTGTGAGTTGATTATTGGAAGTGTGAGTATAAATTTTCTTCAAAAATTGTATCACAAAGTAAGGTATTATGTCCAAGGAAATGAAAATTTTATGGAAAAGATTAGTTTGAAATCTTTAAAGATTTGCAAAATTTTGTTCAAAGAATAAGAAAGTATGATAAAATAAATCAATTAGGAAATTTCCAAAATTCCTAACTCCCTTCTAATATTTATAAATTGTTCTTTTGGAAGGGGTTTTATAAAAATGTCCGCCAATTGTTTTGAAGTTTCAACATATTCAAGTACACAATCTCCTTTCAAAACATGGTCTCTAATGAAGTGATGTCTTATTTCAATGTGTTTGGTCCTAGAATGCATGACCGGATTCTTAGAAATATTTATTGCACTAGTGTTATCACATTTAATAGGGACTTTGTCCAAGGTAATACCAAAATCAAGAAGTTGTTGTCTCATCCAAAGAATTTGAGCACAACAACTACCGGCTGCTACATATTCTGCCTTAGCCGTCGATAATGCAACACTTGTTTGCTTCTTGCTATGCCAAGAAACAAGGGAACTACCAAGTAAATGACATGTGCCACTAGTACTTTTTCTATCAAGCTTACAACCCACAAAGTCAGAATCAGAATATCCTAAAAGATTACATTCAACGCCTTTGGGATACCACAAGCCAACATTTTGAGTACCCACAAGATATTTCAAAATTCTTTTTACGGCAGTTAAGTGTGATTCTTTAGGACATGCTTGATATCTAGCACACATGCATACCGCAAACATAATATCGGGTCTACTAGCAGTTAAATAAAGTAAGGAACTAATCATACCTCGGTATTTAGTTATTTCAACGTTCTTACCCTTTTCATCTTTGTCTAAATAGCAAGATGTACTCATGGGTGTTGCTATTTCGTTTGCCTTGTCCATTTCAAACCTTTTGAGTAGTTCTTTACAATACTTTGTTTGACTAATGAACGTTCCCCTTTGGTTATTTCTCCAATGATTTTGTCCAAGGGATGATCCTTTAAGGTTACCCAATTTTGTTGTTTATCAAGTTGAGTTGTACTTCCTTCATTGTTGGCTTCTTCTTTGTCTTCCAAGTTCATTTCTTGGAGGGTACCTACAAGATCATCAACTTCCTTTCTCGGAGGATTTTGGTTAAGTTCATCAAATTTAACATGTATGGACTCTTCAATTGTATAGGTTCGTTTGTTAAAGAGTCTATATGCTTTACTAGTAGATGAATAACCTAGAAAAATTGCTTCATCAGATTTTGCATCAAATTTGCCAAGATTTTCTTTTCCATTGTTTAAGACAAAGCATTTGCATCCAAAAATGTGAAAGTAAGAAATATTTGGTTTTCATCCTTTATAAAGTTCATAGGGGGTTTTCTTTAATATAGGCCTTATCAAACAACGATTCATAACATGACAAGCGGTGTTCACCGCATCGGCCCAAAAATGTTTTGAAATATTAGCTTCATTCAACATAGTTCTTGCAAGCTCCGCTAAAGATCGATTTTTCCTTTCAACTACTCCATTTTGTTGTGGAGTTCTTGGAGCCGAAAAATTATGTTCAATGCCAAACTTTTCACAAAATTTCTCAAAAGATTGGTTTTCAAATTCTCCCCCATGGTCCGTTCGAATGGATGTTATTTTTAAATTTTGTTCATTTTGGATGACCTTGGCAAGTTTCTTAAATGCTTGATATGCTTCATGTTTATGAGTAAGAAACAATGTCCATGTATATCTAGAGTAATCATCCACAATCACAAGACCATAATAGTTTCCACCAAAACTTTTGATTTTTGAAGGCCCAAATAAATCCATATGTAAAAGTTGTAAAGGTCTTGTTGTTAAAACAATATTTTTTGCTTGAAAAGAAACCTTTACTTGTTTTCCTTTTTGACAAGCGTCACAAAATTTATTTTCAAATTTCAATTTTGGTAAACCAATAACTAAATCTTTTGAAACAAGTTTATTTAAATGGTCTACATGAATGTGAGCGATTCTTCTATGCCAAAGCCATGATTCATCCTCTTTGGTTATAAAGCATTGTACATCATTTGAAGCAAGACAATCTAGATTAATCATGTAAATGTTATCTACTCTTTGACCAACAAACTTTATCTCCTTGTTTAGTTTATTTTCAATTATGCAACCATTTGATTCAAAAACAATTTTGTAGCCCTTGTCACATAATTGACTAATACTAAGCAAGTTGTGTTTTAGTCCTTCAACATATAACACATCATTTATGGAGGTGGAAGAATTTTTACCAACATTTCCGATTCCAAGTATTCTTCCCTTTGTGTTATCTCCATAAGTAACAAATCCTTTGCTTCGTGAAGTAAGTGATATAAACTTACTTTTATCTCCCGTCATATGTTTAGAACACCCACTATCCAAGTACCAATGGGTGTTACTTGCCTTAAAACATACCTACAAAACAATTCAAGTTAGAGAGCTTGGTACCCATTTTATGTTGGGTCCTTGTAGGTTAGTTTGTGAAAATGTTCCCTTAGGAACCCATACTTTTCTCACTACTTTTGGTCCTAATCTTCTAACATTGCAATTATAAGAGTTATGACCTTTAAGACCACAATGATTGCATTTCACAAAAGGTGTAGATGATTTACAAGGAGGCACAAAGAAATTTTTGTCATGTTTTTCCTTCTTGTGAGCATGTGATCCTTGATTATATCCTAGTCCCGTTTTGTTAAACATACAACGTTGTTTTCCAAGAAGTGCATTTAAGTTATCTCTACCACTTGTAAACTTTTCTAGGGTTTTATTCAAGTCCAAAACCTTAGTTTCTAGCATATCACATTTCTTTTCAAACTCACAAGGTTTGGTCCTAGAGCATGTTTGAACATTTACTAACTCTTCTTTTAAAGATTCATTTTCTTTACAAACTTCCATGAGATGCATTTCTAGAGTATTACTAGTTTTTCTAGATAATTTAAGCTTATTAGAGACTTTTGTGAATTTATCATACAAATCTTCAAGAGCATCAAGTAATTCATCCTTATCTAAGTCATGAAAGTTTACCTCATTTTCTTCATCTTGGTGATTGGCCATGAGACAAAGGTTTACTTCTTCATTATCCGATTCATCCGAGCTAGTTATCTCGTTTTCATCCCATGCAACATATGCTCTTCTTCTTTGTTTTCTTTCTTTGTTTTTCTTCTTTAGATTTGGACAATCCATTTTGAAGTGTCCTTCCTTACCACACTCAAAACAAGTAGGTGGAGTAGAATTTTCTTTAAGTTTAGATTTCTTACCTTGTGGTTTGAAGTTCCTTTGGAAGCGCTTGCTCTTCATTAGCTTTCCAAACCGTTTCACAAATAGGCTTAGTTCTTCATCCTCATCAATTTCACTCTCGGTTTCATCTTCAACCATTGAAGTAGCTTTGAGAGCTAATCCTTTCTTCTTTGATGTCTTTTCTTCTTCCTCCGCTTGTCTTAAATCTTTCAACTCTTGTTCTTGTTCTTGTAATTTACCAAACAAGGTTGCAAGAGACATCTCATTTATAGTGGGAGATTGCTTGATGGCCATAACAAGAGGTTGCCACTCCCTAGTAAGACTTTTTAACACTTTGTGAATGAGCTCTTTGTTAGAATAAGATTTGCCAAGAGTAATGAGATGATTAATGATCAAAGTAAACCTTTTTTGAAGATCTAAAATAGCTTCATTAGGATTCATCCTAAAACTTTCATATTGGCTAGTTAAAGTGCTAATTTTTGAATCCTTAACATCACTAGTTCCTTCATGAGTTATTTGAAGGGTATCCCACATTTCTTTAGCCGTTTTACATGTTATTACTCTAAAGAACTCATCGGGACCTAAAGCTAAAGTAATAAGATTTTTTGCCTTATAATTATATTGCACTTTCTTTTCTTCTTCACTAGACCAATTGTCCATAGGCTTTTCAACTTGTTTATCATCCACAATATGCATAGGTATAAAGGGACCATTTTCAATAGCATTCCACACTCTTAAATCCATTGATTGCACAAAAATTTTCATTCTTTCTTTCCAAAAAGCATAACCCTCACCATTAAAAGCGGGAGGTCGATTTGTAGCACCACCCTCGGGAAACATGTTATATGAAGTTGAGGCCATTTGTTCTCTTGAAGCCGTTAAGCTTGATTTACCAAGAGTCAAGCTCTGATACCACTTGTTAACCAAGTGGCCTCAATTACTCAAGAGGGAGGGTGAATTGAGTATTAAAAATTTTCTTTGGAATGCTCTTGAAATTGATTCTTTTGTTACTATGTTTATTTAAGATAATAAACTAGATTGCAAGTAACAACAAATAATACACAAGACAAACTAACAACTACTTAAAGAGTTTAGATAGGGAATCAATTAAGTTACAAAACAATTTATGGGACTTTAGAAAGAATGATTCAAGAGTGTTGCTTAAGTCCAAGTACAACAATGTTATTCAAAAATAGTTTGCAACTTAATGTATCATGCACTTAGTCCAATTAATGAAGCAATGAATTAAGCAAACAAGTTAAGTGCATAAATTAAATGAGTTTAGGGAAGAGAGATTTGCAAACCGATGTATACGAGTTCCACCACGCCGGTGTACGTCTCGCCTCTAAGCAACCCACTTAGAGGATTTCCACTATTGTAGATTAGAGATACACTTTGAGCAATTGCAACTTCCTAGTGTCCCACACTCAAGAATCCAATCCTCACAAGTACAAGGGCACCCCACCCAATCTCTCAATCTCACAATTACAAGGTTGAAACCCAACCCAAAATTTCTATGAAGTTTGGTATTTAAGAGTACAAGGAAACTCTCTCACTAGAGTGGATATACAATTTAAAGTTTACACAAGATAATAACTCTTAAAGAGAGGATATGCAAATATTAGCACTTCAAGAAAATATTTTCTCTCTTGAAAATAATTAATTAGCAAGTCTAGAAAATAACTTTGCTCACAAATATTTACTCTCAAATTAATAAGCCAAGAATTAGAAACAGAGAGCAATTAAGAGAGTAGAAGAGAGTAATGCAGCGAGAGAGAAGAAGAAAGCAAAGAAACTGCTTCAATGCTTGGGACATCTGATGCCTTCAGCTCTTCTCTTATTTATAGTGTCAAGGCATAGCTTCTTTATGATTAAAGAATTCCCTTCGATCCATAAAACACGTAATGGAGCTTGCCTTTGTCTGCTTAATGGAGCATTACTTATGAAGTGCGATCTGAGACTTTGTTTTGCTATTCCAGGTTGTAATTCATTTAAGTGAACGTTCCAGAACCATTTGAACTAAATGAATCAATTCATTTAGTGTTTCAGTTTGTCCAAGTGCGATGCAGAGCTGTCATTTATTCAACAGAGATTCAAAATACAAATTCATATAATTCATTTGAATTAAATAAACTTATCTGACTCATGGTGACATAGCTTGATCAGCATGATGTTTGAATTTGCTTCTTTGGAACTAATTGCATCATAAACATATGCTTTTAATTAATTCTGTAGCAACCTCGCTCAGGCGAATGTAATTACGCTTAAGCGACCAGGCATATTTCCTTTGATTTTTCCTTCACGCTTGCTCACGCTCAAATCCACGCTTAAGCGTACTGTCACGCTTTGTTTCACGCTCAAGCGAGCGTTGTTGACGCTTAAGCGAGCCATGTGTATTTCGGGCTCCTGATGCTAACGCTTGAATCCACGCTCAACCATGTTATCACGCTCAAGCGTGTTGTCATCCTCTGTTCCACGCTCAAGCGAGCCTAACTCACGCTCAAGCGTAATTTAGTTTTTAGACTCCTGATGCATCACGCTCATACTCGCGCTTAAGTTCCATTGCTTCACGCTCAAGCGTGACTTATCTAGCGCTTAAGCGCCAAGTTTCTTGACCACGCTCAAGCGTGTCTTTGCTCGCGCTTAAGCGAGTGCTCCTTACGCTCAAGTGTGCTTCCTTCACGCTTGGGCGTGCCAGGCACCTGATTCTCATGATTCACGCTTGGTCCTTCGCTCAAGCGTGCCAGTATCATCAAGATTTTCAACCTTTGTTCCTTTGGCATTTAACAAGACTATTTGTCATTTGATTTAACCACTGAAGTAAATGCCTTGATATTTTCATGATTGAATTTTGAGTCTTGAGCGTTTGCTTTGCTTGTTTGTCATTATCAAAACCTATAACAACATATAAACACAGAGATCGGTTGTGCTGGGAAGAACGGCCAAAGACGTGCTGTCCTGTGACTGACGCTCATTCGGTGTGCCTGGAGTGGTCTTGGATTAACCGGTGTGAGGAGAATGCCTAGCTCGGAATCATAATCTGGATCGACCTCTTGGATGGTTGAGGTAAACGGATATGCATAACAAAGAGGTGAAGACGGATGAAGTGTCCAACCTCTCAAGAGATAGCTCGGATTACTGAGGTGTGGACACTACGCTTGGACACCGGTTGGATGGTATCCAGCTCGGGTCGACGCTCTTACGAAGTAACAAGCAGTTACAAATAATTAAACATAGAGAAAGCAAATAAGCATAGTGGGTCGGAATTTATAAAAGAATCCAATGAGATGAAATTGATTAAAATTTTTTAAAGAGAATGCAAATGAAATAAGGGAAAAGGCTGTCTTGCCCCTGAACTATATATAAAAAGGAAATTCCCTCTCCATTATTCATAAATCACTTCTTCTTCTTAGTCTGTTCCCCTCCTCCTTCGTTTTCTCTCTTCTCGTTGCTGAATTGCATGTACCAAAGGAGGACTCTGTTCGTGTGAAAGCTTTAATCGAACCTCATTCCTGTGATCGTGGCCTCAAGGTGAGTTCACTGATCCGTTTTATTTGTGGCTCCTTATCCCTTTCGTTTCTCTGGTAGCCAAGGGCCATGCATGGCTGTATTCGAGCCTGTTCTCCACTCCTTAGGTGAGTATGAGCTCAAATGTGGCCTAAGAGCTGAGGGGTTGAGTTAATAGGTTTTGCATTCTGATCCGTAGGTGGTAGATTAGACAGCGAAAAGCTGAGTGACGGAGCTGAGACTGCGAGTCCAGTACTCAGAGGAAGGGACCGACACCGAGAGCAGATCATCGACGCGTGGAATCAAGGTAAGGGGGTGTTCGGGTCATGATTAATTAGAATAGGATCTGTTTCCTATCCGAGTCATTGAACAGTACAAGTAAGGTAAGAAAGTGTTCTCGAATATTGTGGTGTACCTATGTTGTGCATGTGTGACCGTACATATCGATCAGCTGAGGATCGGGTGTGTGGTGGAGTTAACCTTGTCATGAGCTTGATATATTTAATGCTGAGAGAATGTGGACCATTTGTGTATGGATGTATGTGTGTATACCTTGCAATGGCATGAAATACGTAATGCTTGAGATAATCAGTATGTTATATTGAAGGGCTTGACGAGTCGGTCGCCCTACGCTGTGAGCACTGGTCAGTTTCTGATAGTTGCAAGTGGTAATCAGAATGATATGTTTATGTTTATGTGATAGAATGTGATTATGTGGTGGACACTAGTGGAAAAAATGGATACAACCACGGGGGTATAATCACGGATTAATGTGGATCCGTGATTAAAAATGACGCGGTGGCATTTTTGAAATTTTTGGGAAAACTTTTAATCATGGTTGTTAGGCAACCGTGATTAAAAGTCTCTATAATCACGGTTGTTTGACACCCGTGGTTATATGTCAAAACGAGATGGCATTTTTGAAATTTTTGGGAAAACTTTTAATCACGGTTGTTATGCAACCGTGATTAAAAGTGTCTATAACCACGGTTGTTAGGCAACCATGATTAAAACGAGATGAGATTTTTGAAATTTTTGGGAATTTTGATCTGATTTTGAAATTCATATATTATTCATATATTATTCACCTTATTTTTAGAAAAATCTAAAAAAATAGAAAAACATGGAATTTTGATCTGATTTTTTGCGTCATGACTTCTTTTGGTACTTATTAGCTATTCGAGTTGGAATTTTTGAAAAATCAATTTTTGAGTGAGAGATACAAAAATTTTGCGACGACAAAAATCGGGAAACTTCAAACGAGCATAACTTGAGCTAGAAAACTCAGAATCCTTATTGCTGTATATGATTTTGGGGTAGAAAAAAAATCCGCATTCATTCCAACTCGCTATGCCAGTTGGGATTGCTCAGATTTTCAAAAAACCCTTGTTTTCTCAAAATTTTTTATTTTTTGTGATTTATTTGCTTATTTTTTGGATTTTTAGCCTTCTACTTTACCTACCAAATAAATTCTAAAAATTTTAAAAATTTTTATGGTGTTTTCTAATGCCAAAATAAGATTTTCACATATAACCACGGGTCCCTTGTTCAACCGTGGTTATATGTCATATATATAACCATGGTTATAGGTTATACATATAACCACGGGTCCTTGTGTAACCGTGATTATAGGTTATACATATAACCACGGGTCCTTGTGTAACCGTGATTATATCTTCCTTTTCGTTTTAAATTTCGTAATTTCACGAGCGCGCCTTAGTCTAACTCTCTTTTCTCTCATTCTTCTCTGTAAGGTTTCTCTTCTCTGTTTTCATGTTGCCATTTACATTTCATTATTTACGTTCTAGATTTGTTTATTATGTGAGTTCTCACTATTTTTCTGTTGCCATTTACAGGTTTCCCATCGCACGCCATTGATTATTTACAGGTTTACGTTTTAGATTTATACTTGTGTTCTTCGTTTTACTCTGTGTTCTTCTCGTTCCTTTGTTGTAGTTCTTCTCGTTCCTTTGTTGTAGTAGCATTCTTGTTTCTTGTTTCTTGTGGTTGTTCGGATTTTCATTCATTTACTTTTCTTCTGTTTTTGTTTCTTGCGTTCTTGCTGCGTTTCTTATTTCTGGTGTTGGTGTTCATTGTGTTCTTGCTGTTTCTGAATGGTGAAAATGATAACCACGATTTTTAATTTTTTTTGGTCCAGTACATTTAATCACGGTTGTTAGGAAACCGTGGTTATATCTACTTTTAACCACGGTTCAAACCCGTGATTAAATATCCTGATATACAATCACGCCCACTTTTAACCACGGTTGTTCAACCGTGATTAAAAGCCTTTTTTAACCGTGATTAAAGCCATTTTTTGCACTAGTGGGAGGACGACCAACGGAATGAATTACCCTGTTTTGGCTTCAGTGGTCAAGTCGGACCCAGTTAAGCTACCCAGAGGTCTTTGACCCAGTGGTTGAAAGGGGAGCCAAGTCAGGCTCGGTGAACCAAGTCGGGTTCACGGGATGTCAAGTCAGACTCCCAGCTGAAGGTTGATCCTTTTAGTATCCAGATACTAGGTGTCAAATTTTATCTGAGAGTCAGTTGTGATAATTGATGAATTATTGGTTGTGATGTGCATAATTGCTGAGTGACATTTGTTACATTTGCCGAGTAAAATTGTTAATATTGTCAGGTGACCTATGTTATGTTTCCGAGTGGCGTTTGTCATATTGGCCGAGTGTGATTTGTAAAGTCATGAGAATGCAACTGGACAAAGCTTATTTATATTTATAACTTGTTGATTTTGTTCTATATTAGTTATGATGCCAAACACTCACCCTTGCTGTTGTTTTCAATTTAGTAACCAGTGACAGGGAGGAAGCCGGAGCCATGGAGCCGCGCCAAGGGGGAGATCGATGCCAAGGCCCGAGTGATTTTGAGTAGCTGTCTAATATAATCATGTATAGGGAATTTTTCCGAGCGTGTAATGTTACCTGTATGCTGACTCAAATTAAATCTGGTGTGAACTGACATTGGGTTGTGCTTAGTTTGTATCTTCATGTGTTTGCCATGGCAGGATTTTCCCGAGCGAGGCTTGTCCAAGTCGATTCATCCCTGGTTGAGCGAGGGCCGTCAGTTTAATGTTTGTTTCACCACTAGGTGAAATTTCCACCCTTATCCGAGTGAAGGATAACCAGGAGATCCCCTTCTGGGTGGAAGGTCGATATGTCCGAGTGGGAGTGGTTGGGAGAGAGTTCCGAGTGAAGAGAATTTGGAGGTGTCCGAGTGGAAGTCTGAGTTCCTTCTGACGAAAGTAAGAATAGGGTATTCACCGAGTGAGGACATCAGGAGAAACTATAACCGAGTGGTGGAGGTTAAATTATCGACGAGAGAGTTGGGACCGAGCGAAATTTTCTGAGTGAAGGGTAGTAAAGAGTCGAGTGAGGAATGTTCGAGTAAATGGAAGTTGAGCGTTTCCCGAGTGAAACCCTTGAGCCGAGTGAAACATTTTGCCGAGTGAAACCCCATGTGGGTCCGTGTGTGCGTTTTGTTCACCCAGTCTCTAGATGTGGCATTCGCTCAAGCGTTTCGCTACCTCGCTTAGGAAAGAAATGTGTCTCTCGCTCAAGCGGATTTGGTTTCGCTTCAGCGAAGACTTCTGATCTCGCTCAAGCGAATCCGGCTGCGCTCAAGCGAGTGGGCTTTGGCTTCATATTTCTCTTCTTACTTACTTTAACTAAATTCCTTTTTCTCACTTTATTTAATTAATTAAATTGTCACTGTTTATTTCTTTAAATACGTGTATTGAAAAATAAATAGCATTTGGAATCGGGACTTGATTAATTATTTTTAAAATGCAAAAATTTATTGTAAAAATTAATCAAATGAATATAAATATATGTAAAATGAACTAGGATGTTACAGTTGGTATCAGAGCGGTTCTTTCTAGAGCCGGGTGCATGGGTCAATCTAGTGATCGTATGAATCCTGTGAGGACTGGTTGTATTCAACTGTGTCGTGTTTTGCTTATGCAGCTTGGCATCGTTCCCTTTGCACTCCATCGGTGTGGCATTTTATGTGTGTGAGGTAAATCTCTAACTCCCTGGGTGGCATTGGTTATTAATGGTGATGTGTTTGCTCATTGTAGAATTACAATATGACCGAAGGAACCAGTTCCGGTGGAGGAGACGGTTTCTTCTCCATGTTTACCCAGTTGATGAGTAGGACCGAGTCTGGTCCCACTCTGGATAAATTCTTGAAAAGGAATCCCCCGGCTTACAAGGGAGGACACGATTATGATGGGGCATACATTTGGATCAGGGACATAGAACAGGTCTTTGAATACTTCGAGTGCTTAGAAGAGCAAAAAGTTTTGTTTGCTACCTATCAGTTAAAGGACGAGGCTAGAGTATGGTAGTCTCGGATGAAGGTACAGATGAACGCGGCAAATGAGCCGCTAGTATGGGCAAATTTCCGAAGGAGATTCCTTGTTAAGTACTTCCCGGATAACTACAAAATCCGGAAGGAAATGGAATTCCTGAAGTTGGAACAGGGCCGGCTGTCTGTAGCCGAGTACACCAGCAAGTTTGACGAGCTGTGTGATTTTTACCATCCTTTTTCGTTGGAAGGGACTGAGGGCAGCAAGTGTGCTAAATACGAGGCTGGATTACGGATTGAACTCCGTAGTGTAGTTGTACCTATGGAGATTCGGGACTACCCGACCCTGGTGAACAAAGCTAGACTGACCGAAGAGGTGCAGTTACAAAGGACGTCTCAGCCGAGAGACAAGAAGCCACTGAAAGCAAAGGGCTTCAGCTTCAAGAAGATGGGCCAATTCTTTCGGGGCGGCAAGTCTTCTGCTACTTCTTCATCTTCTTTCGGTCGGGGCTTTACTGGCCGATCGGGTAATCTCTCTGGTAGCCGTGCGTGCTAGAATTATGGCCAGGAGGGCCACATTTCAAAACACTGTCCAACCAATCAGATTGTATGCTTTTAGTGTGGACAGCTGGGGCACCTCAGGCCCGATTGCCCACAGAGTCAGTAGCAGAGCAGGCAAGGCAACCGAACCAACCCTTCTGGGACTCGAGGTGCCAATTTTCAGAGAAGAGGCAGACAGGGTGCTGGTTGGGGAAGTCAACAATTGGGAAGATCCGATGCCCAGTCTAGTGGTGCCCAGAATGCTATGACCGGGAGGGTATTCGCATTTGATGCCTCGGAAGCCACGAGGAATGACAACTTGGTGCAGGGTAAGTGCCTCATATGTGGCTATCTTGTTGATGTAATTTATGATTTGGGTGCGACCTATTCATTTATTTCTGAGAGTTGTGTGCGAAGGTTTGGTTTGCTGATCGGTTTAATGGAGAACGCCCTTATTGTTTCCACTCCAACCGGTTTCACTTTTCGTGCGACCACCGTGTGTAGAGATATGCCAATGCAAATTGAAGACCGTACTTTCCGAGTGAACTTTATCTGTATGCCGCTGAGGAACTTAGATGTTATTCTAGGTCTCAATTGGCTAGCTGCTAATCATGTGATGGTCGACTACTATCGGAAGAGTATTGTTTTCTCTCAGGAACTTGACGCGAAGGATGTGGTGAGTGATGTCTCAGCCACGTATGTTATTTTATTTGCTTCGGAGGGTCGGTATAACCTTCTGCTGAGTGATATTCTAATTGTTTGTGAATTCCCTGATGTTTTCCGGAAGAAATTCCGGAGTTGCCTCCTAGTCGGGAGATTGATTTCTCTATTGACCTAATTCCCGGGGCAGAGCCTGTGTCCCAAGTGCCATATAGAATGTCTTCGGTGGAATTGGCCGAGGTAAAGAAACAAGTAAATGAACTGCTGGAAAAAGGCTTTATCCGACCGAGTGCTTCACCATGGGGCTCTCTGGTGTTACTGGTAAAGAAGAAGGACGGTAGCATGTGAATGTGCATCGACTACCGACAGCTGAATAAGTTGACGATTAAAAATAAATACCCATTGCCTCGGATTGATGACTTGCTGGACCACCTGAGGGGCGTTGTTGTGTTTTCTAAAATTGACTTAAGGTCGGGATACCACCAGATCCGAGTAAAGTTGGAAGATATTCCGAAGACAGTGTTTCGGACTCGGCATGGGCACTTCGAGTACATTGTAATGCCCTTTGGAGTGACGAATGCCCCCGCCATCTTCATGGACTATATGAATCGGATTTTTCAACCATACTTGGACCAGTTTGTGGTGGTATTCATCGATGACATCCTGGTGTATTCGAGGTCGATTGAAGAGAAAGCTCAACACCTTCAGACCATTCTGCGGATACTCCGAGAGAAGAAGTTGTATGCTAAACTATCCAAGTGTGATTTCTGGGAAAGTAGTGTGCAATTCTTGGGACATGTAATTTCCCGAGAGGGCGTCTCGGTTGATCCGACAAAAATTGAGGCGGTTATGGCTTGGGAGAGGCCGAGGTCGGTAATAGAAATCAGAAGTTTCCTCGGATTAGCTGGATACTATCGACGTTTCATTGAAGGGTTCTCTCGGATAGCACTTCCTCTGACTCGGTTGACAAGGAAAGAAAGTCCTTTTGTGTGGTCGGAAAAGTGCGAGCTGAGTTTTCAGACTCTCAAACGATGTTTGACGACTGCCCCGGTGCTTGCATTGCCTGATGTAACCTGGGAGTTTGTGGTGTATTGTGATGCATCCAAGTTCTGTTTGGGATGCGTGCTGATGCAATCCGACCGGGTGATTGTCTATGCTTCCAGGTAATTGAGGCCCCACGAATCGAATTATCCGACCCATGATCTGGAATTGGCAGCAGTAGTATATGCATTGAAAATTTGGCGTCATTACCTTTAAGGATCCCGTTTTGTGGTGTTCAGTGACCACAAAAGCTTGAAATATTTATTCGATCAAAAAGAGCTAAACATGAGGCAGAGAAGGTGGGTGGAGTACTTGAAAGATTATGACTTCGATTTGAGGTACCACCCGGGTAAGGCGAATATTGTTGTCGATGCACTGAGCAGGAAGGTGTTGCACGCGGCTTATTTGATGGGCAGAGAGCAGGAATTGCTGGAGAGCTTTAGGGATCTAAATATTGGAGTTGTTATGGACGCTCCAAACCGAATGATGGTCAGAATGTTGAAGATCTCCAACGAATTTCTGGAGTCTATTGTTGCTGCTCAGAAAGATGATGAGGAGTTGCTGAAGTTGATTGACACCCAGGCCCGAGGCAAGGATATGGGGTTGATTCGGGGTAATGATGGAATATGGAGATTCCGGGACCAAGTGGTGGTGCCTACAAATGGAGATTTCAGGCAAGCTGTGCTAGCTGAGGCACACAGAAGCTCCCTGAGTATTCATCCCGGTGTGACGAAAATGTATCATGACTTAAAGAAGGAATTCTGGTGGCCGGGCATGAAGAAGGCAATAACCGAATACGTGAGGTTCTGTGTGATATGTCAAAAGTGCAAAGTGGAACATCAACGACCCCCAGGTTTGCTTCAGCCCCCAGAAATTCCGATCTGGAAGTGGGAAAACATCACCATGGACTTCGTATCCGGGCTACCTCGCACTCGAACCGGGTGTAACGCGATTTGGGTAATTGTTGACCGATTGACCAAGAGTGTCCACTTCCTGGCGATGAATATGAAATGGTCGCTGGACCGATTGGCTAAGTTGTATGTTGCTGAGATTATACGACTGCACGGTGTACCCTCAAGCATTATTTTTGATCGGGACCCCCAATTTACTTCAAGATTTTGGGGGAAGCTTACAACAAGAACTGGGTACTGAGCTCAGGCTGAGCTCGGCGTACCATCCTTAGGCCAATGGCCAGTCGGAACGGACAATACAGACTCTCGAGGATATGCTGAGAGCATGTGTGTTAGAGCAGGGCGGATCATGGGAGAAATACTTTCCTTTGGTAGAGTTTGCATATAATAACAATTATCATAGCAGCATTGGGATGGCTCCCTATGAAGCCCTTTACGTTCGGAAATGTCGTACTCTGTTATGTTGGAATGAGAATGGCGATGCCATTCATCTGGGGCCCGAGCTGATTCAAGAGATGAACGAACAAGTTGCTTTAATCCGGGAGAAGATAAAAATTTCCCAAGACCGACAGAAGAGCTATTACGACAATCGGCATAGGCCGCTTGAGTTTCAAGTGGGCGATTGGGTGTTCTTGAGGATTTCACCGACTAAAGGTGTAGGTCGGATTTTGAAGAGCCAAAAGCTTAATCCAAAATACATTGGACCCTACCAAATACTGGAGCGGATCGGTGAAGTTGCTTACCGACTGGATCTTCCCTAGTCATTGACTAACATCCACAACGTGTTTCACGTATCTCAGCTTCGCGCCTACATTCCGTGTGACACAATGATTGTACCAAGTGACTCCATTGAATTGAAAGAAAACCTGACGGTGGAAGCTATACCGATCGGTATCGAGGAGTATCAAACAAAATGGTTAAGAAGCAAAGAGGTGCCGTTGGTGAAGGTGAAATGGCAGAATTTGAATTGGATAAACTACACTTGGGAATTAGAATCGGATATGAGAAGGATGTACCCCCATCTTTTTCAATCGGAACACTGATTTCGGGGATGAAATCCCCTTTTAGGGGGGTGGATGTAACATTCCTGGTATTTTAATAAAAATTATGGAAAGTGGAAAATATTAGCAAATGTTTTAGAGATTTATTTAATATTTAATCTGCCTAAACCGAGGTCAAGGAATCCAGTGTTGGGCCGGTCTCAATCGTGAGGACCAAACGGTGTTGGACATCGGTTGTGCTGGGAAGAACGGCCAAAGACGTGCTATCCTGTGACTGACGCTCATCCGGTGTGCCTGGAGTGGTCTTGGATTAACCGGTGTGAGGAGAATGCCTAGCTCGAAATCATAATCCGGATCAACCTCTTGGATGGTTGAGGCAAACGGATATGCATAACAAAGAGGTGAAGACAGATGAAGTGTCCGACCTCTCAAGAGATAGCTTGGATTACTGAGGTGTGGACACTACGCTTGGACACCGGTTAGACAGTATCCAGCTCGGGTCGACGCTCTTACGAAGTAACAGGCAGTTACAAATAATTAAACATAGAGAAAACAAATAAGCATAGTGGGTCGGAATTTATAAAAGAATCCAATGAGATGAAATTGATTAAATTTTTTTAAAGAGAATGCAAATGAAATAAGGGAAAAGGATGTCTTGCCCCTGAACTATATATAAAAAGGAAATTCCCTCTCTATTATTCATAAATCACTTCTTCTTCTTAGTCTGTTCCCCTCCTCCTTTGTTTTCTCTTCTCTCGTTGTTGAATTGCATGTACCAAAGGAGGACTCCGTTCATGTGAAAGCTTCAATCGAACCTCATTCCTGTGATCGTGGCCTCAAGGTGAGTTCACTAATCTATTTTATTTGTGGCTCCTTATCCCTTTCGTTTCTCTGGTAGCCAAGGGCCATGCATGGCTGTATTCGAGCCTGTTCTCCACTCTTTAGGTGAGTATGAGCTTAAATATGGCCTAAGAGCTGAGGGGTTGAGTTAATAGGTTTTGTATTCTGACCCGTAGGTGGTAGATTAGACAGCGAAAGGCTGAGTGACAGAGCTGAGACTGCAAATCCAGTACTCAGAGGAAGGGACCGACACCGAGAGCATATCATCGACGCGTGGAATTGAGGTAAGGGGGTGTTCGGGTCATGATTAATTAGAATAGGATCTGTTTCCTATCCGAGTCATTGAACAGTACGAGTAAGGTAAGAAAGTGTTCTCGAATATTGTGGTGTACCTATGTTGTGCACGTGTGACCGTACATATCGATCAGCTGAGGATCGGGTGTGTGGTGGAGTTAACCTTGTCATGAGCTTGATATATTTAATGCTGAGAGAATGTGGATCATTTGTGTGTGGATGTATATGTGTATACCTTGCAATGGCATGAAATACGTAATGTTTGAGATAATCAGTATGTTATATTGAAGGGCTTGATGAGTCGGTCGCCCTATGTTATGTTTCCGAGTGGCGTTTGTCATATTGGCCGAGTGTGATTTGTAAAGTCATGAGAATGCAGCTGGACAAAGCTTATTTATATTTATAACTTGTTGATTTTGTTCTATATTAGTTATGATGCCAAACACTCACCCTTGCTGTTATTTTCAATTTAGTAACCAGTGACAGGGAGGAAGCCGGAGCCATGGAGCCGCGCCAAGGGGGAGATCGATGCCAAGGCCCGAGTGATTTTGAGTAGCTGTCTAATATAATCATGTATAGGGAATTTTTTCGAGCGTGTAATGTTACCTGTATGCTGACTCAAATTAAATCTGGTGTGAACTGACATTGGGTTGTGCTTAGTTTGTATCTTCATGTGTTTGCCATGGCAGGATTTTCCCGAGCGAGGCTTGTCCGAGTCGATTCATCCCTGGTTGAGCGAGGGCCATCAGTTTAATGTTTGTTTCACCACTAGGTGAAATTTCCACCCTTATCTGAGTGAAGGATAACCAGGAGATCCCCTTCTGGGTGGAAGGTCAATATGTCCGAGTGGGAGTGGTTGGGAGAGAGTTCCGAGTGAAGAGAATTTGGAGGTGTCTGAGTGGAAGTCTGAGTTCCTTCTGACGAAAGTAAGAATAGGGTATTCACCGAGTGAGGACATCAGGAGAAACTATAACCGAGTGGTGGAGGTTAAATTATCGACGAGAGAGTTGGGACCGAGCGAAATTTTCTGAGTGAAGGGTAGTAAAGAGTCGAGTGAGGAATGTCCGAGTAAATGGAAGTTGAGCGTTTCCCGAGTGAAACCCTTGAGCCTAGTGAAACATTTTCCGAGTGAAACCCCATGTGGGTCCGGTGTGCGTTTTGTTCACCCAGTCTCTAGATGTGGCATTCGCTCAAGCGTTTCGCTGCCTCGCTTAGGAAAGAAATGTGTCTCTCGCTCAAGCGGATTTGGTTTCGCTTCAGCGAAGACTTCTGATCTCGCTCAAGCAAATCCGGCTGCGCTCAAGCGAATCCGGCTTCGCTCAAGCGAGTGGGCTTTGGCTTTATATTTCTCTTCTTACTTACTTTAACTAAATTCCTTTTTCTCACTTTATTTAATTAATTAAATTGTTACTGTTTATTTCTTTAAATACGTGTATTGAAAAATAAATAGCATTTTGAATCAGGACTTGATTAATTATTTTTAAAACGCAAAAATTTATTGTAAAAATTAATCAAATGAATATAAATATATGTAAAATGACCTAGGATGTTACAACCACTAACCTTCATTATGCAAGTATATTATAATTGAATGCGCACTCACCGTCATGATTGAGGCAAGTGGCTATTTTATATTGAGCGTAGGGAGTATGGGCTAGACTTAGGGGACAAGTTGATCATTCCCAGGAGCAGAGTATGGCTCGTAGTATGGGGAATGGAATCATTGATCGGTCCCTGTAGCAATGCCCATCGTCTTCTGTCGGGTGACGTGTATGTTATCCGGTGTGCATGGTGTTATCCGGACTAACCGGTGCAAGGAGAACGCCTGACTCGGAATTCCAGTCCGGATGTATACCGATGACACCGGTTGTATGTGATATGATGGAAACCGGTTGATCGGTCTGGATCAACCTCTCAAAATGACTGAGGCAATCGGTCATAAGTGATGAGTGAAATGAGAATGGATGAGGTATCCGATGTCTCAGATACTACTTCGGATAACCGGTGTAGGAGAGACTTACATCATATAGTTGCAGACCGGGTCGGTATTCTGTGTTACCGGTTGATGTCTAGGACAACTAATATTTTTGCGGACTGGATCATTGTCCTATGATACCGATTGAACTCTAGGCCGACTAAGATAATGATCTCTTAGTCTTAGGGCCGGTATCCAGACCGGATCATATGTCCCCTAGCTTATATGAGGGACTTATGAAGTTGCTCATATGAGCTATACAACCTTCGAGAGGTCTGATGCCGGTATAACCTGTAAAAATATCTTTGCAGTACCCATTAACCGTTGAATATTGTCCCCGAGCATTATTAAGTGATCGGTTCCGAGTGAACATTTGACTCTGAATGAGTGATTCCGAGCAAATATTCGACTCTGAGTGAGTGACTCCGAGTGAGGTTGGTTCTGGCCGTGTCACCCGGGAAATTCCATTACTTGTAATCTCCTCATGCTGCTTGGTAAAAGTATGTATGCGTTATCTGAGTCTTATTTTTTATGTCGAGGACTCGGGTTTTGTCCTGAAAATTCTGAGTGATACTTCCGGGTGGAAAATCTCCGATTGATCCTTCCAGAAGGAGGATTTCCGAGTAATCCCTCGGGGGAGGTTTCCGAGTAATTCTTCAACGGTGTTCGGTTTAATCCTCAACCATATTCGGAGTTCGATTTTGCCCTATAATCCGAGTTTTCATTCGGGTGGGAAGTTTCTGAGTGCAACTTTCCCGAGTGGGTGTGTCCCCAAGTTGAGTGTAACTTTCCCGAGTGAGGTGTCTTCAAGTGCGACACTTCTAATTGGGATTGCACCGAGTGATACGTTTTCGACTTCCACTTGGTATGACACCGAGTGAAGAATTTCCGACTTCCACGTGGTAATGGGGTGAGTTGGCCACTGAGAAAAACAGGGAGAAATGGGGAAGAGGGATTTATTTTAAAATGTCATCATCTCCTGATTTTCAGAGATGGTGTTCACACCCCAGAAGACCTTGGAACCCAACAAGGCATCAGAACTAGGAGAAGAATGTGTGTGCCTGCTCACAACCTTTATATGAGTCCCACAAAAGTTATGACAAGAAAAAAAATTTATAGGAGTGAGTTACAGAGATTGAAAAGTGTAGGGTCTAGTAAAGGATCAAGTTAAGATCCAAGTGGTGTGGCAAGTGAGGGGCCTTCTGGTTCAACAAGTGAGAGGCCAAGTAAGGTGCCAACAGAAAGCTTTGTGTGTAGTCTGAATACTGAACATGTTGATGTTCCAGAGGTAGAAAATTTACCTGAACCTGGACCAAGACCCGAAGAAACTTCATGGGCCAATAGTGAAGGTTCACAATTTGAAAATTATAGAAGTAATAGTAGTGAGAGGGGTGAGTACAGGACATGTTTTAGAGATGAGGATCTACATGGTTTAGGGGGTGATGATTATGGAGACATAGATGATACCTATGACACTAATGAAATGCATACTGACTTGAATACTGATGAAAAGTGTGACATAGGACAAACTAAGGCATTTGATGAAGAGAAAATGAGGGAGAAGTATGAATTGAGAGTAGGTATGGAGTTTTAGTCTATGACTCAGTTCAGACAGGCCATTAAGGATTACAATCTGTATAAGAGGAGACAAGGGGAGTTTGTGCAAAACAATTATGAGGTTCTATGAACCCATAATTGTTTTAATTTATGATGAAAACACTAATTCATTTGAAGTTCAGATGTTTTATGGCTATTTAAGTTTTGTTCATAGAAAAATTGTCTGAAGCCAAAGAAACAAGCTGAATGATGATAGTCTGAAGACTAATGATCATCTAAAGAAGTTACTTTCTTAGATGTACAAAATCAGAAGGATAAAGAATCATTTCAAGTCATCATAAGCTAAGGTTCGAAAGTTTAAATGAAGTTTCTAGGCGTTGATACAACGTGTCTATAAAGACAACATTCTTTTGAAGCTTTCAAGAAAAAAGTTGATTAAGGCTGAAATAACCTGTTGTCTTCTTTTACCAAAATGGAAAGTGCAGAAATATCAAACTTTAGACGATCATACAATCACTTGTTGCACCTGTCACTATTTGGTTCAAGTTATCCTAAGTGGCCCTATGTGTTTTTCATGTAGATAAACATTGTTGTCTTTTCATCTCAACGGTTGTTTTAAAAGGCTTATACAAAGAGATTTGCCTTTTTGATTCAAGTTGTTGGAGCTAAAAAAAACTCCAAAAAACTAAGTTATTCTATTGTAACCGCAATCAGTTCCAAAGAGCTTTAGAAGTTTTTATGCATACTCTGATATTCTATTGTAAACAATATTCTAAAGAGTTTTATTTCTTTCATATCCTGAACTTGTTCAGTTATCCACAAGCTTAGTCCCTTTGGGTCTATCTTGTAAGACTTAGGACCAAAATCTCTTTTTCATATTGTTGTATGTTGTAAAGCCTGAACAGGCTTGAAGAAAGAATATGTGATGCTGTTTGTTAGCTTGAAAAGGCTAAGTCTAAGAAAGAATACTTGACTATTGTAAATTATCCTGAATAGAGGATAGACTAAGTAAAGAAAAAAATACTTATAACATAGTGCTGTGAACACTTTGAGTAAATCTGCTTTATAAAACTCCTGTTGAAACGAAGGGACTAGACGTAACCTTTTGCTTTAAGATGAACCAGTAAAATAATCTCTGCATGTTTATCTCTCTTTAAATTTCTTTCAGCATGAAAACTTGTCTTCCTTAAAAAGATTTTTAAAAATCAGACGAAGAATCGTATAAATTGTCCTTAAACAATTACTTTGTAAAACACCAAATAAGAGTGTCTTTTGAGAAACGTTTTACAAAAAGTTTTTAAGTCACACTATTCAACCCATCTTTTAGTGTGCACCTATAAACCTTCAATCTAAGTATCGTTGCAAAAGACGTTATTATCTAACTAAAAACATTATCTACCAAAATATCTTTATTTTGTTTATAGTGACGTTTTAGCTATTGAGTTCAACTTTCAACTAGTTGAAATCTCGTATAAACATACACTAAAAAAGAACAAACTTGACAAAAACTTAAACTTGCCTTAAGAGTGCTCCCTCTAGTCCTTTTTATGAGACAAATTTTGAGTGTTTTTTAGTCTCTTTTATAAAATTCTTTTCAATTCACTATATGCATTTATTATTTTTTTAATACATACTCTTATTAATTACATCTACTCTCTTTTTATCCTAGTGAAATTTGAAAATTAGTGTATCTTTCTTTCCTTAATATGAAAGATAAGTTTAGAAGGATAACAAGGATAATCAACAAAATTAATGTATTACCTAACATTATTAAATTTCTTGATGGACGTAAAATAATACTAATAGGATTTTATAAAAGGAACTAGAGAGAGTAATAGGCAAGGTATAGTAATTTTTTTAATAAAAAATTAATTTTTTCATTTCTTTTTAACATGTACTGTTAGAAACATGTTAAAGAAATCAAAAGCAGAATGAATACATTTACGCATCACAAAAATATAAATAATATATATATATACATATATATATATATATATTACTTTCAAAAAAAGTACTATTTTAAACCTAGGCTCTAAAGACCGAATTTAAACAAATAAAAAGTAAGACATCTATGTAATTATAGAATTAAATTGACCAATAGTCATAATATTGATCTAGAAAATAAGTGAGTTGGTGCAAATTTCATTACACGCTCAATTGCTACTTGAAAGAAAATCCATAAAATCATTAATGCTACTTGGTAACTAAACAAGGCAGCTTATAAGAGGAAATTTATAACTTCAAGCGAATACAATTCTTCATGGCATTTACATAAAAGCATTAATTATATACCAGCCTTCAATCAACCATTAACTACCAAAACAATGGGCATACGTGGAAGTCCACTTCGTTACAATAAATCGACAGTTGAGGAAAAACTACATGGTTTCCTAATTTATGCCTACAGTTATGGACCAAATCATCCAATGGCGGAATTTATAATTTGCTAAAAACTGTGTAAGCCGAAGAGGCCTAAACAATGGGCTTATTTGTTTAAACTTATTTTAAGAGATAAGTGTTTTTTTAATTAAAAAAAGTATTTCTTTTAAATTTTGATGTATTTATTTAAAGTTTTAAAAATAAGCAGAAACTTAAAATAAATTGATTTTAGCTTATTTTAAGAAGCAACTCTGATCTACTTATTAAAAAAATGATTATAAAAAAAACTTTTTTTAGAATTACTTTTTTAATAAGTTTAAACAAATGAGCCCAATAAGTTATCATCAAACGTGTCACTGTAGCCAAAAACCCCAAGACAACCATTAGGCATCATATCAAATTCCATGCATACATAATACCCCTTAACTCAACCACGGGTCGTCCAAAGCAAGCATATTGTAACTCGTGCCACTAGCTGGAAGGGATGCAACCTTTTCTTTTTCACATACGGAAAATTTACTTTTCTCCCTTGCATTAAAGGGGGTAAGACTATCCAAAAAGATCCCCATTTACGCATTGCATGTTGGCACTGGTCCATGTGTGCATATTGTATTATACTAGGCATTTTAACTACTTCAGATTGTACAAAGACAACAATTAACTCTACAAACTAGAAATTTTAGACATGGTAAGTGTAGCTCTTACAACCAAAATATCACTAGCCCCTTCCAATATCATTGCGAGAATACTCTCCATTACCAAAGGATGCTGCTGTTGCTGCTGCAGTAGTAACATCCAAACCACCACCAATAGATGTGATAAGTAGCAATTGCTTTGTGTATCTATCCTTTGTTCGTGTGTCACCACCACCTTCTAGTTTGAAGGACTGCGATCTTTGTGTTAAATTTCAATTCTCATTTGTCTGGAAATTTTGCCCTTTGAATCATGCTATGCTGTAGTCTCTTATAGCTTACAAGTATTTAACAGCATTTGTCAGAATTCAACCAAATCCAAGTAGGCCTTTGAGGGTTATTAAGTCAATTAATCAATAATCACACTTCCAAGAATATATTGTAGGTGCCCAAACCTTTGATGACAACCATTGCAGACCTGGTGGCGTGGACTAGAAAAATGGTCCTTTCTAAATTGATCTTGAATTTCATGTTAGATTATTACAACTTACATTTCAAGGCAGAAGAAATATTGTAGACACAAATTGGGATCATGTGAGTCAGTCTGCAGACCGTTTCCACAGTACATTCAAGCTTGTCTTTCACAATAGAGGCAAGCCGCTAATATGAAGAAGCCATAGTGTAATTGTATCGCACAAAATGTACTACATACAATAAAATACAGATACAACGAAGAAAAAATATGGTATCTGTGATGGAGAGAGAAAAAGAGAAAAAGAATGTTTGTATAGATTGTTGTATAATTTTATTCTTTATGAAGAAGCACAAAGATCGAGTCTTGATCAACCAGCTCTAGATCTCAATATTATGATGAGGTCTTCAAGAAGAAAGAAATTGATGTTATCCCTAATGATACGTGACTATGCTTGATTGTCTTTGCGAAGATTGTCATATTCAAGAATTTCATACACTTTATTAATCCTTTAAATGTTTATGTTAAGTATTTCTTGAAGGATAAGAAGCTTTGAATTGTAATTGAGGATGATTGTATTGGTGGCGAAAAAGCCTTCAAACGTTTTGGATTAATGCAGAAAGAAGTACTTAAGGGGATCATCACATACATAGCGCGTTAGTTTGCCTTGTTTGATTTAGTTTTAGTTTGTAGTTTTTAAAAATTGTTTTGCAAATCAATTTTCAAAAACTACTTTTGAGAAGATTAAAAAAACAATTGTTTGATACCTCAATTTTAAAAACCGTTTTTAAATACTAAAACAAAAAAAATTGTTTGAGCTCAATTTTAAAATTTATTTTTAAAAACTAAAAAACACAGATTTTGTTTGGTGAATTATTTTTATAACCTGTTTTTAAAACCAAAAATAGTCTTAAGAATTTTTTCAAATCTATTTATTTTAACTTTTTAAAATTATTTAAAGTATATTGAATATATTTTTAATTTATATATTTTAATAAATAAATAAATATTTAATAAACATCACTTTTTAATTTAAACTTCTTACAAAGAACATTAGGTATACAAAACTTCATAAAACTCGGAAATTAATAAACATAATACTTTATTTTATGTTAACATATACGTAGTATATTATTTAATATTAAAAATAATTAATAGTAATTTGATATCTAAAAATATTAGTAAAAAAATAATTTGATACACACCGTAAATAATGTTTAACATTTATGTTTGTTTGACAATTTGATTTGATTAGTGAAAGAAAAAAGAAAAACCTTAAAATGTGAGACATTTGGGTGAAGTTGGATCTTAGAATTTGGCCCATCTATAATTTGGGTGTATTGGCACTCATGATTGGCTAACGGGAAATAAGAGTCCTTAAAGAAAGTTGCAAAGAACATATATGCCATTCCACCTAATGAAAATATGTATTTCAAAATTAGAAACTATAATAGAGAAGTGAAACGGGTAAAACCTATTTCGCTTTTTTAGTTTTTAAAACAGAAAAATGAGAGCTGTTTCCAAATTCAGTTTTAGAAAATTGATCAGCCAAACGAATATTTTAACTTTTAAAACTGAAAATTGTTTTTAAATCATTTCTATTTAATCAAACTTACTAGGGAAGTGGTGCTTATTTCACTCGATTAATTTATGAGAAGTTCAAAGTTCAAACTTTCTTCTTTATTACCTTCTAATCTTAAAATTATACGTATACACTATATATTTATTTTTGAAACAGAAATATGTAATATCATTGAACAGAAGTTGAAGCATGTACACCATCTCTCAGTATTTCAAGAATACGTGTAGGAAAATTATCGAACCAGCAGAAATCATAAAACTGGCTACTCTATTACAATTTCTCTTAATATGTGTAAGAGTATTTTATGTAATGTTTATGATATACTTTTTAGAGTAATTTTACGTTGCACTGGAGAGACACGTAAACAGAGACGAGAAAACGTTAAGCTCTAAATTTTCTAAAAGCTTAAAATTGTTTTGCAAGGCTAACACAATTGGTGTTTAGTATGGAGATAAAAAGTGAGTTCAGGTTTGATGCTTCATTCTCTTTTATCACTATTTGAATGTTTAAAACTATTAAAATTGATTTTAAATTTTAAATTTTAAAATTATTTGGTAATATTTTTAAAATACTAATAGTTTAAAATTCACAATCAAAATGGGCCTAAATTAAGAGTTTGGTTTGTATGTCGATTTTCAAGCTTTACTTAACGGAGCATCGACAAGTTTATTTTTTGTGTACTTTTTAAACTAGCTCATTATATAATAGTGTTAAAAGTATTTTTTACAACCGATTATGTAATAAATTGGAATAAAAACTGCAACAAACACCATTATTTCATCCAAACTAATTTTAAAACCAGTATAAATATTTTTTTCTCTGATTTTAAAAATAACTGATTTTAAAATGTTAAAAGTTAGGCATAGCAGGAAAATAGTTGACTAGTTGCTGAAGGAATATGCCTTTTAGAATAAATGGATCTAGCCTTCTCCTTCTTGAATCCTTCAAATCTTTGTAGTTTCTTGAATTTTCCACATTAAATTGAAAACTTCAAGGTGCTAGCCGAATGCATGTGAAAGGGAAAATGTAGGGAAAAGACTTAAGAGATGTGGTTTGGAAGCATGGAAATAAGAGAGGATTGAAGAAGAGAGTGTAGAAGGTGGATTAGAAGAAGAGAAGGCGTCATTCCTTATGAGAGATAAGCTATAAATTTTGTCACCTTTGTGGAGGAGACTCTAAGGATAAGAAATAGGTTAAGTGCTAAGCACTTGAGAGGATCTAGAGGGAGAGAATTCCCACTATCTCATTAAAATTCTTCAAAATGATTCATTAAGTGAGGTTTACAAAGGAGTAAAGACCTATCTACCTCCTCCTAAATTCAGAATTGGCTTGGGTAAACTTACAAAAGCTTTACCCAAGGCCAAAAATCTAAACATATATGGCCCAAAAATGGCCTAAAGTAAAATTATGGTCATACAAGGCCCAAAATAACATACAAAACCCAAAATTAACCCAAATAAAGTCTTAAATTTATTTTTATTACAATTTTATTAAATCTAAGATATGAAAAACATATAAAGACTGAATCTTTATCACGTCCCCTCTCCTTAAAAGGATTTGTCCTCAAATCCAAGAAATCCTCAAATCCAAGAAATCCTCAAAGCAACTGTTAAGGCAATAACAAACCTACAAGGTGAAAGGAAACAAAGTGAGTTCATAAAAAATATGAAGAAACACACAAAAATAAAAGAAAACAAAAAGGTGAAAGAAAAGAAAGAAAAGAGACTAAACAATAGGGTCAAATATTAACTTTTTACCTTTGCAATGATAAAATAAGAAATGTCAGCAAAGAACATAATGAAAAGGTCCTATAAGAATGCACACGCTAAACTATGGAGACCCTGATGTAATTCAGCTATGGTACTAACTATGTAAAATGGAATGTAGATAATAGAATGTGTAGTTAGATAATCATGTGATATATGACTAAACATGGGCATAACATAGGAAAGAATAAGATGGACTGTCCTAAGGGGATCATAATGATTAACAGCATTCAAACTTGGAACTAGATGATACAAGTCATGCAAAGATGTCACTAGCTCCCTATATAATCCCTTATGAAAGTGCATTAATATCAACATGATCATACATACAATGTGTGCCTAGATGCAATAAGAAGGACACATGATGTAATGTAGAAAGCATTAAACCTATAAAAGTCCTAGATATAAGAAAAATAACAAAAGACAAAACTCCTGAAAAGGTCAACTCAAAAGAGTATAGATACATTCCAACCCTATAAGAACCTATGGTAACTATGTACATCCTACTGGTAACCCTACGTGAACTATGTACAATGGGTAACCAAGTCCTTTCACAACGAATGAGAGAATTTGGAAGAGATTCCTTTACCAAATTATGGTCTTCATGAGGATAAAAACTAATGATAGGGGTGGACAAACTATTAGTTAGGTGACACTCTCCTAAAGAACTATGGTTATCTAAAAACAAGCCACTAACATGCACCTCACTCTCTTTGTTTTTATCTTTACTTTTTATCTCTTTTTTCTTTATCATATACCTATCATGTTCTCTCAAATAATGTTGCATTTTTTCTTCCATAGCTTTATTATGTTTTCTTATTAATTTTTCTCTTTCTTTTCCCCCTGTTTTACATTCCCTAATTTTTCTCATTTCCTTTATTATCATACTCAAAAATATTTTTCCATAATTGTTTTACTAAGCTATGGATATCCTCAAGGGCCTTTTTTGTTTTTTTATTTCTCTCGTGAATTTTATTGATGACACTCTTACCCCTTGATTCATAGGAGTCCAATCTAGCATGGACGACATCTAATTGTTGTATTAGACCCCCAAATTAGGGAGGTGTAGTGTTTTTCTCTCTTTCACTATAAGATTTTATGTTATATATAAAAAATAAAACACAAGTAAGTGAGAAAGATATACTAGTCGATTTTGCAAGAAATAAACTAACCTAAAAAAAAAGGAAAACAAGAACTAGTCAGTGTGCACAAAAGTAAACCAATACCTAAGCGCACCACCCTAATCAACTAATTAAATCCAAAGTCCAAATACAAGGGCTAAGAGAAAAAATGAATTAAAAGAATTCCTTTTTTTACACACTCCCAAAGTACAAGGAGAAAATGAAATACAAAAGACACACAAGTAACTACTATTTATTACAAAAGTATGCTTTCGAATTACAAGTCTTCAAAGGTCCACTAAGCTAGCAAGGAAAATCTTTAAACACAAAAAATTGGTTAGCACAAAAATAAAATTGCTAGTAACTACATGCTTTGATGTATAACTCCATCAAAACAATTCCAAATTACTATAAAAGAATAAAACTCTCTTTAACTAATGGATACTCATCAAGACCTATAATGTTAATCAATATGTACATCTTTAAACACATGGTATTATTTACATAACACAACTATATATCAATTTCACCATCATTTTAATACCATGAAGACCCACACACATTATCAAACCATTGCAACACAAGTACAATATATTATTGTGCACAATATCGACATTATGTAGTAAAAATTCTACAGCAACATATATATATATATATATATATATATATATATATATATGCATAATTGCTCCATTGAGTCATATTTTATCCCACCAAATCAAAATGCATACCATATTACACTAACTATTAACATCATAACCTAATCATAGGTTTCTCACATCAACTATGCCAAAACATATGCACCATTGGCAATAGAACTTTCTGCATAATCAACACTAGATCATATCATATACATATGGTTTTGCATTATCATGCCAATCACCAAAACATGGTCACAAGATCAAAATAGCCATTATGACTCAATTTCAACATCACAACTATTTAGAATTATCCATATCAAATTCATTGCATAATTTACAAAACAAATACATAATATTTTCTTCCCATGGCATTGTGCATCCATTCCATATCCGAGCTCACCAAGTATCCGCTTTTCCCCGTAAGTTCACTATAAATGGTATTTGGAGAAGTGAGTACCACTTCAAGTAGTAAATAGCATTTGTAATATTATATTAAGTGTAATTTATCAAAATCATATCATACATATATAACAATACATCATGAACAATAAGCAAACTGATGTGTTTTCTTATTTGTCAAATTCATCCTTCTCAACATAACATGATGCAGAAGGAGGTCATTATGCCTTTGTCATTATCAAATTCAAACATCACCAATTATTATCAAATCTTCTAATACCTAAGTCATTTCCACAGTCTCAATGCAATTACTCACATGCCATGGACTTTCTGAAAACCATATCATTTTCAATGCATAAAAGCATGCAATACGGATCTAATTCAGTGGGTGACATATCAGAGTGCTAAGCAAATGAAAGTGCTTATCGAGGAAAATGACCATAACAATTCAAAGGGAAGTTGTTAGTAACAAAAGTGCTAGACAAACCAAAGTGCCTTAGAATGGGCAACCCTGATATCCACAACGAATTGAAAGCTCCTCCTCAAGAGCAACCTCTCACTATGGAACGCAAGAAGAGACCCTGTAACTTTTGTGCCTAAACAAATATGCATATGATGTCATGAATCTCAATGCAACATGCACAAAAGTGAATTGAAGTGTTATTTCATCAAATAAACATGATAGTCTAGCTCCACTATCCACCAATACTCATTAATTCAACATCCATCATATTACACATGCCAAATCAAATTCATGGAGCCATTTAACTTCACAATTACATAACCATCAACATTTACATTATACCAACCACCATTCTCATCAAATATTAAATATTTATAATTCTTAATAAGACCACATATGGCATTAGCAACAATTCTTATCAATTATCACATATCAACAACATTTTTCATCAGATACTATCCATATGGTATCAAGAACAATTCTATCAATATCAACTATCAATCACATTTATCAAATATCAAATATCCACATAACCAAACTAATGTCACAACACACCAATATACATATATCAATCAACAACAACATAAATAAATTAGAACCAGACATTTTCAAGTAAGTTTATCAAAGAAACATCTATACACACACACACACAAGTATAGAACATAATTTCCGGTTTTCAAGTTACACTCACCAGTTGCAACTTAAGCGATAAACCTTCTCCGTAGGTCAACACGTACCTCAATTGATTTTGAAATCTTTGAACTTGATTCAGAACGTCGATTTAGCTCCGAACGTCTAATTTCATATAACTTAAAATTTTAAAACTTAACGAAATCTATCCTCTCAACTCTTAAACCTCTGAAACATAAATCGATGCTGGAATATTTAATTGACAGGGTTTCAAAAGGGTTTCAATTTACCAAAACTTACAAAACTTGTCATTGGAGCACCGAACCCACTCTGAATGTTAAACCACCGCCACAACGACACATCGGCACCTTAAAATCAACCTCCCTCGCCACCAAACTAAAACTTATTAAAAGGGATAGTGGGTTTCATGATTTGTCCAAATAGAAAGGAAAAAGGAATACCCATAAGCATAAAAACTTACCTTATGAGCTCAAAAAGAGTTTTGTAAAGCTTTAAGCTTCACCCACCACCTTCCATGGTGATCACATTCTAAAGAAAGAAAGAGGGCAGAGATGGACTTGAAGACGAAGAAAGCAAGGCACCTTTTTTTCTATGTGAAGCCCAAAAATGAAAATGACATCGAAAGTGGGGAAGAGAGGCACGATTATGGTGTGGTGGAAGAGGAAAAAGAAGATAAGGATGGAGAAGAAAGATGGAGCTCATGAAAGAGTGACTTAGAGGAAAAGAGATAAGTGAAAATGGGGAAAAAAGAAAGAGAAAGTGACGTAAGGAAGAGTGAAAAGAGAGAGTGGGAAAAGAGAAAAAAACCAATTAATTAGTTTAGGTTGGTTAGGGGTAGTTCGGTCGTTTAATCTTTTGGTTAACCACCGAAACTAAACACCATTCATTTTAAATCTTAAAATTAACCAAAATAAAACTCATAATTTAATGGGCCACTTCTAATCTTAAAAAATTACTTTTTGGATTATTATTTAATTTTTATCTACTAAATCTACGTCAATTCTTCAGTTTAAACTTTTTTATAAAATTCCTAATTATTAAAAATTAGAATGTTACATTTTTCTTTTTTCTTTAGTTTAGGAGGAGAAAAAGAAGAGTAACACGAGAGAACTAAATGATTTGTTCAAAATTTAGTCACCACAAATTGTTGGTTTGTAATTATTTGAAATAAAAATTTATTACTTTAATATAACTTATGCATTTTTAATCAACATTAAGAGAAACTAATGTATTTGAACTTAATCATGTGTTGCATCTTTCCAAAAAATTGGTTGTTAATTTTTAAGTAATTTTTAATTTAGTATTTTTTATATCTATTTAGTGTAATCTTCCTTTGTTTTTATAGTTTTTAATTATAATTATAATTTTAAATAAATAAATTATCATTTCATGGTTTGAAAATGATAAGTGAAAAAAGTAGAAAAAGATGATATTAGAAAGAAGAAAAAGAAACATAAAAAATGGAAAATAAATTATCATATTCTAACTTTTTTTTACTTGATAGTTGTATTTTAAATTTTAAAGTAGTTATTAAGAAACCATCACATAACTCTATCACCTTTTTTGTTTTTTTTTAATTTAAATTTAATATATTTCTTTTTAAATTTGAATCTAATATTTAAAATTCAAAGTGGTTGTTAAAAAATTTGCTGCAAAACTCTACCATTTTTTTCTTAAATTCTAAATTTTATATTTTATATTTAATTTGAAATTTTAATTTTAAAGTGACCTTTATAAAAGTGCCACAAAACTTATCTATTTCTTCTCTCATATTCATTCTTCATTTATTTAAATTTTGAGTATTCAACACCTATCCAAAAAAAAATAGAGGGTCGTCTTTGATTTTAACTTTTTGGATGTTCACAACAATCAATAAATATACAAAATTGATACATTGTGTCTCTAATCTAATACACATATAAGAAAAGTCTTCCACTAGATGGTACATTGTGTCTCTAATCTATTTTATATTTTCTTATTCAATTATTGCTCCTTTATGTACACATGTTAACCTCTAATTCATCTCCACTTTACATTTCTCATCTTCTCATGTTATCTTTCCATCATTTTTATTTTTTTTATTTTATATTTTTTACTATTTATACATCACAATTATTATATTTTCTTCTTCTCCACTTATCTATTTTCTGTTTGGAATTTGCATTCTAATTTGTTGACCACGACTTTAATGGACCCATTTGCTCATTTTTTAGACACATTTCAAAAATTATACATTTAATATAAAATATTATGATATTGTTTATTAAGAAATAATAAAATCCACATTGAACTTTATAAATTTGAAAAATTCTATTCTAACTTGTTCATAAAACCTATAAACTAAAATGTTTTGTCTAATTTATTTGTTACTAGCAAGAAGATTCAAATAACTTAATTCTCAAAGAACTATTAGAAAAACTCAAAGAAAAAATAACTCTTAAATACAAAGGAATTAAATGTGATAGCTTAATTTTAATTTAATTTTTTAAATTTTAAAGATTTGAAATACTTATTAAACACGACTTGATTCTAGTGCAAACACGACTTAAAACATGATGTTGACTATAACACTTTTCTTTTGTATGTATCTTACTTTATTCTTTCTAAAACATGACTTAAACCACAAGGTTAAATGTAATAAATTTTTCTCCAATTTGATTATTAGTAATTTCAGGATTTGAAATATTTAATAAATTATCACAATTAATCTTGTTAAACATTTACAATCGATCACAATCAATTATTTATAGGTAATTTTTTATTTATAAAACTATTTTATACCTGAAAATAAAAATTACTTAATTTAAATTTCTAAAGTAAATTTTTCATGTGTCAAACGTAATTCCTAGAAAAATAAGACAAATCTCTGTACACTAAGTGTGATAATTTTATTATGAGTTTTTTAAGTTTTAAATTTTTTAATTGATAATAAAAATCTATTAAATAAACACCACATGCTATATTAATTGGTTTAAATTTGTATAATATTTCATGTAATTATTCTTACAAATTTGATAATATTTCAAGTAACAACTAATGATATATTGAATAATATGTGTATATACTTTCATTTATTTCAATGAAATTAACTTTAATTTTTATTTTATGGTAATAAATACTTTTAATATACATTTACTATTAACATTAATATCATACTATTCTATAATCATAAAAAATATGTTTTTCACAACTAACCTACCTCCTACAATTGTAGGTATCTTCCTAGTAAGTTTCTAAAAAGTTAGCAACCTATACAAAATATATTTAATTATCAATTTTACATATTTAAATTAATCCTGACATATTTTAATATCATAAATTTAACTTTATATATAAAAAATCCTGTGTATTTATAAATTATATCATATCATAAATTATTATTTATTTTATACAATCATATAACAGTTAAAAAAATTGACTAGATAAGTTAAAAAGGTCAAAAACTCAAATTCAGATTCTTTAATTAAATAGACTTTTAAAAATGTCTTAGCCTATTAATATTACTTAGTACGAATGAGTTTTTGTACAAATTAAACAAACCCTTTTTTATATATTATTACTTATATATATATATATTATATTGGTTATTTCAATAATTGGTGTACCATTTTTTTACACTATTTATTAAAAATCTAGTATAAAAAATTAATATTTTACACTAGTTATTTAAATAATCGATGTAAAAAATATTTTTTACAATGATTATTTCAATAATTAGTTTAAAAATTATTTTTACACCAATTATTGAAAATTTTGGTATAAAAATCAATATTTTAAGCAAGTTGTTTTAATAATTGATATAAAAACTTTAGCTATTTAAATAATTCATGTAAAAAATAATAAACAAAGAAAACACTAGACTTTGCACATTCCTATAGTTTAAACGAAAAGGCATTCATATGGATACATTTGTCGCTATTATTAAAATTATGCCTTAAATAAACTAGACATTGTCTAACTTATTCTTACTTATAAGAAATGTCATGATAAACTATTTACACATATATCATCAAAGTTTTTTTTACTAATAAACATAACAACTTTTAAAATTGAGTCCCTTATATTTATATGTCTAGGCGGGCGATTGTCGTATGGGCAACTATATGAATATGCAACAACTAGGTAAAAACTTGGATTTGGATCCCCTTTAGTCATCCAACCTCTCATGGTTATTTTATAACTAATGTAAGAAATACTTTTTACATTGGTTAATTTTATAATCGATGTTAAGAAAATACTTTTAACACCGGTTATTTTTATAATCAGTGTAAAAATATTTTTATATCGATTATTTTCTACAATCGTTACAAAAATGTGATAGAGAGATGAAAAGAAAAATCACTGAAGTGGAACCTGACCCTAAAAACTTTACTCAAAGCATGCTGTTTTATTTTGCATTTATTGTTTAACATGTGTTGAATGCAAGATGTCAAAGATTTATGAAGATTTGTTCAGGGCAAAAGGCAAGTATTTTAGCATATGAAGAGGAATGTTAAAGTTTTAATTAAAATATTACAGGCCTAAAAATAAATAATTTGGGTGATAAATGTCTTAAAAGTCAAGTAGCTTAATGAATTAGGCTTGTCCTCGACAGTGCCGACATGAAATCGATTTGAATGCGATGATATTAGTAAGGGACTAATGATATTTTAGTCTAACTTTTATTCAACCATGGTCAAAATAAAGTTACCAAATTTCATCATATATTCGGTCTATAAGGTTCTCTTGGGATACAAAAATGATAGTTTATAGCGGTCCCACATATATTGCCGAAGTTAGGTTTGATTTCTCCAGCAAAATTGGGGACGAGAGGTGTGAACTATAGAGCAAAGAAAGCAAATTCAAAATTTTCTATGTCAGCCATGAGCTTAATTAAAAGTCCGAAATCAGACCTAATGATTATTGAAATATCATATAAAAATAAAGAGACAAATTTGAAACTTCCTTAAAAATATAAAAGAAACAAAAATTGTTAGGGAAAAACATATAAGGAAAAGAAATAACCTGAAAAAAATGTAACATCCTAATTTTAATTAGATTTTAGAAAAATAAGTTGGACATTCAATTTATTTTCAATGAGTTATAATTAATTAATTAATTATTCAAAGGTTGGTATATTAAAATTTTAGAGCGATCCATTAAATTAGGGAATTAATCTCATAATTTTAAAGATTAAATCAAAAGTACGGTTAAGTCGGTCGTTGGCCTAAAGAGGTTAAAAGTCCAAGTTACCCTTGACCAACCTAAATCAATTAGGTTAAATTCCTTTTCTCTTTGTCTTTCACTCTTATTTTCTTTTTTCTTCACCAAGTTACCTTTCTTTTCTTTTCTCTTATTTTCATTCACTACCCCCCTCACTCACCATTTATTTTTTTCTCTCATTTCTCTTTCTCCCTCACCATCTTAAAACCAAAACCCTATATCTTTTCTCCACTCTCCACTTTCCCCTTTATTCATCATCACCCTCACATAAAACCATCTCTCCTCTCACTCTCTAAAATTGAACCCCCTCTCTCTTTTTTCATTACCCTTTTCTTTTTCTTCTTCACTCATCATCACTTTCATTTCTACTCTCTTACCACCTTAAAATTGTAACATCTTTATCTCTCTAAGCTTTATTTTTCTATCTTCTTCATCATTGCAAAAGCCATTTTCTTCTTCCCATTCTCTCTCTAGTCGAACTACTATCTCCTCTCCTTTATCTCTATTTTCTTTTCTCCATCACCATACCAAGACCAAACCATTATCTTCTCCACGTCCACAACACCAAACTCGTAACCACCACTCCATCATCCACTTCCTTATCTTTTTTCTCCATAACCGTGAGCTCTTTCATTCCTCCACCACCATTACGTGTCTTTCTCCCTCTTTAAAATCCATTCACATGAGCAACGACCATTGTTATGGAGCTTAGAGGTTTTGTCAAGGTTGACCGAAAGCTTGATCAGAGGCTCAACGGAAGCCAAAACAAAGGTTCTTAGTTGTCAATCAGTATGGAATCAACGTCAGTAAGTTAAAACCTTTCTTCCTCTTTGTATGCATGTTTGTTTTCCTTCCATTCATGTCCATCTTCACTTTTTTCTACATATATGTTAAATTTATCAATCCACTACTTTAATCATTTACGTGACATGCCAGGTTACGTTGTAGTGAAAGATATATATCACAAAAAAATGTATTTATAAAAATTTTAATTGGTAATTTAGGGCGCCACAACAAGATTCTCCCGCTATCTCCCCCTATAAAACACTAAGATATTTCTCCCTATTTGATATTATCAAAAAGTATATACGGAAAAGAAATAACTAAGATAACATTTACTCTCAAGGGGAATCCCCAAGCATAGACATGGTGTCCAATCACCTTTGGGCATCTCTCACATCTGTGAAAAGGTCACAAACCTTTCATACCCATCTTCTTCATCCTTCATATTCTTTTTGTCTTGACCAAAACACACTCTAAGCTTTCCCCATTGGATTTTTGAAATTTCAAAGGCAAAGGGAGGCTTGGTTGAGCTTTTGGAGGCTTGGATGTGCATTAGAAGCTTGGACCCTTTTTTCTTCTAATTTCTCTTGCTCTCTTGGTTAGAGATTTTAAGACTAAATTAAGGTACATTTGAAACCATAACTAGACCTTAAATTTATGGTATTAAAGTGTTGGAAAATAGGTTGTTAGTGTTAGATTTTGTGGAATTTGTATTATAAGTTTGAAACCTCAAATAGGTAAGTTTGCAAGCGCACCAATCATTTAAAAAGTAGTAAATTGTATCGTCCTACAGGGATTGCATTAAGTACCATAACCTAGAAGATACATAAGTTGAACCTTCACAAACAAGTAATTCATTTGTCTTAGGTTTTATGAATTAAGTTGTATTTTTATGTTTTCAGTAGAATTAGAACAATCAACAAGCAATGATGAAATGAATTAAGAAGTATTATAACAGTAGATTAGAATTAGCATCAACATAAAATTTTACTTAAATTTGTATAAAAGTTACATTAGACTCAATCAAGGCAATGTTCAAATTTTCATAGATGAATAACCCCCTAATCTCTTAGGCAATTATTACTAATTCAACACAAATTAACCTTAATCCCTTAGGTATCAATTTCCACTGAATTTAAATTAAAGGAACCCTAGCTATTCACCTAGTTCCTTATGCCTGAAGTAACTAGGTTGGCAATGCCAAACCTGAAGCATCCATCATGATTCCTCTCTAATAAATACCTCTGGATAGGTCTTGGATTTCCTAATCTAAGTAAATTAAACCAACAATTGCTATGTTCAGAAATTGCCTCAATTGAATCCTTTGCTCTAATTACTTGAATTTTGAGATCTATTGCAACCTTAACCAATCCCAATCTAAGAGAATTAGCCACTAAAAGAAGAAGAGAAGTGACATACAAAGGAATACATGTTTAGAGAATTGGGAGAATTAAGAGAGAGAAAAATTATAGAGAGAGAATGAAAATCTGAAACTAAATATTGTGTCTAATTACAAAGTGTTAAACACTTATATAGTAACTAAAAAACTAAATAAACTAACAACTAACTATTTGCTACTAAGTCCCTAAAGGCTATATAAATAAATACCCTAACTTAAGTTACTTAAGTTACAAGGTACACAAGCCACGACACATTAATTCAATGGTTCCCTTACATTAGCACTCATGCTCATGTTGGAGGGCATAAGTGTCACACTGGTTTAATTAATCCTGGTCATGAGTACATTAGACATGAGCGTGGGTACGTTGAAGTTGGTGAATGGGTGTAAGTGGATGGTGACATAAACGCAGGCACGCCAGTTCACTAGAAAGCTTCTGGAATTAGACCATGAAATGAGCGTATCTTCGTCGTATGCCCGGCCTCTGGAGTAGGTCTGATTATAACATGTAAACAACATAGGCTTACGCTGGGCAACGTAGCCAAACATCGTTGCCTTGGGAGATCTTGGTCATTGGTGTGATTGCATAACGTAGTTAGGCATATGCGAGCTGGGATTCTGTGGCCTTCTGATCATAACATGCCCAACTAGCGTAAGCATGCGTAGCTGGGACTTGATTCTTGCACGTTGCTTGATAGTCTAGCGTATGGGTATGCCTTATAGTGTGCATATACGCGTGCACTTGATTCCTTTACGTTTTCCTTATGTTGCTGAGTGTAAGCCTAGTTCTCTTGAGCGTACCTTACGCTCTTTTGCACCTGAAACATGCACATGAAATAGAAGCCTAACATACCTACACTAGATATAAATGTGGGTACGCTGGGGGTCAACATGGACAAAAATGCACAAGTTTCATTTAACCCTTTATTGCTATAAATATGCACAAATTAACTCCAAATATTGAAGTATTTTATTATGTTCCTAAATAACTCAATATACCAATTAATTACTAAATTAATTATTTTGAGACTTAAATTACTAAAATAATACAAAAAATATTGACAAATAAATAAGTCTTTCTAAGAGTTATCACATCCTTAAACTTAAGATTTGCTTGTAAAGAGGCTAGGCTACAAGTTCCATTTTTGTTTTTCTAGTTAATGTAAGGTTATTAAATGTATTCATTGATGTTTGTCTTCACCTGACCCCATTCTTCTTCCTTTCTTTCTTTCCTAAGTATATTTTCAGAGAGAGATAGAAGGTGATTTGGATTTGGTGCTTTTGTTTTTCTTTGTTTTTTTAGAGCTTTGCTCTTTTCATATTCTTTTGTCCTTTGGACTCTTTTTTCTTTCTTCTTTTTTTTCATTGTATTGCACCTTGCATTTGACCTTCATTCTCTCTTTCTCGTTCAAAATTTTTTTAGATTTCCCTTTTTTTCAGAGTATGCCTTTTTATGTTGTGGGGAACATTCCTCATCCCCAAACTTGTAGGTTGCTAAACCCTAGCAACTTATCAAGACAAGACAAGCTATCACTAAAATATATCAACAATTTTAATGATGGTTTTTCTCAGCAAAATCAGGGCTTGTAATGTCGGTTAAATGAAGAAAAACAAATAGGCTTAGACTTAAAATTTAGGGTCAAAGGATAATTACATAGGTTAGCTTGTTTGGCTTTGGCTAATAATAGAAAAATGATCTTCATCATTTCCATGAGGTAGAATGTGTTGAGAACAAGTCTGGTTAGAAAAATAAGTTAATAATATTACTGGACCAAACCCAAGACTATGTCATTATATTCAAATCCCTGGATTTGTTAATAACACACATCAATGTATTTAAACGATCTAACCTATCTATCTAAATGTTTCAGAAATTATATACTAAGTGCACAGGTTACAAGTAAAAGGGGGAGTCCATAAAATCAAAAGTCTGATCCATTAAAAGTCAAAGTTTATACTTTAACCAAAAAGTCTGATTCAAGAATTCTCAGTCATACGAATGAACAAAATCAAACCTTGAACTTTTGAGCATCAAAAGCTTACAACGTGAATGTTACTCCAAAGTACAAATCATAACATTCTAAAAACCTTTTGATGATGCATTGGAAGTCAAGCCCTTATCAAGAAGAATATGTTTATCATCAAAAATGATAAGAGACAAACCAGTAGAGCAGCCAATATAGTTTTTGAGGAACTCAACGTAACAACTCTATGCACTCCATAAAAGTTGAACCTAGTCAGTTTGTGTCTTAGAATAAATCAGAAGAATTTCAGCATTAGTCTCTGCGTGCTTGCTAGAAGATAGAAAACTAACAAATTAGCTTTATTCAATAAAGATATCAAGGAACACCATAATCATGCAAATATCAAAGTTCTTTACTACCAGATTCTTGGACCTCTCTTCATAACATTAAGAGTCTGGTACATACACTTTAAAGCAAAACTCCTTCAAAGGATTACCAACATTTATATCTCCTTTTCCAGATCATCAACGGTTATCTCAACTTACCTATATATACTTGGAGAGATTCATT